>JAJJWX010004893.1:0-687722 GCA_023529315.1 Papaver bracteatum | reverse complement strand
ACTATAGTAATCTTGGACGAGAACATTTGACATCTCAAACCTCACATGAACGAGAACATTGGGTTGTAGTTTCATCCAATATTATATTTGACATTTCAAACCTCATATGGACGAGAACATTGAGTATGTATATGGTAATCTTGCAACCTAATTTCCATAATAGGTTGAAGAATCATCCAATCTGATTTTTTGAGATTAATTTCGTATTCTTCTGGTTCATTTTCGTCATTCAGATTCATTCAGATTCATATATTTTATTTGGATTCAGTTTAGTAAACGCATCAAAATAAACCTGGGGTTTTTAGGGGCGATACAAAAGACAAAATATGTTGAAAGTACTTATATGTCCCTTCATAATCGGTAGTTTAGTTTTTTTTTTTATATACCGATTGCAAAATCTTATCTTTGGGGTTACTCTATATTCGATAGTTATATGTGTTGTATATTTTCAAGATTGTTTGCCGCTATCCGGGGGGGGGGGGGGAGTTGTCCCTCCCGGCTGTGTTCAACCTGACAGGTCAGGTCGTAGGGGTCTAGGGGGCAACACCCCCTAGAAGAGTGCGAGACAGCGTCTCGTGGATTTTTTCCCGGTTAATGAATTTTAAAACCTATTCGGTTTTCCAAAAATTTCCACAAAGTTGTAAACCCCTACATGTCACATGGTTCGGTAGGTGATAAAATGCAACACTTAATTTAAAACATGGAGATCCATCTAATGAATTTTTTTGTGACACGTGGTTAGAAGTTGACCATTAGATTTTTGGAACCAATCAAATGGGTGTCAAATAAAATAGTCATCCAGCTCTACTGCACTGTAACTAAGGTGGTCTATATGAGGTTACATGAGAGACAAAATGAAACTAAAACCTAAAATGTCTCTCCTTCTCCGCCTCTCCCTCACTTCTTATCTGTTCGAGTGAAACCCTAAGTCAGTTACTTTTCGACCGAAGACCTAACACACCAAATCGAATTCGAGTGAAATCCTAGCACTATCGAAGTAGAATTATTGCTCTCGATCTAGTTTTCTTCGAATCTCTTTTTAATTTCATGAAATTGATTGAAGATGAAGAAGAAAAGTGGAAACTTCTCTTTCGACTGAAACCCTAACACACTAAATCGAAGTAGAGTTATGACTCCCGGTCTACTTCTCTTAGAATCTCTTTATAATTTCATGAAATTATTGCTGTTTTCTCTGAATATTTTCATGAAATTATTTGAAGACGAAGAAGACAAATAGAAACCCTAACTTCATCAGTTAAAGACGAAGAAGAAGAGATAGGTTGCCAACCTTTATGTTCATTTTGATACGTCTTTTCCATTAACAGATCTATGAAATATATACTGTGTTTGTTTTTGATATCCAGATTTACAAAATCATGGAAGTTACGGTCTATTATGAAGGTATTAGTGTTGGTGTTATTGGTTTGTAGTCTTTTTCAGTATTCTCTTTGCTGATTTATGAAGCTTTTGTTATGATTTTTTTTCCTTCTCTTCTCAGTATTTTATTGCTTCATGTTAATGACTAACAAAAAAATGGGTTGTTGATATGGATTTTTTTATTTGTTTTTGTTCCTCTTTAATTTTCTATATCATTGGTTTTTAAGTGTTTTTTTTTTTAGCTTCAATAAAAATAAAAGAAATTTTATAGGTTAGGTCTTTGGATTTTGTTATTGATTTGATTTAGTGTCAGTGTATTATTGGTTTTGATTATGAAGAAAATGGAAGCCTAATTTTATTTGCTTTTAGATGGAGTGTTGGTGGATTTACAAGTTAATGTATAATTGAGAATTGGTTTGGTTTCTTTCCGGTGTATCTTGTATGTGTCTTTGAGATATTAGTTATGTTGAGCTTGATTTCATTGCTTTTTGGTGTAGGTGAAGCCATATGAAAACAGTCCATCTAGAGCCCGTTTCTCAATCCATAGTGGGAGTTGTAGCCGCAGTTCCAGTCATAGCAGGTACATACCTGCATCTTGAAGCTACTTGTGCCTAACTCCCATTGGATGTACAAGATTAATTCATGGGGAAGTTTTTGAATTCGGAGTCGTGGCAAAAGTATGATTATGAAAGAGAAGCATATGGTGGTTATTCATCTTCGAAAAAATGAAGCAGGAGAGCACAACAGAAGGATTTCTATGGGTTTGGTTTGGTAGTATCTTTCGCACACTTGTGCTATGTTTTTATCCGTCTTAGTTGATTTTTAAATTGCTTTAAAGTTGTTAAATTGGTAATGAGTGTCATTATGCTAGATTAGTAATAATGCAATAACTTTGGAAGACAATTTAATTTCATAGGAGTGTGTAAGTGGTTGAGTCATTTAGTTCTTTCGTTAGCACATACCTACAGGGATGTGTGGATTTTGTGGTCTGTGTTTAAATTCTTAGTGTAACACGCTAGTGATGCGCAATATTAGGAGGAAGTTAGAAATATCTTATCCCAATCACATTAACTTGTGAATCATTTTGTTGAATTCTGATTTCAGTGAATGAAACATTAATTCTATGAATTTCATGAGGTAATAATGACTTCCTTAATCCTTATTTTTGTTTAGGATATGAGGTGGCAGTATAATTTATTGTCAAATGGCCGTGCTCCATCCTTGTATTTTATGTGTGATGAACTCTTTAGTCTTTGACAAATAGTTGTACCAAAAAAAGAAGAAGATATAATTTGTCTTTTGTGACATCGATAATTGTAGATACTAATTTATTGGTTTTTTATTTATTTATTGTGGGTGGCTGAATATAAGTTGTTCATTTGCAGTGCACTGGGGAGGGGAGAATCAACTATGACATTAGTGGTGGTAGAGGAATCGAGGTCTCAATATTCAAGCGTCCAAGGTTTTAACATTATCCATGCATCTCTCAGGGAGCTTTATCATCAGAATATATTAATGTGTCTAGGTGGTTCAACCACAATGAAGCTCTTTTAAGGATCATGTAATTTAATTTCCATGAGATGTAGTTGTTGGCATTGCTCGTAATGTGGACTTGAATGTTATTGTGGACTTGAATTCTATTGTCCCTGTAAGTTTGACATGTTCAAGAGTGATAAGAATAAGCCCTATTAGTTACATAATCACTCGTCAGGATTGCATGTACAATGTCATTATCTCTTTCGCTCATGAAAGCCTATATGCACTCATCATCTCTATAAAAATCTGCTTTAAGAGTGAGTAATTTAATATTCTCAAAATTTGCTTTGTTGTTGATCAAGTCTCATAATTTGTGTTGTCCACGACCCTTGCTTTTCAGGCATTGTCCAACCTTGTGGTTTACTTTTTGCTAAGAATGTCGTCGTTTTTAGTACTTCCAACTAAGAGTTTTCTGTATTTGTCATTGCTGACCAACTATAACTTTATGTGTTTCTTATAGGGAAAGAAGAGACTTGCTGAAGTTGCAAACAAGAAGCCCACTCTTGGACAAAAATGGTAAAGTAGAAACTCCTTAGAAGTCAGGTGAAAATATTTTTTCATTTGGCTTGCTTCGTTGGATTGTTATGTTGGTGCCATTTTCTTAGATTTATGAGAAGACTGAGAACATGAAGCAGGTTCAGGGAGCATTTTCAAACCCCATTGGAGAAGCTGCTGACTTTAATGAGGTAACCTTTTGCATTTTATATATATTTGTTAAGATTAAAATTAACCTCGACCCGAGAGTGATAGTTAGTTATCTTTGTTGGTTGTAGGATGAATTGTGAACTCGAGGAGTTGGAAGGATCTAAGTTGGAGGAACAAATTTTACAACCTTCAACCCAAAGTAAGGTTCAAATCAAGGTAGAATTTTCAGTAGTTTAATGTAGTTTAGCATTTCTTTAGAGCACTGTGTGTTTTTTGTCTTGTTTGGGATATTATTGTCGAATCTCGAATAATAGTTTATGGCGATTGCTTGTGTAGACTCAAGATAATTTCCCTACTACTAGCTTCTTTAGGTGTTAAATTGGGAAGCCTTTGTCGTGAGAAGAATCATCTCCTAATTGTCTGCAGGTAATGGTCCTTGCATAAACATTTTCTTATATACCCATTTCAACTATCTTAAGTTATATTGTTTTAGCTATTGCTGGTATAATCTTTTGAACAGAATTATTAGTTTCTGATAAAAAAAATTCTTCTTGTTCTTGTAGAGGCCTTAACTTTCAATTTAATTGTCACAAGAGGGCTTATACCCCTGAAATCATATCCAAGCAAGAGGTTCTACCATTAAATGGCATCCATTAGGTCCCTTTGCAGCGACAAGTTTTGAGTAAGTTTCTGCTTATAGTGATTTAGAGAATGATCTGAACTTGGGAACTTAGCAGGTTTCTATGACTTTCCTCAGATTTTTATACTTAACAATAACAGATTTTGCAGAGAGATTAGGTTCATTTTTTATTTGGTACTTGATAGAATTTTTATTCCTTTTGAATTTGTATTCTTTTATGGTACTTGATTGAATGTTGATATGAATTGATTGATTAAAGAATGTATTGAATGTGGATTATGGATAGAATGAAGAAAATGCTATTGTATTTCACGCCTGAAAATGCTATTGTATTTCAGGCATGTAAACTGAGAGTGCAGATGGTATTGTATTACATGCCTGAGAGTGCATATGGTATTGTATTACATGCCTGTAAACTGGAAGCCCAGGTCCATTAAATAATCTGGGCTGCCTTTTTTTTTTAATTGTAACTGAAAGAATTATCAAGGAAATAAGCGTAACAAAAATTGTGAAGTAAAACAACACGTGTCATCATCTTACTGTTGTTACAAATGAGAGTAACAATTTAATAGTCACAAAAACCGTGACAAACGGACGACACGTGTCCAATAATAAATCGTTATAAAACTAATGGCAACACTAAAATGTGTTACTATATTCGTAACAAAATGGGACACGTGTCGCTGACCCAATCGTTGCAAGGTTTCAGTAACAATTATAAGTGTTGTCATAAATGTGACTTTTTAAGACACGTGTCACTCAGTTAATTGTGGTAAATAGAGAGTAACAATTTAAACCATTACGGTAAACATTACTAATTTGAAACGTGTCGCTATCATAAAATTAGGTCTATCGTGACTATTAATTATTGTAACGGTTATTTTATGTGACTGTAGTGGGAGAATGTCACAGATAAAATCTTTACAAAAGCGTTTCACAGTTATTTATTACGGCCTATTTTCAACAGGTTATACCCGTTACAAATCTCATCAGTAACGGTTATAGCCTGTGACAAAATTCCTGAAATGGTGTAGTGATGTCCGTAGTGTTCCCATATTTTGGTGTACAACGCCGCATGTTTAGATGGCATGCTAAATCCCCCAACCAACACGTGACCCGGATATGGAACCAGATATGGTGGAACAAAAGTGGCGCCTGTGACTGCATCAATAACTGGCAAAGGATCCCTAACTATAATAGCGCCAGCAGTCCTTGGAGTATTCTTTACCACTTGATTCGTGGCAAGGTATTCAGGATGATGAACTTCAATGTCCAAGTCACCAGCCGACACAGTTTCCGCAATGGGAGTTATGGCTAGTGGTAAGTAGAGTTGTCGTTCACTCAGAGTTGTTGGAATTGATTTTAGGATTCAATAAACTAAAATAAAAGAAAAATATGTACACAATATTGTCACAGGATGAAGAGAGGTGCTGGGACTCAGGATTCCGCCAAACTCATAACAAAAGGTTCAAATATTAATTTTATTAACAATTATAGCTCAACAAATAAAACAACATGGACTCTTATTTTTGCCAAGGCAGATTCTCAAAATATTAGTTATAAATCGTAAGCATGGGACATCAAACATATAAGCAAGCATGACCCATCTAATAAAATGATAACTAATTTATTCAAATCATAATTCTATTTTAATTAGTGCAAAAGTCAAATAAAGAATTAATTAAAATTACCCATGTATGAAATTCGGCTTCCTCCGTCGACCTAGTGTTGGGGTTTAGCTCGTCATGCTCAAAACACACTCAAAATATAGATTCATGGCTCAAAGGGTGTTTACAAATAATGAAATGGAGAAAAACTATTAAAAACCGGGTTTGTAACACTTATTTCTGTTACAAACTAGCTGTTACAGAGAACGATATAAAGAAACTGTCACTAACACTGTAGCAACAACGACAGTCCTGTAGCGTCTAATGTTCTTCACTACACCAGCAAAAAAAGAATTTTCCTGCAAGTGATCTTACCGACTCTTTGATTCTCTAAACTTCTCCAAATTCTCCCCTAACTCTCCATCCCCCTTCTGAGACTTCCATAAGCCTATTTATATACTCCCAAGACCCAAATCTCTCTACTTTAATGCATACATATACTTTTTATTCTTCTCGGCTATTAACGGGTCATAACTTCTTTTGTTTCTTCTTCACATGTTTTTCTGGTGTCGACACGCTCCCTGAATATCTCTGCACAACTCTAAACACGCTGCAACACACGAAATCTTCGAACATATCTCAACCAACTCGTGACAACCCGAGAAATATTCTCCTCCTATGTTTTATGATATCTCAACCAAGTCAGGTTCATCCTCACCAATCTCTACGAGTACACTTTCTTTGTCCAAGACTATTGTTTCTAAGTCACTAGACTCAAAATAAACTCGTTCCTCTAAACCTTTGTTGGCTTCGTAAAAAGAAAATACTACATCGTCTAAAACAGGGATATTTCTAGTCAAATCCTCGTCTTTTGAATAGGTGAGTAATTATTAAAATTATCGGAATTTGAACCAGAAATAGTGTTATCATTTTGAATCTTAAGTGGAGTAACTATTTCCTGATCACTATGCCTGCATATGTATGATTCTTCATCAACCCTATCCTCATCACAATCATCATTATAATAACATTAAAAAAATTCGAACCTCATCTAACCAAGTAATGTTACCAATTCTAACATCGTTATGTGAGTAACTATCTTCATTTTTAAGGGTACTATTGGAAACACTATATCGAACATTTTGCGCCTCTAGCAAACGTTTCTCAATCGACTCACAAGACTCCCTGATGGTATCATATATAGAAAGTTCACTATTGGTCGCGATTATTTCGTCCATAACTAAGTCATTTGTCTCAGTTGACTCATATGTCGACTCAAGTAAGTTACGACGTGTTGACTCAATTATCCTACGCGCCTCATCTAGAGAAGAGGAATTATAGGAATTTTGCTCGTATGACCGGTTGGCATGTGGATAGTAATTCGGATCACCATGGTATGGGACATGACCTTCAAAATATTGGCGTTCCCAACCACTATTCACATTATGGTCAGAAAAAGAGTGATGTCCATATTGTTCAGTTGGATATTCATATACATTGTGATGGATATTATAATAACAGTTCGACATCCTAACTGCAAGGGAATTCTACACAAGCACAAACAAGGATGACTCGACCAAAAAAAACCTACTGATTTCTAGCAAACAAAAAGCATGATGGCTCCACTTAGATTGTTTCTAAACCAGCTTCTAATCCTTCGAAAGGGAATTCGTTACAATTTAAGAAAACCCCTATGGAATCAATCCGAGTCAAAGTAAGTTGAATAGAGGAGAGGGAAGTTGTGTGGAGCTTTGATACCCAAGGCCTTACCGCATTACAAGGAGGCGCATTCACGCATTCAACTCACAGAAACCATCATGAACTTGGAAGTATGCTTAAAAGAGTAACCAATATTTTTCGAATGACTTTCCTATTAAGCTCGTTACCCTATCGGTCACGTTCTAGTCAGTATTTTAAGCTTAGGTTCGCGTTTGGTATCATTTTCCTAAGGCGGGCAAGAATAAAAAGGTGATGAAATCCGAACCCTTATCTTGTATGGCCAGTCCTTGCCCTTTACTAGGAAATTAAAGCAGCCGTATTCAAGACCTCAACATATATGCATACAAAATCTTCCAGTAAACCCGCTGACAAGGGATTCGTGGGTGTTTAGAATTCTTACCTCCCATTCCAGACGGGGGATGAACCGTTGAAGTTGACTCGGGCCACTGACTCCTATGTCAGTGTACGAACCAGAGGGGCCGAGACAGTATCGTAACTGTTTCCTTCCCTGTGCAGTTTATATTTAAAATAACCCTTCCTTAGGGTTCTAAAATTAATGTCCAAATGAATGTCCCAAAACTAAAGTTCAAAAGTGTCCAAAAATAAAAGATTACAAAAAATTAAAACCCTATATACAGTTTCTAAAAATACCAAAAAAAATTTAAAAACAAAATCCAATAAAAAAATAATAATAACTATGTACACAAAATCTTCTTCTTCACTCATTTTGGATTTCTCTTTTCTTTCTTTCTTGGGCCTTGCCTTTCTTTTCATCACTTTTTCTTTTTCTTTAGCTTAGATCCGAATCTGAAAGCAAACAGAAATACTAAAACACAATAAAAAGAACAAAAATAATTAAAATTAAAATAAGAATAAAACCTAAAAACAAATCAATACACAAGTCCGCGTCAGCGGCGCCAAAAATTGATCGAATTTTGAATAATTGTAATTAGAGTTGTCGTTCACTCGGACTTGTTGAAATTGATTTTAGGATTCAATAAACTAAAATAAAAGAAAAATATGTACACAATATTGTCACAGGATGAAGAGAGGTGCTGGGACTCGGGATTCCGTCAAACTCATAACAAAAGGTTCAAATATTAATTAGTTTAACAATTATAGCTCAACAAATAAAACAACATGGACTCTTATTTTTTCCAAGGTAGATTCTCAATATATTAGTTATAAATCGTAAGCATGGGACTTCAAACATCTAAGAAAGCATGACCGATCTAATAAAATGATAACTAATTTATTCAAATCATAATTCTATTTTAATTAGTGCAAAAGTCAAATAAAGAATTAATTAAAATTACCCATGTATGAAATTCGGCTTCCTCCGTCGACCTAGTGTTGGGGTTTAGATCCTTATGCTCAAAACACACTCAAAATATAGATTCATGGCTCAAAGGTTGTTTACAAATAATGAAATGGAGAAAAACTATTAAAAACCGGGTTTGTAACACTTATTTCTGTTACAAACTAGCTGTTACAGAGAACGATATAAAGAAACTGTCACTAACACTGTAGCAACAACGACAGTCCTATAGAGTCTAATGTTCTTCACTGCACCAGCAGGAAAGAATTTTCTTGCAAGTGATCTTCCCGACTCTTTGATGCTCTAAACTTCTCCAAATTCTCCCTTAACTCTCCGTCCCCCTTCTGAGACTTCCATAAGCCAATTTATGCACTCCCAAGACCCAAATCTCTCTACTTTGATGCATTCATATACTTTTTATTCTTCTCGGCTCTCAACGGGTCATAACTACTTTTGTTGCTTCTTCACATGTTTTTCTGGTGTCGACACACTCCCAGAATATCTATGCACAACTCTAAACACGCTGCATCACATGAAATATTCGAACATATCTCAACCAACTCGTGACAACTCGAGAAATATTCTCCTCCTATGTTTTATGATATCTCAACCAAGTCAGGTCCATCCTCACCCATCTGTACGAGTACACTTTCTTTGTCCAAGACTATTATTTCTAAGTCGCTAAACTCAAAATAAACTCGTTCCTCTAAACCTTTGTTGGCTTCGTGAAAAGAAAATACTACATCGTCCAAAACAGGGATATTTCTAGTCAAATCCTCGTCTTTTTGAATAGGTGAGTAATTATTAAAATTATCGGAATTTGAACCAGAAATAGTGTTATCATTTTGAATCTCAAGAGGAGTAACAATTTCCTGATCACTATGCCTGCATATGTATGATTCTTCATCAACACTATCCTCATCACAGTCATCATTATAATAACATTAAAAAAATTTGAACCTCATCTAACCAAGTAATTTTACCAATTCTAACATTGTTATGTGAATAACTATCTTCATTTTCAAGGGTACTATTGGAAACACTATATCGAACATTCTGCGCCTCTAGCAAACGTTTATCAATCGACTCACAAGACTTCCTGATGGTATCATATATAGAAAGTTTACTATTGGTCGCGATTATTTCATCCATAACTAAGTCATTTGTCTCAGTTGACTCATATGTCGACTCAAGTAAGTTACGACGTGTTGGATCAATTATCCTACGCGCCTCATCTAGAGAAGAGGAATTATAGTAATTTTGCTCGTATGACCGGTGGGCATGTGGATAGTAATTTGGATCACCATGGTATGGGCCATGACCTTCAAAACATTGGCGTTCCCAACCACTATTCACATTATGGTCATAAAAAGAGTAATGTCCATATTGTTCAGTTGGATATTCATATTCATTGTGATGGCTATTATAATACCAGTTCGACATCCTAACTGCAAGGGAATTATACACAAGCACAAACAAGGCTGACTCGACCAAAACAAACCTACTGATTTCTAGAAAACAAAAATCATGATGGCTCCACTTAGATTGTTCTAATCCTTCGAAAGGGAATTCGTTACAATTTAAGCAAACCCCTATGGAATCAATCCGAGTCAAATTAAGTTGAATAGAGGCGAGGGAAGGTGTGTGGAGCTTTGATACCCAAGGCCTCACCACATTACAAGGAGGCGCAATCACGCATTCAACTCACATAATGCATCATGAACTTCTCAGTATGCTTAAAAGAGTAACCAATATTTTTCGAATGACTTTCCTATTAATCTCGTTACCCTATCGGTCTCGTTCTTTAAGCTTAGGTTCACGTTTGGTATCATTTTCCTAAGGCAGGCAAGAAGAGAACAGTGATGAAATCCAAACCCTTATCTTGTATAGCCAGTCCTTTCCCTTTACTAGGAAATTAAAGCAGCCGTATTCAAGACCTCAACATATATGCATACAAAATCATCCAGTAAACCCGCTGACAAGGGATTCGTGGGTGTTTAGAATTCTTACCTCCCGTTCCAGACGGGAGATGAACCGTTGAAGTCGACTCGGGCCACTGACTCCTAAGTCAGTGTACGAACCAGAGGGGCCGAGACAATATCGTAACTGTCGTCCTTCCCTGTGTAGTTTATATTTAAAATAACCCTTCCTTAGGGTTTTAAAAATAATGTCCAAAAGAATGTCCCAAAAATAAAGTTCAAAAGTGTCCAAAAATAAAAGATTACAAAAAATTAAAACCCTATATACAGTTTCTAAAAATACCAAAAAAAAAAAAAAAAATCTAAAAAAAAAAATCAAATAAAAAATAATAATAACTATGTACACAAAATCTTCTTCTTCACTCGTTTTGGATTTCTCTTTTCTTTCTTTCTTGGGCCTTGCCTTTCTTTTCAACACTTTTTCTTTTTATTTAGCTAAGCTCCGAATCTGAAAGAAAACAGAAATACCAAAACGCAATAAAAAGAAAAAAAATAATTAAAACTAAAATAAGAATAAAACCTAAAAACAAATTTATACACAAGTCTGCGTCGGCGGCGCCAAAAATTGATCGAATTTTGAATAGTTGTAAGTAGAGTTGTCGTTTTCTCGGACTTGTTGAAATTGATTTTAGGATTCAATAAACTAAAATAAAAGAAAAATATGTACACAATATTGTCACAGGATGAAGAGAGGTGCCGAGACTCGGGATTCCGTCAAACTCATAACAAAAGGTTCAAATATTAATTCTTTTAACAATTATAGCTCAACAAATAAAACAACATGGACTCTTATTTTTGCCAAGGTAGATTTTCAATATATTAGTTATAAATCATAAGCATGGGACATCAAACATCTAAGAAAGCATGAATCATCTAATAAAATGATAACTAATTTATTCAAATCATAATTCTATTTTAATTAGTGCAAAAGTCAAATAAACAATTAATTAAAATTACCCATGTATGAAATTCGGCTTCCTCCGTCGACCCAGTGTTGGGGTTTAGCTCCTCATGCTCAAAACATACTCAAAATATAGATTCATGGCTCAAAGGGTGTTTACAAATAATGAAATGGAGAAAAACTATTAAAAACCGAGTTTGTAACACTTATTTCTATTACAATTTAGCTGTTACAGAGAACCATATAAAGAAACTGTCACTAACACTGTAGCAACAACGACAGTCCTGTAGCGTCTAATGTTCTTCACTGCACCAACAGAAAATAATTTTCCTGCAAATGATCTTCCCGACTCTGTGATGCTCTAAACTTCTCAAAATTCTCCCATAACTCTCCATCCCCCTTCCGAGACTTCCATAAGCCTATTTATACACTCTTAAGACCCAAATCTCTCTACTTTAATGTATACATATTCTTTTTATTCTTCTCGGCTATTAACGGGTCATAACTTCTTTTGTTGCTTCTTCACATGTTTTTCTGGTGTCGACACACTCACAAAACATCTCTGCACAACTCTAAACACGCTGCATCACACGAAATCTTCGAACATATCTCAACCAACTCGTGACAACCCGAGAAATATTCTCCTCCTCTGTTTTATGATATACCGAGATCTTCCCCTTTTTGAATGTTAATAAATGCATTTCCAACCCTGTTTTATCTTCACAAGATACTCCCAAATCAAGTCCACGATAAAATCTCCAAAACTTCAATTCAGTAAATCTCGCAGTTGATCGGGTTTATTTTACCGCCAAAAATGTTTTCAAACGAAGAAGAAAGGGTTGCCCCTTATCTAACAGATGGGGTGCCCTTAGAAGCTGGCGCCTTGGGGTGCAAATAGTAAATAAGGTGCCCCTTAGTAATTGAGGTGCCCCATATCCAAAGTGAGGGTGCCTTTAGTACTTTTCTCCCGGGTTCAAATAAAATTTTTCGAGCAACTTTTTCCACACAAGTGTATTTCTCCAAAAACACCTACACAAACATAAAAACACCTAAGTACAAAATCGAGTACCAACAATACCGAAAATTGAGGACAACTTAGACACAAAAATGTGTCTTTCAGGCTACACCTTCACTCAGGCGGGTTTCCACTTCAAAGCCATCCTCAGGGACGGTTTCCTCCTAGAATATCAAGACTTGGTTTTTGCTTCAAAAAAAAAAAAAAGAAAGAGAGGAAGAGGAAAGAAAGAAAGCTCACCGATTCATTTCCGGAATCGTTGGAGGAAGACTCAACACTGCTACCGGAAATACTATCCTCCCCATCACTGGCCTCCGAACTCTCTTCCTTCTCGGATTCCCATTCATCATGGGTAGGCTCAGCGTCGCCGCTTTCTGTCTCAAGAGATGTTGTCTTATGACCACGTGCAAGTTTGGTGAAGGAATTCTCACTGCTAAGACCCTGGGCAAGACACAAGAACAGACACTCATAAATGAGGCAAAGATATATGTAATCCGACTAAATCAGGAAGAAAATTATACGTACTCGCATATTGGAAGAACTAAAAGTTGGGAGAACCGTCGGACCCGACTGAAAACCACCAACACGATATTTAGATCTTCGCTCCTTCACTTGGGGACTATCTGCATTTGGTCTAACGGATTTTCGCTTGGGATCCATCAGAAGTGGATGTTCCGCTAAAACCGTAGGAGAAGGCTTACCGCGATGGTTCTCTACCACACCACTCACGAATCCATGGATAGCAAGAAACTCGTCCTGCCAAAATGTGTTATATTTGGAGGTTATTGATGGATTCCGTTCCGCAAGCAGGAAAGGGAGACTTTTACCCGACATGAGAGCACCAACATCAAGAACAATTGACAACGGGACTTCTAGAACAACCGGCTGACGAACGAGTGGGACTTCAAAATCCATATGCCGAGCCACTCTATAGATGTTGTAAAAGATTTCTTTGCAAGATCCTCGAAAGAAAGACGGCACATGACCGGGCGTGCAGATTCGCATGAACACCATCTCTCCAACACTCAGATCCTATTTATCGGAAGATAAAGACATGTTTGGAATAGAAGCAAAGGTACTGATCTGAGCTATAGACGCATGCACCGGAGCCCATGGACAAAAATTAACCGCGTACGAGTTGTCAAGAAGTCCAACCAGGTTCGAACCAGTCTTTGGGCACATGTTTGACCAGCACAGTATCCTAGAGCCACCCCAAGACTCGGGAAGTACACCCAACGGTTTCGGGGCATGCTTCTCTAAATGCTCCTACAACCACGCCTGGAGAATGGCGGCATGAATATACAAATCCGATTTCATGTAGCCGTTTAAGGCGCGCATGTCCGAAACCAGCTAATCCAAGTGTGCATACATAGAACCAATAAACAAACCTCCAATAGGGAGAACGACGCCTTTTTCCAAATTTATGGAAAACTTTATAAGTTCCTGTCTTATCTCTTTCTTACCCGAGACGTCGTCAAAAATATCTCTGGATAGCCAAAGAGCCAAGAACGCCGCGACATGAAGTATACTATTCTTATGGTTCGACTCCAACTCGTCAAGAAACCACTGAGACACCCACCAGTCATAGAAGCACTTCGTCTCGTTTTTTTCTCGAACGAATCCTTTTGATTTTGCAACTAGGGCGGCGCACATTTCTTCTTCATCTACAGACAACCTAACATCGAGGTTTCCGATCACAGGAAGGTTCAACAACACATCCACGCTCTCCAAGGAGATGGTCATTTCACCCGACCTACATACGGCTGTGTGGGTGTCCGGACACCATCTGGAAAAAAAAAGCTACCAAGCCTGGAATATCTTTCCTAATCTGAAGCACTGCTGAAGCCGCAACATCATCAATTATCTTCGCCTTGGTCAAATTGGTTTTTACATGGTCCTGGCTCATCATGAATCGCATCCATTTGTCGAAGAGATGCAACGGACTCACAAAGATTTTAAAATCGATAGGAGAAGCATGATATTCTTTCCTATGAAAACAAAACCTTATTACGCCTCCTGGACGGACCGACCGGTCTTCTCCCTCACTTTCCGGACCAGTCAGAAGAATTGACACGTACTTGGGGTGGTTTCTCTTAATCGTGGCCGATGTTGTGAAGAATTCATCACTTACGTTTTGTTTGGAATTGCCCATGTCTTTTGGTACGGAAAAATATTTCTCAGGCGATGTCATAACAAAGATTCTCTCACAGTACTTCCACTTTCCAAATACCTACAATAGAACAATACGAAGAGAAATTATTACAGAAAGTACATGCATGCCTACTTTACGCAGTAAAAGGAGACGGTCAACATTTCTACGGTATTCACGCCTAAATGCTACTACAAGATTGTGCAGAACATACCTACGGCTAGGATTCATACCAACACAGAAAGACAATATTCTCTACAAGACCATGAAAAGGTACGCCTACAACTAGGGTTTGCACAAACAAAAGAAAGCAAAAGAAAGCAAGTTAAAGAGAAAGTGCTGGGAAACATACCTAGTCTGCTCGTCCGCTTCACCGTTACCACACAACCAAATAAAATAAAATAATGAAGGCGTGAAGTAAAGGGAGAGGCCGTCCCCCTTTTATAGACGTGATACTTGGGAGTTTGAATAAGGAAATGACTTCCTATTTGAGCCAAGTAAGGAAAAGAGGATATTGGGCCTGCGAACACAAATCACAAAGCCATCCACGCCACATCTTGGCCCCACCACGCCAAGCCGTCCGTGCACACCTCGCCTCTCCAAACCGCGCCTTTCCTTGGCCCCACCATGCCGAACCGTCAGTGCATACCTGGCCTCTCCAAAACGCGCCTTGCCTTGGCCCCACCACGCTGAACCGTCCGTACATGCTTCACCTCACTAAACCGCACCTTGCCAAGCCGTCCATGCCATGACTTTCCGCGCCGACACCAACTCTCCAAGACATCGTCATCATATTCCCTAACCCAACTAAGATGATGAGTAGGTGAACTAAGCCGACGCTTCTCACCTCACAATTTCACGGTATACACAACAAATAAAACCTATGCAAGGCCGTAAAACACGGGATCATGAGCTCTCCTTACCTCTCCAAAAAGGTTAGTCGACTTTCCTGACCATCTTGCATGTCCTACATTTTGATTCTGTCCTCGTCTATCACCATCACATGCTTACCTCGCAACAAGGCATCTGTTCCGAGATAAGCAGGGGACTTAATGTTGATGGTGGTTTTTAACTTAGGGGTAAAATTGTAAAACCCTAGTCAGACAGTGACGTCACGGAACTTGAGTAATAATGTCCAAGCCAAGCACATTTATTAAACCCTTTAATTTGTCTGTGAGAAAATTACCAGGGTACCTTTTTTTTAATGCTAATTAGGGTTTTGACATTCCAAAACCCTAATTCTCACGCCGCATGTGCTAATGGAAAACCATGCCAACCATGCTAGCCGCACCCCTGTGCCAATTGCAAACCATGCCAGCCACACCTACCGCGCCAAGGCATGCCAACCATGCTAGTCGCACCCCTGTGCCAATGGCTAACCATGCCAGCCACACCTACCGCCCCAAGGCATGCCAACTATGCTAGTCGTACCCCTGTGCCAATGGAAAACTATGCCAGCCACACTTAACGCGCCTTGCCAAACGCACCTTTCCATGGCCCCATGCCAACCGAGTCGCGCCACCATGCTGGAATTCTCTATACGGCTACTAAAACGAAGGCGTGCGACGATCAACGGTCGCCCTTCAATCACAGGAGAAAATCCTAGCCATCCAAGGTTACCAGACAACACATGGTAACCTTTGACCCAAAACCCTAGCTTGGTCGTGCCAAACCGCACCATGCCTTGGCCCTAGCCATGCTAGCCGCACCATGCCAAGACAAAGACACCCTCCCTTGGCCCTAGCCATGCTAGTCGCACCATGCCAAGCCAAAGCATCCATGCCAAACCCTTTGCCCCACTATGCCAAGCCAAACGCACCCTGCCTTGGCCCTAGCCAAGCTAGCCACACCATTCGCCTATGACAAACCCTTGGCCCCACCATTCCAAGCCAACCACACCATGCCTTGGTCCTAGCCAAGCTACCGCACCATGCGTCCATGGCAAACCCATGGCCCCACCATGCCAAGCCAAACCGCACCCTGCCTTGGCCCTAGCCATGCTAGCCGCACCATGCCAGGCCAAACCGTCCATGCCAAACCCTTGGCCCCACCATTCCAAGCCAAACACACCCTGCCTTGGTCCTATCCATGCTAGCCGCACCATGCCACGCCAATGGCATGCCAACCTAGCCGCGCCACCATGATGTCCTTCCATACACGACTACCCAAGTGAAGGCGTGCAACAATCAATGGTTTCCCTTCAATCGCATGAGCAAATCCTAGCCATCTAAGGTTACCAGACAACGTATGGTAACCTTTGGCCCGAAACCTTAAGTTTGGCCACGCCAAAACAGGCCATGCCAACGGCATGCCAACCTAGTCGCGCCACCATACTGGCCTTCCCTACACGGCTACCCAAGCGAAGGTGTTCAAAAATCAACGGTTTCCCTTCAATCCCATGAGCAAATCCTAGCCATCCAAGGTTACCAGACAACGCATGGTAACCTTTGTCCCGAAACCCTAAGTTTGGCCACGCCAAACTATGCCATGCCAACGGCATTCCAACCTAGACGCGCCACCATACTGGACTTCCCTACACGGCTACCCAAGCAAAGGCGTTCAATAATCAACGGTTTCCCTTCAATCCCATAAGCAAATCCTAGCCATCCAAGTTTACTAGACAACGCATGGTAACCTTTGGCCCGAAACCCTAAGTTTGGCCACGCCAACCTAGCCGCGCCACCATGCTGGCCTTTCCCTACACAGCTACCCAAGCGAAGGCGTGCAACAATCAAAGATTGTCCTTCAATCCCAGGAGCAAATCCTAGCCATCCAAGGTTACCAGACAACGCATGGTAACCTTTGGCACGAAACCCTAAGTTTGGCCACGCTAACCTAGCCGCGCCACTATGTTGGCCTTCAATACACATCTACCCAAGCGAAGGCGTGTAATAATCAACGGTTGCCCTTCAATCCCAGGAGCAAATCCTAGCCATCCAAGGTTACCAGACAACGCATGGTAACCTTTGGTACGAAACCCTAAGTTTGGCCACGCCAACCTAGCCGCGCCACCATGCTGGCCTTCCCTACACGGCTACTGATGCGTGTCGTAACCACAAAAAATTAATTAAGATATTTCCCACTAATTAACTGGTAATATAGCGGTAGTAAGAGATCGTTCCCACGAAGAGCAGTGTAATTGTTATGTTATTTAATTCAGCAAAATAATAAAAAAACAAGGGGGATTGGTTTGATTATAATTAAAATAATAATAAATAATAAGATGAAAAGATGATTAGGAGTCATTCGCCGTTACCAAACGTTGACTTGCATAGTATACTCGTTTACCTTTCGTAAGAATCATATATCACCAACCGTAGAATAGCAGCTAGCTCAGTGTTATCCCCAAAACTCCTTTTACCACGGATACGGAAGCTCTCCAATATCATATTCTATTCAACGAACCACCAAGTAGTAGCTCACTCAAGGTGTAATCCAATCGAACGCTTTAGGATTTGTGAATTAGGTTGATCCCAGTAGTTAAACTCTTAGCTCAAGGTCCACTTGCTGGTGTTATCTTCACTCACAATTGCTCCACAGAATCCCTCTGCAAGGTCTCGCGATTTCTACTTGTGTATGAATTATTCACGATTACTTATCTCCTAACCCAATACTAGCAATAGAACAATTAATAGACTAATCTAGTATGCATCCCAAATCAATCTAAGAATCACTCATAAAGATCAAATATGGTAAAGACAAATGATAAGATAATTAAAACTCCGAACAAACTTGTATAATAATAGATCTTCACCCTAGAACATTGAATTCATCCTAATCAATAAAGTTTAGCCTCTCATGTTACACCGTTTCATGGTTTCCCCCTAAAGGGGTAAACCCTAAAAATATGAATGAAGAACAAAAGTGTATTATGTGATGTGTGATATTTGATATTAAGAAGTCTTCTTTTATAGGTTTGCAAGAATAGAAGTGACCGTGCTCCAAATCCCGTGTAAGTTGGTCACCAAAACCTAGCCTACATTCCAAAATAAGCTCACGCCCAAGTCTTGGTGGTGACAAAAATACACACAGCCTCAATGGGCCACCGGTTACCATAGAAGTCCAGCCCATTTCCTAGTTCAATGGCTTGTCAATCTAAGGAAACCGACAGCTTATTTTTTTCTTCATCTATTACGGCCGGGACTTTCCCATACGAAGGTTGTCCTGGATGTTTTCCTATTTTTCTTCTTTTAATTACGTCTGGGAATTTCAAGACGAGACTCCTCCTGAGTGTTTTACTCTTACTCCACTTTTCCCTAACTTCTCAGTACTCTTCTTTGTTTATCATTTCAAACTCATCACCGATACTAGCAGTAGAAACTGCCAGCAACGTTCATTACCACTGGCATCTTCACTACTCAGCATCCAACCAACAGCATCTCTGTTTTACAGAGCGCGGATAAAACTGCTACTCTTCGGTCCGTTTACATTTCTCCTCGATCAGATTCAACTCCTCCATTCTCGGCATATCAGGTCCCATCTCGAGTACCTTCTTAACCATCAGCTTCACTACTGCCATGAATAGCTCGAGCAGCAGCCAATGAAAACTCGAGTTCCATCCTCCCTGACTTACTAAACTCAACCAACTCCCTCGGATACATATCCACCTGTGAGTTTTATCTCCTCCTGAGTTTTCTAAACTCAGTCCAAACTCGTCAACAACTTCGCTGCTCGATCACAACCTTCCACTGGTTACCAAACACCATTAATACTTCAAGCAGCCTCTCCAGCTTCACACCCGAGCATACTCAACTCGATAACTCTCTGCCAACAATCAACAGTTCGACACCCAAGTCCCATTTTCTTCTCATATGCATGAAAACCTAAGCTCCCTGTAATATAACTCGACTTCTCTCCATTTCAAGAATGCCATACAGTCGAGCTTGTTTCCAACTTCCGTTACTCGATCAACCATCAGTCATCGTTAACGTCCATTGACCACGACAGCAACCACCAGTCACAGCCATCGCAGATCCGAGTTGATCTCCATTACAGGCTCCGCAGACTCCATTACCATCACTGCGTCCATTTTCGATCATCGAGATACTCTTCCATCGACTAAACTCAAGTTTCTCGTTATGCATATTTACAGATAAACACCGGCAACGAGTTCATCAGGGTATCTTTGGCAGAAATGCCTTCTTCCCTGTCTCATGGGATACAAACCCAAACTCCATTTCTTTTCCTTCATCTCTGGCATCTCGATCACCATTGATCAATCCCTGTTAACCTCCATCAATCACCGAGCTCAGGGTCTTCTTTGCATTGGCAGTGACCCAACTCAGCATCTCGCAACACAGGACCACAACGTACTCATCCAAACAACCCAATACTCTGTTTAGACTCGAGCCTCTCACTTCCGGTATCACAGAATCGCTCCTTACTGCCATCAACTCTCTCGGATACTCACTGCTCCGTGAGAATTTTAATCTTCTGAGTTTGGTAAACTCAGCTCCTCCTTTTCCAGCTCTCCACCAACGTCACACAGCTCAGCCGGAACTTCCCGGTACTTGCCGTAATAATGGAGTGTAGAAGAAGATAATGGTGGCAACCCCAAGTAAACTTTCCATCTGCCTATAACATGTTTTGAATTCTGGCTTCCCCCCAAGTAAAAGACCAGACTCCCTTTAGCAGTCCCTTTGAAAATGTGTCTGCCCCTTAGTAAAGTGGACACCCCTTAGCAATCTTCATTCTTGTTTCACCCATAACTTCTTCATATGACGTCGGATTGGTCCCATTCTTTCGCCGTTGACTTTGTCTTCTCGTCGTCCACAAAATGATGACTAGAAATCCTCCATTTGGACGAGTTTCACTGGGTCTTTGGCCCTTATCTTCTCGTAGCTAATTTCTTTTCATGCACAATTAAGTGCCAAATCGCTTCTTTTGGATGATTCACCTAGCAAAACATAAATAGAGAAAAACAAACGTAATATACAATAATTTTGCAAGAAACTAAGCGATTATCAGCATGAATTCGACACTAAATACATGCAAAATATGCACTTAACAGCTACCCAAGCGAAGGCGTGCAATAATCAACGGTTTTCCTTCAATCCCAGGGGCAAATCCTAGCCACCCAAGGTTACCAGACAACGCATGGTAACCTTTTTCCCGAAACCTTAAGTTTGTCCATGCCAAACCATGCCATGCCAACCTAGCCACGCCACCATGATGGCCTTCCCTATACGGCTACCAAAAAGAAGGCGTGCGACAATCAACGGTCCCCCTTCAATCTCTGGAGCAAATCCTAGCCGCTGAATGTCACCAAGCTAGCAAGTCTCCCAAGCTCGACTTGCCAGGCAACAACAATATACTACGTGTTTTCCACAAAATATTCGAGACATCAACACATATCACAAACTGGGGGATCCTCTTTGGGTATTGGTTTGGCGGTTTACAGCGTGCGGCGTACACTACGCCCGTCATAAGGAAGTGTCATAAGGGTGAGGCGGTTAGTAAATACAGGGAGTTAATGGTGAAACGTTCTTTTATGGGACATCAATTCCATGCGTTAACGGTTTTATGGAAAATCAATTCCATGCGTTAACGATTTTATGGAATATCAATTTCATGCATTAACGGTTATCACCTCCTCCCATTTACTTACCCATTTTCCATTCCTTAATGAGACCAGGGTACGTTTCACTTCGACTTGTATAAATAGGTCTTACCTATTTCCACCGAACAACAAGTTCACTCCGAAAATACTTGCTAGCTTACCATTTGTTAGCCTTCCCACTTTTATGATACAATTCGTAGTAACAAAACTACTCTTCCAGAATCAACTATTCTGGTCTCATCACTCTCCTTGCTTCCCTCCCCAAAACCAACCCATTCTCCTCCACTTTGTGACCAAAGCAAGTCTGGAACGGCCATTTCTTGGTTTAGGCCGGACTTGTACATATTGATCTTTCGAATCTAAAGTACTCCCTTGCAGTACATTGTTTAGGGTTTAAATTCGTTTCTCACCCGCACATTCGAAATTACCGAAATCAGCAGGAACCATTTTCACCCACAAACACTTATATAACGTTTATTTGCGTCCAAGAGCATAGCTCTGTGGTATCCCATTAACTCCAGTAAGGAGGAAGTCAAGGGTTGGGTCTAGCAGTGGGGCTAGTCCAACTGGCTGGATTTGAATAGGAGCCTGGGTCCGGCTCTAGCCTATCAAAAAAATAAAATAAAATAAAATAAAATAAAAAAATAAATAAAATAAAAATAAATAAAAATAAATATATATATATATAACGTTCATTTGGTTCATTTGATTCGACTTAATTAATAACAAAGCAATTTGGTTACATAATTTTTTGTAAAACAATACAGTTTGTAAAACTTATTACTTCATATTTTTATTCTTCACGTAATTGATGCCGACCCAACCCGCCAACCCCTTACTACAAGGAGTTCTCACTCTATAAGAACTAGAAAAAAGTTATGGTCAAGGGAGGAGCCAAAAGCTTGAATAATAAGCAACAAAGTGAACTAGAAAATCCAATTCAAATTCATCTACCATTTAATATTTCCATTCTCAATTGATAAATCGAATTCAATTTCCTCTATCATCTCATTTCCCAATCTTATTACTCGCAGTTCTCTAAATAACAGATAATTTCTTCCAGTATATAATAACGAACTCCTATACCATCTCATTTCCCAATCAGATTACTCACAATTCTCTAAGTAACGGATAATTCCTTTTAGCATATAATAACATAAGAACTACTCATAAAATACTTTTTATTCCTACTTCGATAACTGTGGATTAAAGGGATTTATAAATGAGTCAATCTGATTGTTAGGTTGTTCTCTGTTCACAAGATAGTCGGGTAATAATAAGTTACAGAAAATTACATGATTTATAAGGGCTGATACCAGTCCTACTAAGGGATAATACCATTTGGTCGATCCTACGGCCGAGAAAGATTATATTATCTTATATGGAATGGTATCCCCTTAGTAGGACTGGTATCAGCCCTTACAAATCATGGAAAATTGGCGTGACAAACCAAAATATCATGCTAGCATGTATGTACTAGGGGAAAAGCCCGGGCACAATTTGTATGTGATTTGATCCATATTAGGACATATTCAGCTAATTCTAAAACTAAGTTCCACTGGCCTTTTCTTATGATGAATATGATCTGTTCAACACATTAATTGGAGTGGCTCTTTCCTGTTGTTTGATTTTTCGTTTCGTTGCTTTGTTCTTCTTGTATCCCGGCACTCAAAAAACGAAAAGAATAAAAGGTAGCACTGCGTTGCTTTCATGGGATAAAGCCATAAAGGCCTTAAATGAATTTCTCGTGAAAAAAAAAAATGTAATCTGTGGCTGCTGGGATTCGAGCCCAGGTCTCCACGGCCACAACGTGGAATTCTTACCACTAAACTACAGCCACATAGTTGTGGAATTCTTACCACTTTATTTACATCCACTCTGATTGAACTATTTAATACAATCTCGCCTATTAGATTTAGCCTATTAACGACTGTGGTGAATCCTCCATTTCAACTTCTGTAACCCTGAGTAAATAATGCGCCCACCTACATCCATGATCTCATTATCACGTTATTAACAAATATATTCATTCCCAAATTAATTCTATGCATGTAACGCATGCACTCTCCTCAGCTACACCTCTATCATCTATAAAGAGGATAAAACTCACACATCCCTTCATCATCATCTCTGTACCATATGCTCCCGATCTCTATCTCTCTATCTTAAGAACTCTCTCTGTGGGTAGTCTGAGCACAGTGGATCTTCATAGGCATACAATGGCCGCTGCTTATTTAACAACTTCTTCAAAGTTGATCTTCATAACAATGTTGGTTGTGATGACTCTGAGCACAATGGATTCCAATACAATCGGTACTACTAGTGTATTAGCAAGACCTTTGTCGCATGTTCAGACTGCACCGACCATATCCTTAGCTGCTCGATTGCAATCAAATGGGTCATACTCTGAATGTTGGGACTCGTTAATGGAGCTTCAAGCATGTACTGGTGAGGTTATACTGTTCTTTCTCAATGGTGAGGTACATTTGGGTCGGAACTGTTGCCAAACAATTAATGTAATCCAGCACAACTGTTGGCCTGCTATGCTTGGGTCATTGGGGTTCACTCAAGAGGAAGGTGATATACTTCGAGGATATTGCGATGCCACTGCCAATGTACCTCCACCATCCCTTATAGTGCCTCTCGTGAAGGATGATTTGAAGCCCTGATTAATTAATTAAACCCACTATCTTACTTACTAATACCATTTGCTGTATGTTGTCTAGTGTCTGGACTCTGGATGTTGCATTATAATAAATTTGAGTTCTTTTTGAACATTTACTAGTAATTCTATGTTTTGGTGAGATTGGAGTATGGTTCCTTAAATGGTAGATTTGTGTGCATTACATTGATGTTCTATTTGTATCAGATTCAAAGTAATACATGAGTTAACAAAATCGGCAGAGAGTTTTTATTTTGAACTTTTGTAAGTTTGAATGACCATGACAGAGAAATCCATCGATTCTGATCAATTCAGTGGCTATTTTATGAAGTTTGAACTGGTAATCTCTGTATCCGAGTGTCTTTGATTGAAATTCATGATCACTTTGTTTGATTACGTTGAATTCAATCTCAATATCCTAAAATTGTAAGCTGATTTTTTTTTTTCTTGGGACAAACTTTGTGACGGACAAAACACAAAAGAGTCATCGTATATGTTAAGAGACATAGTGTTGTCATCTTTGGATAGAGTATATTGCATATCTCTGCATATCTTCTATCTTTAATCTAGAGTATACAACGTGGCTATTTTATGAAGTTTGAACTGGTAATCTCTG
Organism: Papaver bracteatum; assembly: GCA_023529315.1. Taxonomy (NCBI): domain Eukaryota; kingdom Viridiplantae; phylum Streptophyta; class Magnoliopsida; order Ranunculales; family Papaveraceae; genus Papaver; species Papaver bracteatum. Next base: position 662,999 of record JAJJWX010004893.1, on the reverse strand, counting down.
TATCCGAGTGTCTTTGATTGAAATTCATGATCACTTTGTTTGATTACGTTGAATTCAATCTCAATATCCTAAAATTGTAAGCTGATTTTTTTTTTCTTGGGACAAACTTTGTGACGGACAAAACACAAAAGAGTCATCGTATAGAAGGCCGAGATTTTCACTTTGATTTATTCTCAAGGGGCCAATGCACTGCATATAAGTTTTTTTGATGGAGAGAGACACTCCTCCACGTGCATTTGAGCTGAAAACAGTTCTCGTAACATTTGTTCAAAGGAGGATTTTTTTTTTTTTTCAAATTTAATTGGGCACCCATGTAATCATGATTAAGATGTTTTTTTTACCATATAATTCAAGGAAAAACTGCTACAGAAAGTCAGAAATGAACTTTTTGCTGCCAGTAGAGACCAATATATATGCCTCGTGGTTGAGGTATGTGGAAGGCTATGTCAACTACGAAAAGGTGTACTGACATAAAGATTCACAATGGTAAAGGCTTGACAATTTGGTGAGATTAAACTGACTGCAAGCCTTCAAATTGATCACTTTGAATCAAAGCATGACACTAGAAGACCAACTTGTCACTAGCAGGAAGATGAAAATGATGGCTTTGAATGCAATTGTAAAGCTGGTCTTGAGTATACAAAGGCAGTATGGTTTTGCTTCATTATAGCTGTCGTGGTCGGCAGCTCAAACTATTGAAAAGAATTCCTCTCATGAAAGAAGCAAGGTGCACACAAGATATGTAATGAGACCTGCTCTGGCCACTGGGAAATTGGCCACTAAATTATTGTACAAGATCTTGTGGAGAGATAGGGTGCATGGGGAAGGCGAAACCAGCTGATGAAATTGTCACCATATCTGTAGTTCACATGAAGATACATGCTCGCACATGGTTGTGAGACAATTTTTTGTTTTTTTACACAATACTGAAGTCGATATTCATTCGGAGAAATTAAAAAAAAAATAGAAAGTCCGGCCAGTCGTAAGCCGGAGCTAACATTACTTCAAAACATAACAAATGGATCTTACAGAATTAATCAAATACGTCGGGATTTTCTGGTAAACAAGAGAAATATTTCCACATTCTTAATCAAACTTTCACCTGCACATGTGCCGTCCTCAACTATCAAATTCATCTTCATCGTCACTAAAATTTGTTTCCACGTCTTTTTCAACATTATCAAATATTGCCGTTTCTTCATCAACTATCAAATTCATCTTCTCCTTCTTGTATATTCCACACAAAATCCATTCATCCAACTGCAAAACCAATTCTTGTTCAGTTATTATGGTTCTTAAAAAAAAAAAAAAAAAAAAAAAAAAAAAAAATTAACACACGTACCTCAGGACGATTCCAAGTTGCCAACGTGTATTCGTGCATTACATAATCGGTTTCATCATGTTCTTCAGAATCCCGTCCTTGGTAATAAATCCAAGCGTCTTTGTATCCAATTACTGAATTCAGAGAGTTGCGTGAATAGATTGAACAATGTGTTGTTAACAACCAAAATCCCTGGCCTGCGGCACGAACCTTATTGTCTCCTACACTGTCTTTACGATCTTCACCTTGGTACTTTGTTGTAAAGAAGTACCAGTTGTTTGATTCATACCCCTTGTATTGGTGCATAAGTTGTTCAGGATGGTAGTGGTACAGATTGTCTACTTGTTTCATTCTGTTAGGTGGCAAACCTTTCCCCAAAACCTTTGGTGCGAGATAATAAACAATCAACTGTTCATCTGTTGGTTCAAATTTAAAACCAGCCGGAAGTTTAGCCAACTTGGCTTCATCATCGTCGTTACCGATTTGCATTGGGTTTGTCTTGCCACTCGGACAAGACATAATCGTATTATGTGTATACGTGAATAGAATCAACGAGAGAGATAATAGTCAGTTTTGCTATCTAATTTGGATAATTTTTAGAGATTTGAAGGCAGTGCTTATATAGGAGTTGGAATCCTAGTTGCAGTCGGATTCGGATTCCTCTTTTTAGAAATTTCGTTTGCTAAAAGGAAAGGGCCCACTTCCTTAGTCATTCCTACGCGGAATTACGTTGGAAATCTATGGATTTGAATGAAATTTACTTCTTACCGCAATTTAATCTCTCCTGCGTAGTCATTTTAATATGCAAATTTCTAAACGTATTCAGCTGGTACAAATTCCCAAAAAACACAAAGAATTCACAACTCCTCTTTCTTAGCCTAGGCGGTATTAGAATAATCATCCTATGGCTTAACAGATCAATATAAAACAAAACAATTCACGCTATTGGAGTATTACTATAAAACAAAACAATTCACGCTATTGGAGTATTACTGTTAAACATCCAACGCCATGACGGGGCATGCAATAAGTTTGGATCAAATGCCGTGAAAAATGAAAATGGGTGCACGTTTCGTGAAGCATGTAAATTATTATGGAGTTCAATTTTGTGCACACTTCTCTAAGGAATGTATATTTGACATGTTCTTTTGATTGGTTGATTAATAAAGTGTTGGGCCCATTATCCTCCATGTTTAGAATCATGACCCTCGTTACATAACTCCCTAAATTCAATCAATGGTGGAGATTGAAATGTTACGTGCACACTCTTTAAGGAGTGTGCACAAAATCAGACTCATTATTATGGTTGAGGAACGGTGTTTGTAACAGTTTGGCTAATAAGGTTTCCGGGCGAGCTAAAACTGGTAAGACCATTGCTACACGGGCCCGTATTTAATCTATCTGGGCTGCATCTGGCCCATTGGTAAGTGTGCATCCTACATTCCTCAGCTGCCATCTTCCCAGTTGAGCAAAGACCCTGGATAGCTTTAAATTGCCACCTCTTGATAGGTGTATAAAACACCGTATTATTTATCTATTGTTTATGCTTTCTCTGCTTGTTTTCTTGTAAATTATGTATCTTATGTTTTGTTTTTGAGTATTTAGGTACTTTGGAGTCATTTGGAACAAAAGAAGAGGAAACATGGCAAAAGCGTTGGAGGCGGATTGTGTCTCATTATTTTCTTTTATTTCTTCATCTCTGTCTGAAAAGTATGTCGGCTTTAGTGATGCAAATTTCTGTCTGAAAAGCACGACAACTTTAGTGATGGCTCTCATTGAAGAGAAGAAGTGGACTTGAAATGCAAGAGGCGGTTGCAGCAGGTGGAAGAGCATTCATTTGGAGCATAAAGGGGCGCAATTATCATTTTAGGGAAGAACACTATCTGGAGCCCGATACTGGTTAAGGGGTTTCCATCTGGGTGTCCCTTATCATTCATGTTTAGGTGTATATCCTGGGTGGCAGCGTAAAGGGGAACAAATAGCTAGCCCAATGATTGATCTAACCCTAAAATCTAGAAACATTCCCGTTCACTAATTTTCTTATTTTCAGTCCCACCAGAAATTGAGAAGAAAAGAAGCTTTTCTTGTGCTGCCGTTGTCCGAGAAATTGGAAGAGAAATGGATCGAGAGAATGAGAAATCATAGGTGCATAGATTGAGATGAGGAAGAAGAGAAGAATAATGGGTACTGATTGATGCCGTGATAATGGTGGAATCGATGAAATAGGGTCTCGTACTGTTGAATCCTAAACTGAGAGGAATTGAGGTTTGAGATCGAGAATTTGTGTGCTGTTGAAGAAATGGGAAGGTTTAACAGCATGGTTGTGAGTTGAATTAACCTGGGTTTAACTTGATTTGATTTCCAGAAGAATAAGGAATTGTTGGAATTGAAACAGAGAAGAAGAAGGAAGTTAGGGTTAGCCTTAGGAATTGAATTTTGGGTTTTGAATATTTTTGGAAGAATGGGTATTTTTCAGATGTTGAAGAAGACTTAAAAGACTTCTGTTGTTGTTGATTTACAGGGAGAGACTGGAGGAAATTTGTTGCTGTTGCTGTTCTTGAGGTGGAGGAGTTTCAAGCTCAAGGTTTCGAAGATGGTGGTATAACTACAGATGGAGATTGCATGGTTGTATTTCAGGGGATTTAGTTGAGCAATTGGGGTGCTATAGGTGATGGTCTTATGTATGGCTGTGGTAGAATATTACAGTAGTTGATGTAAAGTTTCAGAAGCAGAAAATGGAGCTGCTGCTTTTGGTAGCAGCTGGTGATTTAGCTCATCAGGTGTAAGGCAGTGAAAAGATGGAAGAGATTCAAGTCTCTGTTGCTGTGTGGATTGCAGGCAAGGTTGGAATTTAGCTGGGAAGTTTCTGGTGTTGTATGGGAGTTGTGTTGATAGCATGTTCAGTGAGTCTTAGGCTTGCTATGGATGCATGAGGAAGAGGCTTGAGGTTCTGCTCAGTTAACAAGTGCATATTCCAGCTGAGTTGCAGTGGTTCAGGTGGAATTGTTGGTTACAGAGACTGTGTTGGAGGGTACTCAGATTTTGCAGGGAATATAAGAATGGAGCAGCTAAATTGCATAGAAGGAGAAAAATGTTGTAGCTGCAGTGATGGTGGCATAAGCAGTGGCGCTGTTGAGAGTTATAGCTCAAGTTTCAGGTAACTCAGGGCATTACAGGTGCGTTGATGTTCTCAAGCTACAAACCAAGGAAGATTTGAGCTGCTGAGTACCAGCTTAGCTAGAGGTTACCAAAGCTGGTGGTTTGCAAGAAGTTGCTTTGGTGCTAATGGGTTTGGACCTGAGCTGGTTATGGCAGAAAAATGGTATGACATTTGTGGTGTTTGGCAGTTGGAGTAGCTTGGTTGCAGGGTTTGTAAGATGACAGTGCAGAAGCCAGCCATGATGGCTGGCTGTGAAGCTATAGAAGTGCAGAGAAGGGTACCAGGTAGTTGCAGAGAAGTTACAGACAGGGCCAACATGGATGGATACAAATGCTGCATAGCCCTCATGGCTGAACAATTGATTGCAATAGCTTGGCCTGGACCGAGTTGAGTTCACCGACTCGATTCCAACTCAGTTTCCTGACTCAGTGTATTTTGACCAAGTTGACTAATAGAAGACCGTTAAGTCAACAGTTATCTTTAACGGTGGACTGACGGAATATTCTGTCGAATATTCTCCCGACTGACAGAACTTTTCAGGTTGACGGTGGTGACTTTCCGGCGCCGGATTCCAGCCATATTCCGGCCAAAACCCCAGTTTTCCGGCGAGCTCTTTTGGGACATATTTTCTACACGGGTTTCTATTTCTCGTGGGCCGGGTGGATTTCCAACTAATGGACTTTGAAGTCAAAACCTAATTTTGGAAGGAAGAAAAGCTACAAAAAGAAAAGTTCTACTAACTTTTGGGGAGAACGTTTTATTCTATTCTTGGAGCTTTTGCAGAGAACTACAACTAGGGTTTTCTTTCTTTTATGTTTCATCTTATTTCTTTGAATATTATGATGATGAACTCCATGAATATGTGTAGCTAAATACTATTATTGGTTATTGGATAAAAGTTGATTTCTTCAAGCATGTTATTTGATTCTATGAATTAGTTTTGTCTCAATTTTATCGTTTGTGATTCATTATTTATATTATCATATAATTTGAATGCTAGTTTGGTTGAGTCCGGAATCAATTGGATTTGTTTTCATCTCTATAGCTATATTAGGGTTTTCAATACGTAAAAGTTGTTTATCCTTGATTTCTAGTAGCATCTTGTGGTTAATACTTGTAGTGATACATCTTTTTAATCGCATATGAATCATAACCTTTGTTAAAACGGATTAGTGCTTTTACACGTTTGTTTGCATCGATTAGTATTATTTCATAGAACTTATTGCTCTTAGGGAGTTAAATCTAATTGTGATTTTACACTTTAGGTTGCTTTTTAAGTAGATTTCACAATAGCATCTTTTAATGTTGTTTGTGAAAAAATCAGGAAATAAACGGGATACTCTTGCGATCAAGATATCCTAGGACTTTTTATAATTGAGAGATTAAATAACAATTCTAATCATAGATGGAAAATACATGTTTGTGAATGATACTATCCCGTGACTAATATCTTCTCCTATTTGATTATTCAAACTATTTTCTTTACTTTATTTAGTTTATTTACTTTGATAAAAACAAAAACACACCTTGGGTTATTTGGTTACTTGGTTACTTAAGAATCTGAAAATTGTATAACAACAATCGCCTCTATGTGGATACGAACTCTTTCTTATCGAATACTATATTTATATTTAGTTGAGTGAGGAAGTGAAATTATTTTTGACGCATACGACACACATCAAATTTTGGCGCCGTTGCCGGGGAGGCATTCAGATTGTTATATAGTTTTGGTTTCTTATTTTTACGTTGTTATTAATTTCGTTTTGAGAATTGTGTTTCAGGTACCTTACTGAAATACAAACTGGGAGAAGCAATGGGTGATGCAAATTGTACACTCAAGGAGTTGGCTTCTCACAATCTAGATACACAACAGGGGTGTATTCAAACAAATTCTACTTTCGAGATCAAGCCGGGGATGCTTAGAGAATTACCAAAGTTCCATGGCATGGTGAATGAAGACCCAAGAAAGCATCTTATGGACTTCCACACCATTGTCATGGCCGTGCTTCCAGTGGATGTTGAGGCGAATGGTGCAATGTTGAAATTTTTTTGATTCTCTTTGGTGGATAGTGCTAAAGATTGGTTGTATTATTTGCCTCCCGAAAGTGTCACCACATGGAATGGGTTGAAGAAACTCTTTTTAGAGAGATATTTTCCTGCATAAAAGGCTATTCAAATTCGCAAGGAGATTTGTGGGATGAAGCAAAATGTGGGAGAATCTTTATATGAATGTTGGGAACGATACAAGAGATTGGTGGCAAGCTGCCCTCATCACCAATTTAGTGACGCAATGATTTTCCAATACTTCTATGAAGGTCTCTAAGTAAGTGATAGGAATCTTATTGACGCTGCAAGTGGTGGTGCACTTATGAACAAGATGGTGACACAAGCTAGGGAGTTGATTGAGATTATGGCAGCAAATTCTCAACAATTTTCAAGTCGATCAGAACCACCTACCAAGGGAGTTAATCAAGTTGACGAGATTATCGAATTACGTCAACAAATGAGCAATATTATGGCAATGATGCAACAAATTACAGCAGTGGTTGTAAAACCATCACGCCCAGCTTATGAGAACGTAGAGCATGTCAATGCTATATTCTCAACTCAGCCATATGGTATTTACTCCAACACTTACGAGAAAGTTGTAAGTGAAAGTTTTGTTTACAGTCATCCGCATGAGTTCCAACAACAAGTGCAACAACCACAACAAGGGCATAATCCAGAATTGAAGAAGATGGTTACTTTGGTGGAGGCTCTAATGTCCGTGGTACAGAAAAATCAACAACTAGCGATCTTAAATCAGCAGAAAACGGATAATGCAATTAAGGAGTTGCAATTACAAGTTGGTCAACCGCAACAACAGTTCCAGCAACAACAACAACCACCTGAAAATCACGGGTCCAATATGGAAGAGTTGATGAAATATTTTATGCAAAGAACGGAGGGTGTGGTCCAGGACTTGCAAACACAAGTAGGTTCAATGGCCGAGGAGATTAATCAGTTGCATGCACAAAATGGTGAGAAACTCCCTTCCCAACCTCTTAACTCAAGTGAGGGTGTCAATGCTATTAAGTTGGGAAGTGGTACACAATTTGTGCAACCCGAAGTTACAAATTCGGGTGAAGAAGAAGCACCAAAGGAACCAATTTTGGAGGAAAAGAACGCAGATTTTCCCCAAACTCCCGAGGTAACTAAATCAAACTCTAAACCTCTTGTTTCTACTTATGTTCCTCCTCTACCTTTTCCTGGAAGGTTCGCTAAAGATAATGAGAAGGTGGAACAAGATAGGGATATTTGGGATGTTTTTAAGAATGTCCAAGTGAATATTCCACTCATTTAAGTAATTAGGAAATCTCCTCGCTATGCAAAGTGTGTAAAGGAATTGTGCACTAACAAGCACAAGCTAACCGGTAATGAGGTAATGAGTGTGGGGGAGAATGCTTCGGCATATCTTCGAAAGAAACTCCCACCTAAGTTGAAAGATCCCGGTAGTTTCACTATTCCATGCACTATTGGTAAAACAAGGTTTACAAAAGCTATGCTAGATTTAGGAGCTTCCATTAATGTTATGCCTACTTCAATTTATGATGCTTTAAATCTTGGTCCTCTTAAGAAAACCGGCATAGTTATTCAACTTGCCGATAAATCTAATGTTTACCCTAAAGGGATTGTTGAGGATGTTTTGGTGCAGGTAAAAGGACTAATATTTCCAGTGGGTTTCTATGTTCTAGACATGGGTAATGTGAATTCATCCTCGTCTACACCGTTATTATTGGGTATACCATTTTTGAGTACCTCTAGAACGAAGATTGATGTCTATAATAGCACCTTGACTATGGAGTTTGATGAAGAATTCATTCACTTCAACATCTTTGAGGCGAGGAAACACCCAAGTAACATTCAAGCAGATTTCCATAATGTGTTGGAAGGGTAAGGCGTAACAAGCAAGGAGCAAGTCGGGCTGATGACTTTAAACCAAGCGCTAAGTGGGAGGCAACCCACCGGTTTTGTATCTTTACCTTTATCTTTTTATTTTTAAGCATTTTAGCTTTATTTTCTTGTTTTTGCATATCATTTGCGGAATTTCCCACCTTGAACTTTCTTTGGATGATTCAATTTTACATTGAGGACAATGTAAAGTTTAAGTGTGGGGGAGCATTTATATGTTTGTATAGTGTGTTTTAGTGTGTTTTATGCCTTTAGTAAAAAAAAAAAAAAACAATCAGAAAAATAGAAAAAACAAGAAAACAATTGTGCTTTTTGAACTCCGAAATCTAGAAACTTGAGCCTTTAGGATGACACCATTAGTGGATGGAACCATTTTGAATGCAGGAGTCGAGGAACCAATTAACTAAAAGGGACGAAAATAGATCAGAAATCACAATTAACATGATAGTTGTTACCATATCTCAGAATATCATCATATCGCATTCTATTTTTATTTTTCCATATTTATCTATTGTTCTCTAAGTGCTTTGGTGGGTCACTAAACATCGACGTGTTATTACTTCTATGATGAAATAGAGTGATTGAGTTACTAGAAAAAAAAATGAAAAAAAAAAAAGGAAAAGAGACCGACCAATTAGACCAAACGGAATAAAATGACACTTGGGAATAACAGTATGTGTGAAATGTAGTCCCTTTCTCCGTCGCCTAAACAAGCGTGGAATGCAGGATCCAAGGCAACTATCATGTACTTGCTGACAAGAAGCATGCGCTTGGATCCAAAAGATTTAATCATGCTGTCTAAAAAAAAAAAAAAAAAAAGTAAAAAAAAAAAGTGAAAAAGAAAGGAAAGTATTATTTTGGTTGAATAAAGTCACTTCTGGTTCCCTTGTATATGCCAGTGAGTTGATGTAGAATTCATCCAAGTAGCTCAATCCAATAGGAATAGGTTCATCTTGGCAGTGACCTTAAGACAGATATGGGAAACATCGATCACTTGTGAACATTCACCAACATCTACATCTATATCCATCTTCTTAATCTTTTCATTGTGATTGTGGTTTGTTAGTTTCCGAGTATTGTGGATTGTTCGACTATCTAATTAAAGATTTATTTACTAACATATGAATTGAATTTGTGCAAGGTACCTCCTCCTGTAGTCATTTTGGATTCGTTCATTGATTTGTCACAAATAGATGGAGTTGGAAATATAGGTTTTGTAGGCAGACCTCTTGTAAACCTTCACGAGACTAAAACTCGTCCACTAGGGACAACTAGGGGTTTAAAGGCTTGTTATTTATGCTTAGAGTAACCGTAGCCTCGACGAGACGGAGTTGTATGTATCTTTTATAATTATTTTGTTTTATTTTCTCGAGGACTAGCAAAGTCTAAGTGTGGGGGAATTTGATAGGTGTCTAAAACACCGTATTATTTATCTATTGTTTATGCTTTCTCTGCTTGTTTTCTTGTAAATTATGTATCTTATGTTTTGTTTTTGAGTATTTAGGTACTTTGGAGTCATTTGGAACAAAAGAAGAGGAAACATGGCAAAAGCGTTGGAGGCGGATTGTGTCTCATTATTTGCTTTTATTTCTTCATCTCTGTCTGAAAAGTATGTCGGCTTTAGTGATGCAAATTTCTGTCTGAAAAGCACGACAACTTTAGTGATGACTCTCATTGAAGAGAAGAAGTGGACTTGAGATGCAAGAGGCGGTTGCAGCAGGTGGAAGAGCATTCATTTGGAGCATAAAGGGGGAAATTATCATTTTAGGGAAGAACACTATCTGGAGCCCGATACTGGTTAAGGGGTTTCCATCTGGGTGTCCCTTATCATTCATGTTTAGGTGTATATCCTGGGTGGCTGCGTAAAGGGGCGCAAATAGCTATCCCAATGATTGATCTAACCCTAAAATCTAGAAACATTCCCGTTCACTCATTTTCTTATTTTCAGTCCCACCAGAAATTGAGAAATAAAGCCTCTATTCTTGTGCTGCCGTTGTCCGAGAAATTGGAAGAGAATGAGATATCAGAGGTGCATAGATTGAGATGAGGAAGCAGAGAAGAAGAATGGGTACTGATTGATGCCGTGATAATGGTGGAATCGATGAAATAGGGTCTCGTACTGTTGAATCATAAACTGAGAGGAATTGAGGTTTGAGATCGAGAATTTGTGTGTTGTTGAAGAACTGGAAAGGTTTAACAGCATGATTGTGAGTTGAATTAACCTAGGTTTAAATTGATTTGACGTCCAGAAGAACAAGGAATTGTTGGAATTGAAACAGAGAAGAAGAAGGAAGTTAGGGTTTGCCATAGGAATTGAATTTTGGGTTTTGAATATTTTTGGAAGAATGGGTATTTTTCAGATGTTGAAGAAGACTTAAAAGACTTCTGTTGCTGTTGATTTACAGGGAGAGACTGGAGGAAATTTGTTGATGTTGCTGTTCTTGAGGTGGAGAAGTTTCAAGCTCAAGGTTCTGAAGATGGTGGTATAACTACAGATGGATATTGCAGGGTTGTATTGCATGGGATTTAGTTGAGCAATTGGTGGTGCTACATGTGATGGTCTTATGTATGGCTGTGGCAGAATATTACAGTAGTTGATGTACAGTTTCAGAAGAAGAAAATGGAGCTGCTGCTTTTGGTAGCAGCTGGTGATTTAGCTCATCAGGTGCAAGGCAGTGAAAAGATGGAAGAGAGTCAAGTCTCTGTTGCTGTGTGGATTGCAGGCAAGGTTGGAATTTAGATTGGAAGTTTCTGGTGCTGTATGGGAGTTGTGTTGATATCAGGATCAGTGAGTCTTAGGCTTGCTATGGATGCATGAGGAAGAGGCTTCAGGTGCTGCTCAGTTAACAAGTGCATATTGCAGCTGAGTTGCAGTGGTTCAGGTGGAATTGTTGGTTACCGGGACTGTTTTGGAGGGTACTCAGATTTTGTAGGGCATATAAGAATGGAGCAGCTGAATTGTAGAGAAGGAGAAAAAGGTTGTAGCTGCAGTGATGGTGGCCTAAGAAGTGGCGCTGTTGAGAGTTAGAGCTCAAGTTGCAGGTAACTCAGGGCATTACAGGTGTGTTGATGTTCTCAAGCTACAAACCAAGGAAGATTTGAGCTGCTGAGTACCAGCTTAGATAGAGGTTACCAAAGCTGGTGGTTTGCAAGAAGTTTCTTTGGTGCTAATGGGTTTGGAGCTGAGCTGGTTATGGTAGAACAATGGTATGACATTTGTGGTGTTTGGCAGCTGGAGTAGCTTGGTTGCAGGGTTTGTAAGATGACAGTGCAGAAGCCATCCATGATGGCTGGCTGTGAAGCTATAGAAGTGCAGATAAGGGTACCAGGTGGTTGCAGAGAAGTTACAGACATGGACAACATGGATGGATACAAATGAAGCATAGCCGTCATGGCTGAACAATTGATTGCAATGGCTTGGCCTGGACCGAGTTGAGTTCACCGACTCGATTCCAACTCAGTTTCATGACTCAGTGTATTTTGACCAAGTTGACTAACAGAAGACCGTTAAGTCAACAGTTATCTCTGACAGTGGACTGACGGAATATTCCGTTGAATATTCTCCTGACTGACAGAACTTTTCAAGTTGCCGGTGGTGAATTTCCGGTGCCGGATTCCTGCCATATTCCGGCCAAAAACCCAGTTTTCCAGCAAGCGCTTTTGGGACATATTTTCTACACGGGTTTATCTCTCTCGTGGGCCGGGTGGATTTTCAACTAATGGACTTTGAAGTCAAAACCTAATTTTGGAAGGAAGAAAATCTACAAAAAGAAAAGTTCTACTAACTTTTGGGGAGAACGTTTTATTCTATTCTTGGAGATTTTGCAGAGAACTACAACTAGGGTTTGCTTTCTTTTATGTTTCATCTTATTTCTTTGAATATTATGATGATGAACTCCATGAATATGTGTAGCTAAATACTATTATTGGTTATGGGATAAAAGTTGATTTCTTCAAGCATGTTATTTGATTCTATGAATTAGTTTTGTCTCAATTTTATCGTTTGTGATTCATTATTTATATTATCATATGATTTGAATGCTAGTTTGGTTAAGTCCGGAATCAATGGGATTTGTTTTCATCTCTATAGCTATATTAGGGTTTTCAATACGTAAAAGTTGTTTATCCCTGATTTCTAGTAGCATCTTGTGGTTAATACTTGTAGTGATACATCTTTTTAATCGCATATGAATCATAACCTTTGTTAAAATGAATTAGTGCTTTTACACGCTTGTTTGCATCGATTAGTCTTTTTTCATAGAACTTATTGCTCTTAGGGAGTTAAATCTAATTGTGCTTTTACACTTTAGGTTGCTTTTTAAGTAGATTTCACAATAGCATCTTTTAATGTTGTTTGTGACAAAATCAAGAAATAAACGGGATACTCTTGCGATCAAGATATCCTAGGACTTTTGATAATTGAGAGATAAAATACCAATTATAATCATAGATGAAAAATACATGTTTGTGAATGATACTATCCCATGACTAATATCTTCTCCTATTTGATTATTCAAACTATTTGCTTTGCTTTATTTAGTTTATTTACTTTGATAAAAACAAAAACACACCTTGGGTTATTTGGTTACTTAAGAATCTGAAAATTGTATAATAACAATCGCCTCTCTGTGGATAGGAACTCTTTCTTATCGAATACTATATTTATATTTAGTTGAGTGAGGAAGTGAAATTATTTTTGACGCATACGACACGCATCACCTCTCCAGCAAAGAACATGTTGTCAACGGGATCCTAAGTCGTTCATACAGATCATGGTCATCAGGCCATGGGGTTATTTTGTAACAGTTTGGCGAAAGTGGCTTTTTTAGTTTCGAAATTATGTTATAATGGTGCCACAACACTAGATTATGTGCATAATGCAGGGTTGGTTCAAGATCCAGTTTGTTTGCTTTGTGATAATCATATTGAAACTAATGCTCATTTCATTCTTGCACTGTAGCACCACTACTGCCGTATGGGATTATTTCTTAAAAATCTTTGGATTTGTTTGGGTCCAGTCAAGTGATGTTCAAAGAACTATTTGGGAGTGGAGAAACAACAAAGGCAAGACAACAATTAAGAGGTTACGGGGTTACACACTTTTCACAATCTGGTGGTGTGTTTGGAATGAAATGAATAATAGGCTATACAATAATGTGTCGAAAACTTTTGATCAGATTATTATGAAAGTTAAGTTTTGTTGTTCAATTGGACAATAAACACTGACATCTTTGCTAGTTATAGTTTGTCAACATTATTATGTAATTGGGATGCTTTGATGCATTCTGTGTAACTTGTTCTTGGTGACTTTTGGATGACTAAGATTTCTCTATAAAACTTTGCCCTTCAAAAATAAAATAAAAAATAAAAAATTGGGCCTTGGGCTATGAGGAAATGTAGGACTACATCAGTCTAATGGTCCCGAACTGAAGTATGACCAATTTAGCGATAATTTATGCTGTCTCACCAAAGTGAAGGCCTTTGGTTTAGTTCGCGCATTGAGATACATTTATCTACTAATTACGCGAAATTAGAGTAGTTAAGAAGCTAAGATGTGCAATGCTCACGAATTTGGTAAGAGTTTAACTCCATATTATAAAAACCTTTGCTTGTAATTATTTTGCAAGTAAATACTTACAAAAAAATGGCGTAGATGACAGAGATGCGCCCATGCTTTTTAGCTTGAATATGACCACTATTTTTTGGTTTCTCACGCCAATATTATGCAACTAAATAACACTACAAGATGCTTAAAGTTACTACGAGAACTCTATGTATCCTTTTATGTTATATATATGCTTAAAGTTACTATAAGATGTTTGTAGAACTAGGAGTAAACGGATTTGGAAAATGAGATGGTAGAGGAAACTGAATTGGGCGAGAATGAAACAATTCAACGATGGAATGAGTAATAAATGAGAGATAAAAATATAAGGAGGTGGAAATCTGTCATAAGGTTAATTATTTTTTAGTTTAAATTAGGTAAAGTTATGAACTATCTGTTGTTCTTGGATGTTGAATTTGACATCAAAGAAAAAAGTGTTGGGAATTCGACAAGGAAATGAAATGCAAGATAAATTATATGTAATCAGAAAACCCGGAAATAACGTTAAAAACTCTATTGTCAAGCTTCTGAGATATCCAAGGTTGGAACATGTTGAAATGTTCTTTTCTTTTTTTTTATACGAAAAGAGAAGAAAAATAGTCCAACACTTTAAACCGGAATTATGGAGCTTGTATAGTTCTGTGATTATATCATCTCTCATGTTGAGGTGATTAACCAGATGATCAAATTGTTCGTTTTTCCAGCTACTTATTGTGATAGATTTATTACAAAACACATAAATGTTTGTTGTTATAGCATTTTGGAGTCTGCTCACCAAAATAAAGAACATTGCTTTGAAATTAAAGATTTTTGATGTTGATTTTCCAAAGTAATTGTTGTTTTTGAATCTTTATTTTTTTTCAATGGTATACATTCCAATTAGCAGCAGCAGAACCGGTTCAGAGTCGCACATGAATTCAATATTAAGCCCGCTCAACTCCGTTTCCCACTGGAAAAATTCCTCCGCGATTTTAGTTCTAGCAATTCTCTGGAATTCCAACCAGAAGATTCTCCTCTAGCTTCTTTATAATTTCCTGCATCATCCATTAAAGTTAGAGCAAAGCAAGACTCAAAAATATCAGTAAGCATGGATATTGCAATGTTTATCCCGTATCTCATAAATCCTGGGTAATGCCAAGTATGGGGTTTTGAAATACAAAGATCCTTATCATGTAAAGGGTTGTAGTACATATTCTGTATTGGGTTGTGGTTCTTGTGGTTGACATTCAAGTAGGAGTTAATATATTTTACTATTGCAGTGGATGTGATACAGCTATTTTGGTTTTTCTTCCCTATAACTTTTTTGCACCTGCCTTTCCAAATGTGTCAGGCTATAGTGCTACATAATTCTACCCAGCTCATCTCTGCACCATCTTTTTTCAGTAGTTGTAAACCAATTATTAATCCATTCATGACAATTTATAGCAGTACCTTTGACATAATGCATACTAAAGTTTAGATGGTTCCAAATTTGAGAAGCAAAGTTGCATTCTAGGAACATATGGGTTAGAGTTTCATCATGCTCATTACATAGTAAACAGGCAGTGCGAATATTAGGTAAAATAGTTGCAACCCTCATGCTGTTAGGTAAGATGGTATGAACCATTTTCCATAGAAACGTTTTTATAGATGGAGAAACTTTCAATTTCCATATATTAACCCATTTCTTGTTCACTGGTTCTTGATTATTGAGGTTGTTATATAGTGATTTGACACTAAATTTACCATGTTTTTTTAAGGACCAAATAGCCTTGTCTTCCTGTTGTCTCGTGGGATTTGAATTTGTTTTACTTTAATTATTGTTTCATCACCTAAGCATATCTCAAGTTTCTGACAGTTCCAAGTGTTATTCTGGTTTATCAAGTCTTTTACCATGTTTATTTCATTAGTTCCTAGGATTGGTTTTTGTAAAGGTGGTTTTTTTATTGAAATCCAGTAATCTGTCCAGATGTTAACTTTATCCCCTCTACCAACCTCCCAGAAACAATTTTTTTGAATTTGGCTAATTCCACTTTTAATTCCTTTCCAAATCCAGCTATCTGTTTGTTTTGGTTTAGTATCGATGTGCATAACATCGGTGTTTGGATAATAATTAGCTTTCAGGATTTTTTCACACAGAGAGTCAGCGTTTTCTTTTATAAGCCATCCCATCCTAGCAATCATGGCTGTGTTGAAAAGTTGGATGTTTTGGAGACCTAAACCTCCATTTCCTATTGGTTTGCTAAAAACATCCCATGCTTTTAGATATATACCTTTTGGAGCTTCTATGTCTTTACCGCACCAAAAATCTCGTTGAATTTTGTCTATTTCTTTACAGGTTTTTAGCAAGGACAGGAGAACAGGTTGCATTGTTTTGTACAGCATGTAATGAAACAAGGACAAATGATGGCAGCAAAGTGACTTGAAGCACTTTGGTCGAGGACCAATGATGTCGACTTGAATTCTACTTGCATTCCTTATAATTAGACGTAAGTGGGGAAACAACTTGATAAATGCCTATGAATATATGTGATGTCCTTATTAATGGAGGACCATTATCTGGTATAAAATGAAGTTGTCTAACCGACCATATGGTTATTATTTCAACAACAAAGGCACCTTATACCGATTTTGCCTTGGACCTAATGAACGATTCAGTTGGTGTCTCGACTACAGATGCAAAAACGTTTACTAAACTTTGGGCGAGTCCGGTTAGGTCAATACACACTTACATGCGCGTTTGAAGTCAATCCCAGTGTAGAAGCGTTAACAATTATAGCGGCAGAAATAAATTATGCAATGGCCACGGAAATAAACTTTTTTTACTAATAAGAATAGTCCCATATCGATAAGCTTCGATTTTCCAAAAGGGTACAAATTATTATCAATTTCACTAAGATATCGCCAATTGGATTGGAGTTGGACCGCCCTGCGATAGTCCTATATGGGATATTAGCCATTCATCGCTTGGATGTGACTCCCACCGGGGATTCATGCGTACTCATGTACGCTTTAGCCAAAGAAATCAGGGCCAATCCCCTCTCTTCCGATTGGTTTTTTAGTTCTCTTCTCTATTCATGCCATAAAACTGTTGAACTGCCATTCTTGGGTCATTAGGGTTCACTCAAGAGGATGGAGTTACACCTCGAGGATATTGCGATGCCACTGCCAATGTTTTACCTCCACCATCCCCTATGGTGCCTCTCGTGAAGGAAAATTTAAATCCATGATTAATTAAACCAGTGTCTTACTTACTATTTCCTCTATATTATCTTGTGTCTGGATGTTGCAAGTGTTGCTCTATATTATCTAGTGTCTGGATGTTGCAAGTGTGGCATTGTAATAAATTTTAGTTCTTGCCGAAATTTAAACATGGATGAAAAAGTATTACGGATCGAGTGATATGAACAAAAGTTAGGCCATTCTGCGGACTTTGGTGCTGCCAGTGGCCATGATACTGGACTTGCAAGAAAAATCCTTTCAATATGGTTCTTCTTCAAAGAAACATACCTTTGTCTAGGAAAGGAAGTAGAACTCAAGAAAAGAAAACATATATTTGTCGAGAAATCTCCTCTCCTTGCAAGACAAACAACACCTTGCCCTGCAAAATAAATATATTTCATACAAAGGCCAGTAATTCATATAATCCAGCACAACTGTTGGCCTGCTATTCTTGGGTCATTAGGGTTCACTCAAGAGGATGGTGTTATACCTCGAGGATATTCCGATGCAACTGCCAATGTTTTTACCTCCACCATCCCATATGGTGCCTCTCGTGAAGGATGATTTAAATACCTGATTAATTAAACCAGTATCTTACTTACTATTTGCTCTATATTATCTAGTGCCCGTCTAGATGTTGCAAGTGTTGCATTGTAATAAATTTTAGTTCTTACCGCAATTTAAACATGGATGAAAAAGTATTAAGGGTCGGGTGGACGATATGAACAAAAGTTGGGCCATTCTGCGGACTTTGGTGCTGCCAGTGGCCATGGTACCGGACTTGCAAGAAAAACCCTTTCAATATGGTTCTTCTTCAAGGAAAGGAAGTAGAACTCAAGAAAAGAAAACATATATTTGTCGAGAAATCTCCTCTCCTTGCAAGACATTCGTTAACATTCCAAGGCTTTTGTATGACGTTTAAAGTGGATTCTACAATCATAACTGGTTTGCTCCAATCTGTGAAACGGAAAATTTTCGCCAAAACCTCCCCCATCCAGAATATTAATTGATAACTTAATCTACCACTGTGAAAGAAAGCATCGTATAAACTAGGAAAAACGCCTAGTAATAATGAAAGAAAATTTATAATGTCTAATGACACCAACAACACTAGATAAATACCCTCATATTCCCTTTCGAAATCACACACACAGCAGAAGAAACGAAACAACCACTACGGGAAAAAACAACGTTTACAACACAATCTAAGAGTTGTAGTACCCCTACGACAACTCCATTTCATGGGTTATGGAAGGGGGTATTGTAGAAAGTCCAAGCTTTTCTACAATACTTGACTAAGAGTTGTAAAGGGTGATGTGATTCATGGTTCGACAATATTTTTCCGTAGTTGTGATTCTCTTTCGATTTTTTTTGAAAGCCTAACACCACTCTTGCTTGTGTTGTAGGACTATCTTGAACGACACAAGCGGGATATCGTGAAAATATATGTAACAACAATTACTAGTATTATGAATAAGATTTGCACGACTCTTGTATGAGATGTCGAACTATCTTGGACAACATATAGTTATGTTGTAAAGAAACTATTTCACAATATTTGGCTTGTGTAGTTGAAATATGGAAGACAATATCTATTAGTATTGTGAATACTGCTGTCACAACACTTCATTGAGTTGTATAACTGTCATGAACAACTCCTGATGATGTAGCAAGATTTTATTTTACAATGATTGTTGTGGGTAGTAGAACTTCTTAACACAACACTTATTAGAAGTTGTGTGCATAAAATTATTTTGAAAAAAAAAAATTTATAGCTGAAACCGAATTGCCGAAAGCATTTCACATTCATAATTTCATATTAACCTGCCAGTATAACATATTTACATTCATTCAAGACCTTCCACTCAAATTACATTACCTATCTAACTTCAAATCACATTGAATGAAAGTGTGTTGCTCAACGAAAGAAAAGAAAATGATAGCATCAGGACCACAACGAACTGAAACTAAGTCTTGGAAAAAATGCCACAGACCAACCCATCTTGCCATGACTTGTATCAATAATCTTTTCCAATTCCTACAACCCATACCCATGGCAGAGCACTTATCTTCTTCTTTCAATTCAGAATCAAACTAGTTTCTTGTCCTTTCTAAACTGATCATGACTTATCATTTTGCATCCTCCACATTCATTTGCCTAAGGGTACATTTCAGCTACAATTTCAGCAGCTCAGGCCATTTAGCATTTTCATTCCAAACTATAGCTCTAGCACCATCATCCATTCCCTGCATATCATCACCATTCTTCTATTTTATTGCAAGGTTCGTTCACAACACCCAACTTGACCTATAACCACCGTAGACACTACTTCCTACTTTGTAACTTAAGTACGGGCAGCAGCAGGAGGAGCTAGCTTCACCAGGAGTGGCACCAGCAGCACCACCAGTACCGGTACGTGCGCCTTGTCCTGGATTAGCTGCATCGTCCTGTACATAAAAAAAAAAGAAAATCAAATAAATAACAAATCAACAACAATAATTAAAATATCAACAATTCAACTTAACTGAATCAAAGATATAATCTCACCAATAACTAATTAAAGTCTTCCCAGTCTCAACACAACTTCGATTTAGACCCAATTCATAGTTAAGGTTACCATTTATTTTTTTCTTTTTCAGACAGAATCAAATTCATTATCTACTACCATTTGTAATTACGATTTTGTTCCTTTTCGCTTAAATATTGATGATCAACAATAAAACGAATCCGAAAAAAAATCCCTTTACATCTTTAATAATGGGACCAAAACTTACTAATTGAGTAATGGGGTTAGATCGGCTGAAGATAAGAAAAAAAAATGGTAACCCTTGCTATCTAGCTAGTAAGGAAACTGAAATATTGATAATGGGAACGTTGGGACAATCCTCATTAAGAGGTCATTCCTTATACTTCATAATGGGACCAAAAAATGAACTTATTAGTTACATTTTGCTGTATGCTAAAAATAAGCTATTAACAAAAAATAACAATATTGAATATTCTAAAGAACTCCATAAGTTCTAATGATTTGGAAAGGAATTGCGGAATGACAATAAATCAAACTCTAGCCTAATAATTTATTGACTATTTACAATTACCTTTAGTGATTCCTGCAGATTCCAGCACTAAAGATTGTGAGAAGGACGAGAATATCGAGAGCCATAACTTGGGAATTCTGGGATTGAGTAATAATGGTGGCTGTGGTGATCAAATCCACCATTGCCAACTGAATTTCTCCCTGGGTGAGACTAAGTGAAGCTGAAATCAGCACAGATGATAATGATTTAAGTTACCAATAAGCAAATTCTATCCTACATGAGCTCAATTCAGAAGCTAACAATATTGCACGACATTGTAAATCACAGAATGTACTAGTGATCTAACACAATGTACGAATTACCAAAATATGTAGCACTAATCCTGTATTTGTCCGTCTATAGTCACACCATCTGCAATGATCATCTGTAGGATTGGGTTTTAAATTTTCAAAAACCTCTTTATTCCTACATTTCCAAATAGCGAGCCCAGGCATAAGCCATTTGTGCACCACTGAAGATGATTTTTCCCGTAGTGCAGTATCATCTTCTGTAGATTCACAACCACCTTGGACATGGAAACAACTCACGGAGAACCACATAAACTACCTGCAACTTGGATTACACAGCACCTTCAGTTCATAGTGGAAAAACTGGGCAGAAATGTCGCAAAACTGACGTCTCAAACAGCCTGCGTTGTCGAGGCTCCACAGACTTCATTATAATTCCAAATTCTGAGCTTCACCCCAATTCTAAAACTAGAAAGACCCATCTTTCAAATTCACCTGAAAAATCCAGATTTGAGGTTCGTTTGGTCTGTGAATAATATGCGCAAAAATGGTCACAGAACTGCGAAGCTACAGATTTCAGTTCTGTCAAGCTGTGTTTCATGGGACAGATCTCCTAAATGATGAATCCAAAATCTAAGCCCTTTTAACTCATTATAGTGGAGACATATATGAACATTTTATGTCAAGGAATTACTATCTAAATCCCTTCCTATTGGCGGCAGTTTCGCAGATAAAAGAGCACAGAGAACAAGTGACATAAAAACATGGTCTTCAACATTCATTTTACATCTAACTCTCAAAGACAAATCACCATTTAATAAATCCTTTAACGTGTATAAAATAAACTTATAGGATAGTAATTCACATGTCTAAGTATTCCACATTGATTCCTTGAAAGAAAAACACCAAAATACATACTTAGCCTTGAAATCAAAGAAAAACACCATGGTACATATGACGCCAAGAGCAAATACTTGTATATGGAGTACTTAGCCTTGAAATCAAAATCCGATAAACATAGCATACTAATTGGAAAGCTAGTAGTGTGAAACATTACCTTTGAACAGCTGAAGAATTTTCCTTCGCTAGCTTCTTTCCGTTCTCGGTTTCCTCGTGTGTAAACTTCATACCAGAACGGCCGAATTCCATGAGCACCAACTCCTGAATCACAAAATCAAACACAACAGTAAAAAAAAATTCGGTTCATAATGTATCAAGGCTAGCTAATTTATATCATAATTACTAAGGTTCACTTGCTGAATGACAACCCCATCTTTTCCTGTATCAAATCAACACACAACAACAACAAAAAAAATCAAAATCTAATCCCATTACCTAAACCAACACAGAACATTGTTTTCAAATTAAAAAAATCAAAATCTACATGATAACTCAAATCCAATCCAAACCCATCTTCTAAATCTTGTTGTAGAACCCGATTCTCCATTTTTCGATTCAAACCATCTCACATCAGTAACATAAAGAAACCCAATCTATGATCATTGCAACACCAACTTCACAAATTATCCCTTGATTTCCTCTCGAGGTTGAACATAAACACAAATCTATCTCTGTATTTCTTGAAACCCTAACTTCTCTGCTTCAATTTCTTCATCCATCAAACCCATCTAAGAAACCTTCGGAGAAACCACCATCACTTCCTCATCTTCATCTAGTTCCCTGGATTAGGTTAATGCTTATCGAGATTTAGGCTTTGAAGGTCGAATCGGTCGATTTTTTATATTCGATTTAGGTTTTTCAAATTGATGTGAATTGAATCGAGTATTTCCAATGCAGATTTGGGTTTCTGAAACGCAGATGAGAAGAATAAAAAATTCCCAAATATCCCTGAGTCTGTGTTCTTCCCTGAGTCTATGTTCTTCCCGACCAAGACCTAACCTAACCTAGGATAACCATAGAAAGTAAATGGTTTGATTTTATGTAAAATAATTAGGGTTTTTGAAAAGATTTGGTGAAGCAGGTGAAGAGAGGGAGAGGATATGGCGATGAAGAGTAGAGATGGGTTGAGTAGTAATGCCGCCGGTCATCTGTGGTGTGTGGAGGAGACGAAGAGTAGAGGAGATGAAGATGGAGCAAAACAGATTGAGCTCGATTGGTTGAGGGAGGTTTTGGTAGGTGAATAAAAAATATGGACGGACCAGATTTACTTTGATCCCCTCATACGGATTGGGAAATTAATCTAACGGTTGATATTCTATTTTTTATAGTCATACGGATTGAGAACCATTTGTTTTTCTATTTGTGCTAATACGATCTCATGTATCCGATTTATTATCAACCTTCGACATGAAGAAAAAAATCCAAAAAAATATTAATAAATTTAGGACATTTTTATCGACATTCTGATATAAAAAAATCCAAAAAATGTATAAGAATGAATCGGGAAATCAAAAATGAATTCGATAATTGGTGTGTTTCTTTTTTCTTCAGATATGGTATAACGGCATACATACTATGAACCAAGAAGCTCCGGGAGGGTTCTGACTTCAAACTAAGCATGATACATCATCGAAATCGAAAAATATGAAGTTTATGGTTGATTCGAACTTCAAATGTGGTATAACGACATACAAACTATGAACCAAGAAGCTCTGGGAGGGTTCATACTTCAAACTTATCAGGATACATCATCCAAATCAATAAATATGAAGCTCAGTGTTGATTCGAACTTCAAATTTGATATAACGACATTCAAACTATGAACCAATAGTCTCCGGGAGGGTTCTGACTTCAAACTAAGCATGATACATCATCGAAATCGATAAATATGAAGCTTAGCGTTGATTCAAACTTCAGATATGGTATAACGACATACATACTATGAACCAAGAAGATCCAGGAGGGTTCTGACTTCAAACTAAGCATGATACATCATCGAAATCGATAAATATGAAGCTTAGGGTTGATTCGAACTTCAAATGTGGTATAACGACATACAAACTATGAACCTAGAAGCTCCGGGAGGGTTATGACTTCAAACTTATCATGGTACAACATCGAAATCGATAAATATGAAGCTCAGTGTTGATTAGAACAAATATGATATAACGGCGTACAAAGTATTATCCACAAAGCTCCGAGAGGGTTATGACTTCAAACTTAGCATGTTACACCATCAAAATCGATAAATATGAAGCTCAATATTGATTCGAACTTAGCATATTATATGCATAACCTAGCTCCGATGTCGAAACCTAGCAATGAGTGGACCACTATAAGCCGAAAACTTGGTAAGAAAGATGAATCCATCCATTTATGGGTAAGATTCCTTCGGAATATTCCCCAAAACTTTAAACAAACCCTATTCTGGCATATTGCATGCATAACCAGACTTTAAATTTGGTTAAAGGGCATACGAACCATGAAACATCAGTGTACGAAGTGGTTCTGACTCCAAAATTTGCAGGATATATCATAGAAACTGTGATGCCCCGATTTTCGTGTCCCGGATCCCACGCCCGAGACCCAAGTGCTACTTGGAAACCATAGCCGAAGTTCATTCCCACCAATTAACAAATAAAATCACTTAATTATCAAAACACCATCCTAAGGTAAAAGACTATTTCACCCTTTCTAGTAATAAATACCTATGTATTTACTATGCCAAGTGACATCTTCTCTATGCATTTACTATGCCAGGTGATATCTTCCCTATGTATTTAGTATGCCAGGTGACATCTTCTCTATGCATTTACTATGCCAGGTGACATCTTTTCTATGCATTTACTATGCCAGGTTACATCTTGTCTATGCATTTACTATGCCAGGTGACATCTTCCCTATGTATTTACTATGCCAGGTGACATCTTCTCTATGTATTTACTATGCCAGGTGACATCTTGTCTATGTATTTACTATGCCAGGTGATATCTTTTCTATGCATTTACTATGCCAAGTGACATCTTCTCTGGAATATTCCCAGAAACTTTAAGCAAACCTTGTTTTGGCATATTGTATGCATAACTTGGCTCTGAGATCGAATCTTGGCCGTGAGTGGACCACTATAAGCCGAAAACTTGGTAAGAACGATGAATCCATCCATTTACAAGTAAGATTACTCTGGAATATTCCCCGAAACTTTAAACAAACCCTGTTTTGGCATATTGTATGCATAACCTGGCTCTGAGATCGAAAACTGGCCGGGAGTGGACTACTATAAGTCGGAAACTTGGTAAGAACGATCAATCCATTATGGAGACTGTGAAAAATGACCAGGCTGTGCTTATCGAAAATAGGTAAAGTAAATATCACAGAATATGAAAATGACCATATTACCCTTAATGGAAATAAGTGCTATAAATATAAAGGAGACTGTGAAAATGACCATATTACCCTTATTGGAAATAGGTAAAGTAAATATCATAAAATGTGAAAAATGACCATATTACCCTTAATGGAAATAAGTGCAATAATTATTATGGAGACTGTGAAAAATGACAAGACTACCCTTATCGGAAATAGGTAAAGTACATATTTCATAATATGAAAATGACCATATTACCTTTGATGGAAATAAGTGCAATAAACATTATGGAGACTGTGAAAATGACCAGACTACCCTTATCGGAAATAAGTTAAGTAAATATTATAAAATGTTAAAATGACCATATTACCCTTAATGGAAATAAGTGCAACAATTTTTATGGAGACTGTGAAAAATGACAAGACTACCCTTATCGGAAATAGGTAAAGTAAATATTACAGAATATGAAAATGACCATATTACCCTTGATGGAAATAAGTGCAACAAACATTATGGAGACTGTGAAAATGACCAGACTACTCTTATCGGAAATAAGTAATTTTCGAGAGAAGGCTTCGCTTGTTTATGGCTCGATCACTGAGCATTATTTTATTGGCATTACATTTTGTTTTACAACACTTATGAAGGGTTGTCATAAAGTTAGTGTATTAAAGAACCACAAACTTGACAGAACCCGTGATAGTGTAGGATGGTTAGTGGTGTATATTTCCATGCCCGAGGCTCGGGGATCGAATCCCCTAACCTCATTTTTTCCAACATTATATATTTTTACTTCAACAACACTTATAAGTGTTGTTATAGGTTTCTATTTAAAAAAATGAAAAAAAAATCAAAACTTGTGAACTGAAAGGATGGTTGATGGGCTAGACTTCCATGCAGTAGGCTCAGGTTCGAATCCCCCCAACCTCATTTTTTCCAACATTATATATTTTTACTTCAACAACACTTATAAGTGTTGTTATAGGTTTCTATTTAAAAAAAAATGAAAAAAACCAAAACTGGTGAAGTGAAAGGATGGTTGACGAGCTAGACTTCCATGCAGCAGGTTCATGTTCGAATCTCCCCTCTAACATATTTTCATTATCATATTTTTTTGTTCTTCAACAACATTTGTGAGAGTTGTGATAGGATAAGTCACTACACTAATAAAACAGAGTTGTTATAGCTAAATGTCGTCACAACCTTTTTTCCTAAAGAGTTGTCGTTTGTTTTCTTAGCGCAACCCCTTGGTCCTAAGTGTTGGTAGTGATGATATACGACAACGCTTCCTTTGAAATCAGTTGTAAAAGATAGGGCTTTCTACAATGTTTAGAAAAGTGTTGTAAAACCCCAGTTGTAGATGTGTATTTTTCCCGTAGTGAACCACCAGCGCCAATACCAGAACTCCAATGACTAAAAGGGGTTCCCAAGTTTAATGGGAAGAAATGAATCAACTGCTGCATTTAAGAGTGTCATGTGGCACTTCCTATTGGCCTCCTTGTGTAGGGATTTATCAAAAACACAAGTACCAACAAACATAATGAAAATCAAACAAAAATTCTTAACTAGAGTAAGAAGACAATAGGTAATGAAACTAGGCTTTTTCTGAAGGGGAAACTGAGGGCGTGCGTGACTATCAGTGCTATAGCTATTGGTAGAGGATGGTGACAAGGTCAGGACTGGCATTTATATATTTATATTCTTGCGACTTATCAGATCTTCAACATTCAAAACGGAATGCATTAGTAGTTAATCTATTTAACATGGCTGTTTATGAGTCAACATTCTTCTAAAGCATGGCATAATGTTAGTTGGGTTTTGTTATCTTGTGCACCCATGTTAGTTTATGCATTGACATGTCTTCCCCTAATACAGGATCACTTTTTTTGGGTACGAATACTACAGTTTTCGTTGTTTAAAATTAAAAACCAACTAACCGGAAAATACAGTATAAAAAGGGTTTATACCTCCTCCGTCACTATCAGAATTCTCAAACCTTAAAGCAATTACCTCTTAAGAATCATCCTTATGTGGTGGGTACATGTGTTGAGCAAGCACCCATGCACCAGAAAGGCAAGCAGACGATCAATTGCAACTTTTAGAGTAATCCTCTTGGCAAAATTGGTTCTGTAAATGGGAGGATTTTGATGCTGATCACCAATGTTGAAAACCATCGTTCCAAGGATAAGTCCTTGCAACTTCCCCAGCCCCTGCAGCATTTTAGATATTACAAGGACTTATCTACCAAAATGCATATACGATAATACTCAAAATGCCACTTGGAAGTTTCGGCATTACAAAATAAGACGAACAGAACATAAGCACACCCTGATGCAGATGGAAGCATACCTAGGAGTAATAGTTTATGGCCAGAGCCGTGAAGTGATATATTTGTGTTTTGTGGACCAGCTCAACAAGTGTGTTGTGTCACCTACCCAGCAGAAAAAAGAAACATAAATACAGTTTCCTCCTATCATAATGTGAACCAAGAAATTCACAGAGGTTTAATCAAAGCATTAACAGTAGGTGGAATATATACACCCCTCGGATAAATCAGAAGCAAATAACCACAGTGAAATTCTTCTAGAAGTGCCACATTGTACTTGCATGATGGGTGAAATCAGGCAAAAGCAGTTTGTTACTGGTTGCCAATAATACTAAGAACGTGGACAATGAAATCAAAACTTATAAATCAAAACAAAAGAATTTTATGTTCAACTAGGTATCAACGGGGCCTTACGGCCCCGGCTCAACCTCAGATTAGTCTCAAGCGACACATAGTCTTCGGTATTGAACTCGGGATTTTTAGCTTGATAAGTCCTGTAAAAATATTTCACAATATCAATAATATGATTGTTATCTTGGTGTTTTCATTGATATTCTCTGTTTTATGTATCATCTTTGATGATTTCCTAAATTTTTTCCTTCGTATTGTCGGTTCATTGATTCCAGGATAACTAAATGGTGGTCATTGATTAAACGTGAACATCACCTGTCAAAGATGGAAGTCAAAGTATCATGCGACTTTAAGTGGATGATGTTGAGCGTTTTTATCTAACAAAATTAAGTTGAACCGTGGTTTGAACAAAAATTGAATTTTACTTGAAACGAACAAATGAACAGTTCCAGTATTTGCTTTAATAAGTTATTATCAGAAGTTTTTTTTTAAAGAATTTTAAAGCAAAAAAGTATAAATTTTAATAAAGCGTTCCAGGAGATCTATTCCGAAGAGAAAACAATCTGATATGGATAAGAATTTAAATTACCACAACAATAATTAGGATATGCTTCAAAAAAAAAAAAATAATAATTAGGTGAATAATGCAAAAGCTATTGAAGTTGTTCATGCTGTTCAAGCTGTTGTTAATGTCTTTGACACGGCCAAAAACTTGGTACACCATGAATATGATACATCGAAGAGTATAAACTGAAGTCATAACACACCTATTCAAGAATGTAAATTGGCCCGATAAAATAGTCAAGATCTCTCACCTTCCCCACAAATCCCTTTGTGTATATAAAATAATAATATTGAGTAATGCACAAATGAACCAATGGAGGCAAAACCCACCATCAATAAAAGTACAATTGATGAATTATTATAGTCTGCCATATATAGTAAGAGAACTAAATCGGTACATGCATTTTGATAAAATCCCCCAGCACGCAAGCCAAGGTCCCGACATAGCCTATGGAAGGAGAGACAAACAAACTATTATGAGCCAATCAAAATGTTAACGGGGCTTGCAGTAAAAATTTCACAAAGGGAAGTCTAACTATGTGACTCCAGGGTACTTCAACAAACTATCTACGTCCCTAGAAAGAGAATAAAATATATGAACTTAAGAATACAAATTCAATCCTAGATGAATTTGGGTTTTCAACGAAGCTTCTAATACACTAAGAAAATTAATGGTGCATACCTTGCATATACTGGCACGGCGTGAAATTTGATACAATCCATATACTTCCATTTTGGACCTCCCCACAAGTTAACTTCTCATGTACCATGAACACAGTGTAATATGAGGGATTTCCATTGACATCAGCTCTTACGTCTACACTAATAAAAATCACCTTCAACATTTACAATCAGCCATCGAGCATCGAGAAAAAAGTTTAAGCTCAAACAATTACGACTTTTGTTGGCAAAAGTGATTATTTTGTATAGAGGGTCAGAAGGTGAAACAGATACCTGCATTATCATTCTTAGAGGCCAACTGAGGTGCGAAACTATGAGAGAATCCAACTACAAAAGCTATGAAGCAAACATGAAAGGAATAATGAAAGAATAAGAACACGTACACTGACACTTGTATCCACATTCTCCAAATTGGTAAGGTGCTTAGGATATATTTATTCTATTTCTTCTGCTAACTTAAAATACAACATTCCCAATTTGTTTTTCCTTGACTGGAGAAGAGGCCATTGTATGGGAATTTTTCCTTTGAAACTTATGGGGATTCTCGTTGGTGTTATCACTTAAGACATTCCAGACTACATTTCACTACACCATATTTTGCGTTTTGTGACACATTATTTCAGTCACGAAATGGGGTTGTGACGTTCACGGACCGTTACAACCAGGTGTGTAACAAATTTTCGTAACCAACATGTTGCCGTCACTAATATGAGGTTGTGACACATTTCGTGACTGGTGCTAGACCGTTTCGATTTTTTTTTTATGGTTACAAATACATTGACTTAGTCTACGTTGATCGACTACAATGTGCTGGTAAAATTTTAGTAACCAAGATTTTTCCATCACTAAATATCTTTGTAACAGAAAAAAAAAAGGTCGGTCTTCATTGACCTGGTCAAAAATAATTCCCACCTATTTTATTTTACCCTGCAGATACCCTATCCCATGGAATTGTTGTCATTCAGTCCAATCCAATCCAATTCAAACATTCATTCAAACATTAATTCTTTCTACATTCAAACATTCGAAAGAAGCAAAAATAACTGCTAAGTATATGATACTTGGGTTCATGGTGAGTTCAACTGTCAGTGATTCATAACTGCTAAGTATAGGCATATGACTCTTTTATCATCCAAAAATCTAAGAGTTCCAGCATACCAATAAGTTTACCAGGATCCACGACATTCTTTATAACTCCTTCGTCTGCAAACAAGAAAACAATGCTTTTAGAAATAGAGTTTCACAAACTCTCGCATACCATATTGACGCAAGATAAAACATACAAAGAATACATAGGAGTCAAAGTGAGTAGTAAAACTACTAAGTTTAGCTCGCAAAAAAAAGAGCATCAGCTATTGTTCATTCTACAATTCATAAGAATGAAGGGAACAAGATGGAAATGAATATACCAGTGCAGCCACCTATTATATCTGGAAATGAATATGTGTCTGAGATACACCTATATATACCTATTATATCTGGAAATGAATGTGTCTGAGATACACCTATATATACTTATGATATAAAAACTTAGCAACTAAAATAAAGGATACCTATTATGAGAGACGCCTATCTCGAGCAAATCACGGACCTGATCATTATAGATTTCAACCATTTAAACGTCAATTTTATATGTAAAGGAGCTACTTATATTCCGGGACATTTGGAAAAGAACATTAAGGGCTTCAAAATGGTCACCCCAATCCTTGGGGGACGATGCATCGAGGCCAGTCTGAAAGTCCCAAAATTTCAATGAATAATTAGTTATCTAGTCACAAATATCAATCTTGAATATATGAATAAATGCAAAGACTTGTTGTAGTGTAAAGACATCAAGAAAAAAATCATATACCAGACAATATTTAAAGTTCTGATTGGCGTTAAGCAGACGCACACCTCGTACAGGCAGTTGTTGGGCGGTGATCAAGAGCCATTCCATCTTCAGGTGATCGATAATCTGTGGGCTTCTGTACATCAGAGAGTAACCGCTCCACCTACGGAATGGTTTCAAGACCAATAACAAGGGTTGAGATAAACGAGAAAACTAATTCACTTATTGAATACTATGTATCAAGGACATAAGAGGACTACCCACGGTAAAGAATCAGTTGAAATTTTAAACTATACAGACCTTAGCCATAACTGTTTTAATGCACTGCTGAAGTACTTTATAAGCAGCACCTTCTGCACTGGACATAGATGTTTCCAGTTTTTCACAAGATGCAGCATGTGCACCATCCACTGGAAGTAAGAGGCGAGAAATAGAGTTCGTAAAATACTGCAAATACAACTACCCCTTAGGAACCCAAAATCATACGCATTGTTTGATTCCCATCAGGGAAATTCAAAAATGAAAAAGAAATAGGAATGAATAACTTAAAAGGCTCACCTGTTGAACTATAGCCACGCTGCTAGCACAACGCTGTACAACAACCATGAAAGATCTGAAACTGCTTTCACCTGCAGCAGCAGCTGCTTCAGCCTACAAAAGCCAAGCATTATATTACTGTATTGATTGTGGCAAGCTATAGAAAAAATAATAAATATTCATAATATTAATGAAAGGGGCATTAAAAAATACAAAGGCTTGATTTTCAAAGAAAAGCTCAAACAAATAGCAACATTTCTAACTTAAGAAGAATCAAAGGCTTCATAAAGTCTTGACAGAGTTTTGGATCTGTGTAAGCTCTCAAAAACCAAGTTTCAAATCAAAAGGGAAGGAAAACCCATATCCCTACCTCAACCGTTAATTCCACAACAACAAGCCCATTTGCAGTCTTGTTCTCGAACCTTAAAGTAATTTAACATAAATAGAAAATTTAGATTTTCTACTACTAGTTGGTCAAGAGATAACAATTTGAAATTGAGAGGAAAAGTTCCTTACCTCTTCACACTATGACAGCTCAAGGATATAGATGCATTGCCCGAACACAGAATTACCTGTGGTACATAAGATGGAAAATTGTAGTGATCTACAACCGTGTGAGACAACCAATCGGTTAATAGCATTCCCCTTCATACCTGCAACCACAGAAGATACTTTCCTAAAAAGGAACATGGTGAAAAATTGTAGTGATCTACAACCGTGTGATACATCCACCAGGCAGACATGGTGATGTGAGTATCATTCTCATAGACATATAAATAACTATGTCTCTTCTCATATTTGACAAAATGAACCAACAATTTAGCAAATTTACAAATTTTTTTACTTGTATCTCATTATGGAAAGTCAAGTGTGGAAATTGCCACGTAAAGATAGTGCTTTTGATGAGAACACGACAGAAAGAGGAATTTCAATTGCTTCAAGATAAATCTAATTGTGTCATAAGAAAGAAGAAAGTTCAACCGTTTGATGTGGGAATGTGAGGTTTGCTAAAGCTTAATTATGGGTCGTCTAGATTACACACCAAAATGCTGCTGACTTAAAAAAATATGATTGGATGCTAATTTCAGTAAATGAAGAAAAAGCATACCCTGAAGTAGTGATTTCATTAGTCTCCTCCTCCTTTTCCTCATCAGACCTTAGAATTTGTAGTTTCTCTAATTTATCCTTTTCCCTTTTGTTCTTTTTTTAGCTTTTTTCTATAAGCCTTTTTTCTCTCAGAATGATACCTTGCCTTATCCCTCGTCATATCTGCTGCCATCAACAAAAAATAGACTCTTAGGAGAAACATAAGCAATAAGCACAGGTTTATGTTGTTTGGTTTGCAGTTAGTAGATGAGAGTTCAAGTTTCCTATGAGACATAATAGCTCAAAGAGTATGTTTCCTAAACTATTTATTAATGCAGAATGCTACTGCTACTACACATCTCAGCCATTCTAAAAGAATACTGCAACAAGGCATTGACCAAATATACAGGGAAATTTCATGTTCTCTACTCAATTACTTATAAAGACTACAGAGATATCAACTTATTTCATGGTTTAAAAGTAGCCCAAAATTGAAACTGACTTACCCATCCTTCAATGTCCTTCTCAACCTAGAAACATGCCCAAACACTTCTCAACATAAGCCTTAATTTGTTAACAATCAAATACCCAAAAAATCTGAATATCATGATTTCACAAGCAAAACTAGACAATTCATACAATTACAAACCCAAATGCTTCAATTACATCCACCACAAATCATTATAAACTCAAATTACTTCAATTATCCACCACTTATAAACCCAATTTACTTCAATTACATTCAAAACAGCAAAAATAACCCAAAATTTGAACCCTAAAAATAATTTTTACTAACAAACCCAGAAATAAACCCTAGAACAACACCACTGTATAGACTCTTCAATTAAGATTCTTCTTCTTTTAAATCGACCTAAAAATCCACCAAAACAATTGCAAACCCTAACTTCGAAATCAAACCCTAACTTTTCCTATAGAAAATCAAGCAGAATATTACTGAAGAGAAACTAGTGGTGGGTTTTCAAGATTACTCTTAAAGGTTTAATGGTGGTAGGTTTTCTAAAGAGAAAATGGTTTTCATAGAAGAATCGAAGAGAAAATGTTTGCGTTTAATGGTTTTCTCATGGTGGTGGTGTTTCGACGATAGCAGAAATGAGAGTCGTGATTTTTTTTTTGAAGCACAGACTGAAATGTAGTGAAGGTGAGGGAGAAGGAGAAAGATGGATTAGATAGATAGAGGCGAACCCTAGTCTTATCGCCAGAGAGAAGAAGACCGAAGAGAGAAGATTTATTTTTACCCGCTGAGAGAGTAAATGGATATGGAGTAAACGTATGATTCACACGCGGCTAACATGTTACCAAGTGTTACTCTGCACACGCTCATTTCACACGAATTTTTAGCCAGCAGTCACTAATCGTAACACGCTGATGTGTGTCACTAAATTATCACATTTTCGTAATTGAAATTTGGCTGTCATTAAATTTTAGTGACAGAAATTTCCGGTCACAAATTCGTGACGGCATAATGTTGGTTATGAATTTTTGTCACTAATCACTGAATATGGTGTAGTGTTTATTGGAACTTTCATTTGTCCTCTCGGATAGTGAGTTAAAATTTATGGGAGCCCATGTTGTATATGTCATCCTATGAGGTCAAGTTACTGAAAAGGGAATTCTGAATTCAAACTGACAGTTTTCACCGATAAAAAAGAAATGAAGAAAGAAAGATACGTCGTTAATGTATACACAGAATAATCGCACGCACCCAAATCATCGGATTTAACAAAATTGACATGATATATAATATATTCATGGATTGCTACAATACTATACATATTCAACCACTTACTTACTTTCTGTCATTTTGGTCTAGTTTAATAATTGCTACAAAAATGTACATGCATGTCCATATATAGAGCCCTATCAAGGGGATTAGTGTGTTTCTGGATGACAATAATCAATTAATGACCAATGGCTTTCTACACCATCCCAAGTACTAAATTACAGTTAACTACATAATGAAATAGTATATGGATTGATCTTAGTAAGGCATAGGATAATTTGGACATGTAAAATCATACTTGGGCTCATCCCTTATCGACAGATGCTACTGTCGTGAAATTTAAAATCCTAGTAACCCATGATTCAAGGAAGCCAAATGCTTTTAAGAGATCCATGTTGATCTTGATTATGGAAGATAGACTGGAGTGTGCCGACACAAGTAAACAATTTCCATCCTTAAATCCATTCAAAGAGAAATATAGTTTAAGATCTATAGATCAAAACATCCTATAATCAGTGGATTTGCACTGTTCCTTTAGTCGATTTATCATTATAAATCTATAGTGTAGATCACAGAGAATTGCAGACTCAAAATAAAATAAAATGGTAAACTCTATTATTTGGAAAAGTACTAATCCCAGCTTTATAATTTCATATTTTAGTTTTATGATTAAACAACCAAGAAATGAGAAACCCATTATCAATAAACAACCCAGACAATGAAGAAATCTCTAACAGTGAGGTAGTGAAAAAAATTAAAGACCAAACCTGGATTGATTTATAGCTTGGAAATAATTCATTAGCTAAGACTGTTACTATCATGTCAATCACAGAAGTTACATGTGCGTTACCGCTGAAGTATTCATCAAAGCTGTTCAGATTCTCCGTTGCTAAATTCTAGTCGGTGACCTAACGAAAAAGAAACATGAAACGTGGAAATATTAACATGTAAAGCTCATGCTTGAAGAGGCGTTGCTAATTACTACAGGTGACCAAATAATATTCACTTCTATCAAAACACCAAATGAATATTGTAAGGTAAATACCAAATGAATATAACAAAGCTTATACATGCTACTCAAATTTTTCGTAAAAAAAAAAAAACACCAAACAAATATGCATATATACACATTAAGAAAGAATAACCATCCCCTTCATATTTGATGTGAACTGTCCACCGCATTTGAGAATATAATTTTTTTCCCTAGAAGTTTAGATCCTCAAACTAAATGCATTAGTTGTTTCTCGGAAAAGCCAGATTTATGGACCGTATCTCAATATTACCAAAAAATCATGGAATGCAAGAGAGATGAATTAGACACGCAGGGAGATAAAGAAACATTGGAGTTACAGGAGAAGAAAGTTTTATATTAAACTTTTTTATGTATGTGTATAGTTAAGCTGAGGTAAAACAGAAGAAAACGTGAGCAATGCAAGTTTTCAATTCAAGCTAAATACACCTTAGGATCCAATATGGTTTGAGCAACGAAATAATATAAGTTGTATTCAGAAAAATACAAAAATCGCATATCAGAAAATGACGCTGTAACGAAATAATGAATCCTTGCCTACCAGTCGAAAACACAACCCTTTATAGCCTTTGTGGAGTGCATAGATGAATTAAGTAGAGTTATATATCCTTGAGATGTTGCGAACACTTTTGAACCAAATTCTCCAACCTTATCCAGGACACTTGATTTGTGCAACTTGATGGAGTTGATGCCATTAGCATTGTACGTAAGAAGTTGATGTGAGTCTCAACAGTAATGCAGCTAGCAGTATCTTTACGTACTAAATTAAATCGAGTTAGTGTTGATACACCTAATCACACTGGCTATTATGCTGTATTAAATGTATTAACACTAATCCAATTTAGTTAGGAGTGCTACCTATATTCTAATTGTGGGGACCGGAGAAGTAAATTTCACTCATTTTTAAGTGAAGTTGGATATCGACATTCAAGGAAACAACCAAATTCAATTATCAAATTATTATAAGCACCCACAACGAAAAGTACACATTATAGTAGACTTATTCCACAAAGAAACAACCAAACACAATTTATCAAATTTCAAAGTGAGCACCAAGGAGTAACAAAAAACAAATTCTTTAGACCTCCATGCCACCTAATGGAGACCGTGGTAGACCAACATCAAGTATTTCATTCCCAGACAAAGTTTGTTAAGATAACTTATTTAAAGCATTCAACAAATTTTCACAAAGACAACAAAAAAACTAAAACCATGGCCTAGAAATTGGTGACCCCCCAAATCAAAACCTTGTGCTTGATCGTTCAAATACCCAATTCCTCCGATGTAAAATATTGTACAGGCCCTCGCCTACTCACACAGTATGTATGAAAATATCCATTCTTACTATACTGAACATGTAAATTATGACAAATATGATGATATTTTAGCATCAGAGATCAGATTTTACCAATACCTAGATTTCAACTGAAAACATCAAGGGACATTCATAAAAACTTAACAGTAAACCAATACATAAATACTTGGAAAACAAATGAGTTTAGTCCTCATTGAGTTTGAAGAGAGTTTTTTAGCTATGTATTCTCAAACTTTATACAACGACAAACCTGCACTACCAACAGTAGTGGAAGCTCGTGGTCTCTTTTCAACATTATCCATCTCTGCTTCAACTTTTATACTCCACGGGCCATTGCAATCAAGTTCTTTTCCATTTCCTGGACGGCCACTCTCAAATTTCTGGCACGTTATTTTTTCTCATTTTGAATTACAGACCTGTACACTCACACATGCATAAGCAACAAAACATGGCTCTTAAACATCAAAACACACTATTCCCTTCCACAAAAAAAATTCAGTATAATCCATAAAATTATATATAGGATTTGAACATTTCAGGATCCAACTTAGATTTAATAAGTCTTCGAATTTTCAGTTAACTGATCACTCCTCTCTTGCACCACATTAGTAACTATGAGTTACAACGCATTCAACAATAAAACACAAAATCAAGCTAGCTTTAGTTAATTGATACCATAAAGTTTAGAACATGCTAACCTAAAGACTTTGAATTGAGAGATGTCCTTAAAAAAAAAAAAAGGAATTCCTGAATCTAGAGCAGACAGAAAGGAAAAATATAAATACTGGAACTAAATCGCAGAAAGTAAACCGAGATCCCAATACCATTTTCGAAGACAAAAAAAATATACGGAGGTGTCCTTAATGTTCCACTCTTCTATAATTGTTGAAGTAGTTTCGGCTCTGAATGTCAATGCTACATAAGTTCTTCTTCGTCACTGAAATCACAAAAACAAATTCAAATTGAAACTTAGAATAAGTAAAAGAAATTAGCTAAAATCATAAAAGCCAATTCAAATTCAAGAATAAGGATAATAAAATCCGTATGGTTGAAAATCAATAAAATATAAGGGAATAATTCAATGATTTGGGATGGTGATATTAAACCGAAAAATCAAAATATAATTGATTGTTGTATAACGAAACATAGTAAAATTGATTAAAGTGAGAGGGGCAGTGATCCAACTCAGCACCTTTTGAGATTTCGGAAGATGGGTATAGGTGTGGTGGTCCTCTTAGCGAGTTTAGAAGACCGAATGGATCAAAGTGAAAAACTAATTGTTCCTTGGAAGCCCAAACTGATTTTGGAAAGAATCTAGGGTTTTTACATGTGTACCTTCTTCTTTATTTCTTTCTTTCAACTTTGCAATCCTCAATTTCCTGCAAAGGAGTACAATAAAAATCAATTATGGAAAATCTAAAGAACACGAAGGAAACATAAATTGCAGATAGCAAAACAGAGAAGCAAGAATATATAGTTTCTGCGCGAGAAGAAGATCAAAAACGGTAGAAAACTGATTAAGATTGGATTCTTATTCGTTTTATGGTAAAAATCGTATGTTTCCTAAATTATACAAATTCTCACGTCCTATTTTGTTAACAATTACCAACAACAGAAAAACACCTATAATGTGATTACTCCGTGAACAACACCTAAGAGTATACAGTAAAAACTCCATATATTAATAACCTTGGGACTTTACAAAATTATTAATATATGGAGTTTATTAATATAGGGAGGTATACCAAAAAAAAAATGATTTTTTTTTTTGCTAATTCAAAGTATGTAAATGATCTTGAATAATTTATCCTTTATGTGAAGGATATATATCCTTTATGAATAATATATTGAAAAATATATTTTATTGAATAATATATTGAAAAATATATTCTATTGAATAATATATCCTTTATTATATATTGAATATCCTTTATCATCCCAATGAGCAACAAGTCGTATATGCTTCAACCGAAGAAGAAATAATCGATGGAATTAGACAAGAAGTGGAGGGAGATAATCCCGATGATGATAGTATAGAGATACCAAAAGTTTCATGACAAGAAGTTTTAAACATGCTCGACAAATTGGAAATGTTTTGGCTTCAACAAGATGGTGCACATAGCAACGAGGTCTTACGAATACGCAAATCAAAAGATGCCATAACAATCCAAAAAATTACATCATTTTCTCAAACAACTATAGATAAATATTTTTCTTCATCTTAAATTTTGATGTAACAAGATCTATAATTTTCCTATTATGTTGATTTTATTAATATATGGAGGTAAATTCATTAAGGTGGGACTAGAAAAATCTATTAATATTAAAATATGGAGTTTATTACTATTTGTAACTGGCCCAAGTTGGGACCATGATTTTTTATTAATATATAGAGTTTATTAATATATGGAGTATCGATATATGGAGTTTTTACTGTATCAGATATAGACCATTACTAACAACAGAAAAAGGTATCAAACTAAGAATTAGCCTGTGCTCACTACAAAATAAGCTGGCAACCATAGAATCTAAGTAATGAAGGGGAGCCAACCTATTACACAATGCATTCATAATAATCAATATTCCCATGGATTACTTATGTTTTTTTTCCTGTTGTAGGTTGATATCCAACCGAAAAAATAGATAAATAACAGCACATAAATTGATAATGAAGTAAAAATATTTGCATCAATCATAAAATTATATAAAGAATAACGAAATCGATTTCAATAGCAGATAAATAAACTGAACATACCAAGAGTATTAGAGATCCCATTATATGAAAGGACAATCCTGGAGGCTGCAAAAAAAAAGTATTTACAAATCCAAAACTGCATTGTACAAAATCCGAAAATCAAAACCTTGCTTGTTCATTAATTTATTTAAATCAATCACGAGAGCTATGTGCAATTTTATCAACAAACCATACCAATAGAAATGTTTCACCGATAGCTTAAGCTTCTCTCCACCATTTCTTTACCATTTCCTTCCCAACATCCCAAATTGATAGCTTAAGCTTTTCTCCACCTCTTGGTCGTTTAAACTTTATGCCATCGAAATAAAGTACTTCAGCAAAAATGAACATAAAAAGGACAATCTTTATGCCATCGAAACAATAATAACAATAATATGCCATCACCATCATTAATATGCATAATACAATAACATGGTAATTACCTGCCACAAATAGGTTACCATCAAAGCAACGGTAGTAATTTCAGTCCATTCAAATGTGATTAGAACAAATCAAACCTACAAAACCAAAATTTCATAATTTAGAGGTAATCAACATCTAATCAATTGAATCCCAAATAACAAATAAAGAAGGATTCCTCTGAATCAGAGATAACAAACACCAATTCAGAAGAATATTACAAAATTAAAATTACACTAAAATAATAATAGAACCACAGAAATTAGAAAAACCAAGAATTTTGATTTTGTTTGAGGATCAACAGAACCTTTATTTGAGACCCACTTCTTTCTCATGGCAAACTAAATCAGAGAGAAACGAAAAGAAAAAATACCTTCATTAATGAAACCCTAGGTTTCAAATTCTGAATTTATTATAAAACCAATAACCAAAATCTCTCCTTGCCAGTAAAGAAACCCACAATTATCTGAACACGGTGAAAAAGATGTGTAATTCATCATTTGACTATGGTTTTCAAACTAACAACTGAAATCAACCAAAAAAAAAAAAAAGATCAGGATATCACAGGGACTTGCCCAGTATGAGAGAATATGATTATGTATTTCACTAAATCACTATTGTTGCTCGAGAAGGAAAGCAGATGAAGGTGACGGGAAAGAAATTGGTGTCAAGGTTGAAGAGAAAAGAGGAGAGAAAAATAGCAGGGTTAGGTTTCTCAATCGGGTTAGTTTTCATAAGGTTATATCGTGAGTCCTTAATAGCCGTCCAATGACTCCTCGATCCAGAGCTTCCCGACCTTCGGATCGGGCCTAAATTAAACATCGTCCGTCTGATAGCTTTAGTCATCATGGACATAAACCTCATACATTTTTATAACAATGATATCCTCATACGCTCAAAACATCTAAACATGCAACTTAATTACCAGTCCCAAAAGGTAATGACCACAACGCAGCTCCCCAAGGCAATGGTATATGAGACCACTTAAAATAGAGATTTTTCAACCATCAACATCTCACGTTTTTTCTACGGCGTTTACAAATAGATTTTACAAACATAACATTCTTCTCCATTTTTTCTACGACGGTTATAAATTTATTATCTTTCGTTTTTGATATATTAATGATTCTATATAACTAAAGAAGCTTTTACTTCCTCTGGGGGAGTTTTGGAGAGTTCCTTCGTGTGTTGGCCTATGTTTGGGATATCGGACAGAGGAAAAAACAAAAACCAATTGGTAAGATTGGTGTTGCCCGAATACTGGATAGTAAGGCACCCTGAGCCATGTTGAGGTAGCATTGGAGTCTCATATACGAGAGTACCCCACAGACAGATGCTACCCGTTACTCATCTTCATCTCATATGCGAGTGCACCACGGATCGTATACGTACGATAGCGTGGATGAGGATGACCTAGGGATAATTGTTTCCAAGAGTAATCAAGCTTTCCAAGCCTTACCAACTGGAAATAGCATGTCTGCAAATCTTTCCTTATAAACCAAATTACCAATCGTTAAAGGCTTTGGATCACCTGTCACCGGCTTCCGTATCCCTCCATGTCCCACCAACTAGAGCACGACAAGTGTTCTTGAAAAATATTCTACTAAATTAACTCTCTTACTAAGAAGACGGAATGGTTATCTATATAAACATAGAAACTATCTTGAGTTTATTTTTTCCATCTTCTGATTGATCTGAAAAGAATTCGTTTAAGGCTTTAGAATCTCCACCATTTTCTGATAATCAATGAAAAGCAAAGAAAATAAAATCTTTTGTATCTTCACATTGATCAATCAGTCTTAACTAAAGAATTTAATTTTTCAAGAAAAATAAAGATGAAATCCAATTTTTATTATCAACTGTTGTGTCTTGACCTTTGCTTCAAAAATGGAAATCGCAAGCTGCAATGAGTTCGACATATTTGATAACTTTTACTGTTTGAACTGATGACTTGATCTACATCTATACATTTGGATAAATTAGGAAAAGGAGTTATTTGATTCATGGCTTCATTACAGTTAGAATTACGATATTTTTTTATTTATTTATTAAGGTATTAGATTTACGATTTGATTAACACACCATTCAATAGTTTAGGATTTAAGAGATTGAATCTGTAGTAAAAATCCAAAAGTCATGAAGATGAATAACAAAAACTTAACGCCGCTGTTTTCTAAACGTAATGCCGTTAACTTGTTTTTTATATGTTTGCCATGTGTTTAACTATGACTGGTGGGACATGGGGGATATGGATGCCAGGGACAGGCGATCCGGAGCCTCGTTAAACTACCAATGTGGGATTATTAATTTGTAACAAAGGGATATCGGGCGGGCTAAACTTGGTAGGACTTGCAACACGGGCCATAATTAAATCTGTGGCACGTAAAAAAGTCCAGGCCTTATAAAGACTAGCTAGTGGCCAAACACCAGGCACCTCAACAGCGCTACCACCACCACCAACTCACTTCCACAGCAAAACCACAAAAATCCATACCAAAATTTCAATATCAATCATTTTCTAGTATTACGAAAAAAATTTACGAAAAAAAAAACAAAAAAAGACAAAACAATCAACTCCTAAAGAAGCAAAAGAATTTATGATAAATAAGCAACCCAACGTAAGCGTGTATGATACCATTAGGTGCTTTACATGAGACACCTTCTGAACAAACTCATACAAAGTAGGGGTGGGACTTGGGTTGGTTGGGCGGGTTCAAAGGCTTGGCCGAGGCAGACCCGAGCTAGGAATTCTTTGCCCAGATTGCCCATCGAACACGTGGAACCCATTGAGGTGTTGCCCAAGTCCGCCCAAGTTATGTTCCTCGGGTTCCTCGGGTTGGCCCAAGTTCCACTAGATATACAAGTTTGTTAATGTAATAATAATAAATTTAGTAATAATAAAATTTAATTGTTCCAGTTATTTTAAATTTCTAAATAACTGAAGATTATTTACAATAATATAAACTCTTTTCTTATTGAATGATTAATTAGATAGATATAATTTATATTTTCATTAATAGATTTGAAGATAATATCTAAAATTTCTCTAAATAGATGATAATACCAAAGGCAGTTTCAAGGAAGCGTGCTAAATATCTGGACAAGTGCACTTCACTCGGTTATGGTCTTGGGGTCTTGGCTTTCTCTACTTTGGGTGAGCTCGGCGAAGATACTTTAGGTTTTTTTAAGCGTCTGAAGAATTGTCTTGTTAATAATGACGCTAGTAGTGGTTATGGTAGTTTTTTTTTTCATAGAATAGGCGTTGCTGTTCAGAGGGGGGTTGGTGCCCAGCTTGTCGCTAGGTTGCCAACCAATAGCTCTTAGTGTTTTAATATAATATGATAATAATAATAAGTCATGTGTATTGGCTAACATTTTAAAAAATATAATTTATATTTTCATTAATAGATTTGAAGATAATATTTAAAATTTCTCAAAATAGATGATAATACCAATTATAAAAATTATCTTATATATAATTCTTCGGGTTGGGCGGGTTGTTTGGGTTAGAAATATTTGTGCCCATGCTTGCCCAAATTTAATTCGGGTTCATAAAATTTATGCCCAAGCTTGCCCAAAGTTTTGAAATACGTTGCCCATGTCCGCCCAATGTTCGGGTTAGGCATGGGTTGGGTGGGATGAACCAACCCAAGTCCCACCCCTAATACAAAGAATAATATCTGCTTTTAGTATGACCGTCTGCAAAGTACCGGCTTCAACTAAACATGGAAAGCTATCAACAACAATGAATTCCTCCAGAAGATGATAAAACCACATCAGGGACAATAAATTCCGTGTATTGTTAACATTCTCAATACATATTTTTCCAAAACCACATCAGGGACAATAAATTCCGTGTATTGTTAACATTCTCAATACATATTTTTCCAAAACCACATCAGGGACATCAGCTAACAGGACAAGGAGAATAGTTGAAAGTGGAAACTCAAAGCGTAATACAGAAGTAAACTTAAACAATTACCAAGATGTAGCAAAAACTCCAGAGGAAAAATAAAAGTATTACAGGCCAAATCATAATGAAAAATGCCATAATGCCTCAGTTAGATCCATTATGGTCATATGAATACAGTTTCCCCGAGGGGTTCTCACTGTAAACAGGATCTCAGTTCCACTACATCTCAGCACAAATCGGACATATTTCAGCTCTCTGTGAAGCTATGTAATGATCATCACAGCGGAATTTCACAACACATTCAATAACATAACTGAATAACATATCTAAACCAAGAAATTCAACCATTTTTACCTTTTTAGCTTCATAGATAACTCCTAATCAAACAGATCGAAAATCAATCCAAATTTCAATAGAAGTTGCTTGGTTTGATAGGGAAAAATGAAATCAAACTGCTGCGTCTAAGAGTGTCGTACGGCACTTACTATCTTTTGGTTTTGCTTTCTCATCGGGAGTAAGCAGTCAACCTCAAATAAGAAAAACACAAAAATCATGAGAAATCTCAAGTATGAAGAAGAAACTAGGTTTCCTAACACTAACCACTAACAGCATGCTCACTAACCACTAACAGTTGATATATTACAAAATTCATGTCTACCAAAATGCATCTACTTTAATAATCAAATCAAACCGTCACTTGC
The DNA here is from genome assembly GCA_023529315.1 of Papaver bracteatum. Taxonomy (NCBI): domain Eukaryota; kingdom Viridiplantae; phylum Streptophyta; class Magnoliopsida; order Ranunculales; family Papaveraceae; genus Papaver; species Papaver bracteatum. The sequence continues at coordinate 618,941 of JAJJWX010004893.1, read as the reverse complement.
AAGCCCAACAAGATGCTGCAGAACACAATAAGACGAGCATACATGCTACAGAACACAAACACAACAAGATGCAGATGATAGCTTATGAGCAGAGGAATGAAGTGGTATGAACAAGCTAAAGACATGGGTGGTGTCGGTCGTATAAACAGTGGAGGAAAAATATAGATGCATTCTTCAACAGGTAAGTCCATTCAAGAATAGCTAAGCATCAAAGTATGCATACGTGTTTCTTTTCCGCTCTGTAGTGAACAACTCATTCTGCTCTGTAGTGAACAACTCGGCCCAAAAGGAAGTATTCAGGGAAAGTTTCGTCATGTACATTTATACCACAGTATGGTTAAAATCAGCATACAGCTTCCTATCAAAATGTAAACCACAATCAAAATACAAACAAACAGATTGAAAATCGAAGGACAAAAAACCAATACAGCCATGAATTTTGATTTAGAAAATGTAGTGCTGTTCTTAAACTTCGGTCTCGTTAATTGCGAAGGAAGCTTCTGCAAGACAACACAAGCTATATGAGTTGAGTTGTTTCAGTCTTCATGACCACCTCAAAAAATACATACTACAGAAAAATGCCATAACGCCTCAGTTAGATCCATTATTGCCATACGAATATAGTTTCCCCAAGGGGTTCTCCCTGTAAACAGGGTCTCAGTTCCACAGAAGTCTGGCGGTACATGAAACCCGGAAAGAGCTGAAAAATCTTTCCAGAGAATGAAGTTTCTAGAGTGTCGTTACTTTGGCTGATTTCAGATTGATTAGTTTTTCCGAACGATCTCTAAAAAAACATCAGGTCAACGGCATAAAAGACAACCTGATACACCAGGAAAAAACATACCTATGAATGAAAGAGGTCAAAGAAATTCTGAAGCACTATACAATTTTGTTCAATCCATGTTCAGCATCACATATCTACCTACTGGAGTACTCTGGAACCAGAGGATGCTCTCACTTTTAGGTTCAATTTTCTGCATCAGAATCAAATCAAATCAAATGGCTCTCAAATCAAATCAAATGGCTCATTTAAGCTGCCTGCCTGAAGAGTCATATCCATTGTCCATACCAACAAACTTCAATTCGTCAGGCAGTTGAATCCCAAGTGTATTGCTGTATTATTCATCATTCCATAATGCTTGTGCCTAAAGAACAATTATAAGAAAACTAAAGAGGTACAAAAAAATTAAGTTAAGATTTGATAGGGAAGCTCATAGTCTATCATGCAATTTAGCATTTTTATAATCATTGCAACCCCAATCACATAAGAATGATCAGTTGAAACCCCCTAAAAACCATCTTACCAAGGGAAAGTCCTAGCAAATTCCCAGTACTGCACCATATTCATAAGAATAATCAAATCAAACCCTCACTTGCACGTATAAGACAAGCATACAGGCTACAGAACACAAACACAACAAGATTCAGAGTAATGAAGAACCTATGCCAGCAAAAATACATCATTGGTGAAACAACAAATAAATTTCGACTTAAAAAATGTAGTGCCGTTATTAGACTCCAGTCTCATTAAGTTGTTTCAGTCTTCATGTCCCACAGTTATCCAAACACACCAGCTAACAGGACATGGAGAATAGTTGAAACTCAAACTACTACCAAGAAGTAGCAAAAAATAACAAAACAAAATAAAATTACAGGCCGAATCTGTACAAAAAAATTCCATAATGCCTCAGTTATATCCATTATGGTCATATGAATATAGTTTCCCCAAGGGGTTCTCCCTGTAAACAGGGTCTCAGTTCCACTACATCTCAACTAATTGGATAACATCATCATAGGCTGCTCAATTAACACACTCATAAATCCTTATAAAAATTGCATACAAATCTATAAAAAAGATAAACAAAACTAGGCTCAGACATATTTCAGCTCTCTCTATCAAGAATTTTCTGAAGCAGAACTGGCATAAAGCTGTGTAATGATCATCATAGCCGAATTTCAATAACATTACTAAATAAAATATACTCTAGATCATTTAGTCGATCAATAATGGCTCATCAACATCTCACGTTTTTTCTACGACGTTTACAAATGGATTTTAAAAACATAAACGGTTTGCTCCGATCTATGAAAGAGAGAATTTTTGCCAAAATCTCCCCCGCCGATATCATACAAGTCCCCAAACAGATAACTAAAAATCAGATACACTAGAAAAATACATTAAGATGGGAGGACTATCATCACGCACGGTGAATACAAACATCATTTTACAATAACTCCAACCCTGATCTATGCTGCTGCTGATTTTGTTCAGCATGATGGTATTTCCTTTCACTTAATTTGGTATTCTTTTCCAGAGATATCATCATACTAATACACAAGCATTAATAATCAACAATGAAACCCCTAAACAGGACCAAATTAATATTCTACAGAACAAATACAATTCCTATCTAAAAAAACAAGAAATAAACAAGAAATAGAGATAGATATACCCTCAGATTCCCTTTCCAAATCATCCACACAACAGAATGAATCGAAACAACCACCACCGCCAATACTAATCTAAAGAGATTGGACTTGAATTGATATAAAATCAAAAGAATTCTTTGGAAATCCTTAATCAAACAGATCAAGATCGGTTCGAATCTCAATAGAAGTTTCTTGGTTTAATAGGAAGAAAACGAATCAAGCTGCTGCGTTTAACAGTATCATACGGCACTTCCTATCTTTTGGGTTCGCTTCCTCATCGGGATTAATCATTCAACCTCAAACAAACAAAACAACAAACAAAACATCAAACAACAGAATGGAAATCAAAACAGAAATCTATACTAGTAGGGAGGAAAAGAAATCTAGGTTTTCAGAAAGATAAAAGCAAAAGGATTTATATGAGACTCGAAATCCGATTAGCAGGAGAAAAGCCTAATGTGGGATATTTATAGCGTGTTTGGATACATATCCAGAAGTAACTTTTTGACTTCTAGAAGTCAAAAAGCAAGAAGTCAGTTTGGGTGAAGAATTTCAGAATGACTTCCAGAAGCAGAAAAGTCGACTTTTTGTGAAGCAAAAAATCTGGACTTCTGATTTCTGCTTCTGACTTCTGCTTTTGGAAAAGCACTTCTGACTTCTACTTCTGCATCCAAACAGGCTATTAGGGCTCCCCTATATGGGCAGTACAATAATACTGATCCTGTTGGGGACTTGGGGCCTTCGGGACACTCGAGGAACAAAAATGTTTTGCCCAGGAGGTTTAAAAATGGAGAAACCGAAATGGTGCAGGACCGTCTGTAATGGCTCTGTGGCCCTTGGTAAAACGTTTGGCTACTCTTGATAAGGTCGGTTCCTATGGGGTTACTAACCCACCCATTTGTCATGCCAGCTGGCCTGGCAAACTAGCCGCGCCATTATGGGAAACCGGATAAGCGATTGAGTCTCTACCATTCGGTTGATTTTGAATCTCCAATGGCTTTTTCTCCATCGCTATAAAAATATGACATTCCATACAAAAACTTACCCCAAATTTTTTACATAAAAAATCTTTTCTTACTATGGCAAAGTTTGAATCCCAACTTGACTTGGCTACCCAATTTGATTTTTCCGGAGTGGTGCTTGGAGCCGTCGTTAGTAACATATATGATGGTTACAAAGAAATTAGGTAAAAACCAAAGAAGTCTACAAGTTTTGGATATTAACTAAATCAAACCTCCACCTAAGAAAAGTTCAAGGCAAGGAAAATTTGAAGGCAAAGAAGAAGATAAACAAAGGAAACTCAGTTCATGAGTGCATTGATTGGAAGTTTGGTGAAATGAAGAAGATAAACAAGATGAAAAACATTGTCCCAAATTTTTATTTTTAAAGTCTATATTATAATAAGTTATGTGTAGTTTATATCTTATTATCTAGATTAATGAAAGAGGCACTAATGTAAATTATCTAGATTAATGAAAGAGACATTAGTTTATATTAATAACTTTAAATTAAACTTTGATAATAACTTTAAATGTTGATTACATCTAAATGCATCATACAAATGAAAGATGCACAAAGCAAATGTTATTCTAAATGCATCATATTTGGGCAATACCCTCAAGATAAGGTAACACTTGTCAAATTTAAAATCTTTTCCCAATGTGTTGCGCCATTCAGCCCGACACATTTGCTCCGCATCAAATTCGTTTTGACCATTTACTCGGTTTCGATTGCCTTCAATAAGCGCAGCAACAAACAATTTCACATCCTTGTTGATTACTTCAAAGCGATGATACAAAGAATTTGCATTTCGATTATTGAGGTTCAATGTTTCTACTTGAAATCTCTGAAATATGTCTTGTCATAAAGCATCTCGTTGTTGGTGTGCACTGTTGACTATATCTTCTGTAACAAGAACATAATTCCTGCAAATGGATTCATCTTCAACTAAGCTAAATTTACAAGGTCGAACTGACATATTGGATTTGTGGAGTGAAAGAATGAAGATTGAAGAAATGGTGTGAGTTGAAATGAAATTGGATATTGTATTTTTAGGGTGATGACATGGTGACCGCTATATGAGAAGCACTAGACGGTCGAGTTTACACCGCTGGCAGTTCAGTTTCGACTGGTCGGTTTGTATTACACCAAGCGGTCTAGTCTCGATCGCTCGGTAGTGACTCGACCTGGCCTGGAAAAAAGTGGCATGTTAGCCGGTTAGCCAGCTCCATAGTGGATGGGAAAATGGCAAAATATAAAGTTTGCCATGTCCATAGGAACCAGCCTAATAATGCTAAAAAAATATCATCAATAGTATAAAGCAGAGTTTAGCTAACTTTGCCTATCTGAGTGGTGGTCAGGATTTATCCTTGGAAAAGATAAATCAAAGGCTGTGGTTCTCCGTGCCACACCCTACAAGTCGCACATGCAGTGTTCATTCCAATATTATGAATTAAAAATGAATACTCAAGTCAAGATATGGAATTTCAAAAATTATAACGTGGAAGTTCGAACTCATGACCTATTGTGTCATAAGAGTGACCTCTAACCATTGTTCCACCTTGGTTGGAATTGATAGAAAAGATAAATCAATAGTGGTTGTTTGTTCAACTTAAATATTAATTAGTATAAGTGTTTTATTAATTAGTATAAGTGATTTTTTTCTAGAGAGAAGATAAATTTATGGTCATGGTTTGTTCAACTTAAATATTAATTAGTATAAGTGCTTTATTAATTGATGTCTCATTAATTTCTCATGATAAATGATTTATTAATTTTACATCATAAATATCCCTTAATTAATATTAATACATATCTCCATCAATAAATAATAATTTTGACAAAAATTATTTCAATATATATTAGTGGTGGTGGTGGTAGTAGAGGAAGAAGTAAGTGGTGGAAGAGGTGGAAGGTGTTACTAAGTGGTGGAGGTGGTAACATTAGTTTTGGTGGAAGAAATAGTGGCGCTGGATGGTTTTAATGGCGGTGGTATTGGTTTTTTCTTTTTGAATCAAAAGTAATAAAAAAATTTACATGACGGGTAACATTGTATTGTGAAAAGTATAGTTGGTTGTTTTTGACACGATCAGAAAAGGCGGATAACAAATACTTTTGGGATGATACCAAATCATATAAGACAAAATGGTTGTTTTTGGTACCACTGCTATCTTTGGTAACCGTTCGTACGCATGATTTTCAGTATTAACAAAAAACATATAGTTGAATAAATTAATTGACGACCTAAGTTTGTAAAATCTAAACTTTATACATGACGTGTGGGATTAAAAGTTATAAGTGTGCCCAATATTCTACGAGGGATGGAAAATGGTGGTGGTGGAGAAAGAAGTGATATCTGGTGGTTTGTGGTATTGGTCGGTATTGATGAGTAGTAATTAACTATGTTAATTATGTGTTGCTACAAAAGGATAACACTATAAATTAGAAATGTGGTTGACCGTCTTAATGCTAATATAAACTCGGTTAAAATACATGAAAATTAAGAAGAAGAAAAAAACATTTGGATGTCACGTTATATAATAACACTAAAAACTACATATTTAGTATCAAGGTTTCTCCGTCCAATAGATAAATCTAAGGTTGTATTGAGATCCCGTAAGCAGAGGGCGAGTTGTTCTTGGATTTCTGAATGATAATGAATATAATGAAACGCTCCCTCTCGGTTTCTCCAATGAAAACCAAAACCTTCTAAAAAAAAAATCAATCGAACAACACTTAGATGGAAAGCATCACCACCAGTGTAAACTTCTCTGAATCGCTACATATCCAGTGAAATTTATACAGATTAATCTGGTGATTTTGTCCTACCGTAGTTTTTAACGAGGCATGCAATTAAATCTCTAATAGTGATTTTAAAGGTATTTAATAATTACAAAATTCTCTTATAAGTTTTGTTTATGCAAGTGCTGATTTAACTTGGGTTCTTTTATATTTTTGTGTTAAGTTGATGACTTTTTAATTTGAATACATGTTTGGTTAACAAACTTTGATACATATAGGGTATTTTATTTGTAGAACTAATGTAAGCCTCTCATTTTTCCCGTTAGCACTTTGTTTCGATCCCGTATTTGTAGACATTATTTAAATAATGTTGGGGTATTTGTTTAATCTCAAGGCGGATTAAACCCAATGTGTGTTGTATACATTGAAGGCGACAGAAGTTTGTGTCGGCTCTACCTTGAAACTAATAATTTTTCTTCGAAAGGTTAGTTGAATTTATGTAGATACAAATATCAATATGACTATGCTCTTTAAAACTCCAAATTACTTGAGTAATACTAGATGTGAGAACGTCATTCATGCACTACATAGCATAGTTGGTGTGAAATCTTTTTATCCACGAATTTCTTCAATTTTATGTTATCAATATGATTGAGAAAGAATCTTACACATGTTTTGATTTACTATTATAAGTTTATTTTTTCAACTCACATGTGTATACCTCAGCCTTCCAATAGCCAAGGGTTTCTTCATTTTTATAACCCTCACATTTGCAAAAAATAAATAAATAGTGTTTATCTATAGTAGGGAAAATATTATGGGTTTTTGCTTCACTCCTTAGAGCCTTAGTTATCAATAATTTCGGAACAAATATATTCACAAACAACATGGAGTTGGATTGGCAGTTTAGGTATATGTACTGTTAGATGAAATATTCTTTTTGAAGTTTGAAATTATAATATGATGGAACAATAAATGGGGACAATTTTAATTTACTGTATTTTTTATTTTTTTCATGTTGGCACAACATTATTACTCCGTCCTGATAATAAATTGGAATAACATGCTTAAGTAAAAAAATAAAAAGATCAGGTAACCCATTTTGTTTCCCAAAACCTATTTGAATATCAAAATAATTACTCGCGAATAAAATGAAGCAAGAGGAATGTTAATAATATCGTATTAGAGACAAAACATCCCGTGCCGTTACGCCACGGGTTAAGATCTAGTATATATATATACTTGTCATTCGTATGGAAACTTGCATTGTTTGAATATTTTTGCCCATCTTATTCTCACTCTAACAACTATAATGGAGATGTTTCAAGCAAGCACCTACAAAAATAGGCAAGCATCCAGTATCCAACTTGCAAACTGCCTCTTGTTAAATCAAGATATGTATACTGGTTTTTCCATGGCATACAGTGGAAAATGCTAGTATCATTTTGCACTAGCTTTGGCCACCAAAAAAAATCATATCATCGGTGTTAGCGGCAGCACTAGTGATTTACAATGGAAACCTTCTAATATAATTAACATAAATCGACGTATATTGATTTTCCAATCGACGTATATTGATTATAAATGACGTATAATTAACTCAACTCAATAACCTCTCTCCTCTCCGAAATTTTTTTGCTCTCTCTGCAATGGCGATTCTCTCCAAGAACTCAGCCTCCTTCATGTTTCAATCCACTGTGATTGAATCAATGTAGGAGTGTGTTATTCTGAACTTCTCCGCTGTCCAAGGACGGATGTGTGATCCTTCCCCTTGGGGTCGAGATTTATTGGGTAGTCGAGTTCTTCGTGGTCTTTTATTTTTCAAATTATGAAAGTAACACAATTAGCTCATGTAGTTTTACGATCAAAATCTTTTTCTTTTTCTTGGATCTTTTTCTTGTCTCAAATGCATTGAACGTTTCAGGAACAATTCTACCAATATTGTTTTACCGAGATTAGCTATTCCATGGCTATCATCGGTGCTAATGATGGCTTCTGAAGGTGAATATGGAGTAGGTAAATTATGGTCAAAGAGATTTAACAATGTGATGATCCAGATTCAATGGTTAAACAACTATTAAGGTGATTTTCTTAGAGTAGATGAATTCTCTTCTTCTTCTTCTTCAGGGAGTTTTATATGCATACCTAATGGTGCTAATGGAGGTATATGGAGGAAGTTTTGGGAGTCTTTAAACCCTAATATTATTGTTTCAAAGGATTCAGTGCACGTTAAAGTTTTACAATCTCAGAAGATCAACCAGGAAGCTGTTTCTTTAGATGTTGGGCATAGCTTTTATAATCGAGCTTTAGCAGTGAGAGTTTATAATTCTCATTCAGGATGGCATAAAATTGAGCATATGTTGAAAACGAAGTTTCATTGGAAGGAAAACCTAAACTTATGTAGCGTGCATGGGAAATTTGGGTTTTTTTTATGCAAGTGATGAGATTGATTATGAATGCTTCAAAGAAGAGAAATCTTTCATGTTAGGAAAGATCAGAGTCTCGATTAGCCATTGGAGAACCGAAGATGTTTATTTAAGTTCTAATCAAGTCCAGCATAATATGTTTTGGCTAGGAATAAGAGGGCTTCCATTTCACTTTTGGAACTCACAATCTTTCAAGTCAATTTGTCATCCATGGGGTAATTTTATGGAGTTACATAATACTTCTGAGAAGTTTTTAAAACTAAACAAATGTATGATTGTTATGACCAACGGCTCTTCCTAGCACAATCAATGGAGAATTCAAATAGAAATGAAAACAAATGTAAAATAGGCACACACACACAACACAAGGATTTATAGTGGTTCGATCAAGATGATCTACATCCACTTTGGAAGACGACGATAACGTTGCACTATGATATGAACAAGGTTACAAGAGTATACACTCCTCTCAAGAACAAGACCTTACTCTCTCTTAAGAACACTAAGTGTTTATCTCTTCTTCTCTCTTAGTGTTTCTCTCTTAAACACTAACTGATTTGTTTACAAAGATTGGGATGGTATTTGCAATGAGACTACAAGGCTATATATAGTATAGCAAATGTCGACATACTCATTTGCTTACTGCTCACCGAACCCACTAGCTTACTAATGATCATCTCCACTAGACAGCTTGTCATCCCTACTAGCCGAAAGCTACAGCCGAAAGTTCCATTCCATTAATTATTCAAGCTTTGTAGAAAGCTTGTGCCCACTAGCACCGAAAGCTAGTTCATATTTCAAGTCATACTTTACAAATCTCCACCTTGACTTGAATACCATCATCGCTCATCATCATCGTCTTCGCTCAGCCCCACAAGGGCTCTCAACACCTGTTGACACCAACCAAGTCCAAGCAGTGCTTGAACTTGATACTTGGAACTGGCTTTGTCAACATGTCCGCAGGGTTATCCGCTGTAGGAACCTTTAGCATCGCTATCCTACCTTCCTCAACTGCATCCTTGATAAAATGATACCTGACATCGATGTGCTTCGTTCTCTCATGATACATCTTGTTTTTGGTCAAGTGAATGGCACTTTGACTATCACAGAACAAAGTTGCATTCTCTTGCTTGAAACCCAAATCACCAACCAAACCCATCAACCATATACCTTCCTTCACTGCTTCCGCGGATGCCATGTACTCTACCTCAGTTGTAGACAATGCAACCGTGCTTTGCAAAAACGACCTCCAACTGATAGTACTACCGCACAATGTAAAAGTATAACCTGTCAATGACCTTCTTCTATCAAGATCACCTGCATAATCAGAATCAACATAACCCACAACATTTGTCGAATCACCATAGTGTTTATCAAACACTAAACCAACATCTGTACTTCCCCTTAGATACTTCAGAATCCACTTTACAGCTTGCCATTGAGCCTTCCCGGGACTTCCCATGTATCTACTTACCACACTCACAGCTTGTGCGATATCCGGCCTTGTACAAACCATATCATACATGATGCTACCAACTGCGCTTGCATATGGAACTCGAGACATATACTTTGCCTCATCTGCAGTTTGAGGTGATTGCTTTCTAGAAAGTTTAAAATGAGCTGCCAAAGGAGTACTTACTTGTTTTGCATCTTTCATACCAAACCGCTCCAACACCTTCTCGATGTAAGCCTTTTGGGACAAATGCAACTTGCCTTCAGCTCGGTTTCTATGAATCTCCATGCCCAATATCTTCTTTGTTGCGCCCAAATCCTTCATCTCAAACTCACTACTCAACTGCTCCTTCAGCTTCTGTATCTCTGACATGTCTTTGCAAGCAATCAACATACAAGAGTAAGTACACAAATGAACCATCTTGGAGTTTCCTGTGATATACACAACTATCATACTTACTCCTGTCATAGCCATTTGCAACCATAAACGTATCAAAACATTTATACCACTGCCTTGGAGATTGCTTCAAACCATACAAAGATTTCTTCAACAAACATACATGGTCTTCTTTGCCAGGAACTTCAAACCCCTTTGGTTGTTGCATATAAATACGCTCTTCCAAATTACCATGAAGGAAAGCCGTCTTAACATCTAGTTGTTCTAACTCTAGATCTTTCAAAGAAACTATAGCAAGAAATGTTCTAATAGAACTATGTTTAACAACAAGAGAGAATACCTCATTGTAGTCAATGCCTTCTCTTTGTGTAAACCCCTTTGCCACAAGCCTTGCCTTGTACCTTGTTCCTTCACCATCTGAAGTACCTTGTTTCTTCTTGAAGACCCATTTGGTTCCAACAATCTTCTGCCCTTTTGGTCTTGCAACTATCTCCCAAGTGCCATTCTTGTCAAGAGACTCAATTTCTTCAATTGCAGATGCTCCCCATTCTGTTGATTCTTCACCACCGATTGCTTCTTCATAGGTTGTTGGATCATCCTTATCTATGCTCTCACCTACTACAAATGCATATGCAACCAAATCAGCATGGCCGTATCTTTGAGGTTCTCTAACTTCCCTCCTATCTCTGTCTCTTGCAAGATTGTACTGATGACCTTGTGCTTCTTCTTCCTGGGCAGGTTTGCACAATATCTTGATCATCATCATCATCATAAACAACAGTCTTATTTCTTTCTTGAACTTGCACCTCAAGTTCCACCTTGTCACCAAGATCCACATTATCACTAACACCCTCTTCAGCTTCTCCATCTAGTTCTTCATTCTTTGGCTTCAACATCGATTGCTCATCAAATTTCACATCTCTGCTGATAAGAAACTTGTTTGATCTTTCTGCTGGACACCATAACCTGTAGCCTTTCACGGCCTTTGCATACCCAAGAAATATACACTTCTTTTCTCTAGGCTCTAGCTTCCCCTCATTCACATGAGCATAGGCTGGACATCCGAATATCTTCAAGTCTTCATAGTTAGCATGTGAACCTGTCCAAACTTCATTTGGAGTCTTGCACTCAATGGCAGTCGATGGAGATCTGTTCACTAAATAAGTTGATGTGTTTGCTGCTTCTGCCCAAAACTTCTTTGGTAACCTGGCATTGGAGAGCATGCACCGTGCCTTCTCCATTATGGTTCTGTTTATCCTTTCTGCAACACCATTTTGCTGTGGTGTTTTTCTGACTGTCCGGTGTCTCACAATCCCTTGCTCCTTGCAGAACTCGTTGAACTCACCCCCACAAAATTCCAAACCATTGTCTGTCCTCAAGCACTTGATTTTTCTTCCGATTTTGCTTCTCAACCATAGTCTTCCATTGCTTGAACTTGACAAAAGTTTTATCTTTGTGTTTAAGTATGAATACCCATACTTTCCTTGAGAAATCATCAATGAACGTCAGCATATATCTACCACCACCATGTGAATCGACCCGAGAAGGACCCCAAATATCAGAATGAATATAATCCAGAATACCTTTGTTGTTATGAATAGCTGTACTAAACTTGACTCTACACTGCTTTCCAAAGACACAATGTTCACAGAAATCAATCTTGCCTGTTTTATGACCACAAAGCAATCCCTTCTTGCTCAAAACAGCCAACCCCTTCTCGCTCATATGCCCTAGCCGCATATGCCACAACTTGGTAGTATCATCATCGAAACTTGAAGAACATACCATTTGCATCACCCGTCACACGTAGTACCTTGCAGCGTATAAAGACCATTAATTCTCTCGCCCTTCATTATTGTAAGACTTCCTCTTGAGACACGAATAACTCCACCTTCACCTTGATACTTGCATCCATTTGAATCAAGTGTACCCAAAGAAATAAGATTTCTTCTCAGGTCCGGAACATGCCTAACTTTAGTTAAAGTCCTCAACATACCGTCATACATCTTAATTTGAATTGTACCTACACCCACCACTTTACAAGTGACATTGTTTCCCATAAGAACTTTACCACCTTCTCTAGCTTGATAAGTAGTAAACCACTCTTTATGAGGACACATGTGAAAAGTACACCCCGAATCAAGAATCCACCCGTTCTCCGAGATTTCGGTATGAACCGTGAGAACCGCTCCATCATCACTTTCTGCTTCAACATTTGCTGCGGTGCCTTGGTTGGTATTCTTCTCGACAATCTTCAATTTTGGACAATCCTTCTTGAAATGCCCCTTTTCCTTACAATGAAAGCAATAGAATTTACCGGATTTTGATTTAGACCTTGACTTTGATCTACTCCTATCAAAACCTCCTTTTTGGTTTCCTCTTCCACTAACAAACAACCCATCTCCCGAATTATCTTTACCGTCGATACCCGTCTTCTTTAACTCCTTAGAGTTCAAGGCCGCTTTAACGTCTTCCATGGAAATTGTATTTTTTCCATACATTACGGTATCAACAAAATTTTCATAAGATGGTGGTAAGGAACAAAGCAAACCCAAATCTTGGTCTTCATCTTCAATTTTGACATCAATATTTGCCAAATCCAAGAGAATTTTATTATAATCATCAATATGATTTATAATAGACGTTCCTTCATGCATTTTAAGAGTATGTAATTTCTTCTTAAGATATAAACGATTAGTTACGGATTTAGTCATATACCTTTTCTCCAACTTGTTCCATAGCCCGTCCGGTGTCGTTTCCGTCGCCACTTCTCTCAAGACCTCGTTGCTCAAACACAATAGAATTAATCCATGTGCTTTCTCCATGAGTTTTTCTTTTTCTTCTTCCTTCAATGTTTCTGCTAGAGCCGTTTTCCCCTTCAAAGTTTTCACCAAACCTTGTTGCACCAAAACAGCCCTCATTTTTAGCCTCCATAAATTGAAATCATTTCTTCCATCAAATTTCTCAATCTCGTACTTTGCCGCCATCGTAGATCGTTTTTACCCGGAGCTCTGATACCAATTTGTTATGACCAACGGCTCAACCTAGCACAATCAATGGAGAATTGAAATAGAAATGAAAAAAAATGTAAAATAGGCACACACACACAACACAAGGATTTATAGTGGTTCGATCAAGATGATATACATCCACTTTGGAAGACGACGATAACGTTGCACTATGATATGAACAAGTTTACAAGAGTATACACTCCTCTCAAGAACAAGACCTTACTCTCTCTTAAGAACACTAAGTGTTTCTCTCTTCTTCTCTCTTCTTCTCTCTTAGTGTTTCTCTATTAAACACTAACTAATTTGTTTACAAAGATTGGGATGATATTTGCAATGAGACTACAAGGCTATATATAGTATAGCAAATGTCGACATACTCATTTTCTTACTGCTCACCGAACCCACTAGCTTACTAATGATCATCTCCACTAGACAGCTTGTCATCCCCACTAGCCGAAAGCTGCAGCCGAAAGTTCCATTCCATTAATTATTCAAGCTTTGTAGAAAGCTTGTGCCCACTAGCACCGAAAGCTAGTTCATATTTCAAGTCATACTTTACAATGATCAAGGTCCGAGCTTTTTTGTCAGACATTCCAGCTGTAGTTTGTTTCCAAGGATTATGATTGACGGTGGAATGGATTCATGATCAGCAGGAGGTTAACCAAAAGATTATTCTTAAACCAAAATTAAAATCTGTGATAGTTCAACACTCTGAAGATCTTTTTCCATCGATGGAGCAGCAGAATAAGTCTACTTCCTATTCTGATGCTGTGAAATCTCGGAAGAATTTTTCTAGTGCATGTCCGTTTTCCGCGCCAAGAAATAAGTCACCTAATTTTTCAAACACCACTAGCTCATCATATACGTCTAATCCGGCAGTCAAAAGGTTGAAAAAGGTGTGGAGGAGGGTGACGGAACTTCAGTTAGGGGGTAATAAGACTCTAAGTGACTCTACGGATGATACATGCATTCCATGGGTCACGGTGAGATCAAAGAAAACGGGTTCGAGTCGGTATATGGACCAAATGGGGAGATTGTCACCAGTTAATATTGGTTTCAGATCTACATTAGATAAGAATAGAACTCCTGTCCATGACTCGACAGAAAACTCGGATTCAGATATAGGCCAGACGGGGAGAGTGGTATCTTGGGTGTTGGTTTTGACCCGGATATCGGCTCTACATCACTGGATGGAACTCCAGTCTATATTCCGAATGTTTCTGCACCATTGGATACAACTCCAGTACCGTTAGACGTTTCTACAACACCGTTGGATGTTTCTCCAATTTCAAATTCAAATTTATCTCAAAATTTGAACTCTCATAATGACAATGTCATTGAGCCGTAGTCTAAGGATGCTGCTGAAATAGTTCAAATGGATAAGGGAGAAGATAATATTCAAACAACGATTGAGAATCAATTGATTTTCAATAAAGCTTTGGGTCTCAACACTGAACATCCAATGATGATGCATATCACTACTGATTTGCTATCTAGAAACTCTAAACCAAATGTTGAATTGGAAATTCCGTTGATAGATGATTTAGATGGAATGGCTGAGTATGATCAAGAGGAAACGTTGAATGAAGGAGAATTATTGTTAGGAGTTGCTGATAAAATTGAGGCTGTTAGCGGCTCGGTGGAAGTAGAAAATCAGGAGGTGGAGGCAGTTTTCAATCCAATTGCATCCAGGTATGAGAATGTTCATTAATGGATCACAAATTTTTGAGTTGGAACATTAGGGGGTTGGGTCAGGATTTAAAGATAAATGCAATTAGACATCCTATTGCCAAAAATAATCCTACAATTGTGACCATTCAGGAGTCAAAAAGATAAATTGTTGATGATTTCTTAATTAGGTCACTGTGGGTTAGCAATAATTCTAGTTATGTTTATCTAGATTCGGAAGGTGCTTCTGGTGGTATAAATATGATGTGGAAAGATGGTATAGTTTTCATGGAAGATCACTTGATTGGTGCTTTTACAGTTTCAATAAAGTTTAGAAATGTTTCTGATGACTTTCTTTGGTTATTCACTGCTGTGTATGGAGATTCGGACTCGGGTTATTACAATCAATTTTGGCAAGAAATTAGAGACATAAGAATCTTATTTGATGAGATATGGTGTTTGGGTGGAGATTTTAGTGCTACTTTGCATGAAAATGAAAGAAATTTTCCAGGTGGAGGGGCTGCTAACAAGAACGCTTTCAAATCTTTTGTCAATAGATTTTCTCTTATTGATCTTCCGATGGCTGGGGGAACGTTCACTTGTAATAACTCTCAAAATCCTCCTATTTTAATAGGGTTGGATAGATTCCTATTATCTCCTGACTTTCAATCTCATTATGTTTCTCCAATCCAAGTAAGGCTGAAGAGACCCATTTCTTATCATGCTCCAATTATGCTATCTTGTAACTCAGGTGAGAAATTCAAGTCCCCATTCAGACTTGACAATTTCATTCTTACTCATCCATATTTTTTGCCTAATATTCAAATGTGGTGGACCAATTTATCTTTTGATGGGAAGCCTAGTTTTGTCTTTGCAAAAAAATTACAAGCTCTCAAGTCATTAATCAAAAATTGGCAAAGAGCTACTTTTGGGAATTTGCAGTCTCAGATTGATGACTTGGAAATTTCAATTGATGTGCTGGACAATCTAGAAGAAATTATTGGGCTTGATGATGAGGAGGTGCTGGCTAGGGAGCATGCTAAGATAAAACATGCAGATTTATCTATGATTTTGTCTAGGAAATTAGCTCAGAGAGGTAAGAAAAGATGGATCAAAGATGGTGAGTCTAAATCAAGTTATTTACATCAGTTAGCTTCTTTCAAGTACAAGCTTAATAGTATCAATTGTCTCAAGATAAAAGGTGATTTGTGTTTTGATAAAAATAAGATAGCTGAGGAGTCAAAAAAGTTTTATACTTATTTATTCACTGAGCAGTTTACTGTAAGGCCTACTTTTGAGAATCTGGATATGCCTAAGTTAACAGTTATGGACAGCATCAATCTTGAAAAACCTTTTACTGGAGAAGAAGTGAAGCAGGTTGTTGATAACTTTTGTCATAATAAGAGCCCAGGGCCTGATGGCTTCACTATGGAGTTTTACAAAATTGGTTAGACTGTTCTTAAAGATGATCTGATGAAGGTGGTGAAAGAATTTGAAACTACTAGCATGTTGGATTGGAGGGTCAATTGCACAAATATTACTCTAATTCCTAAGTGTAATAGTGCAATTTCTTGGCACAATTTTAGACCCATAAGTCTAATTGGGAGCATTTACAATATTGTTTCTAAACTTCTTGCTGAGAGGTTAAATCTAGTTCTTCCCTCTATAATTTCTTAAATTCAAGGAGCCTTTGTGCATGGTAGGCAGATTCATGATGGCATTTTGATAGCTTCTGAACTCATTGATTCAAGATTAAGAAGTTTGGAAACTGGTTTGATATGCAAAGTAGACTTTGAAAAAGATTTTGACAACATAAATTGGGGTTGTGTAGATACTGTTCTTGCTAGATTTGGCTTTGTTTGTAGGTGGAGGAGCTGGATAAAATGGTGTATTTCAACTCCAAGGTTTGATGTTTTACTTAAAGGTGAAGCCACTGAGTTATTCAAAATTCAAAAATGTATTAGGCAGGGTGATCCCATTTCTCCCTTTCTTTTCATTTTGGTAGCTGAAGTTCTCTCTCTAATATTCAAAAAAGCAGCAGCAGATGGTCTTATCACAGGTTTTAAAGTTGCTCATCAAGGCACTGAGATTACTCATTTGCAATTTGGAGATGATTAAATTGTCATTCTTGATGATAATGAATTTCAGATTAATAATTTGAAAAGTATTTTATTGGCTTTTGTAACTATCTCTGGTTTGAAGGTCAATTTCAGAAAGAGCACTGTGGTTGGCCTTGGGAAAATGCATAATGAGGAGGTATGTGCTGATTTATTTGGTTGTTCATTAACAAACTTCCCTTTGAACAACTTAGGAATTCCTATTGGAAGTAAATCTAAGTGTAGGAATGTTTGGAATGACATAATCCAAAAATTTCATAAAAACCTAAGTGCTTGGAGGAGGAGATATTTGTCAAAAGGGCAAAGAGTGATTTTGATTCAGAGTGTTCTGTCTTGTTTGCTTGTGTATTATCTTTCGTTATTACAGATGCCAGCTAGTGTAGTCAAGGAGTTGGAGAGAATCATGAGAGATTTCTTATGGGGTTCTTCTCAGGAAGTTAAGAAAAGGAGTTGGGTTTCTTGGGCTAATGTCAATCTTCCTAAGTCAAGAGGAGGAGGAGGTATTAAAAATATCAAACTGGTGAACAAAGCTCTTCATTCTAAATGGATTTGGAGATATGGGAGTGAGAAGAATGCCTTGTGGAGAAGAATCATAAATCAGAATTTTGGAGGGATTACTGAAGCATTGTTTCCAAATCACTCAAACAAATCTGTCTGTTTTAGCTTATGGGATGGGATTTTGAAAGCAAGAGATTTTTTGAAAGCATGTTCTTCTTTATTGGTTGGTGATGGAAGTAGCATATATTTTTGGGAGGATGTCTGGGTTGGAGAACACTCATTAAAATTTCTTTTTCCAAAATTGTTTAAGCTATCAAAGAAGAAAACTGCAGTTATTAAAGATGTAATCTCAACAGCTGGAGCTTGGAATTTAGACTTTTCAAGAAGTTTGATAGAGTCTGAAATGGTGGAGGTGATTAATCTGTTGGAAGTTATTGGTGATCCAAGGGAGAGAGTGAATAACATGGAAGTTGTTCAAGATAGCAGGCACTGGATTTATAATCAGGGCAAAGATTTCTCTGTTGCTAGTGCTTATGAAGCTCTAGAGACTGAAGGCTTTCTTGCTTTCCCTGATAAGCATCTTTGGAATCCCAAAGTCCTTTTGAAAGTGGCTTTCCTGGTTTGGACCCTTTGTTATGATGGTGCTCCCACATTGGAATTTTTGTATAATGCAGGCTTGGTGCAAGATGCAGTTTGTTTGCTTTGTGGTGATCATATGGAGACTAACCCGCACTTGTTTCTTCACTGTAATTTTACCTCTACTATGTGGATGTATTTTTGAGAAGTTTTGGTGTCTCTTGGGTGCATTGTAGTGATGTTAGAAGAACCCTTTGGGAATGGCACAATAAGAAGAGCAGTAACATAATTAAATGGCTTTGGAGTGACTTGCCCTTTGCAATCTGGTGGTGCATTTGGAAGGAGCGTAACAATAGGTTCTTCAACAACCAACATAATTCTATTGAGCAGATTATTACTGAGGTCAAATGTTTGTTGTTCAGTTGGACAATAAACACAGACATATCTGGGAATTATGGTCTTTATTTCCTGTTATGTAATTGGGAAGCTTTGATGCAAGCTTCCATGTAATCTTTCCTACTAGTCACTTCCTTGTGACTGTGTAGTTCTTTGCCTTCAGTCAATTTTTTTTTTCCAATGAACTATTGCAACCGCGTGAAACTTTCTAACACGCTAAGAAGGTAGCTGAAGAAACCCCATGAAGGACCTCTAAATTCTGGGACACCTACGTACAGTTAACATAATGAAACTTCCAATTAATTAAACTAGCGAGATGAGTATTCCATCGTTGAACAGAGGCTGATTAATTAAGAATAACGGCCACAGAGCAAGTATCACTAAAAATTCTCTAGGAACCTATAAATAAAATGAATAAATCAAACACTACTAACTATAGAAATTGTTTCAATAATTTAACAGAACTGAATTTTTTGAAAGGTTGATGAAGAGAATAATTTTTCTATAGAAAAAATTACCTGGGCAGCGGTTCATTGTACTGATCTGATGACTCAAGATTTCTTGTTACTTTTGTCTTTGTTTCTTCGTCTTCACTTCATTTGCATCCCTTTCCCATACGAAAGTAGTACGTGGCCATGGTGATACTAAACTATCCACATAACTCACCATTTGACTACCTCCCGTTCTCCAACCAAGGACTTCAACTTCCAAAAATTTGGTTGAATCATTCTTGGGGTCATACAAAAGTTTATTATATCCACCATCTATTAAAAGTAAAACCTTGCCGTTTGTAGAAAACCATACCAACTTACCTAAAGGGTATTTTATAGTGCATGAAGGCTTTAAATTGTATCGTTTAGTCCAAGATTCACTCACTCCATAATCTTGCATCGACCAGACATCAAGAAATAATGGGCAATTATTAATATTACGCGCATCATAAACAACCAAGCAGAGACGGTCTTCCAATATCCCCAAATGGTCAAATATCCTCATATTGTAAGGACAATAACATAATCGCGGGTTAACTTCTTCTGGATATGCGAAATCCACAAACCTATCGGTGCTCATATCAAAAGAGACTATAACCCAGGAACTTGTTGCTACGATAAATCCTTTCCAATGAAGAGCTCCATTCAAAAACGAAACGGACAAGTGACCAATCAGACCTTGAGGAATAAACACGTATCGGTGCATGGTTTGGATAGTTTTCCATGACATGTTTCCTCTTAATAATGTACACACCTGAACTTGAGAATACCAATAACCTAGACCATCTGCCACAATTCTCACCAATTTGTAAACATCAAGGTGGCAGTCGTAAACAAAACCAAATGTTAAGGTACTTGGGGAACTGCTTAAAGGGAATAATGTTAATTCCTTATATTCACCGGATGATGGGTTTAAAATACAAAATATCGGAACACCCTCTATGTTTATGCAAATCAAACCTTTACAAGTGCCGACTATTCGGAAACCGTCCGTCCACTCACTCTGGCGACAACTATACTTTCGAATAGCTCCATCACATGTACATTTTGTAGACAAAGCTGATGCTGATGCTGATAATATTGAAGCATAATCTATTGTGCAACACTCAGGAGTACGGTAACACTCGTTAGATATAAGCATGAGGCTGGGGGTTTTCTTGTTATGATTAAGGTGATCCTCAATAAATTTTGGGTTATATAGTAGTCTGCACAAAGGTTTTCAAACACATCTACATCTTAAAATAGATTTCACAGGTAATCTTAAAAAAACATCTACCTGAATCTTTTCTGACAGCCTCAACATCCTGTTCTTCTCTTCTTCCTTATTCCTCTTAGATTGCTAGGGTTTCAACAGATGGAGTAGAGTAGGAGAAAGGAAAAATGAAAATGGTCCCTTTATATATATATATAGCTATACAGAGATCGCTTTTCAGAATACAGAATATCCTATATACATCAACTAATACATAATCTAAGGCAATAGAATCAGATATATTCAATATATGCTATAACTTTCATATATCTTCTTAATATTGGAAGATTTTTGAGTTTAGAATCAGTCCAGTCCATTCGGTCCCATGGGTTTTTAGTATTGGAAGATTTTGGAGTTTAGAATCTGTCCAGTCCATAAGGATAAATGTCCAAGCAGAAGAATTGTCGTACAAGCCCCGGATAAATGACACAAGAGCACGCTGCAATGGAAGCAAAGACCATCATCAGCACAACTATTACCGATTGCAAGACCGCCACAATCTCCAGATATATGCTAACATTAACTCTCCACTTCCTCCACTCTCTTGATCACCCTACGGTAATCAACCAAGGATCCTAATTCTTTGAAGAAGAATCAGGTCTTGACCAACATCATCTCTGACTCGAAGAAAGTTTTCACCAGCAACTAAAGCCGGATACGGGATACTCACCAGTCAGCATTGAAGACAACACGAGCCACCCACAACAAATGTTCGCGAAAAAGATTGTATCACTTGGAGAAATGTAGAGAATCTACATTTTGAAGAGATGGAAAAATCTATAATTGTATTGATTGATCAAAAGGTGATTTACTGATGGGTTTTTGTAATTAGTAATTTCTCAAAGGCACATCTCAATCATAGTAGAGAGACAGTATGCTATAAATAGAAGAAGCTTAGGTACAAAGAGGTGTTGGATATTTTCAATAACATAGAAAATAAATCGGTTTTCATTTTTGGTTTGTCGCTACGACGGGGGAGCGTTCTGTGTTGAATAAACACAATGGATGTTAGTTGGAGATGAAGAGATACCTCTAACAGGTGTGATGGTTCATAAAAGACACAACCATTCCCAATAGACACCTTATGTGTCTTTTGGAAGTGAAGAGGCATCTCCAATAGGCATGAATATCCCTATAAGTAGTGAAGGTATTCTCCCATTCTACACAATTAATTCAACCTGTTTTCTCTCTTTCTAAAGCATCATCAGAATTATTTCTATTGTGTTCTTGATTGGGTCAAGGGGTGCAAACCTTGAATCCAATTTCTCTGTTGTAGGGCTTTCATTGTATCCTGAATGCATTATTTCGCATACCTGTTGCAATCGCCAATTGATATTGGGAGGTTAGAAATAATCGTCTAAAAGAAATCTTATGATCCTTGAAAGTTTGGAGTACAACAATTTCTTTTAGTGTTATCATCCTCTGTTTTTTACCCAAATTTTCCAACAGTTTTAGACAATTATTTCTTGTTGACAGAGGATGAAAGTTTCGTTGTTACTTCTTCACAACAAACATTGTGAGCGGTTGGTTTTATCAACTTAAGAAAATTTGTATTGAGATTTTCGTCCGCTATATTGGTTGTTATCCCTGTACAAGTCCGGATATGGCGTTTGAAAAGGACAAGAAAGGGAGAAAGGAGTGGATTTTGTTTCCTGCTGAGAAAGCAATCTGGAAAATCATTTGGTATGTGCCTGTGGAATATCTTTTCAATTCAAACGGTAAAGAAAGGTATGTACCATTATTTATTTATTTGTACACCGAAATCAACATCACGACGCGGAGTTGGCATGCACCATTACTGTGATGTGTTGTAATTGAGTTTGGCATGCACTAATTTTTATGACGGGTAGAATTGCATGTGAAGTTCTTCTTATATTTCCCAACTCTCTTCTTTATGGGAAACTTAAAACCTACTTATTTTCGCTGTGTATATGGCATGCATTCTTGACGCCATCAAACAAAAGAAAGGTTACAGAAAGAAGACTACTAATGTAAATGTTACTTTCTTGCACTGGCATATTAAGAATAAAAGTGAAATAGAGAGCCACATGTCTCCTTATACTTCACTTTGGTTAATGATTAATTAACAGTTTCACTTCTTTGTTAGCTTATAACCGTCTTTTTTGTTTTGAGTTTTGATACAAGGACACATGAAGTCTCTTCAAGAGACGCGTCCCTCCGTCCAATTTTCATCTTGAATTGGGGACATTTATCGCTTCAATAAATCTGTCCATCATAGAGATCGTATATACACAGTGTGTAATATCGAAAGCCATCATTCATTAATTCGGTGATTAATTAAGGATGGCTGCAAGGTAAGGTTGGATATTTGTTTGTTTCGGGTGTAGTACCCATGGAAGGCTGGCATGGAAATGTTCAGAGCTTCTGTAGGTTGTGAGTATAATCGCAGGCCTCACATTAATACCCAACTAGTGAAGGCGAGATTAATGTTGATTAAATAATCCGCATCGCACAACATCAATGAAATCTTTATTAAAATCTTTTGATTTTAAGAGAAAAAGCTGAATTGTACGGGATCTCAGTTTTCGGTGATTTAACTCACAGATTGATGGTTGTCGGCTTCAAAGGAAAATGGTTATGGCTAGCTTCTGCCAATTTTGTTTCATGACAATCAGGGACAAGGATAGTCATGAAATGTGTGTATCAGGGGTTCCATTATTCTTTATGTGCAGAAACTTCTTTACTAAGAATTCCATAAAATGGAAAGGATAATTAATATGACAACGTCATATGAATTCACCTAGTGTGGGGAATCTGTCGATTATTGTTTGAGTACATTGGAATGTTTGCAAAGGAAAGCCAAATCCATAACAATGGTACCCGTACCGGTATTTTGGATTTTAATTTTAATTTCTATTTAGAAATTTTGGGTGAACATGTTTGATACAAATCAAACAAGTATGCAAATATGTAAAGGATCGTAGTTCATGACAATGAGTTGCATTTTCTGGCATTTAAGAGTTGTCGTGAATTGGTGGGGAAATTTATATGACAATGTCATAAATTTTCTACTTGTTGGGTTATTATAAAACCAAAAATCGTCATAATTGTTGAGACAACAACGGTATGGCATGAACATAATTCTTGCATTAAGAATGATATGGTTCCAAATATTTGGAAAGGGCATGTCTTAAATGACATCGAAAAAGTGGAATACCGGCTAATATGTAATGCATTGGAAAATTGGGAGGCCGACCAAATATCCAACGATGTGGTGTTACGATGTTACCAATGCATAAATTATGAACATTTGCATTACATAATGTAAAGTGTTAAATAGACATTGTCTATGTTTTTGGGTATAAATTTGTAGAAGATTGGGCATGAGTAGAGGAGTTACTCATCGTAATAATGTGCTTGTTGAAACAACAAATAAGTTGCCTACAAATTTTCTATGCCTCTAGTGTATGCAAGTCTATAATGACTTCTTATGAATTAATAGTAAATGTTAATTATGATCACTAGAGAAGTTACAATTATTTTGTAAAATCAAATGGGAACATTTTTAATAATGTTTTCAGAATTGATTGCATGAGTAGATGAAATTAATGAGGAGGAATGGCTTAGAACCTAACTTGTAGAGATCTCAGTTTTGTAAGAAGCCATCTCAAGAGGTCTTGATTAATTGTGAATGAGGCTATGATCTATAACGTCTCTAACAAAGACTTATAATGAAAAGTCAAGACATACAAGTCTTGTACATTGAACGGTAAGTCAATTATTCAAGAAAGGAGTAATTGCAGTTAACCATTGAAACGGAGAAAAACTTGGTAGACCTATTTATGAAGAGTCTCCCAAAGGAATTGTTTTCAATGAAGTATACAGAAATGGGACTAAGGTTTGTGAATGAAAGTTCGATCACCCATAGCAGAAACCCAACCTATGTTTTGAAAAAGATAAACAAGGTTCAATGTGGTACCAACAAGTTATGGATGTTATTATGGTGCACTAAGCAAAAACTTCTCATTTGTGTTTACTGTAGGTTCTGCAAGAAAATAGGATGGATGTAAATCCTTAATGAGGTTGTGATTAGTAAAAGGTGTATCGCAAAAACACCTTCGAGACTTACCTATATGAGTATGGAAATCAGGCCGATTCCTAAGAGAAGAAGACCGTTCTATAAAGAAGACTCATGAATCAAGGATATAAGCACATGGCCATTAATGTGCTTGGCTACATAACACATGATTTATGAAATAAATATGTGTGGAGACTCCGGTTTTATCATAAGGGATACTTGGTTCAAGACTGGTTTCACAATAGAATCTCGACAAGGCTTTGAGTTTCTTACACTAAGTGAAGGTTCAAATTCAAAAGATACCTATCATTTATGTGTTGATTTCAACGATGATGCTTAGTCTCAATTGTGCTTGAACTACGTTGGCTTGATCCCACTCGGGTACGTAGGCAGTCACTTCGGTGATGCATCCACTCTGATTTAAAAAAATTTAACTTTGTTTTATGGTTTTTGAAAATAGGGGAGAATGTTGGATATTTTCAATAACATAGAAAATAAATCGGTTTTCATTTTTGGTTTGTCGCTACGACGGGGGATCGTTCTGTGTTGAATAAACACAATGGATATTAGTTGGAGATGAAGATACACCTCTAACAGGTGTGATGGTTCATAAAAGACACAACCATTCCCAATAGATATACCTTATGTGTCTTTTGGAAGTGAATAGGCATCTCCAATAGGCATGAATATCCCTATAAGTAATGCAGGTATTCTCCCATTCTACACAATTAATTCAACCTGTTTTCTCTCTTTCTAAAGCATCATCAGAATTGTTTCTATTATGTTCTTGATTGGGTCAAGGGGTGCAAACCTTGAATCCAATTTCTCTGTTGTAGGTCTTTCATTGTATCCTGAAGGAATTATTTCGCATACCTGTTGCAATTGCCAATTGATATTGGAGGGTAGAAATAATCGTCTAAAAGAAATCTTATGAGCCTTGAAAGTTTGGAGTACAACAATTTCTTTTAGTGTTATTATCCTCTGTTTTTTTCCCAAATTTTCCAACAAGAGGAGGATCTGAGGCTTGGTGAGGGGTATACTATTTCTTGAAGGAGAGCTGAACCCTTTCCATTTTTCAGGCTTTTACACTACATTTCGAAGAGATGGAACAATCTGTTATTGTATTTATTGAACAAAAGGTGATTTACAGATGGGTTCTTACATTATACTAGTGTCTAACCCATGCTACGCACCGGGGCTGATGGGATCAGCCAATTTAGCGTGGCGGGGCTTCGCCCCGCACCGGTAGAAAATTGCATTAATAATTATTTTTTTAAAATTTGTAATTATTCTTATTTTTAAAGAGATAGGAAACTTTGATACTCATTCGGTGTCTTATTATTCAATGGTTTAAATTTAGTATTAAAAATTCATGTTAATGTATTGGTTTTATGGACAAATATTAAAATAATTGAAAAAAAATTGATTCCATAATTAAATTAATTTTTGTTTACAATTGAACAAAATTATACATTTATTTATTTATGTTGAGATTTAAGAAGTCGATTAATGCATTTAATTTTGGATAGGGGTCCAATTTTTATGTTAGTAGAAATAAGGATTTCAAGGATGTTGCTTGTAGTTAAGTAGTCAATAATATGTTGACCGGTCAAACCCATATTAGATTTTTGTTAGCGGGTCTTTTATATTGTGAATGCACTTGTCCACAACATGTGTTGCATCATCCATGTGACATCAAAAAGGTCTTATTCTTCACCATTTATCGTCGAGAGAAAGTGAGAACAAAACCTTGTTATTTGGAAAGTACATAAGCAAATGAAGTAGATAGAAATTGTTGAACAAAAAAGAATATCAAGAAAAATAGAGGGAGAAATCGAATCAACGTCGTCTGGTACATGCAATTTTGAAGATGTTTTGTCATGATTTGAGGAAATTTGAAGACATAGTTGGGTTTGTTATTCATTACATCTGACAAAGAAGCTTATCGAGATTAAAATTCGTCTATACGGGCCAATGCATCAAACACACCTCCATGCTTTACTGTATTTCGTAGTTGTTTGTTTAATTTTCGTTGAATTATAATATGGTTTTTGGTTTTGTGCAAAATTTATTTTAGGGTTTATTGGAATTGGGGATTTCACCTAATACATGCAATTTAGATACGTCGTAACATATATTATGTTTTTGAATGATGTTTAATTTTTTCTAATCACAACATAGGAAATTGAAATTTGGATTTATCAAATTTGTGGAAGAAATTGCAAATATACAGACATTAATCTAGAAGTTCCAATTATTTCTATATGTGTACTATGTGTAGTGCTTTCCGAAATACTTTGAATGCAAATTATATTAACAGCATCCATCTTAATATGTCTCTATGAACAATTTAAGGAATTGTTTTTGAATAGTATTAAGTGGAAGTTATTTTTCTTTAATTTAGTTTCTTTTGATTTAATTGTCTATCTGTCACTTGCATGATGGCATTAAGCTGTGTTGCTCAGCTACAGAGCTAAACCTTTTTATATATATAATTGCTACATAGGGGACTTTTGTTGCTGCGTGGTGTGAATATCGGAAAGTCATTTAGAATCTTAAAAATTAGGAAGAGTCTTTTGGTTTATGATCTCTTCAAGGTACTATGTTAAAATTGTTATCTGTGGAGACAATAAATTTCTTTGTTTTGGGTCATCTTTGGAAAGGGAAGAAGATATACATGATTGACTGTTAGTTTCCTCGAGCTAGAACCGGATAAAGCGAACATGAACGCATAAAACGCTAAACAAACCTTATCAAAAATGGGCAATGGTCCCCAAGGAAGTACATTTTTATAGTATTTTTAATTATAAGACTTGAATTCATTTAGTTCAAAATTTTCACGATTGGTTTTTGGTTTAAAAAAATTTAAATAACATACTATAGTAGAATAATAATATGTTTCAAAAGCGGTGTGTCTTAAAATAAATGATGATGTTATCCATAATCTCTACTAATAAAGAAACACTTCATTGCCATCTTCATCTATCTCGACCAATAGTGGCATGTCAGGATCCCTCTCCACAATATCGTCCACTTCAGCTATCATGTTCGTCTAGCCGTATGAATGTCGACATGTCACTGTACTTCCTTTTGTTTTTCAGGTCTTGTCAGGAGGTGTTTGGAGTTATTATATGTCAAGAATAAATACATCTCCAGTTGTTTGTTTTTCGTAGAGACCTTTATCTAGTGATCTGTATGGACCTAACGATTGGTCTCCAATTGTATTTATATCCTGCAAAAACATATATTTTTATTATTTGTGACCAAATCAGTTTCACGGAATTCTACATAATTTGTATTGGTATATCTGAAGTAATGCTATCATGTAGTTACCTTTTCTTTTATATTAAATAGATATGCTTCCTCTAAAGTATCATCATAATGAAATATGTCATGTGCGGTTTGGCTATGTCATGTGCAGGTAGACTGTGATAGAGGAAGCTACTTTCATCAAGAATGAGTCTAAAGACCATTGTTTTCCCTATTGCATCTATTATTTCTTCAATGCAGTCTGCCATGTTTTTCTGCAAAAGAAAATCATTACTTAAGAGCTACATTGACCGATTTTTTTTCTTATTTAAGACATTTTAGTTACCTTTACATCCACCGCTTCAATGAGATCATTTATGTTACTCTAATGCTGTGTCTACAACCATTTCAGCCATTCCTCCCATTACTGTAATTACACCACTGCTGTTGTCGTCATATATTATTAGTTTGAGAATGTAAACTGTCAGAAATCATGAGTTAGTTTTGCATTTTTTATTTTATTTAAAGGTAATAATATATACATATGAATTTTGATCGTTTAATATTTTTACTTATTACCGTGGCATTGGTGCATTTACCATGACTATACATGTACTGCACCATGGTTTTCGTTCCATGCATGTACACATGTTTTTCTCTACATACTGGACATGCCATAAAGTACCACGGAGATCCTTCCTGAATTCCAATTATCGTTGCTTTTATGGTAAATATTGAGCCTTGCATTGCATTTGATTCATTCATAAGATATTTTTGGTAGTGAAATATAATTTAAATTGAATTACTTTTTACATGCCACCATAAACTCACTATGGGAAAAATATACATCTACAACTGGGATTTTACAACGCTTTTCTAAACATTGTAGAAAGTCATATGTTTTACAACTGGTTTCAAAGGAAGAGTTGTCGTATATCATCACTACCAACACTTATGACCAAGGGGTTGCGCTAAGAAAACAAACGACAACTCTTTAAGAAAAAGTGTTGTGACGACATTTAGCTATAACAACTATGTTTTATAAGTGTAGTGACTTAGCCTATCACAACTCTCACAAGTGTTGTTGAAGAACACAAAAATATGATAATGAAAAATATGTTAGAGGGGAGATTCGAACATGAACCTACTGCATGGAAGTCTAGCTCGTCAACCATCCTTTCAGTTCACCAGTTTTGGTTTTTCTCATTTTTTTTAAATAGAAACCTATAACAACACTTATAAGTGTTGTTGAAGTAAAAATATATAATGTTGGAAAAAATGAGGTTGGGGGGATTCGATCCTGAGGCTCAGGCATGGAAATCTACACCGGTAACCATCTTACACTATCACAGGTTCTGTCAAGTTTGTGGTTCTTTAATACACTAACTTTATGACAACCCTTCATAAGTGTTGTAAAATAAAATGTAATGCTCAAAAAATAATGCTCAGGTGACTGAGCTGCAAACAGCGCGAAGCCTTCTCTGAAAATTACTTATTTACGATAAGGGTAGTCTGGTCATTTTCACAGTCTCCATAATGTTTATTGCACTTTTTTCCATCAAGGGTAATATGGTCATTTTCACATTCTTAAATATTTACTTTACCTATTTCCGATAAGGGTAGTCTTGTCATTTTTCACAGTCTCCATAATATTTATTGCACTTATTTTCATTAAGGGTAATATGATCATTTTCATTTTTTTTTTTTTTTTTTTTACGTTTCATCCGACTCTTTGAAAGACCCCTTAGTATCCCAGCAGTATCTGTAAAAAATAATTATTCACTTTGAATATTCTTAACATATACATACAATTATATGTTATGGTTATTAAAAAGAATTTTTAACATTTGGTATTACCTATTGGATCTGTTTTATTATCTATCTTTTCTCTAAGTGTTGTAAAATCTAATATCGCAAATTTGTATCTTGGTATAGGTTGATCCTTTTCAGTTAGAAGAAGAATGCTCGTGTATGTATTCACCCAGATTTTTGTTGCGCCAGGTAGTAGTCAATCCTCCATGGTATGTCTGTAGGTTAAAATGTTGGATTCAAATGATTTGTTGATCTTTAATTCTGACCTTGAAGTAAGGAATATACATTAGCTTAATGTAAATATGAATATGGTTTCCCTGTTTATATTGTTTTACCAGCATCGTGCAAATAATAACTGCTAAAGATATCTTACCTTCGCATCTATGAGAATCATCTCCAAGTTATACACCTGTCATGTCTTATTGTTTAGGGTTTAAATTCGTTTGTCACCCGCACACCCGAAATTACCGAAATCAGTAGGAACCATTTTCACCCACAAACACTTATATAACGTTCATTTGGGTCCAAGAGCATAGCTCAGTGGTATCCCATCAACTCCAGTAAGGAGGAAGTCAAGGGTTCGATCCCCACCGTGGCAGAGGTTTGTATTTAAATTAGTTGTATAGAGGGGTTTGGTGGGGTTGGGTCTAGCAGTGAGGCTAGTCCAACTGGCAGGATTTGGGTAGGGGCCTAGGTCCGGCTTTAGCCTATCAAATATATATATATATATATAACGTTCATTTGATTCAACTTAATTAATAACAAATCAATTTGGTTGCATAATTTTTTGTAAAACAAGACAGTTTGTAAAACTTATTACTTCATGTTTTTATTCTTCACGTAATTGATGCCGACCCAACCCGCCAACCCCTTACTACAAGGAGTTCTCACTCTATAAGAACTAGAAAAAAGTTATGGTCAAGGAAGGAGCCAAAAGCTTGAATAATAAGCAACAAAGTGAACTAGAAAATCCAATTCAAATTCATCTACCATTTAATATTTCCATTCTCAATTGATAAATCGAATTCAGTTTCCTCTACCATCTCATTTCCCAATCCGATTACTCGCAATTCTTTAAATAACGGATAATTTCTTCCAGTATATAATAACAAACTCCTATACCATCTCATTTCCCAATCCGATTACTCGCAATTCTCTAAGTAACGGATAATTCCTTTTAGCATATAATAACATAAGAACTACTCATAAAATCCTTTTTATTCCTACTTCGATAACTGTGGATTAAAGGGATTTATAAATGAGTCAATCTGCTTGTTAGGTTGTTCTCTGTTCACAAGATAGTCTGGTAATAATTAGTTACAGAAAATTACATGATTTATAAGGGCTCATACGAGTCCTACAAAGGAAATTCCATTCCATATATGACAAAATGATCTGAAGCCTTTTCGGCCGTTGGATAAAAATAATAATTTGTGGCTGATGGGATTCGAGCCCAGGTCTCCACGGCCACAACGTGGAATTCTTACCACTAAACTACAGCCACACAGTTATTGACTTTTCAAAAGCATTATTAGCTAATAAAAATCCCATTTGCATCCATTTAATTTCCACTTCATCCTCTAGGACGTTTGAAATATTTAATACAATCTCAGCTATTAGCCTATTAACGACTGTGGTGAATCCTCCATTTCAACTTCTGTAACCCCTGAATAAATAGTGCGCCCACCTAAATCCATGATCTCATTATCACGTTATTAACAAATATATTCATTTCCAAATTAATTCTATGCATGTAACGCATGCACTCTATCATCTATAAAGAGGATAAAACTCACACATTCCTTCATCACCATCTCTGTAGACTCTGTACCATATTCTCCCGATCTCTATATCTCTCTATCTCAAGAACTCTCTCTGTGGGTAGTCTGAGCACAATGGATCTTCATAGGCATACCATGGCCGCTGCTTATTTAACAACTTCTATAAAGTTGATCTTCATAACAATGTTGGTTGTGATAACTCTGAGCACAATGGCCATTACAATCGGTACTACTAGTGTATTAGCAAGACCTTTGTCGCATGTCCAGACTGCGCCAACCATATCCTTAGCTGCTCGATCGCAATCAAATGGGTCATACTCTGAATGTTGGGACTCGTTGATGGAGCTTCAAGCATGTACTGGTGAGGTTATACTGTTCTTTCTCAATGGTGAAACACATTTAGGTCGGAACTGTTGCCAAGCAATTCATATAATCCAGCACAACTGTTGGCCTGCTATGCTTGGGTCATTGGGGTTCACTCAAGAGGAAGGTGATATACTTCGAGGATATTGCGATGCCACTGCCAATGTACCTCCACCATCCCTTATAGTGCCTCTCGTGAAGGATGATTTGAAGCCCTGATTAATTAATTAAACCCATTATCTTACTTACTAATACTATTTGCTGTATGTTGTCTATTGTCTGGACTCTGGATGTTGCAGGTGTTGCATTATAATAGATTTGAGTTCTTTTTGAACATTTAATAGTAATTCTATGTTTTGGTGAGATTGGAGTATGGTTCCTTAAATGGTAGATTTGTGTGCATTAGTTTGGTGTTTTATTTGTATCAGATTGAAGTATGAAAGAGAAATCAAAGTAATACATGAGTTAACAAAATCGGCAGAGAGTTTTTATTTTGAACATTTTGTAAGTTTCAATGACCATGACAGAGAAATCCATCGATTCTGATCTATTCAGTGGCTATTTTATGAAGTTTTAACTGGTAATCTCTGTATCCGAGTGTCTTTGATTGAAATTCATGATCAATTTGTTTGATCACGTTGAATTCAATCTCAATTTCCTAAAATTGTAAGCTGGTTTTTTTTTTCCTGGGACCAACTTTGTGACGGACAAAATACAAAAGAGTCGTCTTATAGAAGGCCTCCTTACAGTCGGCCAATAACTCCGAGATTTGCACATCCTAATTAATTTATTCGTAGGGGCCAATGCACTGCATGTAAGTTTTCTTGATGTAGAGAGAAACTCCTCCACGCGCATTTGAGCTGAAAACAGTTCTCATAACATTTGTTCAAAGGAGGATTTATTTTTTTAATTTTTTTTAATTTAATTGGGCACCCATGTAATCATGATTAAGATGTTTTTTTTGCCGTATAATTCAAGAAATAACTGCTACAGAAAGTCAGAAATGAACTTTTTGCTGCCAGCAGAGACCAATATGCCTCGTGGTTGAGGTAAATGGAAGGGTATGTCAACTACAAAAAGGTGTACTGACATAAAGATTCACAATGGTAAAGGCTTGAGATTTTGGTGAGATTAAAGTGAAAAACAAGTATCCTATTTGGTATGCAAGCATTGCATAAATGGTAAAACAAGGGAAACGGAGTCTGGAATTCAGAAAGAACCTAACTGCAAGCCTTCAAATTGATCACTTTGAATCAAAGCATGACACTAGAAGACCAACTTGTCACTAGCAGGAAGATGAAAATGATGGCTTTGAATGCAATTGTAAAGCTGGTCTTGAGTATACCAAGGCAGTATGGTTTTGCTTCATTATAGCTTTTTAAATGTCGAGGTCGGAAGATCAAACTATTCAAAAGAATTCCTCTCATGAAAGAAGAGAAATATTTCCACATTCTTAATCAAACTTTCATCTGCACATGTGCCGTCTTCAACTATCAAATTCATCTTCATCGTCACTAAAATTTGTTTCCACGTCTTTTTCAACATTATCAAATATTGCCGTTTCTTCATCAACTATCAAATTCATTTTCTCCTTCTTGTATATTCCACACAAAATCCATTCATCCAACTGCAAAACCAATTCTTGTTCAGTTATTATGATTCTTAAAAAAAAAAAAAAAAAAAAAAAAATGAAGTTAACACACGTACCTCAGGATGATTCAACGTGTATTCGTGCATTACATAATCGGTTTCATCATGTTCTTCAGAATCCCGCCCTTGGTAATAAATCCAAGCGTCTTTGTATCCAATTACTGAATTCGGAGAGTTGCGTGAATAGATTGAACAATGTGTTGTTAACAACCAAAATCCCTGGCCTGCGTCACGCAACTTATTGTCTCCTACACTGTCTTTACGATCTTCACCTTGGTACTTTGTTGTAAATAAGTACCAGTTGTTTGATTCATACCCCTTGTATTGGTGCATAAGTTGTTCAGGATGGAAGTGGTACAGATTGCTAACGTGGTAAAAGGAAAGGGCCCACTTGCCTTATTCATTCCTACGCGGAATTACGTTGGAAATCTATGGATGAGAATGAAATGTACTTCGTACTGCAATTTAATCTCTCCTGCGTAGTCATTTTAATATGCAAATTTCTAAACGCATTCAGGTGGTACACATTCCCAAAAAAAAACAAAGGATTTACAACTCCTCTTGCTTAGCCTAGTCGGTGCTAGAATAACCAACTATCATACGGGCTTAAAAGATCGATATAAAACAAAACAATTCATGCTATTGGAGTATTATTGTTAACCATCTAACGCCATGACGGGGCATGCAATAAGATTGGAGAATATGCCGTGAAAAAGGAAAATGAGTGCACGTTTCGTGAAGCATGTAAATTATTATGGCCTAGGAACAGTGTTTGTAACAGTTTGGCGAATAGGTTTCCGGGAAGCTAAAACTGGTAGACCATTGCTACATGGGTCCGTATTTAATCTACCTGGGCCGCATCTGGCCCATTGGTAAGAGTGCATCCTACATTCCTCAGCTGCCATCTTCCCAGTTGAGCAAAGACCCTGGATAGCTTTAACTTGTCGCCTGTCCAGCAAAGAACATGTTGTCAACGTGATCCTAAGTCGTTCATACAGATCATGGTCATCAGGCCATGGGGTTATTTTGTAACAGTTTGGCGAAAGTGGCTTTTTTAGTTTGGACATTATGTTATAATGGTGCCCCAACACTAGATTATGTGCATGGTGCAGGGTTGGTTCAAGATCCAGCTTTTTTGCTTTGTGATAATCATATTGAAACTAATGCTCATTTGTTCTTGCACTGTAGCACTACTACTGCCGTATGGGATTATTTCTTAAAATGCTTTGGATTTGTTTGGGTCCAGTCAAGTGACGTTCAATGAACTATTTGGGAGTGGAGCAACAACAAAGGCAAGACAACAATTAAGAGATTATGGGGTTACACACTTTTCGCAATCTGGTTGTATGTTTGGAATGAAAGGAATAATAGGCTATACAATAATGTGTCGAAAACTATTGATCAGATTATTATGAAGGTTAAGTGTTTGTTGTTCAATTGGACAATAAACACTGACATCTTTGCTAGTTATAGTTTGTCAACATTATTATGTAATTGAGATGCTTTGATGCATTATGTGTAACTTTTTCTTGGTGACTTTTGGATGACTAAGATTTCTCTATAAAACTTTTTCCCTTCACTAAAAAAAAGAAAAAATTGGGCCTTGGGCTATGAGGAAATGTAGGACTACATCAGTCTAATGGTCCCGAACTGAAGTATGACCAACATTTCTTGGCTCCGCCCCTGTGGATAGTTTTAACTTGTCGCCTGTCCAGCAAAGAACATGTTGTCAACGGGATCCTAAGTCGTTCATACAGATCATGGTCATCAGGCCATGGGGGTTATTTTGCAGTTACAGTGATTTCCATCTATTTCCTTTTCATACAATTTAATCTCCTTTACCATCAGGGACGGTACTAGGGGGTGGCTTACCCAGGCTGCAGCCCCCCCAAAAATACTAGAAACTCCTTTTTAGCCAGCCTATTCGTAAGAAAAAAATGAAAAAGCGCAGGACAAAATTATAGTTAGCCCAAAATAAACTATTTATCTATACAAAAATGAAAAACCACACGCCACGTATCCCACTAATAACTCTATGTATATACAAACATACAAGAAAACTAGTCTTATGTTGACTCCCTCCAACCTTTTTTTTCTTCTCATCTTGCATTTATTTTTAGTTTTTAGGTTAAAATTTGGATATAAAGCACCAGTGGCGGAGGAGAGGGTAAACATATTCATATAACTATAGATTAGCCCGGAGTAAAAAATTTCATTAGCCCATTAATATGACATATTCAAATGACTTCTTCCCAATTTAATTGTTATGTTGCCTTTTTTTTTTTTACTTCTTTTAAACTTTTGTGTCCTCTTTTGTTTCAGTTAGTGCTTAGAAATTAAATTCAACGATGAAATTTACTCCCACTCCATCACAATTTGATCTATCCAGCCCATGTTGTTTCCAAATATTTACTAAAACTTGGTCCATGCGTACTAAACTAAAAATTAGCCCAAATATCAAAATCTATTACATAATATTTTCCCCATTTTCTTTTGACAAAAAATTGACATTTAAATGTTCTGATGTATCGGCTTTTAATTTCATGAACTGATTTGAAAACTCAGGCGGCCTTCGGCCGCATTCCAGATAATAATATTTATTTTTATTATATATTTTGTTTTCGTAATTTAAAATATTGTCACTCAGCTGAACCTTACTATATAGAAAATGATAAGCAACATGCAGTGCTTTTATCACTGTATTTAACTTTTAGCATTTAGATTACTATAATTTGGGTGTACGAAAAAAATTTTTTAGCCCACCCGGACACAAATTCCTGGTTCCGTCGCTGCTTACCATCTCATTTGCAGATCCATTTACTCGTTATTCTCCCAACAGCTTATAACAACTTTACTGTAATGTATAACTCCCGTAACCCCAGAGATCGAAGGGATCCATAATGATTCAATTTCAATATTTTTGTTAATTTGTTCACGCCTCGCAAGATATTGTCGTATTATTTAGTTCCACACATACTAAGCTAAAAAGCATGGGCACATCACGCTCGTAATGCTCATGTTTAGTAAATACATAGTATGAAATTCTAAGCCTACTGGCTCGCGACTAAACTTTTGGGACTTGGAGTTTTTTCTGTTAAAACTCTTTATGAAAGACTTGTTGTAGGTGTTGGTACTGATGACTTTCCTCACACTTTTGTTTGGAATTCTTGGATTCCTCCCAAGGTTTCCTTTTTCTTTTGGTGTTGTGTTCATGGTAAACTTAATACCATTGATATGCTTTTCAAAAAGGGTATCATTCTGGATGACTCTTGTATTCTCACAAACTTTTGTTTGGATTGTAAGGTTGCTTTCAGATGCTCCTTCTAGTTGGGCGTGGTGCTTTCCAAGACTATTTTTGACTTTGCAAAGTGCTTGGCCTTTGCTTTTCATAATAATGATCTATGGAACATGATTCCGTGTTTGGGCTCTCTGGAATGAGAGGAACAACAGAACTTTCAAAGAAGATTACACTTATTTAGACTTAGGTATTGAAGCTAAGTCCCTTGTTCTGGCTTGGTCTTCAGCTTCTGATCATGGACTCCATTTGAATTTTTCTCATTCCGTCCTTAACTGGGATAATATTTTTTTGATGTAATTTTGCTTTCTTCTCCCTACCTCTGGTAGACTTGTAATTTGTACATTCCTTCTCTGAATATATCTCTCTTTCAATCAAAAAAAAAAAAAAACTTTTGGGACTTGGATTTATGGTTAGGATAAAGGTCTTTCTGTGGCTGGAAACGAAATGATTTCTCTCTTTTCCCGATAGATTTGGAATCCTAATGTACCTTTGAGAGTGGCTTTTTTAGTTTGGACATTATGTTATAATGGTGCCCCAATACTAGATTATGTGCATAGTGCATGGTTGGTTGATAATCATATTGAAACTAATGCTCATTTGTTCTTGCACTGTAGCACTACTACTGTCGTATGGGATTATTTCTTAAAACACAAAATTGGTTAAAAATACCAAAATCAACAATTTATGCGTGAAAAAGACATAGATTTTGATACTGTTTAAATGGACAAAAATATAAAAATAGTCAGGATGTAAACAGTTTCATCCTACCCATTTTTAAATATTTTTTCTTATTTTTAATTTACATCAGGATGCATCCAGTTTCATCCTCGCTATTTCTTAAGTTTAAGCCAGGGTGAATCCAGTTTCATCCTTGCTATTTTTTTGGTGTCCATTTCACCCATACTAATTTTTACTCGTCCATTAGAACTATGTTTTAAAAATATTTGGACCAATGACCCATTTTCCGTTCTTAAAAAGCTTTGGATTTGTTTGGGTCCATTCAAGCGATGTTCGAAGAACTATTTGGGAGTGGAGCAACAACAAAGGCAAGACAACAATTAAGAGATTATGGGGTTACACACCTTTCGCAATCTGGTGATGTATTTGGAATGAAAGGAACAATAGACTATACAATAATGTGTCGAAAACTATTGATAAGACTATTATGGAGGTTAAGTATTTGTTGTTCAATTGGACAATAAATACGGACATCGTTGCTAGTTATAGTTTGTCAACATTATTATGTAATTGGGATGCTTTGATGCATTATGTGTAACTTTTTCTTGGTGACTAAGATTTCTCTATTAAATTTTGCCCTTTCAAGTTAAAAAAGAAAGAAAAAAATTTGGGGCTTGGGCTATGAGGAAATGTAGGACTACATCAGTTTAATGGTCCCGAACTGAAGTATGACCAATTTAGCGATAATATACGCTGTCTCACCAAAGTGAAGGCCTTTGGTTTAGTTCGCGCATTGGTCTACTAATTACGCGAAATTAGAGTAGTTAAGAAGCTAAAATGTGCAATGCTCACGAATTTGGTAAGAGTTTAACTCCATATTATAAAAACCTTTGCTTGTAATTATTTTGCAAGTAAATACTTACAAAAAATGTCGTAGACGAAAGAGATGCGCTCATGCGTTTTAGCTTGACTATGAACACTATTTTTTGGCTTCTCACGCCAATATTATGCAACTAAATAACACTACAAGACGCTTAAAGTTACTATGAGAACTCTATGTATCCTTTTATGTTATATATATGCTTAAAGTTACTATAAGATGTTTGTCGAACTAGGAGTAAACGGATTTGGAAAATGAGATGGTAGAGGAAATTGAATTGGGCGAGAATGAAACAATTCAACGATGGAGTGAGTAATAAATGAGATATAAAAATTTAAGGAGGTGGAAATCTGTCATAAGGTTAACTATTTTTTAGTTTAAATTAGGTCAAATTATGAAGAAAGAAAAAAGTGTTGGGAATTCGACAAGGAAATGAAATGCAACATAAATTATATATATGTAATCAGAAAACCCTGAAATAACGTTAAAAACTCTATTGTCAAGCTTCCGAGATATGCAAGGTTGGGACATGTTGAAATGTTTTGAACCTGGATTCATCGACTACATGATGATTTGAAATTAACTACTGTATTAGAATTCTAAGAGTACGTCTATTATATTTATAGTCATTTATCATATTCAGATTACCTTTATAATTTACTAATTTTCCCTTTACATTAAAGATATTTTCCCTTTACAATGAATATACACGAGCATTATATATTTTTAGCCTGTATTACAATTCCAATCTATAATACAAAACAACATAGGTTTTTGAGTCTTGGACGGTCGGATAACATTTGGAGAGACAAACAGGCGATCCGATCATCCAGTCTCATTCCAGCCGAGGACATCTAGCGGCTGTGGTGTTTGTAACCTCCATTCATTATGGAGATATTCATTATAGAGATATTAATAAACCTAAAAATAAATTTAGTGGGATGCTCAAATGAATTTCCATAAAACTGATTTAATATTTGAATTCTTACTATTGAATTAACCCATGTATCAAAAAAAAAAAAATGAAGAAAAAATCTGAAAAAATAGATGTCATCCCATGTCTTTGAAAACACAAATTACAAGCCATTATTATCTAAAAATTTTAATAAAAATTTTAAAGGGAAGAATCAAAAACTACAAATATATTCAATGTAGAGGGAAAATATCTTTAAACAATTATCCATCATTTAAAGGGGGCTCGGGGCCTCCATCTCAATATCACTAAAACAGAGGTGTTCTGGCCGACTGTGGATCCATGGAGTATGGATGCCTTTCCCTCTCAGATTGGTAGACCGGCAAAAGGGGTTAAGTTGCTTGGAGGGCCAGAAAGCATTGATCATGATTTTTGCAATGATTTGGTTAAGGCTAGAGTTCTCAAGACTACGGAGTTGATGGATGTTGTCAAGAAGTTGGAGGATCCTCAGTGTGAATTGCATCTACTGAGAAGTTGCGTTGGGGTTTCCAAGCTATAACGTATTTTTGATGCGCATTTGGCCCAACATATGCGTCACATTGTTATGAATGATGGACCTGGTATGGGGTTATTACAACACCGGATTATATCTTTACCTCTCATGCATGGTGGGTTGGGCCTATTCTTCTTGGCTAATGCGATTCACTACTATCATTTGGCTTCGGTGATACAGACACAACCCATGCAATCTGTCATCTTGTGCGGTACTTCCTTACTGGGCCCTGATTCTGGTCTTCAGCGGTCTATGGAGTTATTCTCAAGTGTATGTCATGATGTCAACGTTGATCTTACTGCCCCTCATCCCATGAAGTCCTTGGCAGTTAAGTATTTTGAGGTTGTCATGAAAGAGATGCCCGAGAAGAAT
The DNA here is from genome assembly GCA_023529315.1 of Papaver bracteatum. Taxonomy (NCBI): domain Eukaryota; kingdom Viridiplantae; phylum Streptophyta; class Magnoliopsida; order Ranunculales; family Papaveraceae; genus Papaver; species Papaver bracteatum. The sequence continues at coordinate 578,898 of JAJJWX010004893.1, read as the reverse complement.
ACTGAACGACGCAAACTATATTGCAATTCTGCGATCAATATTTTTCCGGAATTCTTGATACGTTTTTTTTTTTGCGGCAATTTTCCTTTTTCACACTAAGAAGAATGCAACGGATATTGCCCTTTTTCATGCTGCATGAGACTGAAACTTATGAGCAATTCTGGAATCAAATTTTGCACCATCGGATATTGCCTTTTTTTGGCTCCATCGAGTAATTGAACATGCAAAAGAAATAAAACGTCCCCAATTCTAGCCGTACTTCTGAAATAAAGGTGCACAAAGATTATAGTTGACTACCTTTTTCTGTTCCAGTGTCGATTTTTATTTGAAATACTCATATATTCAATGTTTAGTGGAATCTTTTGAGGAACTTTTGGATGTCATAATTACCGTACAAGCATTCTATAGTATATGGGTTCTTATTAAACCCAAAGAGTTTTGTTAGTCTAAAATTTTAAACCTTTCCAAGTTCCATATTTTTACTTGGTTTAAAGAATCACAATTGATGAGGGTAAAACTTTGTTTAAATTATATGTAGTAAATACAACACAAACTATTTCCTTATCAAAGCTACAATTAAGGTCTTCAGATGGAGGATAGTAGTTTCTTCTTTTTTTTCCTGAAAGTGCACCACCAATAATTTAGGAGACTTGGATAATAATGTAAGAAACACTATACATTTATCACAGATCAGTTCAAGGCAATACCGAATTTATAATTAATTGGATGACAAATATCTAAGATTTTCATTACTACAAGTTCTCATAGGTCAAAATAATTATTATCATAGTTTATACTCCCTAGGTACCACATATATAGGCGGAGGGACCAATTCTCTTAGATTAAGAAACTTCTATTGATTTTATACATTTACTAGTTTGAAACCCGTGCTACGCATTGGGATTGCTGAAATATTTTACCTTTTTGGTCCATGTCCACAGAGGCGAGGCTTCGCCCTGCACCTGTCCCTATGAAAACCCTAATAAGCTACGATAGAATTACTATCCAACAGATTAACAACTAATAATTAAAACTATGTAATTAAAATTTTATAATTATCAAATATGTAATACTACTATTATTATCTAAAGATCTCACATGGTTTTGAAAACTAATTTCAAGCAATCTAATGAAACAATAATCAATTTTAAAATTTTATAAATAAACTAAAATAAATAGGTTAAATAATCTCAAAAGTAAAATAGTTTAAACTAAAAATACAAAAGTGTAATAAGATTATTATTTTTTTAGTATTTACCCTATGCTACATATCTGGTACCAGGGGAATTGATTCTCATTTGGTGAGACGGGCCCGTCCCAGAAGGGTCCCAATTAACAATTACAGTTTATAATGAGAACACCCATTATTATATATAGAGTAGATTAACTTATGAAACCAAATTCACCTATTACCCATTGTATAAATTGTTGGAGATTAAGAAAGTTGTGTAGATATATGAAATTAGAAACACTAAAAGAAACATGATATTAATATAAAATAAATTGCCAACTCTAAATGGTGCAAAACATATGAAGTGCTTCCCTTCAAAGAAGGTGTAATTTAGGAAATGCACTGATATATCTTTATTTAGAAATTATATATATATTTGTAATAAGAATCAAGCGACTAACTTAACTCCTCTTCCAGAATCCAACTTCTTGCAGTTAAATGAAAAATCACATTTACTATATAGGTATCGATATATGATAATATCTAGAGACACTAAAAAAAAACACTATGTTAATCTAAAATAGTCGTCAATTCTAAATAGTGCAGAGCATATGAAGTGCTTCCCGTCAAAGAAGATGTTATCAAGGAAATACACAAATATATCTTTCTTCAAAAACCATATACTTGCATTAAAAATCAAGTGGCCAACTCAACCGCCTTCCATACTACATTTTCTTGTAGATTAACGAAAAATCGCAAGCACTATATAGTTTTATTGATATATGACATTAAAGACCCAAAAAAAAAAATGAATGTAAAATAGAGTGTCAACTATAAATAGTGCAAAGCGTTTGAATTTATTCTCGTCGAAGAACATGCAATTAGTGAGATGTGCTGACATATCTTTCTTCGGAAATTATATACTTGTGTTAAAAATCAAGCGGCCAAAATAACTTCTCTTTCAGGCTTTAACAACCTGTATTTAAATGAAAAATCACACTCACTATATAGTTGTATCGATATATAATATTATAGACACTAAAAACACACACGATATATAAAATAGATTGCTAACTCTAAACAGTGCGAAGCATATGATGTGCTTCCCGTCAAAGAAGATGTAATCAATGAGATGCACCAATATATCTTTATATACTTGCATTAAAAATCAAGCGGGCAACTCATCTGCTCTCCCAGGCTCCAACAACTTGTATTTAAATGAAAAATCACACTCATTATATAGTTATACCGATATTTGATATTAGAGACACTAAAAAAACATACGATGTAAATATAAAATAGATTGCCATCTCTAAATAGTGCTAAGCATATGAAGTGTTTTCCGTCAAAGAAGATGTAATCAATGTGATGCACCGATATATCTTTATTCAGAAATTATATACTTGTATCAAACGGCCAACTCAATTGCTCATCCGGGTTCCAATAACCTTTATTTAAATGAAAAATCACACTCACTATATAGTTGTATCAATATCTGATATTAGAGACACTAAAAAAATACACGATACAAATATAAAATAGGTTGCCATGCTATAAATAGTGCTAAGCATACGAAGTGCTTCCCGTTAAATAAATGCACTAATTCTTCATAAACCGAGCATATTAACTTCTAGTGTGAGGCCTTTATTGAGTTCCTCACTGTAAGGGACAACCTAAACTAATGCGAGTAATGTAGTGAAATATACAAAAAACAAAAAAATAAATGCAAAAGCCGATCAAAATAAATAGAAAAAGAAGTCATACCCTAATTCCCATCGGGATTGAACTGACAACTGTCGAACCGACTAACTCATAATGTGATGAGAACTCAAACCCCAATCTTTGTTCTGTCTAAATTGAGTACCACTATCCACAAATCAAAATCAAAATAATAATTAAAAAAAGGAAATCAGTAAAAAACTGAGGAACTTTTTGATTTCTAGCTTACTCTTTCTTCTTTTGCTTGATTGTGTGGATAAAAAGCTCCAAAATATGGCCTAAATGAGTGAATGCTCTAAGTAGACAATAAAATTAAAAGACATTTCACTGAAAGTATAATTAATTTTCAATGGAGCAGTGGAAAAACAACCAACAATGTCTATTAGACCATATGCACTGCCCAAGTTTGTGTAAGATAGAAATTATTGATTGTGAAAATAAAGTGATAATATTGTTTGTTGTTGAAATAAAGGGAATAACCATGTTGATTTAACGAAAATTATCAACTGGAAACATAAGGAATCATTAATTATAATCATCGGGTGTTACAAAAGAACATAAATTTTAGTAACTACAATGGTCAAATGAAACTGTGCAATTTAGAGGAATTCATCGATAACAACAAAAGAGGGAGATGGGTTACCGACTGGTATCTCCAAGGAGAGCTTCCCTTTGTACAACTGATCGACGCCAATATGTTAAGTCATATTTATCGATATCAATTCTTCTAATTGTTTATATTTCAACCATATCAAGTTTACATCCGCATGTTTTACCTCCTGCAATATCCTTCTAATTGTTTATATTTCAAACATAAATGAAAGAGTACTGCTAATGCAAAAGAAAGAACAAAAGAAATAACAAAGTTTTCCAAAGATAATTTTTTTTTTTCAATTTCTTTCAGATCCTTATATACGGGAGATTAGGACATGTAAATGAGTTCGATCTTGAACTCATAACTTGAATGGAATACCAAATATGGTTGTTTTATAATTTCTTTCATAACATTATACAGAAAAAATTAAGACATGTAAATGAGATCAACTTTGAGCTGACATCTTGATTTATGGAATCATTGGATTATAAATTTAGGCATTGGGGAACCGGGTATAATTACACATCAGGGACCTCTTATAAAGTTAAATAGCAGGAAACTGGTTAATTTTATTATTTTACAATTTGACTTTTATGATATGATAATTGGAGTGATTAGGATCAACAAGAAGAGTCATAAAATCCCCAAGAGGACATTCACTTGAATAAAGAGTTCGAAAGAAAAATAACTATAGAGAGTTTAATATTCTTGATCTCTTCTAAAAGTCATAGACTCTATATTTAGTTTCTTGGTAGGTACATTTCTACCGGTGGTGTGTTGCATTACTTATGTAGGGCAATTATGTAACTTACCAAATGCCAAAAAATATCTAGCCACTTTTTTCTTTGTGCAGTTCGATCTCGATCTCGAATCTGCTAAAACTTATATTTTGCAAGAGTTCTTTGTTTATTATGGTGACGACAACTTCTAGTACCACCACTTCTGGAGCATTTTTATTTATTATGGGGACGACAACTGCCACTACCACCACTTCTTGAACATTATTGCATTTGGGAAGTACAAAGTTACGTATGTTCAAAAAAAAGAGTAGAAAGCTACATCTTACATGATTATTAGCAATAAAAACTAACAAAAAGGACATGCAATTTCATTTTTCTTATTTGATCCATAACAAATTAACGGGCTTACTACCAGCATAAACAAAATTTTACAATCCCCATCCACTCATTTAGACAAAGCAAACACTTATGCTAAACTGTGTTGTATGTTCCACATCCATATACCTTTGTTAAGATATTTTAGGAAGAATATTGTAAATGCTAATCATTTGCGGTGAAAAAAATAACAAAATTACGGCTATCGATGTTAAACAAAATTTACTATCAACTAAATTATATTTTACGGAGAGAATGCTAATGATATGCCAAGTATATGATAACGTTGGCATATTTGTATATCCACATTTGGAACATGATAAGTATAGTTTAAATATAAACCTTGTCCAGCAGATTTGGCTTGGCCAAGAAAGCCGATTGCTATTTCTGTTGGTAGGATAATCATCATGGGTTAACTAAAATCAAAGAGGAACCCTTGAAAAAATAAAGGAAAGGGAATGATTTTATTTCCATGTAACCAAGTTTATGTTTTTTGTTCATAATACCAGTGACTGCAGAACAAAAGTACAAAGCAAAGAAAAATCTTAGGAGCACTTAGAAAAAACGGATTTCACTGCTACAAATCCGATTATAAACGCGATGCAATATACCTAAATATTTTATTCTTACACATATGCATATGTAAAGACTTAAAAGGTTTAAAAGAGACAGAGATTTACCGAACTCTACATGCTATCAAATTATCTTTCCTTGCGGCAATATGTTCCAAATACAACAGAAAACCTTCGAGCACACCTGCTAAACAACCAAAAAAAGCAAAATCAGTTTGCAAAAGAAGCCACGCGTGTAGACAATCTATTTTCCTTTGCTCCAACCATTTATATATATGTAAGAATTAATAAAACTACAAAAAGAAAAACGTTTTGGAATAAATATCCAAAAAAATCTATTCTTTTACTTTTTAAGATAGATACCTGCATTTAGTATATTCAGACACACACACACACACAATAAATATATAGATAATTCTATAAATATCACATTTGTGTCGCCTAAAAATAGTTTAAATTTTCTTAATACATGGAATAAATGTAGATTCTTTGGATTAATATAAAAGCACACATAAACGTGGGTATTTTAAATTTGGATATATATATATATATATATACATATTTTTGTCACCTTTAATATAACATGGAATAAATATAGGTTACATTAGGTCCCATCAGATCATAGACATCTGGTTGAAATATTCGAAATCTGGACATGCAAATGGTTGGAATAAGTAATTTCAATAATACAATAAGTATGAAAACAAATGGATGGAATAAGTAATTCAATAATACATGAGTATGAAAACGTGAGTAATACTTGCATGATCACGTTATTATGGAGACCGTCAAAAAATTATTAATCCTGAAAATGATGAAATAGCACCATTCACAAAACAAATTTGATGGAACAACCAATAACGTTGATGTTTTATTTAAAAAAAAGAAAAGAAGAGAGAGTAGGTTTTTCTAAATTCGGCTCTCATATATAAGCATTTGATCAAAAAAATAGAGTTACTATTAAGCTTGGTACCTCATCTGCTTCTCCTCGTATGTAGTCTAGACGGAAAATATAAACACCAATTAAACATCAACAAAAAATTCAAACGAAATCTGAAAAAAATAATCTTAAAACCAATAGAAGCCGTATTAAATCAATTTATTCACCTCCAATATCAGTATTCATGAGCGCTCCCTTTGCCGCAACTTCTTTTGGAAGTATTGATTGTACCTACAAATCAAATAACGAAAATAGATTAGCCATCAAAAATCTTAATTTCAAGAAACAATAGAAGAAAAAAACAACGAAAGAAAACAAACAAACTGCTATGAAAGAAAAAAAAAAAAAAAAACAGTACGTAAACAAATGTGGTTTTTGCTATAACTTCTTATATAAAGAGTCATTAAATTTTAGTAAATATTTGTTTTTGGTAATAATATCAATCGATATCTTAAAATTTATATAGTTTATTATAATTTGAGATTATTTGATTATATAAGACAATTAAAAAAGAAAAGATATCCAGGACTTCCAAAATCAGTTAATTATTTACAACATAAAAAGTAATTTCTTCAATAAATATAGAACTATTATATACTTGGAATTTTTTTCGTATATTTGTAATATGATTATTTTTTCCATACCTTTTGGCTCTAAAGAAAACCTTTACAACTGCTATGGAATTAATTCATGTTATATGGAAATATAAATAAATATAACACATAAATATGGTTTTAATTAATGTGACTTGAACAATGGTACAAACTTTACCATATTAATCATTGTCTTTGTTTATATTGATAAATTAACTGTATTAATGGAACCCGTAAGATTGTGTTCAGGTAAATAATTAGATTTTTTTCAGATACTTTAAACATAAATATAAAACCATTGGCTTTGTTTATATTAGTAAATTAACTTTATTAATGGAACCCGTAAGATTGTGTTTAGGTAAATAATTATTATTTTTAGATACTTTAAACATAAATATTAATTTAAATATCAACTAATATAGTAATTTTTAGATGTTGTTAGTAAATTAGATGTTAATCATTAATATTAGAAATTAATATAGTTATTTCTATATTTTTTGTCCTTATAAAAGATTCAACAAATACAAATCTTATTATTTTATTCCATAAAAATGTTGAATTATTATTTTTTTAATCATAAATGCCAAAATTAATATAGTAGTTTTCTTTACCGTTTCCAGATATTTTTTTTTCCTTACAAAATACTTTACAAATTTAAATCTTATTATTTTATTCCATAAATATGTTGAGTTGATTTTCTTTTTTCGGTCAGAAATGTACGAAATTAACATAATATTTTTTATTATTTTCTTGATTTTTTATAATAACTACATGAAATTGTAAAAGATTAATATAGTAATCTTTTTGTCATATCTATATTTTTTATTCTTTTTTATCCTTACAAAAGATTTTAAAAATACAAATATCATTAATTTATCTATAAATACATTGAATTGATATTTTTTTTATTCATAAATGTAAGAATTAATATAGTATTTTTTTTATTTTCTGGATTTTATATAATAAATACATGAAATTATAAAAGATTCAAAGAATATAAATTATTTTGTTTTGTTCCATAAATATGTTGAATTGATTTTTTCTTATTTTAATCATAAATGTCCAAAATTAATATAGTAGTTTTCTTTATTTTCTGGATTTTCACAATAAATGCACGAAATTAATATAACAATTTTTCTAAATAATGAGGGTCGTCCGTCGCGTGTGTCCCAACAATCCACCCAAGCTACACCACATATTGTCAGATCAACGCACCATATGTAACGAAATTTCATCTGACGAATACGAATGGTTTCTCAATTAGCCAATGAGAGCACGAGGTTACGCTCACCAACCAATAGGAGAGAGGGTAAGCTCCACCAGTGCTACTTTTGTTCTGGAGTGAGGGATGGTATTGAGTTTTTAGGTTGTTGATATGTTTTTTTTTTTTTTTTTTTACCCTTAATCATATTCCTAATGTTAGCGACATATACTCAATTGTGATGATTCCCAAACAAATAAATAGGGGTAATATAAGTAAAAAACCATTTTGAAATTTGGACTCCGCCTATATAGTGGTACAAGGAAAAATGAAAATTCCGCCTATATAATAGGTACGGAGGGAGTAGTATTTATTTAAATCATTATGACCAAAAATTGTATCGTCTCATGCCGTGCTGTTACGGCACGGGTTATTTCTAGTATAATTACAAAATAGATAAAAATAAAACTTGTTATATGTGTATGGCTACTCGTTCCCGGGTACCCTTTTGTACTTGTGGAGTTATCTTTTACCAAACTCATGATTAACATCCAACGTTATGGCAGTGTATCAAAAACATCTTGGAAAGACCACATACGCCATGACACGGGATTTTTTTTTCGAATACTTGCACCAAAATTGGAAAAAAAAACAGGTTGCACGTTTTGTACAGCATGTAATGAAACAAGGACAAATGGTGGCAGCAAAGTGACTTGAAGCACTTTGGTCGAGGACCAATTATGTCGACTTGAATTCTACTTGCATTCCTTATAATTAGACGTAAGTGGGGAAACAACTTGATAAATGCCTATGAATATATGTGATGTCCATATTAATGGAGGACCTTTATCTGGTATAAAATGAAGTTGTCTAACCAACCATATGGTTACTAGGTTAAGTGGCAAAATTCCCCAAAATCGACCTCTAGGTTGTGAAAATGGCCCGAACGTTAGGGAAAAGATTAAAATGCCTCAAAATCTTATCAAAGTGCCCCATTCCGTTAGTTTAACCTATAATATTTAAAATGGGGCATTTTGATAGTTTTTGACTAGTCAACTATGTTATGAATGGTCTCTTTTGCCCTTCGACAAAATCTATGGTTTCGGTGTTTAGGGTTCATGGCTTAAGGATCAGGGTTTGGGGTTCAGGATTTAGGGTTCAGGTGGTGGCGTTGGTGGTGGTGGTGTTGGCGGTGTTGGTGGTGGTGGCAGTGGTGGGGATGGTGGTGGTAGTGGTGGCGGTGGTGGCAGCGGTGGTGGTTGGTGGTTGTTCGTTTGGTAGTGGCGGCCGTCCAAAACAGTCCCCCTTATGTCAGCTTATTTGTCATAAGGGTATAATTGTCATCTTTTCACACATGCGGAACCATATGCGTGCTAATTTGACCACTTAACCATCTCTAACGGCAAAAGTAACGGTTGGGGCATTTTGATAAGATTTTGAGGTATTTTAATCTTTTCCATAACGTCCGGGGCATTTTCACAACCATGGGGTCGATTTTGGGGCATTTTGCTACTTAGACCGTGGTTATTATTTCAACAACAAAGGCACCATATACCGATTTTGCCTTGGACCTAATGAACGTTTCAGTTGGTGTCTTGACTACAGATGCAAAAACGTTTACTAAACTTTGGGCGAGTCCGGTTAGGTCAATACATACTTACATGCGCGTTTGAAGTCAATCCAGTGTAGAAGCGTTAACAATTATAGCGGCAGAAATAAATTATGCAATGGCCACGGAAATAAACATTTTTTACTAATAAGAATAGTCCCATATCGATAAGCTTCGATTTTCCAAAAGGGTACAAATTATTATCAATTTCACTAAGATATCGCCAATTGGATTGGAGTTGGACCGCCCTGCGATAGTCCTATATGGGATATTAGCCATTCATCGCTTGGATGTGACTCCCACCGGGGATTCATGCGTACTCATGTACGCTTTAGCCAAAGAAATCAGGGCCAATCCCCTCTCTTCCGATTTGTTTTTTAGTTCTCTTCTCTATTCATGCCATAAAACTGTTGAACTGCCATTCTTGGGTCATTAGGGTTAACTCAAGAGGATGGAGTTACACCTCGAGGATATTGCGATGCCACTGCCAATGTTTTACCTCCACCATCCCCTATGGTGCCTCTCGTGAAGGAAAATTTAAATCCATGATTAATTAAACCAGTATCTTACTTACTATTTCCTCTATATTATCTTGTGTCTGGATGTTGCAAGTGTTGCTCTATATTATCTAGTGTCTGGATGTTGCAAGTGTTGCTCTATATTATCTAGTGTCTGGATGTTGCAAGTGTGGCATTGTAATAAATTTTAGTTCTTTCCGCAATTTAAACATGGATGAAAAAGTAATACGGATCGAGTGATATGAACAAAAGTTAGGCCATTCTGGGGACTTTGGTGCTGCCAGTGGCCATGGTACTGGACTTGCAAGAAAAATCCTTTCAATATGGTTCTTCTTCAAAGAAACATACCTTTGTCTAGGAAAGGAAGTAGAACTCAAGAAAAGAAAACATATATTTGTCGAGAAATCTCCTCTCCTTGCAAGACAAACAACACCTTGCCCTGCAAAATAAATATTTTTCATACAAAGGCCAGTATAAAATATTAGCCTCGGAAGTGCAGAATATGTCACCAAGGCGTTAAACCAATATGAAAACAACACTCTGAAATACTATTTGTTGAAAAGAACATCTTAATAAGAAATGTACGTCTCAATGTCTCATGGCCAGTCCAAAGAGGGAATGGCCACAACGCAGCTCACCAAGGCAATGGAATATGAAACCTAAACCGCCTAAAATGGAGATTTTACAACCGTTAACATTCCAAGGCTTTTGTATGACGTTCAAAGTGGATTCTACAATCATAACTGGTTTGCTCCAATCTGTGAAAGGGAAAATTTTCGCCAAAACCTCCCCCATCCATGAAATTAATTGATAACTTAATCTACCACTATGAAAGAAAGCATCGTATAAACTAGGAAAAACGCCTAGTAATAATGAAAAAAATTATAATGTCTAATGACCTCTCTCCGAAAAATAGATTGTCTTTCCGAATAATACAGAGATAAGAAAATCTCTTTCACCGCCGTCTAGGGATTGCTCAGATTTGCTCCATGGAGCGAATCGGAGCAAATCAACTCCAGTCAATCTTTCCACTAGTTCTCTTAATCCTCTCATAGGGTTTTAATTTCTAGATCTATGTTTTTCTCTTTTGTTTTTTTAGTTTCATACCTGGGTACTGTTTTCTCTAAAGACGAAAGGATGGGTTATGATCTTCTGCATCGAAGAAAGCAACGCATATCATCATCTTCTATGCTCATTTGTGACCTAAACGAAGCATCAACAACCGTTTTGCTTTCGGCATTTTCCCAATCTATGCTTTACAGTTGGGGTTCTGTCTCTAATGTTGTTGCGGATCGGTTTTTATTTGGTCTTGTTCTAGTTCCTGCTAAAGGCTTGTCCAGCTTCTCTAACAGGGGTTCCTCTAGTTCATTTTTGCGATTTTGTGGTGTAATAATTGTGATTTGCAGCGACCTTTTTCTTCACGGCAAGCTACTCCAGCAGGCACCAAATTTGGATGAAAGTCAAGATCTTGTTGTATCAACTAGGGAAGAATGTTGTGTTGTAATCGGTGATTGTTATCTCCGGGAGGTACCTTGTTTACCAACTAGGGTTAATGATTTGTTATATCCTGTGATTGTGTCTGTAATTTTGATTGTATGGGTTGTTTGTGAACTGATGACTATATGCTATAAGTTTGGTGATGATCTTCTTCTGAAGGGATATTATCCCATCTTTGATTTGCATTTTTCTGGCCAGTGGAGGAGCTCTGACGAGTGGAATCTGCACGCCGTGCGAAGAATGGATCAATTTTGGCTTTTCAGCATCTCTCCTTGTGGAGGAGGGGTTGTCAGTTCAATTGGAAAAAAAATTCATCCGAGTCTGATCATGCACCAACGATCAGCTCTCCCGTATAGAGTTGCGGGTGTTTCTGTTACCGTCATTATTACTGTTCGATGGCCCAGACACTATTATTGGATTCTGGTTACAGGATTCTGGTTACGAGATTCTACTGTTTGGAAATCGCATAGCGTTGTATTTACTGGTTTTGTGTATGTTCTGTAACTTCAGGGTTTCTCATGTTTTCTTATTAGAAAAAAAAAGACACCAACAACACTAGATAAATACCCTCATATATCCAAATCACACACACAACAGAAGAAACGAAACAACCATCAGCGCCAATACCAGAACTCCAATGACTAAAACTAAAAGGGGTTTCCGAGTTTAATGGGAAGAAATACAGGATCACTTTTTTGGGGTATGAATACTACAGTTTTCGGTGTTCAAAATTAAAAACCAACTAACAGCAAAATACAGTATAAAAAGGGTTTATACCTCCTCCGTAACTATCAGAATTCTCAAACCTTAAAGAAATTACCTCTTAAGAATCATCCTTATGTGGTGGGTACATGTGTTGAGCAAGCACCCATGCACCAGAAAGGGAAGCACCCAATCAATTGCAACTTTTAGAGAAATCCACCTGCGAATTGCCTCTTGGCAAAATTGGTTCTGTAGATGGGAGGATTTTGATGCTGATCACCAATGTTGAAAACCATCGTTCCAAGGATAAGTCCTTGCAACTTCCCCAGCCCCTGCAGCATTTTAGATATTATAAGGACTTATCTGCCCAAACGCATATACGATAATACTCAAAATGCCACTTGGAAGTTTCGGCATTACAAAATAAGACGAGCATACATGGAACAGAACACAAGCACAGTAGCACACCCTGATGCAGATGGAAGCATACCTAGGAGTAATAGTTTGTAGCCAGATCCGTGAAGTGATATATTTGTATTTTGTGAACCATCTCAACAAGTGAGTTGTGTCACCTACCCAGCAGAAAAAAAAGAAACATAAATACATTCTTTTGGGGATAAGTTATTCATTCAAGAATAGCAAAAACAAAAACAGCTCAACAAGTGTGTTGTGTCGCCTACCCAGCAGAAAAAAAAGAAACATAAATACATTCTTTTGGGGATAAGTTCATTCAAGAATAGCAAAAACAAAAACCAATTGGTAAGATTAGTGTTACCCGATTACTGGATAGTAAGGCACCCTGAGCCATGTTGAGGTAGCATTGGAGTCTCATATACGAGAGTACCCCAAGACAGATACTGCACGTATCTCATCTTCATCTCATATGAGAGTGCACCACGGATCGTATACGTACTACTGCATAGTAAGGCACCCTGAGCCATGTTGAGGTAGCATTTTTTTTTTTTTTGATCGGTAAATTTTTTTGGTGCCAGCGAGTTTCGAACTCAGGTCACTGGTATCATCACCCAGTGACTTTACCACTGTACTACAGTGGCACCGGCGTTGAGGTAGCATTGAAGTACCCCAAGACAGATGCATCTCATATGAGAGTGCACCACGGATCGTATACGTACTACTGGATAGTAAGGCACCCTGAGCCATGTTGAGGTAGCATTGGAGTCTCATATACGAGAGTACTACGATAGCGTGGATGAGGATGGCCCAGACCTAGAGGTAATTGTTTCCAAGAATAATTAAGCTTTCCAAGCCTTACTAAGTGGCAATAGTATGTCTGCAAATCTTTCCTTATAAACCAAATTATCAATGGTTAAAATACCAATGTGGGATTATTAATTTGTAATTTGTGCCTAGAAAAGGAAAGAAACTAAGGGTTATCGGGCAGGCTAAACTTGGTAGGACTTGCAACACGGGCCATAATTAAATCTGTGGCACGTAAAAAAGTCCAGGCCTTATAAAGACGAGCAAGCCATCTTTGTCCTAGTGGCCAAAACACCAGGCACCTCAACGGCGCTACCATACCCACCACCACCACCACCAACTCACTTCCATGGTTGACTTGGTCTAGAACAACACAGCAAAACCACAAAAATCCATACCAAAATTTCAAGCTGACACACTCGTATACAAATCTAGCACCTGCTAAAGAAAAATCAGAAGAATCGAGATATGAACACCCTCAAATTCCCTTCCCAGATCATACACAGCAGAAAGAAAACGAAACAACAACCAACTAATCTCCTTAGATTTGAAATCATAATCAAACAGATAGCAAAAATAAATAGAAATTTCTTGATTTAAATAGGAAGAAGGAAGAAACAAATTAAACTGCTGGTTATGAGTGTCATGCCACGCTTCCTATCTTTTGAGTTAGCTCCCTCATCAGATTGAAAATAGAAGGAGAAACCTTAACTAATACAGTCAAGAAATAATCTGACTTAAAAATATAGTGCTGTTAAGAAGAAGCTCATGCCAAACAAGCACACACCCTATGACTATGAGTTGTTTCAGTCTTCATGTCCACCAGTTATCCCAACACATCAGTTAACAGGACAAGGAGAATAGTTGAAAGCGGAAACTCAAAGCGTAATACAGGAGTAAACGTAAACAATTACCAAGATGTAGCAAAAACTCAAGAGGAAAAATAAAAGTAATACAGGCCAAGCACTATTTTATGGTGTAAGCTTAAGGCACTTAAAGAGAAGTTAAAAGAGTGGAACAAGGAGACTTTTGGATGTACTACATCAAGACTGAATTACATGCTTGCTGAGATTCAAAAATTGGATAGCATATCCGAAGAAGAGGAGTTGTCCGTTGCGCAGCTAAATGAAAAATTACTTCATAAAGCTGAATTTGAGAAGGTTACACATATGGAGGAAGTGGCCTGGAAGGTGAAATCAAAATCAGATTGGTTAACAGAAGGTGATAGAAATACTCATTTTTTTATGAGCAAGGCAACTGCAAGAAGAAGACAAAACAGAATTAGGCAGCTATATGTGGATGGTAAACTCGAAGATGATAAAGTTAAGTTGCAACATCATATTGTGGGCTATTATAAACATCTTTTCATGGAGGAAGAAATTATAAGACCGAGTCTGGAAGACATAGATTTTGATAGTATTAATACAATTGAGTCTGATATCTTGGATGCGGCTTTCACTAAGGAGGAAGTTTTGTTGGCTATCAAAGAGCTTGGCCAAGACAAGGCGCCGGGACCCGACGGTTATCCAATGATGTTCTTCACAAAATGTTGGAATTTCATAAAACAATATATTATGGGTTCAGTTCAAGAATTCTGGGAAACAGGTACTTTTGATGTTAAACATAACTCCACTTTTATTACCCTTGTCCCTAAAAAAGATCATATTGAGTCTATTAAAGATTCTAGACCTATTTGTTTACTGTCTAGCTTCTATAAGATTGTAGCAAAAATTCTGGCAAATAGATTAAAAATGGTCATGCCTAAATTGATCTCTCCAGTGCAGTGTGTTTATATTGAAGGGAGGCAAATTTTTGACGGTACTCTAATAGCTAATGAGCTTGTAGACTCTAGATTAAAATCTGGAAAGGAAGGAATTGTTTGTAAGATTGATTTGGAAAAAGCTTTTGATAGGGTAAACTGGAGTTACCTGGAGTTTGTGTTAAAGAAGATGGGGTTTAGCACAAAATGGTGTAAGTGGATCAGATATTGTTACTCAACTGCATATTTTTCCGTGTTAATCAATGGGTCTTCTTTTGGTTTCTTTAAAAGCACAAGAGGAGTTAGGCAGGGGATGTCCTATGTCACCTCTGCTTTTCAACATCGCCATGGAAGGTTTTTCTAGGTTTTTGGATAAAGCTGCAACATTGGGCTTGTTTAATGGTTTCTCTATGGTGGAAGGTGGTATGATGGTGAACCATTTACATTATGCAGATGACACTATCATTTTTGTGGATAATAAACAGGAAGAACTCTCAAATTTGTTTTCAATTCTCCACTGTTTTGAATTCATTGCAGGCCTCAAGATTAACACTTCCAAAACAAGGCTAATTGCTATTGGAGAAGTTTCGGACTTAAAGGAGTGGGCAGATGATTTTGGTTGCAAGACTGATATTCTTCCTTTCATGTATCTGGGAATGCCTTTAGGTGCTAAACCAAACAAAAAACTATCTGGAACCCGGTCATTGAAAAGTTTGACGCTAGGCTATCTTTTTGGAACAAAATATCGTTATCTAAAGGTGGTAAAGTGGCTCTTCTTAAGCATATTCTTTCTTCAATGCCTTTATATTATTTTTCTCTTTTCAAAGCTCCGATATCTATAATTAATATTTTGGAGAAAAAAATGAGGAATTTTCTTTGGGAGCATAACAACCGAGGCAGTAAAAGTTCTCATTTGGTCAAGTGGAAGATGGTGATGGCTTCGAAAGAAAGAGAAGGACTGGGGGTTATGAATCTTAGATTGATGAATCAAGCACTTATAGCCAAATGGAGGTGGAGATTCGGGGTGGAAAAATCTCAACTGTGGTATATTCTTATGGTGGAAAAGTATGGCTCGGATTTCTCTTACTGATCTCCAAAGATGGTAAAATCAAATCACGGGGTTTCGTGTTGGAGAACTATTGTGGAGAGTAGTAATCTGGTGACAGCTAACTATTCTCTTACCATTCATTCAGGCATTCGTACTTCTTTCTGGCATGACAGATGGCTCGGAAATTCTTGTTTTATGGACTCCTTCAATAATTTGTACAAAATCGACGAGCTGCACAAAGCTAGTGTTGCTGATCATATTACAAATGACGGGTCTTGGAAATTTGATTTTAAAAGAATCCTTACATATGCAGAATCAAACTCTCTTGCATTTCTGCTGCACATTATAGGTTCTACACCACCTATACTTGATGCGGT
Source organism: Papaver bracteatum (assembly GCA_023529315.1). Taxonomy (NCBI): domain Eukaryota; kingdom Viridiplantae; phylum Streptophyta; class Magnoliopsida; order Ranunculales; family Papaveraceae; genus Papaver; species Papaver bracteatum. The sequence continues at coordinate 562,264 of JAJJWX010004893.1, read as the reverse complement.
TCTTGATATCGGAAGATGGCCTTTGCACTCAAGTGGAGTATTTTCAGTAAAAACTCTATATGATATGTTAAACAATAATGCAGGAATTGATAATTTTCCTCATGAGTTTGTCTGGATTTCCGGTATTCCACCGAAAGTTAACTTCTTACTTTGGTGTGCTATTCATGGGAAGTTGAATTCGAAGGACATGATGCAATTCAAAGGAATGGATATTCACAGCTCTTGCATCCTTTGTGGAGATAGTAATGAATCACAAGACCACATTTTTTTACATTGTAAGGTAGCTCATAAGATTTGGTGTTTTGTTACACCGAAGAACCAATGGGCATGGGTCTTTCCAGACTCAATGATAAACCTGGCTAGGACCTGGCAGAATAATCACTTGTCTGCAAATGGTAAAATGGTTTGGAAGCTCTTACCGGCAGCTGTGGTTTGGATTCTGTGGAGGGAAAGGAACTGCCGCACCTTTGAAGAGAAGTATGTTTTCAAAACGGATGAAGATTTATGTTTGGATGTTAAAACTATTGTGCTAACTTGGGCAGCCAGTTTTGGCAACAGAGTTCATTTGAACTTCGCCTACACGGTGCGCAATTGGAGTTCAGTTTTTATGTAATTTTTTCTTGTGTGTTCTACCTCTGGTAGTATTTGTACATTCTCACTTTTCTAATAAATCTTTCTCTTCTAATCAAAAAAAATAAAATACAGGCCAAAATCATTTTGAAAAATGCCATAATGCCTCAGTTAGATCCATTATGGTCGTATGAATACTGTTTCCCCAAGGGGTTCTCACTGTAAACAGGGTCTCGTGACTTCGTGAATCTCTTTCGATCTATTTTTGACCTTTGCCGAGGATAGAACAAACGATTTGGAAAATGACTGCATGTCTTTTTACGCGTCTAAGATGCATCGGGAAACCTTTTTTTGCAACTAAAATAATTGCCCTTGATTCTTTGTCATACAAATCACGTGCTAGTATTAACTTATTGCCAATAGAAAAGTTGTCAAAGCATCCACTTATTAAGGGAACCTCTTGGCCAACTAATTAATCTTACAGGTATGACCGGGGACCAATCTAGCTATTCTTTGAATTGATCAATTTTACATCGATACATGAACTTTGCTTTGCTCATTCATACAAATAAGCTTATATGGCAAAGCTAATAAACAAAGTCGTTTTTGAAAGATTACACTAATTTGTACTTTAATCGAGCTGTTGCCATTTAAAAGAGCAAATGTGGTACCCATATTCCCTGCGGCCTGCCTATCACACTTGTTAAGTTCTTCAACATTTGTACATAAATTAAAGAACCAATTTGAAATTTATCTACAATAAGAATAATTAAAGTGGTTGCTTTGATATTTTCATATTGTACTTTAGACCCATTAAAGATAGTTTAGATCAGGAATCTGGAACAATCTTTTCGTATCCATCGTCCATGTACGAAATATGATAATATAGCAGGCTGGCGAAAATTTGATTGTCAAGTTGATACGGTATCGACCGAAAGTGGTACTGTAGTAGGATATTATTGTTTCCTATAGCTACAGTCTGGGACAGGAAACTATAATGAAACATCAATGTCTTTTTCTTTTATGGTACTAGTTCTGATGATGATCATCAAAACACTTATTCTTGACAAGATTTTTAAGGTCGTACGTATCTATCATAGATACGAATATACAGTATAATCTAACCATGGTACGCCAATTTATCATAGATACCATGATCTAGCTAACCATGTTAAGCCTAAGATACACAATCTAGCCAGCTACCGAGCCCAGAGATATGCAATCTAGCGTAGTCTAGCCAGCTGCCAGGATCTGAATTATGCAATGCAATCTAGCCAGCTACCAAGTTCCATAAATATAATACTGCAAAAAAAATTTCTTAACACGGATTCCAAAATGGAAGTTGCTGTCGATGGAGAGTTCAAATGTGAAACAACATAACGTAATCTGGCAGCCGATTTCTTGGTCATAAAAAAATGGGGCATTTTCCAAGGGAGGATAGATCGAGCAAAACATATAATTTACCGGTGTGAACAATGACTTGGAAAAGTGCTGCGTCAAAGTAAAAGAGGAAAAGAGGAATGCAGAATGACTGAAGTCATGGTTGGATTTGAAATTCTTGCAACTTCCGAACAAAATTAGGATCAAAATTTAAGTCAGCATTTGAAGTTCAAAAAACTGCTGGCTGATAGGTTTTCGTGATCCTGAAACTAGACACAGATATCAAGTTAGATTTTTGGTGTACTAAAGTACATTTTCCCCAACGATCTGTGACTAATAATTCCAATCGTGCATGATTATTGGTAGATTAGAATAAGATTGCCCTATAACCTAGCTAGTTATTTCCAGCTTGTTTCGAAATTAGGTTGGCATAAGATATTGGATTATGTTTCATAATTGATTCTAGGGAGTGCATATTTTATATTGTTAATGCTCAAGCATTAGGCCCTATTTTTGTAGGTCTGGGTCTCCGGACAAGTTGGTTGTCTGGTCATTTTAGTCGTGTAGAGATTTGTGTAGAGATGTCCAAAAATGATACTTACCCCTCATTTTTCCTTTTCCTTTATAGGTCTTTATAGGTAAAAAGTATGTTATGGAAAAAATTTACTACTAGTACTTTTTTTGTGCTTAATATTGTATGACGCACCAAAATAACTCAAATGATGCACTAAACCTTAAAATTTAAATACCTTTTTTGAACGTTTTTGGCGAATCCAGAAAATAAACGGTACTTTGCAACTCCCTCCCCGTGTCGATAAAATTGGAAAAATAGTACTCCATTCCACCAGTTTCAAAAAGATAAGTTTGTTTCAAGTGTATTTTTACATGTAACAAGCCTATATATCCTTTATCATATGCAAAATGAACATTTTAAATATATAGATAGAGTGGAGTTTTAATGTTTAGTTCTGGTTCATCAATTTGCTCATCTTGCGTGTACAGTATACTAGTTGTAATCCATACATCTATACATACACGGATACACCGATACAATAATTGTCTATAAGACTTTAAGTTCCTAACTTCCTGGTATCATTGGATATTTGGATGTGGATGAAGGAAATATTTCATGTATTCCTAGTCATCCCAACGCAACAGAAAGATATACACAATCTTCATTTCTCATATAAATTGTGTTAGAGGAAAAGAGAGTGAGAATGTGAGATGTAAGATTCTATGAACTAGCACGCCTCGTGTAAGAACCAAACAGTTGCAGTCTGGAGTCTCAAATTAATCAATCTTAATCTTCTCTGGTTATTCGAATAAACATATGTTTAACATTTTACTCCTTCAAAAAACAAAAGAAGAAAAAGGGATCATCGTACATTACCCTTAGAGAAGATTCATGAACCAATATAAGTTGGAAATTTGCACACTTCAATTATCGACTCTTAAATTTATTACAACTTGTTATACTAAGTTAAATTTTGTTGTTACCGCATTACCAGGTCCAGAATGGAAGTTTGGAATAGTGTTATTTCCTAATCGTAAATACGAGCTTATTCATACAGCATACATAGTTTGTGTAATCGCCCACTTTATGTCTTAGATTCGGGTTCTTTATACTCGAAAATGACATGGGTGCTGACTTACTCCCTATTACGCATGCTTATTCAGTTATTTGCATGCTCAACTATTTTTCTTTTTCTCAATGTAAGGACATAATGAATAAGGAATAATGTGTTTTTTTTTCTTCACTTTAATAAGTTCTTGCACATATTTTACATGTTTTTTAGGACTAAAATTCTTCCAAATTTCATTTATCTCCTTCTATTTGTTTGTATGTCTTTGCAGCATCTCTATTATCAAAAGCCAAAGGCTCAGTCTCCTTCTGGGACCGAAAGAATAAGCACTTTATATTGTTTGAAAAACAAAAATACTACCTCCGTTTTCGGAAAATAGGGGCTATAATTTTCTTCATTTTAATCCAAGATTAGCCCAAATCGGAAAAATGATAGTAACTTTTCTCCAGAAATGTAGGGAGCATCACGAAATATAAATTTTGATTAGTTGTGCCGTCAAACACACAGTTTGTGTGTATTTTGTAGATAGCAATTTAGTCGCCCAACTGATTGCGAGGGGGTTTAATTCAAAGAAAGTAGTAAATACGGGTACTTCTTCGGTAGACTTGAGATAAAAAAAAGTGTAGGAAAGAGAAGAAGAGAAAGAGGAAAAACATGTGCTTGAGGGACAAGCGACGCTTAGGGTGAGGGACATTACTAAGAAAGTTCCCTCTTCTTCTTTCTTTTACATTCATATCTCATGCCCTATAAATTCTCCCTGTTTTTCTCTACGCATCTCATTCCAACATTTCAAGTCTCCCCTCTCTCTCTTTTGCTCTCTGTCTCTCCCCCCCTCTCTATCTCCCTCTCTGCCCAATTTACATCATGCCTGCACCAGTAATGACTCGTGAGAATGTAGCAGCATCCATTCAAGGATCAGGAATGACCCATGTTATGAACTCTCCTGCACCAAGAAGGTATAAACACATTTCTTATTCTGAAACTATTTTCTTTATACTCTGCATTCGTAGTCAATTTGGTTTCATCATTTCATTTGATTAACCAATGGTAGACTTGCTAATTGAACTTGTTTTCTTCTCCAGGTTGGAAGGAAAAGTTGCGATCATCACCGGTGGTGCGAGGGGAATTGGGGAAGCAACTGTAAGACTCTTTGTAAGACAAGGTGCAAAAGTAGTCATTGCTGATGTTGAAGATGCCACTGGAAATTTACTTGCAAGTTCATTAGCTCCTTCAGCTACATTTGTACATTGTGATGTTACCAGAGAAGAAGATATCGAGAACCTAGTTGATTCAACGATAGCACATTACGGGCGACTGGATATACTTTTTAACAACGCTGGTATTCTCGGAAACCAATCGAAACGGAAAAGCATTTTGAACTTTGATGCTGATGAGTTCGACTCAGTTATGCGTGTTAATGTGCGAGGAACTGCATTAGGTATGAAACACGCAGCACGAGTTATGATACCGAGAGGAACCGGATGTATCATCTCAACAGCCAGTGTAGCCGGAGTCATGGGAGGACTTGGACCTCACGGATATACGGCTTCGAAGCATGCCATCGTCGGACTTACAAAGAATACGGCTTGTGAATTAGGAAGGTATGGGATTAGAGTTAACTGCATTTCTCCATTTGGTGTTGCGACTTCAATGCTTGTTAATGCATGGAGGAAAGTTGGAGATGAAGATGAGGAGGATTGTATGGATTTTGGAGGACCTTCTGAAAAAGAAGTTGAGAAAACGGAAGAGTTTGTACGAGGTTTAGCAAATCTTCAAGGAACAACACTTAAATCAAGAGATATTGCTGAGGCTGCTTTGTTTCTTGCAAGCGATGAATCAAGATATGTTAGTGGTCATAATTTGGTTGTGGATGGAGGAGTTACTACCTCAAGAAACTGTGTGGGATTGTAGTACATAATCATCATTGACTAATAATATTTGCTGACAAAAAAATATGATTTGTTTGTGTAATAATTTAGAGTTGTTCAATATTCTAGTTATCAATTAATTTCTGTTTGACCATGTTGAGTTGTAACAATGTCATGTTAGGCACAATCAGCCAATGCTAATTCACTTTGTATTTTAAGATGTTCATTTTTCTTGGTACTTTACGATCCCCAACTGAGTAGGTACTAGAGGGAAAGAAAGAAAATTAGCTCCTGGATTACAAGTGGAATTCATATCAAAGATTTTCCTGTTCGAGTATATTATTAAAACCTGAATAGCCTCACTGACCGACACTCGCTAAAATCCGAGTGTTATTGTAAGCCGGAACAATTGTTTAATTAGCAAATTGCATTAATCAACTACTACTATTACTTTTCTTTCTGTTGCTGATAGATACTCAAATGATGTACAACAATCTTAGTCTAGATATGTACATAGTGCCCGGGCCGGCATTATAAGATTATTAGGGGAATATTAGCTGTCTCCAATGATCCACTCGATTGTCTTTTAGAACAACTGGAGTGGTGCCATCAAAACCAAAAACTAAAGACCAAAAAAAAGACCAAGCTACGGTAGTAGAGTATATTTGGTCGAGCATGGATATAACGTTCGTTTGCCGTGGATATAATGCTCTTCTGAAATGGGCGTACATATAACCAATGCCTGTCATGAGGCGTGGATTAAACGAATGTATGTTGTGGGGAGAACATATAACTCACGTCCGGATAACAGACAGATATATTGTTCACGCCTGGTGGTGCGGAGGTTAAACATACGCCTGATTTGGAGTTCTTGCTCCTATCCATTATGCATCTATGGTCATGATCCAACACAAATTTGGATTCAATGGTTAAAAATGCATCCAGAGTTGTCGAAATAAGTAACACCCCACGTGTAACCGCACCGATTTTCATATTTGCCTCTATGACTGAGCAAATCTAAGTAGAGTATTTGATTAGTGATATCTTTGTGTTTCCAGAGCAAGCTCAACAACTGAAACAACTGTGTGGTGTCACTTAAACAGTGGAAGAATGGATGCATTCTTTGGCATCAATACTCAATCAAGAATAGCCAAGAAGCAATTTGTTAAAGAATGGATTCATGTTTCTTCTTTCACTGCCTCGTCAACAAAACATAATACAGCTTAGTGTTATATCATGATATCGTAAAAAAACATAATACAGCTTCAATGACTACCATCAACCTCGTCTAGACTAAGATGTATAGGAAATATATAACCTCGAGCCAAACAGACAAGCTAGACAATAAATAAAAAAGATGGGGAATAAAATTTAAGTTATAAACCTCAAATTGCAGAATGTGTCAGCAATTCAGTCCCGAAAGATGGTGTTTTCTATATCTGATATTCTCATAGGCATCTAAACTACCATTGCCAAAAATAACATAAGAAAATGTAAGTCTCATGGCCAGTCCCAAGAGGTAATGGCCACAGTCCCAGTTCCCCTGCAATGGAATATGAGACCACTTAAAATAGAGATTTTTCAACAGTCAACATCTAAAGTTTTTTTTAGGACGTTTACAAATGGATTTTACGAACATAACTGGTTCACTTCAATTCACTTCAATCTATGAAAGAGAGAATTTTTGCCAAAATCCCCCAGTCAAAAACAAAAGTTGAAACTTTAAACGTGATATAGGAGTTAACTAAACAATTACCAAGAAGTAGCAAAAAATCATTAAAAAAAATACAGGCTTAAACAAATCACAGCAAATGAAAATTAGAGAAAAAATCAGAAGATAAATACCCTCAGATTCCCTTTCCAAATCATACACACAGCAGAAAGAATCGAAACAACCACCACCGCCGATACTAATCTTAGGAGATTGGACTTGCAATGATCTGGAATCGAAAACAGATCAAAATCAGTCAGAATTTCAAAAGAAGTTTCTTGGTTTAATAGGAAGAAAAGAAATCGAACTGCTGCGTTTAAGAGTGTCATATGGCACTTCCTATCTTTTGGGTTCGCTTCCTTACCGGGATTATCAAAATACAAACAAACATATTGAAAGTCGAGGAGAAACCTTTTGACTACGAGTTCTTTCAGTCTTCATGTCCACCAGCTGGAGTACTATGGAACCAGAGGATGCTCTCAGTTTTAGGTTCAATGTTCTGCATCAAAATCAAATCAAATGTGCCTGCCAGAAGAGTCATATCCATTGTACATACCAACAAAATTCAATTCGTCAGGCAGTTGAATCCCAAGTGTATTACTGTATTATTCATCATTCCATAATGCTTGTGCGTAAAGAACAATTATAAGAAAAAACTAAAGAGGTACAAAAAATTAAGTTAAGATTTGATAGGGAAGCTCATATTCTATGGGTAGATGGAGTCTATCATGCAATTTAGCATTCTGTGCGAGGAATTTTTATAATCATCGCAACCCCAATCTCATAAAATCTCAACTAACTTCGCAAACGAAGAAAAACAAAAACAGAACTTCAGTTATACAGTGCATATGTGGTGGAGATGAATGCGAGAGCGACAGACAAAAATATTAACTATGATGAAGATGTTTTCACGCCACCTGGCAAAATTGGTTCTGTAGCTAGGGGGGATTCTGATGCTCACCATTTCTACCCAACTATAATGTTTTTACTACTACGGTAGAAGAGAGGAAACAAAATTCTAAGGAACTTAGGGAGATTTAGGGAGATGACATAAGATTGATCAGTTGAAACCCCCTAAAAACCATCTTACCAAGGGAAAGTCCTAGCAATTCCCAGTACTGCAGCATATTCAAACCGTCACTTGCAAGCACAACAAGATGCTATGGAACACAATAGACAAGCATACAGGCTACCGAACAGAAACACAACAAGATGCAGATGCAGCATACCTAGGAGTTAAAGCTTATGAGCAGAGTAATGAAGAACCTAAGCAAGCAAAAATACATCATTGGTGAAACAACAAATAAAGCTTTTAGTCAAGAATTTCGACTTAGAAAATGTAGTGTTGTTATTAGACTCCAGTCTCATTAGTTACGAGATAAGAAGCTTCAGCTAGACAACACACACTCTATGAGTTGATTCAGTCTTCATGTCCAACAGTTATACAGGATATGGAGAATCGTTGAAACTCAAAACAAAATACAGGGGGAAACTAAACTACTACCAAGAAGTAGCAAAAAATGAACAAAATACAATAAAATTACAGGCCGAATTTAGATCCATTATGGTCATATGAATATAGTTTCCCCAAGAGGTTCTCCCTGTAAACAGGGTCTCAGTTCCACTACATCACTGATTCAACTCATTAATCTTTATGAAAATTTCATACACATCTATAAAAAGATAAACAAAACTAGTCATTTCTGCCCTCTCTATCAAGAATTTTCTGAAGCAGAACTATCAATAATGGCTCATATCAAGAAATTCAACCACTTTTTACCTTTTTAGCTTCACAGATGACAATCAGAAGCGCTGGTATTTTCATAATCTAACACAAGTTTAGATTCAACAGTTAAAAGTGCAGCCAGAACTTTTAAAGGCAAAACCAACGAAATAAGCGAATAGACATACAACCCTCAGAATTCCAAAATATGTCACCAACGTGTCATCGGGATTATCAAACTTCAAACAAACATATTGATTCAAAGTCAAAGGAGGAACCTTAACTAATACAGCCAAGAATTCTGACTAAGAAAATGTGGTGCTGTTATTAAACTCCGGTCTCGTTAATTACGAAAGAAGAAGCTTCTGCAAGACAACACACACTCTATGAGTTCTTTCAGTCTTCATGTTCACCAGTTAACAGGACATGAAGAACAGTTGAAAGTTGAACTCAAAAAGTGCTACAAGAGCAAAAAAACAAAAACAAAAAAAAAAAGTACTACAGGCCAGGCCAAATCAGTATGAAAAATGCCGTAGTGCCTCAGTTAGATTCATTATTGTCATTGTCATGCGAATATAGTTTCTCCAAGGGGTTCTCCCTGTAAACAGGGTCTCAGTTCCACTACACCTCAACTGGATGACATCATCATAGGCATCACAATCCATGTTCAGCATCACATATCTACCTACTGGAGTACTTCTGGAACCAGAGGATGCTCTCGGTTTTAGGTTCAATGTTCTGCATCAAAATCAAATCAAATGGCTCATTTAAGCTGCCTGCCTGAAGAGTCATATCCATTGTCCATACCAACAAATTTCATAATGCTTGTGCGTAAAGAACAATTATAAGAAAACTAAAGAGGTACAAAAAATTAAGTCAAGATTTAATAGGGAAGCTCATATTCTATGGGTAGATGGAGTCTATCATGCAATTTAGCATTCTGTACGAGGAATTTTTATAATCATCGCAACCCCAAACTCATAAAATCTTAACTAATTTTGAAAAACGGAGAAAAAAAGGAAAACAGAACTTCAGTTATAAAGTGCATGTGTGGTGGAATAACTATGATGCTCACCATCAAATATAACTAACATCCTACCCAACTTTAATGTTTTTACTACTATGGACGGAGAGGGCAAACAAAATTCTAAGGAACTTACGGAGATCACGTAAGACACAAGAATGATCATCAAAACCCCCTAAAACCATCTTACCAAGGGAAAGTCCTAGCAAATTCCCAGTACTGCAGCATATTCATAAGAATACTCAAATCAAACCGCCGCTTGCAAGCACAACAGGATGCTACGGAACACAGTAAGAAAAGCATACAGGCTACAGAACACAAACACAACAAGGTGCAGATGGAGCATACCTAAGAGTTATAGCTTATGGGCAGAGTAAAAAATAAAGCAAAAATACAGATCCTCGAGCAAAAATACAGATGGATGCAGATGCAGATGCAGATGAACCTATGCTAGCAAAAATACGTCATTGGTGAAACAACAAATAAAGCTTTTAGTCAAGAATTTCGACTTTGAAAATGTAGTGCTGTTATTAAACTCCAGTCTCATTAATTATGAAAGAAGAAGCTTCAGCTAGACAACACACAATCTATGAGTTGTTTCAGTCTGCATGTCCAACAGTTATCCAAACACACCAGCTAACAGAACATGGTGAATAGTTGAAACTCAAAAAGCAATACAGGAGCAAACTAAACTACTACCAAGAACTAGCAACAAATGAACGAAATAAAATAAAATTACAGGCCAAATCTGTATGAAAAAATAATGCCTCAGTTAGATCCATTATGGTCATATGAATATAGTTTCCCCAAGGGGTTCTCCCTGTACACACAGGGTCTCAGTTCCACTACATATCAATTAATTGGATAACATCATCACAGATTCATAGGTTTTTCAATTAATACACTGATTCAACTCATTAATCTTTGTGAAAATTCCGTACACGCATCTATAAAAAGATAAACAAAACTAGTCATTTCAGCTCTCTCTATCAAGAATTTTCTGACGCAGAACTATCGATAATGGCTCATATCAAGAAATTCAACCATTTTTACCTTTTTAGCTTCATAGATTACTAGCCAATTTTTATGATCAAATAGATGCTAATGTGACTCACTGTTAGATCTATATAACCCCCAGGTTCACTGCCATAACTAAATCAAAAGCAAATAACCACAATAAAAATCTTCTAGAAGCACCATACTTGTATGCTATGCTACATGGAATCAAGCCAACATGATAGTTGAATGCCAAGAAGTTTGTTACTGGTTGCCAAGAAGATTAAAATGTGAACAATAAAATTGAAACCTATATGCACAAGCCTCAGAATTGTTGCCAACAAAATTAAGACCTACAAGCCTCAGAATTGCAGAATATGTCACCAAGGCGTTAAGCCATTCAGTCCCGAAAGATGGTGTTCTTTATAATTCGATATCCTCATATATATATATACCAAACCAAGTAACCATGTAATTATGTAACTAAATTATTGAATGAATAAATGTATGTCTCATGGCCAGTCCCAAGAGGTAATGGCCACAACGCAGCTCCCCAAGGCAATGGAATATGAGACCACCTGAAATGGAGATCTTTCGACCATCAACATCTCAAGTTTTTTGCACGACGTTTACAAATGGATTTTACAAACATAACTGGTTTGCTCCAATCTATGAAAGAGAGAATTTTTGCCAAAATCTCCCCCCGCCGATATCATACAAATCCCTAAAACAGATCACTAAAAATCAGACACACCAGAAACATACACATTAAGATGAGAGGACTATCATCACACACGGTGAATACAAACATCAATTTACAATAACTTGAATCCTTTCTATGCTGCTGCTGATTTTGTTCATACTCACAAAACATGATGGTATTTCCTCTCACCTAATTTGGTACTCTTTTCCAGAGATATCATCATAAAACAATGAAAACCCTAAACAGGATAAAAGCATAATTCTACAAAATTTCAATATACAAATCACAGAAAAAATAAATTAGAGAAAAAAATTAAAAGAATAGAGATAGAAATACCCTCAGATTCCCTTTCCAAATCATACACACAGCAGAATGAAACGAAACAACCACCACCGCCAATACTAATCTATGGAGATTGGACTTGAATTGATCTGAAATCAAAAGAATTCTTTGGAAATTCCTAATCAAACAGATCAAAATCGGTTCCGAATCTCAATAGAAGTTTCTTGGTTTAATAGGAAGAAACGAAATCAAGCTGCTGCGTTTAAGAGTGTCATACGGCACTTCCTATCTTTTGGGTTCGCTTCCTCATCGGGATTAATCATTCAATCTCAAACCAACAAAACATCAAACAACAGAATGGAAATCAAACCAGAAATCTAGACCAATACATACAGTAGGAAGGAAAAGAAATCTAGGTTTTCAGAAAGAAGAAAGCAAAAGGGATTTATCTGACCCTCGAAAGCCTAAAGTGGGATATTTAGGGTCCCTCTATATGGGCAGGAGCCGCAGGACAATAATACTGACTCTGTTCGGGCCTTCGGACCACTCGAGGAACAAAAATGTTTTGCCTACACGGCTACAAAATGCCTCGGGTTATTAGGGTGACCCCGAAAGAATTAAGGCGACTAATAAGATAACAAAGGGTTACCAAAACTTAAAATGAAGTCATCCTTTATATCCCGTTTTTTATAATGGCCAAATTTCTCTTAATAATCGGTAGTCAACATTACAATCGGACGTTAATGTTTTGAATTCAGTGGCGGAACTATGCCAAGACTAGGGGGCTTAAGAAAGCCCTAGTAAAAAAAAAATGCGTACTTAGTAGTAAATCAAAGCCCAAATTTCAACGAGCCCAATCCAAGCCAGGTTAAGATTTTTTTTTTCACGCGAACACGCCAGCCCAGGGTAAGAATTTCTTTTCCTTTTCATGAGAAATCAGAAAGAGATTATCTTTCGTCTCTTACAGGGTGTTAGTCCTCAAGGGAGTTGAGGGATTTGGGTGTAGTTGGGTTTTTTCATGTTAGTCGTGGGGGATTTCGAAGGAGTCTCTCAAAATCCCCGTTAGTCGTGGGAGAGTTTGGAAGAGTCTGCCAAACTCCCTTGAAAACCCCGTTAGTCGTGGGGGAGTTTGAAAGAAACTCTTAAACTCCATGTTAGTGGTAAAAACTAGAATGCTAGGGAGTTGGTTTTTTTTTTTGGAGTAATAGGGAGTTTACAGTGTATTTTTGTCTCATTCCAAATCTCTCATAAAAGTAAAGATTTTGGGAGAGTCTCTCAAACTCCCTACAATCAAAACACCAAATTCTCTCAAACTCCCTATACTCTCTTACACTCCCTCAAAATCCCCAAGATCCAAAATACATTAAACTCCCCCCAACTCACTCGTGGACTAACCCCTCTTAGTTTGAGCAGGAGAACGACTAAAAGAGGGAAACAATAGACAGTAGTAGACACCCAGACAAGAAAACTCTAGACTAGGTAAGGAGATACGATTTTATATTGGGTGATTAGATGAGTATGTTTTTTAATTTCGTGATGGGTGATGGCTGTTTTTAATTTGAGATTACTAATTTACCATCACTAGGGTTTTTGTAATCTGGTTTCTCTTTGTATAACTGATGGTATGTTTTCAGTTTAAATTGTTTAATACTTTAATTTGTCTATGATATAAAATTAATTGAATTGTTGTTTAACTTGATTATGTTAATTTTCTGGTTTTTTTAGATTTTGGATTTTATGAATGTTTGTTTTAAGGTTTTTGTTTGTACCCAAAATTACTTTTGGGCACGAAACACGATGAAATTGATTATTTGGTGTGAATTTAGGGTTAGGAGACGAATTGAAGAACGAATAAATAGACACAGGTTTAACGTGGTTTGGCATGGTTTGCCTACGTCCACGGGTGAATCCCCTTGGGGAGTGATTGTTTATTGATTTTTGCATTACAGAGTTTTTCTCTTCCCTCTCTTAATGATTTCTGTTCCTCCCTATTTATACAATTTAATATTTAATTTCAATATAAACATAAATTGCATTATGTTTCTCATTAACATCAATTGGTACACTTTCGAAGGTACATACGACGCTATAATCATTGTTTCTCATTAACATCAATTGGGGTGAATTATGATAGAGAATTATCTGATAATAGAGAAGGTGTATATACATTTCGTGTTCAAGATGATATCTACCATAAAATAGGTGGTCTTCTACCTCCCGTGGTTGAAAATGAAACAGACCCTCCAACAACGGTTCGTCCAAGATATATACAAATGTATATTTATGATACAAATAACGAGATTTATTGGAGGATGGAAGAAGGTGGTGCCTATATAATTAAACAGGGAGGTGACGGACAAGTTGAGGATAATTTTGGATACACATAATAGGTTCGTGCATGTAATCAGGCCGCTTGCACAACGAGAAGATATCCAAAGATGTAGATTGGTCATTAAAGAACAACCTGCGACCGAGAAGCAGTACACGCTTCCAACTGCCTCACAAGTCGCCGCAATTGTAGTTGAAGGAGATAGGTCTAGCAAACCTAGAGAGCGCGACATTGTAGTCCGAACAACGGAAGGAAAGCTGTTGTTTATCAATGAAACATCGGGTTGTTATGATCCTCTCCAATATCCACTTTTACTACCATATGGGAGTTATGGATGGGATCAGAATAGTATGGATGAGAACGACAGACAATTTACATGCCTTGAGTACTACTCCTATATGCTACATGTATATATGATATAGATGTTTAATAACTACACTTTAAAATTGAACTTACACATATTATGTTGACACAACAATATAAATCATTTATATACTTGATGTCGCTATATATTGTTCGACATATTCGAAGTAATGACGCGTCGCTTCTTCTTCGAGGTGGAAGACTACTACAACAATATGCTGTGGATAACTGGGTGAAGATTTATTCGTCTAGACTTAGATGGTTATCTAATCATCAAGAGGAGATAAGAGCTGAATTGCATCAAGGTCTACAAGATGCACGAATGGCGGGCGAAACCAGTGCAAGTAAGTTAATTGCTAATCACTTTGTTTTTTGGCCCAGTGCCAGTTAAGCCTAGCTACATTCATTTTATTATTTATCTTTAGCTATTTACTGCGAAATGTTATAGGATGACGACAAACAGTTAAAGGAAAATACTTCCTTGAAATTTGATATATATATATATTGCATTACAGAGAATCTTGGTCAAAGGAATGTCCTTCCTTCCTTCCTCATACATGGGAAGCCCCCGTGGCATGTACCAGCGGTATCAGGATGCAATGGCACTGGTGCAAAAGTATGGTAAGCCCGATTTGTTCATTACAACGACTTGCAACCCACTTTGGGATGAAATCATGTCCAACCTATGACCGGGTCAATCTGCATCGGATAGGCCCGATCTGATTACAAGGGTGTTCCGTGCAAAGCTTGAAGAGCTGAAGGAAGATCTTTTTACCAAGTCAATATTTGGCAGAGTAGCTTCCCATGCGCATGTTGTTGAGTTTCAAAAAAGGGGTCTTCCTCATGTTCATATGTTAATTATATTGAGGGACGAAGACAAATTACAAGGTCCCGATGATTATGACAAGATAGTGAGAGCAGAATTACCTGACCCTGAGGAAGAGCCAGAACTACACGAGTATGTGAAAAAGTGGATGATTCACGGTCCATGTGGTAGTAAGTGCATGAGAGATGGTAAATGTAAGAGAAACTTTCCAAAAGAGTTTTCTGAGTGTACTGTGCAAGGAAAAGATGCATACCATGTGTACAGAAGACGTAATGATGGGCGACGCATAAGCAAGAGTGAACATTTTGTAGTAGATAATAGGATGGTTGTGCCTTATAACCCTTGGTTATTACATAAATATGATTTCCATATAAACGTAGAAATTTGTAGCAGTGTAAAGAGTGTTAAATATCTTTACAAGTATGTGTACAAGGGTCCGGATTATGTATCTTTTGGAGTGCAACCAGTAGACCATGACGAGATAACAAGGTATATTAATGCAAGATGGGTTTGTGCCCAGGAGGCAATGTGGAAGATCTTTATCTTTCCTCTTTACAAGGTCTATCCTTCGGTAGTGAGATTACAGATACACCTTCCCAACCAACAAAGCTTCCAGTATTATGATTACCAAACGTTAGATGAAATATTATCTGATGAAAGGAATTTGAGAACAACTTTGACAGAATTCTTTGTGATAAATGCTCGCGATCCTAGAGTGAGGGAGTTGTTATACCGTGAATTTCCATAATGTTACGGTTGGGATACAAAAACAAAAGAGTGGAGAAGGAGACGAAGTACACATAAGGCGATAGGAAGGGTTTATACAGTACCTTCATGTGCAGGAGAGTTCTGGTTCTTAAGGAACATTCAGGACCACGTTAGAGGTCCGACTTCTTTTGATGATCTATTGTTTGTTGATGGAGAGAGATGCCGTACATTTAAGAGAGCTGCCAAAAAACTGGGACTCTTAGAGAATGATCAGAGTGCGAGAGTATCTTTGGCTGAAGGAGCAACAGTTAAGATGTCGTATGCTCTGAGAAGACAATTCGCCTCCATCTTACACTTATGTAATCCGACGGGCGTGAGATAATTATGGGATTAATTTTTCAATAGCATGGTTGAGGATTACTCGAGTTCAAGCAATACAATCTCGACATTCTTATCAGATCGTCTTCTTCACGAATTGAATATGATACTTAAGCAGCACGATAAAGATATATCCATGTATGATCTACCGCCGATTGTTGGCACATTGCGTGAGGAAGTTGAGATTTCGAGTCTGATTCAAGAGGAGTTGTCGATTCCTATATCCGAAGAACTTTCTTCTGTCCAAAAGTTGAATGAAGACCAGTCCAGGGCCTACTATACAATCATGGGAGCAATTGAGATAAAGGAAAGTAAAGTCTTCTTCATAGATGGTCCGGGAGGTACTGGGAAGACCTATCTCTATCGTGATATTCTAGAGTCTGTCAGGAAAAATGGTGGTATTGCATTAGCAACATCCACGTCGGGAATAACTGCTACTATGCTACCTGGTGGGGGGACAGCACACTCAAGGTTTCAGCTTCCAATGACACCGACATCAACTTCAATGTGTCATACGAAGAAGCAAACCAAGGAAGCTAAAATTTTGAGGCATGCTACCGTCCTTATTTGGGATGAATCTACGATGGCGCATCGCTACTCTCTGGAAGCATTTGATCGGACGATGAGAGATATCACAGGGATTGCTGAACCATTTGGTGGAAAGATTCTAATCATGGGAGGTGATTTCCGCCACTTACTACCAGTGATTCCAAGGAGTACAAGGGGACAGAAAGTCGATGCATGTTTTAGCAGGTACATTGTACTTTTTGTTTCCTTTTAAGATAAAAAAATGTTTTATATTGATTTGTGATACTTAATGTTTCTTAAACTCTGATACTTAATTTATTTTTAAGGGGATAATTCAAAATGACATTTAGTTACATTACATTCTTAACATGTCACATTTGTGGGAAAATGTACATGTTTTTCATCTGAAGAAGAATATGCATGCGGACGAGGATGCGTCTTATTCCGAGTTTTTGATTCGTGTTGGTGACGGGGATGAACCTTGCATTGTTAATGAGATGATAAAGGTTCCAGAAGAGATGGTCATACCATGGGTTAGTGATGCTTCTTTGTCCCAGCTTATAGATGCAACATTTCCAAACTTGATGGAAAATGCCGGAGATAGAGACTACATGGTCAATAGGGCATTGATCACACCATTGAACGAGTACGTTGAGAAGCTTAATGACCGAGTACTCAAAATATTTCCTAGAAAAGAGGTTCTATTCTACTCATTTGATTCTGTGGACGACGATACTCACGGTCTTTACCAACAAGAATACTTGAACAACATTGCTCCTGGGGGATTGCCATCACATATTTTAAAATTGAAGATCGGTGCGCCTATTATACTGTTGCGGAATGTTGATGGAAAAAATGGTCTATGTAATGGTACCAGGTTAATAATCAAATAATTTTTCCCAAACTGTATTGATGCTTTTATTATTAGTGGGAACTACATAGGTACACGAGTTTTTATTCACAGGATGCCACTGGAACCATCTGAGAATCTGAAACTCCCATACAAGTTTAAACGTAAACAGTTTCCGATCCGTTTGTGTTTCACCTTTACAATCAACAAGGCGCAGGGGCAGACGATCGAAAAAACATGTATTTTTTTCCCTGAACATGTGTTCATCCATGGCCAACTATATGTTGCTCTCTCGAGAGGAGTGTCAAGTAGCAACACGAAATTATTAGTGACTAAAGGCACCATTGCTAAAAAGAAGGGAACATACACGAAAAATGTTGTGTATAAATAAGTCTTTTTGTCTTAGAAAACTACGAGCTACGAATACACATTCTTGATGTAAAATGACATTTATGATTGAAAAATTATTAAATGAAAATTTTAAGTTCAGTTGTGATTACTTTTGCACATTAACATAAATAAGTTTTGATCGCTGACTTTGAACATTGACCTGTTGTTGACTTTAACCGTTTACTAATATACGAAAAAACAAAATTACGGATTAAACGAAATGGCAGGCGCATCGCGCATGCGTGCTATACTAGTAAAAAGATAAACAAAACTAGTCATTTCAGCCCTCTCTATCAAGAATTTTCTGAAGCAGAACTATCAATAATAGCTCATATCAAGAAATTCAACCACTTTTTACCTTTTTAGCTTCACAGATGACAATCAGAAGCACTGGTATTTTGTAATCATAGCCAATTTTATGATCAAAGACTAAAAAATAAACATGTACTCATAATCTAACACAAGTGTAGATTCAACAGTTAAAAGTGCAGCCAGAACTTTTAAAGGCAAAACCAACGAAATAAGCGAATAGACATACAAGCCTCGGAATTGCAAAATATGTCACCAACGCGTCATCGGGAATATCAAACTTCAAACAAACATATTGATTCAAAGTCGAAGGAGGAACCTTAACTAATAAATCCAAGAATTCTGACTAAGAAAATGTGGTGTTGTTATTAAACTCCGGTCTCGTTAATTACGAAAGAAGAAGCTTCTGCAAGACAACACACACTCTATGAGTTCTTTCAGTCTTCATGTCCACAAGTTATCCGAACACACCAGTTAACAGGACATGAATAACAGTTGAAAATTGAAACTCAAATTAAACATACAATTACCAAGATGTAGCATAAACTCAACAAAAAGAAGAAAAATAAAAGGTATTATAGGCCAGGCCAAATCAGTGTGAAAAATGCCATAGTGCCTCGGTTAGATCCATTATTGTCATGTGAATATAGTTTCTCCAAGGGGTTCTCCCTGTAAATAGGGTCTCAGTTCCACTACACCTCAACTAATTGGATGACTTCATAAAATTTTCATACACATCTATAAAAACACAACAACTCTTTCTACCAAAAAAATTCTGAAGCAGAACTGGCATAAAGCTCTGTCATGATCATCACAGCTGAATTTCTCAATTATAATAAAATATCTAACACATGGTTTAGTCAATCAATAATGGCTAGTATCAAGAAATTCAACCATTTTTGCCTTTATAGCTTCATGCTTACTCTCAGAAGCGCGTGTATTTTGTAATCATAGCCATTTATGATCATAGACTAAAACATAAACATGCACTCATAATCTAACACAAATTCAGATTCAATAGTTAAAAATGTAGCCAGAAATTTTTAAGGCAAAACCATCGAAATAAGCGAATACACATACAAGCCTCGTAATTGCAGAATATGTCACAGTCACCAAGGCGTTAAGCCATTCAGTCCCGAAAAATGGTGTTCTTTATAATTCGATATCCTCATAGGCTATATATAACAAATATACCAAAACTATGCAACTAAAATGTAAGTCTCATGGCCAGTCCCAAGAGGTAATGGCCACAACGCAGCTCCCCAAGGCAATGGAATATGAGACCACCTGAGATGGAGATCTTTCGACCATCAACATCTCATGTTTTTTGTATGACGTTTACAAATGGATTTTACAAACATAACAGGTTTGCTCCAATCAATGAAAGAGAGAAATTTTTCCAAAATCTCCCCCGCCGATATGATACAATTACCTAAACAGATCAATAAAAATCAGATAGACCGGAAACTAGAAACATACACATTAAGATGGGAGGAATGCCATCACCTAATGCGAATACAAACATCAATTTACAATAAATTCAATTCTGATCTAGCAAAAACCCACAAAATAAAATAAAAATTCAGGCCAAACCAGTATGAATAATGCCATAATGCCTCAGATCCATTATTTTCATATGAATATAGTTTCCCCAAGGGGTTCCCCTGTAAACAGGATCTCAGTTCCACTACATCTCAACTAATTGGATAACATCATCATAGGCTTCTCAATTAACACACTGATTCATACAAGTCCCTAAACAGATCACTAAAAATCAGATACACCAGAAACATACACATTTAGATGGGAGGACTATCATCATTTTATAATAACTCCACTCCAACCTTGATCTATGCTGCTGCTGATTTTGTTCACCTAATTTGGTATTCCTGTTAATTAGGAAAGAAGAAGCTTCTGCAAGACAACACACACTCTATGAGTTCTTTCAGTCTTCATGTCCACCAGTTATCCGAACACACCAATTAACAGTACATGAAGAACAGTTGAAAGTTGAAAATCAAAACGTGCTACAAGAGCAAAAAAACAAAAAAAAAGTACTACAGGCCAGGCCAAATCAGTGTGAAAAATGTCGTAGTGCCTCAGTTAGATTCATTATTGTCATTGTCATGAGAATATAGTTTCTCCAAGGGGTTCTCCCTGTAAACAGGTTCTCAGTTCCACTACACCTCAACTAGATGACATCATCATAGGCATCACAATCCATGTTCATCATCACATATCTACCTACTGGAGTACTTATGGAACCAGAGGATGGTCTCGGTTTTAGGTTCAATGTTCTGCATCAAATCAAATCAAATGGCTCATTTAAGATGCCTACCTGAAGAGTCACATCCATTGTCCATACCAACAAATTTCATAATGCTTGTGCGTAAAGAACAATTATAAGAAAACTAAAGAGGTACAAAAAATTAAGTCAAGATTTAATAGGGAAGCTCATATTCTATGGGTAGATGGAGTCTATCATGCAATTTAGCATTCTGTACGAGGAATTTTTATAATCATCGCAACCCCAATCTCATAAAATCTTAACTAATTTCGAAAAACGAAGAAAAAAAGGAAAACAAAACTTCAGTTATAAAGTGCGTGTGGTGGAATAACTATGATGCTCACCATCAAATATAACTAACATCCTACCCAACTTTAATGTTTTTACTACTATGGACGGAGAGGGTAAACAAAATTCTAAGGAACTTACGGAGATCACATAAGACACAAGAATGATCAGTCAAAACCCATCTATATGAACTTACGGAGAACTAGCAACAAATGAACGAAATAAAATAAAATTACAGGCCAAATATGTATGAAAAATGCCATAATGCCTCAGTTAGATCCATTATGGTCATATGAATATAGTTTCCCAAAGGGGTTCTCCCTGTACACACAGGGTCTCAGTTCCACTACATCTCAATTAATTGGATAACATCATCACAGATTCATAGGCTTCTCAATTAATACACTGATTCAACTCATTAATCTTTGTGAAAATGCCATACACACATCTATAAAAAGATAAACAAAACTAGTCATTTCAGTTGTAATCATAGCCAATTTTATGATCAAATAGATGCTAATGTGACTCGCTATTAGATCTATATAACCCCAGTTTCACTGCCATAACTAAATCAAAAGCAAATAACCACAATAAAAATCTTCTAGAAGCAGCATACTTGTATGCTATGCTACATGGAATCCAGCCAACATGATAGTTGAATGCCAAGCAGTTTGTTACTGCTTGCCAAGAAGATTAAAATGTGAACAATAAAATTAGAACCTATATGCAAAAGCCTCAGAATTGTTGCCAACAAAATTAAAACCTACAAGCCTCAGAATTGCAGAATATGTCACCAAGGCGTTAAGCCATTCAGTCCCGAAAGATGGTGTTCTTTATAATTCGATATCCTCATAGGCTATATATATACCAAACCAAGTAACCATGTAATTATGTAACTAAATTATTGAATGAATAAATGTATGTCTCGTGGCCAGTCCCAAGAGGTAATGTCCACAACGCAGCTCCCCAAGGCAATGAAATATGAGACCACCTGAAATGGAGATCTTTCGACCATCAACATCTCAAGTTTTTTATACGATGTTTACAAATGGATTTTACAAACATAACTGGTTTTCTCCAATCTATGAAAGAGAAATTTTTGCCATAATCTCCCCCGCTGATATCATACAAATCCCTAAAACAGATCACTAAAAATCAGACACACCAGAAACATACACATTAAGATGGGAGGACTATCATCACACACGGTGAATACAAACATCAATTTACAATAACTTGAATCCTTTCAATGTTGTTGCTGATTTTGTTCATACTCACAAAACATGATGGTATTTCCTCTCACCTAATTTGGTACTCTTTTCTAGAGATATCATCATAAAACAATGAAAACCCTAAACAGGATAAAAGCATAATTCTACAGAATTTCAATTTACAAATCACAGAAAAAATAAATTAGAGAAAAAAATTAAAAGAATAGAGATAGAAATACCCTCGGATTCCCTTTCCAAATCATACACACAGCAGAATAAAACGAAACAACCACCACCACCAATACTAATCTATGTAGATTGGACTTGAATTGATCTGAAATCAAAAGAATTCTTAATCAAACAGATCAAAATCGGTTCCGAATCTCAATAGAGGTTTCTTGGTTTAATAAGAAGAAACAAAATCAAGCGGTTGCGTTTAAGAGTGTCATACGGCACTTCCTATCTTTTGGGTTCGCTTCCTCATGGGGATTAATCATTCAACCTCAAATCAACAAAACATCAAACAACAGAATAGAAATCATCAAACCAGAAATCTAGACCAATATATATAGTAGGAAGGAAAAGAAATCTAGGTTTTAAGAAAGAAGAAAGCAAAAGGGATTTATATGACCCTCGAAATCCTAAAGTGGGATATTTAGGGTCCCTCTATATGGTCAGGAGCCGCCCTCTATATGGGCAGGAGTCGCAGGACAATAATACATACTCTGTTTGGGCCTTCGGACCACTCAAGGAACAAAAATGTTTTGCCTACACGGCTAAAAATTGCCTCGGGTCATTAGGGGTGACCCAGAAAGAATTAAGGCGACTAATAAGATAACATAGGGTTACCAAAACTTAAAATGAAGTCATCCTTTATATCCCATTTTTCATAATGGACAAATTGCTCCTAATAATCGGTAGTCAACATTACAATCGGACGTTAATGTTTTGAATCCAGTGGCGGAACTATGCCAAGATTAGGGGGCTTAAGAAATCCCTAATAAAAAAAAATGCTTACTTAGTAGTAAATCAAAGCCCAAATTTCCACGAGCCCAGTCCAAGCCAGGGTAAGAAAATTTTTTCATGCGAACAAGCCATCCTGGAAGTTAGATATAAAACTAGGGACCTCTGACTTGTCATTTCACTTTCTTTCTCTAGTTGTAAAACATAAGGTTTCTCTTACTTTCTTTTCATTAAAGTTTCTTCAGTAACATATTTAGGCAATCTGATACCGCTTATCTCTCCTTCAACAACAACAACAGTTCCAAAGACTCAGACACAAACAAATACGAAGACACCAAAGACACCAAGATCGATTTTGAAGAAGACCCTAATAGTTCCAGACTAATTCCGCTAAATGATAACCCATACATGTTACTTGTGTTACAGATACTATGAAAAAATCACCGACAAAATGATGAATCTATGGATTCTACTGTACATTTGTCACTTGTTTTATTGTGATTTTGAAAAAGATCATGAGAAACGATTGGATCTCGATATCCTAGCATCTACATTATTTGTAAAGTTGCTATATGGTTTGGATGTTCTTTTGTTCCAACCAAGGCTATTTGAACTTGTCACGATACTCGTAATTGGTTAGGAGTGGTAGGAATCCATCACCAGATTAGGGAATGAGATTATAATGTAAACTGGTATAATTGTTCTTGTTGTTTGTCCGAAATATTTGAGTTTGCTGTAATATATGCAAACCGAGTCAGTCTTGTAAACAATCCTGATCGATAGGAGTTTTAACTATCAATATATTCGAAGCTTGCCTCTTTTTCGAAAAAAAAAGAAGCTATTAAGTCTCAATCGTGATTCCCACCCACCCACCCTCTCTCTTTCTTTTCTATTATTGGAAAAGAAATGTTATTTCTTTCCATCCTCGTTATCTTCTGCATATTCCCTTTTATAAAGGGGAAGGATCCGTTGACATGGTTATGATGACATTATCATAACATTTTAGCGCCATTTTTCTACCAAATCCAAATGGCAATGAATTTGAATCTAAGATTTGGGTGAAATGTTCCTCATATAAAAATATATATTCCCTTCAAAAATCAGCATATTCTGAAATACAAAACTTCACCATCCACAAATTTTAATTTCAATCGTTAATTTTCAACAGTTGGTATTCAAAATAGTAGATGGTGGTCTTATACATCTCGGAATGCTCTCATTTTTGAAGGGAATGTAGAGACTTGAAGAACATGCCATCAAAAAATTAGTTTCAAATTCATTGTCGATTGGGTTTGGTAGAAAAAATGGCGCTAAGATGTCAAGATTATGTCATTATAACCATGTCAAGATTAGATCCCACCCCATAAAGGGATTGTACATTGTCACGTTATTTCAAGTTATATTGGTGTTCCGAGAATTGCAAACATTACAATGTTTTTGCTAGCTATTCGATCTTCGGTTGTGAGTTATGGAAAAATTGAACAAAAAAAGCTTTAATATGTCTTGGTTCTAATGTTAATAAATAATAGTGTTACCTAAACTAATATTAGAAGCTGACATTTTATTATAAAAAAAAATAGTTCCCGTCATATTCGGGCCGTGTGATTTAACAGCGATATGAACCATTTCATTGAGATTCAATAAAAGGTAGACATACGAAGATCGTTAGTTGAACTATATATATGACCGTCAATTATCAGTTTTTAACTTCTAAATCTTTAAAACAAATACTTCAAGCAAATCTGTTAGGCTGAACTGAAGTACAATTGCAAGAGTTGAAATATTGATCACATTCGAACACTGAGATATGAAAACCTTAGCAACACGTGATTTTTTCATTTTATTTCATTTTAGATGCAATTCAATTTCCTCTTTTTTTTTTTAATAAAAGAAACATGGGGTAACCCTGCAAGTTACATGACAATAACATTGTTTCCTTCTTGTCTCACTAGGTTCGGCAGAAAGTTCCTGAGAGTTTGGGGATTCCAATTACAAAAAACGTCCAGGTTAAGACACTTACTTGCTAGACTGCAAGCTATATGGTTCTCAACAACAGGGATTAGGTTAATACTACAAATACTATTTATGCATAATATAAAGTTTTTAGTGTTGCCTCCATGCAACTTGATTCGATCTTTTCTGAGATCCAACACCTGAAGAGAGATTGCTTCTAAGACTTTCTCGTTGTCACTATGAATTTGCACATTTGGATGATTCAGTTTCCGTAACCATTGGATTGTCGTAGAAGCCGCCTGATTCTCCAAGTTTGGTCCATCATATGCTACTGCTGGGAAGGTCCTTCCTCCAACAAAAGCCCATGTATTATCAGAAGTTATTAGTGCAATTGCAGCCGAATTAGAAGTCCTTCTGGTAGCAAAAGCAATATTAACCTTAATGGTAAAGCTGTCAGGTTTGGTTGATACTCTAGATCTCCCGATTTATATTTCCTAGCTATTATCTAGGTTGAATTTGGTATTTCTATTACTGTTTATTGTTGTGACTATCAAATCAGTTATTCTACTAATGTTTAGATTTTTCATGTCGAAAACCCAATCACACCTAGCTTTCCAAATTCCCCACATGGTCGTGCCTACAACTTCCGTATTATTTCCTTTATAGCTAATGTCTTGACCAGGGCTATGTAAACAAGTTAGAAACCACCTGTGAAAATCCAAGTAGGTATTCTCTAAATATAACATATCAAAACCTAGCCTATCATACACAACAATGGTAAAATCACAATACATGAATAAGTGGGTTAGAGTTTCTTCCTGCTTCCCACAGTTAGGGCATAATTTGTTCACTGTGTGAATAATCCGACCAATCCTCTCATTTAGAGGTAGGATCGAGAGAACACATTTCCAGATGAAAGTTTTGATTCATGGCATCACATTCATGTTCCATATTTCTTTCCACATTCTCTTCGCTTGAGCATCTTCCGTTCTTCCAACTCTTATCATCTTATTGTACATCGACTTGGTAGTGAAGCAGCCTTTATGTTCCAGATTCCAAGTAAGTTTATCCTCTTCCTCACTTCTTATCTCTATAGCTATGATGTTTGGTATGCATTGATCCTCAAAGTATGTCACGATTTTTTGCATATCCCAAGTCCTCCCTTGATTGTTGCAGTCCATTAATTTACTTAACCATGTCACTGGAGAAAGATCCTTATAATTGATGACTTGAGTGACACCCTCTTTGCACCACTTATCCTCCCATATTTTGATGTTGTTTCCATTTCCCACCTTCCACAGCGAATTCTCCCTGACATTGTGCGCCTCTCTAGTGATATTTTTCCAAACCCATGAAGCTGTAGTCGGGCATTTGTAGTTTTGTTGAAGAATATTCTGCTCCTTTAGGTACTTGTGCTCATAAATTTTAGCCCATAAAGCTGATGGTTCATTCATTAGTCTCCAAGAAACCTTAGCAACCATTGCAGCATTGAAAACTCTTAGGTTAAGAAAACCCAGACCCCCTAGGCTCTTAGGTATGCACATTGATACCCAGGCTCTTAGTTAAACTCCCTTGCTTCCATCTTTATCTTTCCCCCAGAAAAACTCTCTTTGTAACCTATCTATTTTGTTTAAAGTATCAATAGGAATTTTGAAGCTATTCATTTGGAAAATAGGGACAGTAGAAGTCGAGGTTTGCACCAAGACTGCCTTCCCAGAAGTGGAAAGAGTGTTATTATAGATTTTCAGCTTGTTATCGACTATGTCGATGAGACCCTTGAAAGAGTCAGTTTTAGAGACATGGGTAAAAAGAGGTGACCCTAAGTACTTGTCCCTAATGGAGATCTCATGCACTCCAAGAATATTCGTAACACTATCCACCACAGATTGGTGTGTGTTGTTACTAAAAAAGATTCCTGACTTCTAGAAATTAATGAGTTACCCCGAATCTCTGCTAAAGTCCGAGAAATTTTTGAAAATATTGCTCCCTTCCTCCTTAGTTGCATTAGTGAAGACAAGAAGGTCATCCGCGAAAAGCAGGTGAGAAATAGAGGGGGCATTAGGAACAACTTTAATGCCATGAATTAAGCCCTTATTTTTAGCATTGGATAGTGTTCTAGATAACACTTCCATACACATGATGAATAGGTAGGGGGATAAAGGATCCCCCTGCCTCACTCCTCTAGTAGGAGCAAATTTTTTTCCGGGAACACCATTTATTAAAACGTTAGCTGTGACGGTGGATATGCATTGTTTCACCCAACCACACCATTTTTCATTAAAACCAAGTTTTCCCATGACTGAGAGGAGAAAGTTCCACTCAATCCTATTAAATTCCTTAGACATATCTATTTTGATTCCCATGAGGAACTCCTTACCCCTCTTAATTCTCATAGTATGGATTAGCTCATGAGCTACCATAATGTTATCAGAAATTTGACTTCTCGGTATGAAGGCAGCCTGATACGGAGAAATGATTTTTGGTAACACTCTTGAGTCTATTAGCCAAAGTTTTCGAAATGACTTTATAGACTATATTGCACAAACTGATTGGCCTATAGTCAGCAGGTTTTTGAGGGAATTCAACCTTGGGAATAAGAGAAATAAAAGTGGCATTATTCTCTTTGAGAATGTGGCCATTTTGAAAAAAACTAAGAACCATATTGTAGACATCCTCTCCCACTATCTCCCAATTGGTTTGGAAGAAGAAAGGAGTGTAGCCATCCGGCCCGGGGCCTTATCCGGAGCCATAGAAAAAATAATAGCTTTTACCTCAGAGAAAGTTGGTAATTGGGTTAGCAGGTTGTTGTCCACCTCATCAATTACATGTTGAACCACATCCAGGTAGCTAATGTTTGGTTGAAGGTTAGCGGTTGTTGCAACATCTTGGAAATGTTCAGTTACCAGCTTTGCGACCTCATCTTTCCCTTCAATCCACACCCCATTACTATCCTGTAGAGATTGGATTTTATTTCTTCGATACCTCGACCATCTTATATACTGCCTTTTAGCAATTCAATTTCCTCGACCATCTTATATACTGCCTTTTAGCATATAACATAGGAACACACACTTGACACTTTTATATTCCCTTATATTCCCAAGATAATTACCATATATTTATAGACGAATCAATATGTTCGTAAGTTTGTTAATTTGTTCACCTTCACAAGATATTAGAGTATTATTATTAATTAGTCCGACAAAATTGGTATGAGAAACCTGCAAATAATATGCTAAGATAAAATGCATGGACTTACCGTTGTCGTTTAAATTTGCGCAGGATGATTTTGCTACTTGTGTAGTCGAACTCCTACCCGAGTTTCCATAAAAACCAAGGCTTTTTAGACTTCACGTATGCCTTTAGTACGGAATCAACTATCAAGCCTATCTGCCAATAAAAACCAAGGTCTCATGCATGACTAATGTTTGAAAATAAACGGATATGGACACAATCATGGTTAGAAGTGTAAATTGGGATGTGCCAACACGAGCACAGCCCAACACAACACGCTAAAATTTGAGCACATCCCAGTTTAACACGTGACTTAGCCCATCACGGCACAACACGTTAGTTAAATGGGACGTGCTGAGTTTGCCTAATTGGCACAATAGCCCAACACATTATGCGGCATGGATTAGAACGTGGCACGGCACATCACAACACGTTAAGAAAGCACGTCATAATATGTATAAAATACTACAAAACATGGCACAATACATCACATTTTGTGTATATTTTAATAAAAAGCCTTTATTCTAGCCAATTATTGATATTTTATCATCGTTTTGTTGACTTATTTTGTTTTTGAAGATATTTCTGGGCAGGTAAAATTCATTTTTTCCCCACAACATCACTATTATGAAGTGGATTCAGGTAAGAAAGCTTGCTACGTCGTGGTCGTTATTTTGGTTTATGCATTTGTCGCACTTTAGTTAGGGATTTGTATTATGTATACCACCATGATTTGATATATGTTGCAAAAGAATCGTAACATATATAGGAATTTACTGCACTTGCTAGGCTTAGCTTAAACCCACCCACCATGATTGCAATAGATAAAATCATTTTCTTTTCCTGTTTTCTTACACTATGATTTAACTATTTTATGTTGTTGGTTGGACTGCGTTGTGAAGATTTGTAGTGATTTAGCTGATGTTTTTTTTCCGTCAAGAAAAAGAGGAGTAAACCTGGATCACTTAAGCAAGTGGTCAAAGGTATAAAGGGAATCTGCACTGATTTTTCTTTTAGTTTTCATCAAGAAATCGTGGTCACCTAACGTAATCATTAACAGGTTGGACTGGTCGTTCCCATAGGTGCTACTCCGGAGTACATGGCTGGTTACTACATGGTAATTATTTTCTCATTGCAACTATACAATGATAGTGTTGCTACATTCTTTGGTTGTTGCTTTTGGATGCTTATAATTTTACATTTTGTTCATATGCAGCTGCAAGTGCGAGCTCCTTTTTACCACCATGTATGGCCCTTGATCCTCAAGAAAATGAAAGGGTGGCGTCAGTACAACAACATTGTTCGTCGGTACATTCTTAGTTTATTGCGATTCTTATTTTCTTACTGATTCACCATTGACTAGCACTAAACAGAATGTAGCACAATTGAGCATACTTCTCGAGTTTGGACCTCAAATGCTTTAGTTTATAACAGTATTTATTTATTCAAATTTCCAATGTTTAGTTATGTAGAAAAAAGTAGTCTTCTTGGACCGTTCATGTCTCCTAGAACTTCTCATATCAGCAGGACTATTGATATGGATAGAAATAACAGTTCTTACACTTATAGACATCAACTTACACAAAAACCAAGTAAAAAATATTGAATCCTAGCCTTAGGTTTCCTAGGTCATGTTATTCTTATGTTTATGCAGAGGTTGGCCACCATTTTACTATCATAATATGTTATATTCTAAAGAGGCCGAACCGAAAGTGTGCCAAGGTGATGATCATTTTTGTCAGCAATGATACAGAACAAATATAGGTATTATGCCTGATATGTCTATGCAAATATCCATTACGACCCCTCTCATTTGTTAGCTTTTTACAAACTCTCGATCTCAAAGAGTTCATTTTGTGCAATTTAACCATTTTTTCGTTTCTCTTAATTTCCAAGACGTGCTATTGGTTGTGTCTCACCAAAATCGCACGATGGTTGTTTGATTATTTTGACAAGTCAATTACGGATGATAGTTCATATTGATCATTTATAAGGAATTGAAAAAAATGAAGGACTATTATTGAGTCTATTTTTTTTTTATAAGGAATTGAAAAAAATGAAGGACTGTTATTGAGTCTATTTTTTGTTTTCATTTTGACACTGTGGATTAATGTCCATGCTAGGCTGTACATCAAAATTTCTGGAAAATGTGAAACTTTATGTAGATTTTCTTTTTGGTTATTAATCATGATTATTTGAGTCCTGCCAGTATAACCAAAGTTTTGATCTCCTCAATCAAACACCAGATGAACCTGAAAGGTGCAACTAAGGGAAGTTCTGTATTTAAAGAAAAGCAGCATGCTGATGGATTTTTGGCTGCTCCTGATACTAGGAAATATGTCACAGCATATCTTCCTAAGATTGTGGTGCTTTCCTTTTTTCTTCACACTATTGTGGTCATGATTTTTGTAATTTCTTTTGTTTATGTAGTTATGATACATTTATCCATGTTCTGGCTTTATGAATCAGATTATGCACACATCACTTGGTAGTTTTCACATTAAATTATACCCAGATGAATACCCCAAAACTGTAGAGAACTTCACCAGTCGTTGCGGTTATGATTATCATGATAATCTGATTTTCCATCTGGCTATCAAAGGCATCATGATACATACATGAGATCATCTGGGAGACATCATTAATGAGCAGTAAATATGGGGAGTTTTGAGGATAAGTTCTACAGAAGGTAACTCTTATTGCTGATTGACATGGTAAAAGTCAGTTACAATTTTAATTTGGGTTACCTTTAGAATTGTATGATTAGAAGCTTATCATGACGACATGCTCTTTCATTTCCTTCCTGTCTCATATTGTTACCATTATCCGGCAGGTTCTCATTTGTTATGAAGAGGTTACATGAGAAATGGTTCCTTTTTCTAATTTGCAATTTAAGGTACGGCACCGGATGCACCGGATGGTCCATGAAAGATGCGGGGAAAACACCAATGGGTTTCAGTTATCTATAACTACTGTGACGACTACATGGCTGTTTAATAAGCACCCTGCATTCAGCATAGTACGTTGTGAAGTGAATGGACATAGTGCGGGCATTTTTATTTTATTTGTCTACTTTTACTTTTTCCCTAGATCAATGATCCATAATCGGTAGAGTATGTTGTGACCATTCCCAACAGAATCCTACGTCTTGAAGTTTTTCACCTTCCGAGAAATGAATCCCGAGTATCGGAAGAATACGTTTTAGTTGTCATCCTAAAATCATGTTACATTTTTGGATATTTGTTTCAATAGTTAATAAAGGCTAATTAAGTTTTTGAGACGATACTCACCAGCAGCGTGCCAAATTTTTCTTAAGCAATAGCAAGACATTTAGGTCGTGTTTGGTATCCTTGATATCCTAACCTAGGTTGGGTTATCCCTTAAATAACTGTATATTGTGTTTGTGTGGGTGCTTATTCCATGTCAAGATAAGAATAGTGTATCCTACCTAGATTTTAAAAGGCTAAAAAGGTGGGTTTTTTTTATTCCATGTAAAACGTGGAATACCTTAATCCTTTCCTGGGTTAGATAGTTATTTTTAATAACTACTTTTTTTATATAAATTTTTTTTATGCTCAAAACCATAAATTTATATGGTTTAGTTTTTATTTATTTTTAAATTAATTAATTTAGCTTGTATACAAGTCTGTTGACAAACAACATACTACATTAACCCAATGTGGAAAACAAACACCATTTAAAATAACCATTGCCACGATAGTGTTGGATAAACCAAGGAGTACCTTAACCTGGACAACGTTTTTCATATCCAAGCTGCCAAACAGACCCTTAGTAGCCATCACTGACCAGATACTTTTTATTTATTAGTTAAATGTTTGAACAACTATTTTTTGTAGGTGTGATTCTAGAAAGTTGCATCATTTCTAATAATTAAATTCTAAATGCCATTTGCTAATTGTGCATATAACTAAACAAAACCATGTGTGGAACTGAACGAGGGTTAAGTCAATTGTGGTTCAGACATTTAATTTTACCAGTTAGGAATTAAAACTTTGTTTCGAACTGAACTAGGTACTATGTATAAACTTTGTTGGAACTAAACTGGGAGGCAGTCTATTTGGCAAGGGTGTGTCACCGTGAAATTGAAACCGATATAGGCATCGTAAAAAAAATTTGTTGAGAAAGCATTATCGGTTAGCCAAATATAAAAAAATTGAATACACGCCCGTGCCGTTACGGCACGGGTTAAGCTCTAGTAATACATATAATATCTAAATATTTGAAAAACATTTATATTAAAAAACATAAAATAAATGCGCCCGGCACAGCACAGCACGGCACAACATGTTTACTTTTCTGGCAAGCCCATCCCATCCCAACACGCCTTCTAGCACGACATAACACGGCACATTATAATCTCCAGCACAGCACAGCACGGCACATAGGACGCTAAACACGTGATTTCGTGGATTGTGCTGTGCTGGGCCGGCACGTTTTACACCTCTAATCATGGTATCATCGTGATCGATTGTTACAAGAAAACAATCGTTTTTAATAGGGAAGAATTTGACAAGATGAGGATAAACTACCGAACTAAACCATTAACGACTCAAACACGGCCTTGTCACCAAATAAAATAGAAAAAACGAGTGATAAACCTCGAAAATTGTCAAATCCGAAACCACCCAAACATGGCCTTGCCACCATATGATTATTTCGTCAACAATATACACCGTCTGTAATCTCTACAAAGACCGGGCTTTTACTGCAGGTTTTTAATTGACATCACAACATCGTAAATGGACGTTTCCTTCATTGTAGTATATACTAACAAAAGTGTCTTTAAAATTTCTTTATAGGCCGTAGCGCTACATATTGAAAGGATTGGAGTCCCATTGATTACTTGGGAAATTTCCATAAATTTTGTGCTTGGTTCAATTACGAAGGTAATCTGATTCCGAGACTTCGTCTAATGGTGTTCGGTGTTCCAGTTCAACACTGGATTTCCATGTCCACCTTATCTGAACACCTGACTAGCTCTACTGGTCGAGGAGGATTCTACCCAATTAAGCTAAATGGTTTAGCACGGACCATTTGGCACTAAATCTCCAATAAATGAGGTCCACCACTTCCTTGATCTCAAACAGTACCCCGATCATCATGTAATTTTTATTTTTATTATTTTTATTATTTTTAGGTGTCAAAATTGTTCCCGATCATCTTGTAATCAATGAATTCAAGTTCAAAGCAATTTATTAGTATTTTCTACCCTTTGAAACTTTGAAGCTAGGTATGATAAAAAAAATCCAACTTGGTATGAATCTGTCTTTCATTATTTCAGTTTCAATTGATAAAGCCGTTCAGTATCAGATTGTTTCATTTTCATCCCATTCAATTTCCTCCACCATCTCATTTCCAAATCACAAAATTGGTTAAAAAGACCAAAATCAAAATTTTCTGAGTGAAAAGGACAGTTAGATTTTGATACTATTTAAATGGACAAAAATGTAAAAATAGGCAGGATGTAACCAGTTTCATCCTACCCATTTTTAAATACTTTTTCTTATTTTTAATTTACACAAGATGCATCCAGTTTCATCCTCGCTATTTTTTAAGTTTAAGTCGGGATGAATCCAGTTTCATCCTTGCTAATTTGTTTTTGTCCATTTCACCCATAAATTTTTTTACTCGTCCATTTGAACCATGTTTTAAAAATATTTGGAAAAATAACCCATTTTCCCTTTCCAAATCAATTTACTCCTAATTCTTCAAACATCTTATAGTAACTTTTAGCATATACAAAGATACATGGAATTCTCATAAACCCCTAGCTAGACTGGAGGGATTTATAAATGACTCAATATGTTAGTTTGTTAACTCTTCACGGGATTTCAGGTGTTATTTAGTGGCACAATACCCAAATATAATGTTCATAAAATAGTCGAGTACTATTTAGTGACCCAATATTGGCGTGAGAAGCAAAATCATACGATGCTCATGTACATGCTAAATTGGAAGCCTTGCCATTGTTCTACCAGGGCTAAATTGGAAGCCTTAACAAATACTTTTAGTTCAAGTTAAAATAGACCGTGGCGCACATCATTTATTTTATTTTTTTGATCAGCAAATGTAAAAGTTTTATAGAAGAAAACCTACCAGGGGTAAGCAAGAAAGGCTCAGAAGAGCTTACAACCCAAACATGACCAGAAGATCTTAAACCGACAAACCCTTTTTACACAAAAAAGAAAAAAGAAAACCCAAAGAGAACTAAAAAACAAAGAAAGAGTCCCAGTGTAAGAGAGCATCGTTTAAAGATAAACCCCTTAGATCCTCTAACTTCGAACACCAAAAGAAAGACTGTATTTTCACTTGTTTAATGACGTCGTCAGCAGTAGCAGTAGCATCTTCGAAAATTATGGCATTTCGCTTTTTCCAGATGGTCCAACAAATCGCTGCCGGAAGAACAGGCCAAAGCTTTATCCCAATTGAATGTTTCAGATTACATTTCCAACTCTTAATAATTGTGTCAATGCAGTTGGGCATAGCCCCTTGAGTGCCGGTAACATCCCTGAAATGCTTCCAAACTTGCGAAGAGAATTTGCAGTGAAAGAGAAGATGAGAAACATTTTCACTGGCCTTACAACAAAGACGACAACCATCGATTGTATGCTTCCCTTGCCTATACAGTTTATCCAAAGTGTTGAGTCTTTTATAATAAACCAGCCAGAGGAAGAAACCCACTCTTTGCGGCCAAGACCTTGACCAAACACTAAGATTTAATATGGGCAAGTCGTTGTCCGAATCCATCTTAGTGTAACTAGATTTTACAGAAAATTTTCCAGTTTTGTCCAATCTCCAATTAAGTTGATCAAGACCTTGACTTAATCAAACAGGCTCCAAAATAGCAGTCAAATTACATACCTCAGTAATTTGAGATTCTGATAATCTTCTATGCAAGCCAAGATTCCAAGAACCTCCATTTGAAATAGTAATCGCAGCCATTGCAACTGACCGTGGCGCACATCATATGTCGCGCATTGCGTCCATTTGAAAATTGTGTTCCTTGGTGTCTCGTGTAAGGATGTAGGCTGGGCTTTTCCCAAGTGGAAAAAACGAGGGATAAACCTTGTACAAAGGTAATCTAGTTTTAATAAATAAATATATTCCCCGACATTCGGAATTCAAATAGTTAACTCCAAAATATCATGTAATTGAGGACTTTAAGTTCAAAACACTTTGAATTCTTAGGCTTAGTCTTATGGTCTTCTAATCTAGCATCTAGAATGCAAGTCAACATCAGCTAGAATACCCACCTAAGTTTTATGGTCATTCTAGTTTAGCATCTAGATGCGCTGAACTATTCCGCGTGGCCACGCTGAATAGAACAGCGCAATCATCTCAGCCGTTGGATCAAGAAATATAACAATCTCGCTGAACTATTTCGCGAAAAGTAGAATTTTGGTTCCGCTGAATGAAACAACACTAACTATCTCGTTATTATTTGGTATACGAGATATATCTGGAAAGAGAAGTATTTTTGAAGTATATACAACGCTTTTTATGTAAAAGCCAAATCAAGACCATAAAACTTGACCTAAGGCTACTAGTTTCAATCCTACACGTCCGAAATGATTTCTCTAGGAAAATGAAAAAACATAAAATAAAAATTCGAAGCATTGTAGGATTCCTTAACCTGGCATTTTTAGGGGCGACGCCAACACAATTAGGGGCAACTGTTTTATTCCCAACCCAGAGCCAACGTTAAGGGATGTCCAAAAACACGGAGATTACGTTAATGCCCTTATATAATCGGAATATATTTTTTGTCTGATTGTAAATACTTAATCGGAAGGTTAGTAACGCCATTTGACTACCGATTAATATAGATTTTGTGCTAAACGCGAATCTTGATCCTATAACAATCGGTAGTAAGAATAACCTCACTATACTACCGATTATAGTATCTCCCAAAGAAGAAATTTCGGGCAACTTTATAATCGGTAGTCATATTAACTACCGATTATTATAGTTCTCAAATTCGGAAAATTTGAGATTTCTCCTAAAATAAAATTTGGGGCAACTTTATAATCGGTAGATAAATACCTTATTTGGCTACCAATTATATAGTTTCTCCAACAAAAGAGAGCCGTTGGAACTCTAAAACCTATATAAGGATTGTATCCTTGTACCCTCTATGGAACACAAAAACCTTTTAACTCTCTCTAACATCATCTTCAACATAATGTCCCAACCATTCATTAATCCTACGGAGTTCACGATTGAAGAAGATTTATCTTTATGTAGGCGCTATGTTCAATTCTATCCGAGACGGGGAGCAGAACGGAGGCAAGGAGGCATAATGAGTATGAGTTATTTGGGGACTCACTGAAATCCCCAGAGGTATGGTTTGATCCATACAAGGAAGACCGAGCTAATGGAAATATCGTAGGTCGGTCCGATTAGGCCCTTTATTTTGGACCATTGTGGCACCCAACATGGTATGTGATGTACAATGCCTCAAGGGTGATGCGACAAAACGGTTATGTACAAGGTTTACCAAAGTGGCACATCCATGGGAATTTCATTTTGGATGTGGATGAATGCAAGTCTGATAAAGATTCTATCACGGTGGTTTACAAGGGTAACCCATCCTGCAAAAACCATTGGGATAGAAGGATGGATTACTTGATCAACGGTGGAAGGCAAGCCAACCAAGGTTTTGAAAATGCTCCCAACTATATGGATTGCTATCGGGATGTTTCTAATTTTCGTGTAATCCGTGATCTTAAAGCAAAGCCAGCACCGTATAAGAGTATCCTCAAAGAGAAACATCCGGGTTTTGATAGATTGGTACGTATTGGTTTCTTAATTTATTTTAATTTTATGGGTCAAAATCAGAGTAGTAATCGTTTGATGGTATGCTATGTTTTAAAACAGATGAACAGGTTTGTCCAGATGGTGCACTAATTGCATAAAATTCGGAGATCCTGTGCCAATTGATAAGATAAAAAAGTACCAAGTGTTAATTGATAACATTGACAATGAGGAGTATGCATCTCAGTTCGGGGAAAAAGGCAAGAAACCTACAACAAGGGTGAACAAAAGAACTCGGGCGTAATCGAGCACTCAAGTTGAAGGATCAAATGATGAAACCAATGATGGTTCGGGCCCAAGTCGTGGAGGTCGTAAAGGTCGCAAAGTCAAAGCAAAGAGGAACGACTAAACTCTTGATTTTTTGTTAACTTTATGTTGGATTATAAGTTGGTACGTTGTGTTTATGGTTTGTCAATGGTTAGTTTTATGGATTATGAATGTTTTTATTGCTATATTTATGCATTTAACTATGACTCGCAAGCGAATCACATGCAAAGAGTGTAAATATGTTGAATTTTATACATACAATCAGAATATTAGTTTATATACATAGCTTTCGATTCTGGGGAATTTCAAAAAAAAATTGTCAGAATTGGAAGCTATTTATATTATGTATCAATCGATTATTATCATCGGTGCTTTAGTTTGTATTTGTTCTTCCGATTATTCTATGTGAAGAAAACTTTTTCTCATGTATCCAAACAACACTATAATCGGAAAGAAAGTTAACTTCTTAAACTTCCGATTTTTACCATCGGTAGGGTTAGTTTATATTGTTCTTCCGATTATTGTATGTGAATAAACATTGGTCTCCTGTATCCAAACAACACTATAATCGGTAACTAATTTAACTTACTAAACGTCCGCTTTTTATAATCGATAGATGTATTTTATATTACCCCTCCGATTATTCTATGTCAAGAAAAATTTGTTTCCTGTATCCAAACAACACTATAATCAGAACAAATATTATTCCTAGAGTGCCGATTATAAAACTCGAAAATCACCTGTATTCTGGAACTTATAATCGGTCGGTTTCATAACCTACTATAACTCCGATTATGGGTGCATCCAAAGCACAAACCAAGTGGTTATGGTTGGCACTGCACCCTGAGCCAAGTGCTCATGCTTGGATATGCACCCTCCTAACCTATGGTTTGCTACGTAAAATTGGTAGGTTATGAAGTTGTATTATCTACCGAATATAAAAGATTTCAAACTCTCCAGCCGAAGGATTTATCAAAAATCTATTTTTGGGGAAACCTATAATCGTAAGGTAATGTATCCAGTTAAACTTCCGATTATGGCTACGTCTCAAACACGAACCAAATGGTTAGGGTTGGATCTGCACCCTAAAACCTGTGGAATTTGGCAAAGGTTTGATGTTGGGCTACTTATAATCGGTAGCCAAAATTCCTACTGATTATGGAAAAGTTCAAAGTTTTGGATAAAATAGATTTTGGGAATAACACATTTTGGGGCAACCTATAATAGAAAGGTAAAGTTACCAGTTAAACTTCCGATTATGGCTACATCCAAAACATGATCCAATTGGTTATGGTTGACTCTGCACCCTGAACCAAGTGGTCATGCTTGCCTCTGCACCCCCATAACCTATGGTTTTCTAAATGTAATCGGTAGTTATTGAAGTAGTAGTAGAAGGAAATCCCACACTACACCCCTCACAATAATTCATACAATCAAATCATTTTTTAGATCAACAATCATAATCTTTATTGATTAATCTCACCAATTTTACAAGAAAGGAAAGAAATCAAACTAAGAAATTAACAACCTCGAAAAAGATCTCTCTTTTCCTTATGCATGTTCGACTCTTTATATAGGGAATTACATAGTGGATGACAGCTAATCTGTCCTTTATTTTAGGATCTGACTTGCAATATTCTCGCGAGCGTTCTATTGTTAATCTCTGCAAACATGCTAAACATCGCAGAGTCATCACACTTTTCTCATGTTTCTATCATCGTCATTTGTTACATCATTCTCCAAATCATCGTACAATGCCTGCGATGTGTTGTTGATCAATCTTCGCAAATATGTCCTTCTTGCGATATTCTGATCCTACATTTTGCCTCTTCTTATGTCTTCTCTGCGAAGGAGAGAAAGTCACGAGAAATCGTTCTTCAAAATGCCGCAACTGTTCATTTTTTCATATTCTTCTGTACTGAAATGATTATGTATTTTCCGTGAATTTTATTACACGTATCTCTTCTTCCATCCATCTCTTGACACGTCTTTTTCAACCGCTTCTTTTTAACCACTCACATCTAATCCTCACATTAAATGAACTTTTCTTCTCGAGAATTGCTACCCCCTATATATATTCTTCTTACTTTTCTCTTCTCTTCTTTTTACTTCCTCTCTTATTTTATCCGCAACTTCACTTCGTTATTCTTATGTAACTTCCGCTCCTGCTACTGTAATTCTTCTTGATTCTTCTTCTTTTGATTTTTACTTTCTTTCTTCATTCCCATACTAAAAATGCCTCCAGCTGGTCGTAAGAATGAAGTTGCTTTTGAAGGATTTCGAAAGAAATTTCTAACCAGAGGTTTTACTTTATCTCTTGTTCCTGGTCAAAACCCTAAATATGATCTTACTTCCAGGTTATTTTCTGATCATCCTTGCAATCATGGAAAGATCATAATCTCATTAGGTCAGTTAGAAGCTGGACTCCCTATTCCTCTCTATGATCCTGAGCTCCTCCTGTTTTATGAAATTTTTTCTCACACGAAGTTTTCGCAAGCTGTGTATCAATTAAGTGGGGATTGCATTCGTTTAATGCTCGAGTTTGCCACTCACAGTGCTGGTAAGGAATATCTTTACCCCTCAGAAGTTAAAAACCCTAAGTTCGCTGATGTTGCGATTGTTCCTTCGAAGTATACTGTAAAAAAATTATTTGCGAATTATGAGATAATTCCCATGAAGAGAGATAGCACTTGCTGGGGAGTTCGTTTAAAGAAGAATGATGATGTTGTTGATGACAAGATACTCACGCAAGATATTGATTGGCATCCTGGCAATAATTCAACCCCATGTCATTCTAAAGATGACAAATGGTGTATCTTTTCCTTAATCCTAGAGGGTCCATACATATCCGGCTCTCATGTTTTACCTGCGAATCTCATAGCACACCAACCATGGGTATTTAAATGGCCCGAGAGAGAAGCAGAGGTATATTTCCACATTTTGCTTGAGTTCTCATTCTTTCCACTCTCATAGATGATTTTCCTGACCACTCCAATGTTTTCACTTGCGAATTTATCAGATTGAAAGGTTGAAAGCAAGCTATAGCAAGACTGGGAAAGTAAGTACTTTATCATCTCTTCAATCTATCACAGATGAAGTAAGAAATATTCTTTTATGATTCTTCACAATATATTGTTGCCTCTATTTCTTATCTTTATCTGTGTATGTAGGTTATCGCTGAAGTAGAAGAACCTGTTAAAGTTGCGAAGACTAGGGGTAAAGGCAAAAGTATTTCTCGCAAGGATAAATCTATTGCCCCTCTTTCAAAGAAACGAAAAGTCCAATCTAGCAGAAGTTCTAGTAATCATAACGATGATGATGATGCCGTTTCTTCTGCGAAGAAAATTTCTCAACCTGAGTCTTTTATGGCCCAATTGTCCAATATTTCTTCTGATAATATGCAAGAGATTGGTGATACTCCTCTTACTGATGCTTGCAAATCCATAGCTGCTATCTGTGATGCCCCCATCTTAGAGAATAATGAATCTCTTCGCGGGGTTTCAAGATCTATATCTCCAAGTTTCTTACATTCACTCAATAGTTTGGTAAATTTTCATATTCATACCTTTCTTCTTTTTATTTTTGGTCTTGAATTCATAATCTATTATGAAAATTTGCCACACTATTTCGCAGTCTGGGAAAGCTTCTTATGATGATACCGCAGATTTGGAAAAAAGGCGCGCGGCCTTTGAAAAGAAGTATCTTGAACTTCGAAAGAAGAATGAGAAATTGAAATCTGAAACTACTGGTCTTCGCGAGAAGAACAACCAATTGGAATCTGAAATTGCTAATCTTCGCGAAAAGAATAACCAATTGGAATCTGAGATTGTTGTTCAAAATAATAAAATTTCCGGTCTCCAAGATGCTAATAAGCAACTCTATGGTATAGAAATTTTTCTTCTTTTTCTTTATTTTGTTTTCTCATCATCTTTTCTTATATGGTTCATAATTTCGCAGACGTTTATGGTCTTTCTGATGAGGCTATTCTTCTTCATACATTTCCTAATCTTATGGATGATGATACTCTTCTTGAACACCTAAATACCTCTCTAAATAGTTTTTCAAATGATAGGATTGAATCTCTTCCCACATATGAAATCAAATACAAACTTCTCTTCTTAGAAGTTGACTATAGATCTGTCTTGACTATGGCTAATAATTTTAAACGTTTCTTCCATAATTTCAAAGAATAAATCAATAGTTTAAGAAACAAGTATAGTGACCTTATAGATGAAAAAGATCGTATTTCTCTTCAAGGTGCTCAAACTTTAGCAAAATTCCAAGAAACTCTTATTGAGGTCCAAAATGAAAGAGATGATCTGAAACATAGAAATGTTGTACTTTGTGAAAGGGAGAACCAAACTTGCTCCCGTCTTCT
Organism: Papaver bracteatum; assembly: GCA_023529315.1. NCBI lineage: Eukaryota > Viridiplantae > Streptophyta > Magnoliopsida > Ranunculales > Papaveraceae > Papaver > Papaver bracteatum. The sequence continues at coordinate 520,327 of JAJJWX010004893.1, read as the reverse complement.
CATAAATGATGATGATGAATTTGTTGGGCTGCGAAAGTTCTAGATAACGCCAGAAATAACTTAGGTGTAAATGTCAGTCTCTAAGTTGAGCAAACAGCCTTGATTAAAAATATGATCTCTAACAGAGAAGGTTATTAACTGTTCTTTTTCATTTAGTTATTTGCTTTTTCATAAACTACTATCAGATTGTTGACTTATTGTTATATTTTCGCATAAGCTGAAGAGAGATATCGCAAAAGAATTGAAGAGCTTGAGAATGAGAAAGCGAAGCTCGCAAAAGATTTATCTTCTCACAATGATAAATGTTCAAGATTGATGGCTCAAATGAAGATTACTATTGCAAATTTTGGGAATGACGCAATTTGTTTCCGTAATGACACCATCAAGGAAATCTGCGATGACAACCAGATTCCTCACTCCAAATATCCTTGTCTCCTAGACAAAGTTCCAGAGAATGTTCCTAACTTCGTTATCTCTGATAGTGAAGCTGATGAAGAGGAAGAATCTGAATAAGATGGGTAGGAAGAGTCTGATAAATATGAGGAAAAAAACTCTAGTAAATAATCTGATGGAGACAATGAAGAATCAAGCAAGAAATAGATTTTGCTTCTTTGTTTGATTTTTTGTAAAACTTGTACATTCGTTCTTTGATCTTCTATTCTTGTAATCTATCATTGTGAATTTCTCCAATCTTCAATATAAGCTCTATTTCTTTTGTTTCATCCTACATGTGTTAGAAAAAATTTCTATTTTGCAATACAATTAACTTTTTATTTTATGCATAAATCTATCATGTGAAGACAAATAACATTTCCTCAATCTATGCATTCCCATACTTTCCTATGTTATTTGTATACAGATGAGAGGTTGAGCAAGTTACCTTTGTTTAGTAAGACAATTGCGACATTCTCGCAATGATTTCTACATAATCTCGCAATTACAAATTTTAAAACCGCATTCTTTCTTGGATTCTAATGTGGTCTTATTTTGCCTTCCTAAGTAAATGTCTTATTTTACCATCTTTATCTTTGCGTCAAAATCGCAGGACGTTTCTACATTTTCAAGTAGAAACCCATTGATCATGCCTTATCTTTTTGTTCTTTTGTATTTTTGCTGCGACAATATGACAGGCCTAAATTTTTTTGCGAAATTAAAGCCCCATGACATTGCCGTCTTGCGACGAAATCTCAGGACGTCTTTACACTTGCATGCAATGACCCATTGATCTCGTCTCATCTTCTCTTTTGTATTATTGCCTCTTCAGGACTGTTGCACAAATATGACAAATATTAATAATCCCGTGAGTACAAATACTCATGACATTTGCATCTTAAGACACTTATCAGATCCCTTATGGAGGGTGCCGCCCTTATCTTCCCCCTGGTTTCCCTTTTAAGGAGACGTACTTCTGCCATACAAGAATAGCTCCTCCCATCCAGTCTTAACAACCAGTTGTTTTCGCATCCTCTTATCCCTTTTTCCTATATGGCTTATGGTTACGAGACTGCACCCTAAGTGGGGTTTTCTTCGGGCCGAGTGCATCATAGCCAAGACTTGCCAAGAATGGCCAGGGTAGTTTCATACGCCCCGGGAACTCTTGGCTCAACCGTGTACCTAGGCGCCTTGGTCATAATCTGCACCCCTTAGGAGAGCTCTTATTACCTTAGTCTCCCAACTCAAGTCATATGCTCAAGTTGAGAATCCAAGGTGTCTCTCCTGGATGGGCTTTCATTAACCCCAAATCTCCATGACTTGGGTTCCAGCAGCGGTGTAACCTTATAGTTGAGTCATGTAACATATACCCCCTTCTATGATGTACTTTAGGTCTTACATTTGCCTCTTGAGAAATTTTATTCGCGAACTAGGGTGTACGTCATAAAGGTTCGTCCCATTCTAAGGATTATTCTTTTGCATTTCAGCTGTGTTGTGATTTCTCAATCTCATTTTTATCATTAAGTAAAATACATTTTTGAAATATTTTGCAACAAATCAATCATACATCTTTTTCTTTTTACTCAATATTTCTTTCATTTCACAGCTTAAGTTTTTTACCTTTAATGTTCTCTGCCTCTGCGAGGTTGTTAGCTACTTTCTCACTTTCTGCGAGATTTTCTCTGCTTGTTGTTTTCAGCAAGTTCTAGCTTCGCAATATCCCTTTTTATATTTGCTCTATGGTGTCAACCATCAACCTCGCACGTCTTTGTCTTCGCTTAATGTTATATTTCTAATTCTCCTTCTTGGCAGCTCTTTCCTCGCCGGACTCCATATCAATCTCATAACATTTCTTACCCTCTACCCAATCTCCTTTTATGGCTCCAATACCACTGGGATGAGGAAACTTGATGCATTGGTGGAAGGTTGATGCCACGCCTAGAATCCCATGTAGCCAAGGTCGGCTAATTAAGGAATTATATGGAGATTCAACGTCGACAACACATAATAGAATTTTAGAAGATATCCCCTTTAATGGAATTCACATAGTGATTTCCCCTCTTGGTTTATTGGAAGTGCCATTAAAACCATAAATTTTATAGGTTGAAGATATTAAATCCTCATCTCTGCCTCCCATTGTCTTGTAAGTATGATAGAACATGATATCTACAGAACTCCCAGTATTAATTAAAACTCTATTAATTACCCATGAATCTTCAGCCTTATCATCCTCATCTTCTTCATCATCTTCTCTTTGTTTTGGGTTTATCTCTAGTCTCACCACCAATGGATTGTCATGCATTACGCCAGGCTCAGGTACTTCTTGTGTAGTGAAAGAAATTGTCTGCTTTTGCAATTCTTCTAATGGAGATGCTTTCGCAATATTCATTATTTCTCTCCCATCAGCATCTTTCGCGAAAACTCCTCTCAGGACATTGGAAATATTCAATTGTTTTGTATGAATGTACAATAGAGTTACAAAACATTTTTTTTTCTTCGCTCCAACTTCTATGACAAATGTTTCTCCCCCTTTGTTGCATTAACTCTGCAAATTTCTGGTGGTGGTGGTAAGAGTTCAGATTGAGGGTGCCCTATTAGGAAATGATTTAATTTTCCCTGGTCTATCATTCTGAGAATGATTCTCTTTTTGTTCCTGCAGTCATTTGTGGAATGTCCATGGAAATGATGGTAAGAGGAAAATTCTTGACTTCGGTGACTTGGAAGTGGTTCTTTTCCCATGTTCCAGGGTGTTGGTATGTTCTCCATTAAGATGACAGCTTCCCAAATTTTTTCCACACTAGTATTCAAAGGTGGCATCTTGATCCCTTCCCATATAATTTTTTTGACTTCCTGATCCTTTATAAAAAAATTATCTTTGTCCTCCATAATTTTCCTGCGGCTGATCAAGTCTTTGGATTTTATTGTTTCCACCTCGGCTATAGAAGTTTCTCTCTCTCTCAAATTCTTCTTGGTCACGACTTCCCATTGCCACTATTTTCTGCTGATTATTCTCCACACCCTTTTCTTGTTGGACCTGCGAATTGCTTGCAACTGTGTTTATCAATTTTGGTAGCAAACTTGTATTCCCTGCTGCTGAGCTTGTATTCGCAATGGGATACGATTCTATTTCATTCTGTTTTTCTTCAAGGGAAATGTACTCCTCCTGCATCTCCCGTAATTCAGTCATTGTGATTGTATTCTTGATTCTAAAAATTTGAATGTACAACAGATTAGTTGCGAACATTGCATTGATAAATAATAAAATAAGATATCTCTCATCCACTCGGCCTGCCATCTCGCTACATATTTTTTTCCATCTTATGGTTAAATGCTTCAAACTTTCTCCAATTCTCTGCTTTAAACCAAATACATCTTCAATACCTGGTCTCGAAGAATTGTTACTTATATATGCCCCTAAAAATGTAGTTTGCAAATGGTTGAAAGATGTTATCGTGTTTTTGGGAAAACCCTCGAACCATTTCAGTGCCTCCCCTATTAAACTAGATGCGAAGTACTTGCACAATACGGCATCATGATTTTCCAACTGTAACATACACCTTACATACGCCTTGAGGTGTTGAATTGCACATGTTATTCCGTCAAAAATACTAGTTAATGCCAGCAGATTGTACTTTGGGGGTATTCCTCCTAATTGTACTTCTTGTGTGAATGGATTTTTCGCAGCTTCTTCAATGGCCTCATCTAATTACCTTATGCCTCTTTTTCTTATGTTATTTAGGATTCCTCTCATCTCTGCCAATTCTCTTAAGATTTGTTCATTTACACCTGGATTTTGGTTCGTTGGTCTTTTAAGTTCTGCTTCCCTCCTTCTGCGTGTATGCTTGTCATGTCTTGCGAAATTCTGTTTCTTAATTATATTCATCTTATCTTCTCCTGCGATTTTGTCCTTCACCTCTCTCTTGAATTCACATATGATTATGCCTTTTATTTTCTCCTCTGCGATTATATCCATTCCTAATTTCTTCTCTTCGCAGATCTTCAGCTCTTCTTTGTATTATATTATACTCTTCATTAATATTGCCATTATTGTGGTTCTGCTCACTTCTTCTTTCTAGATTATCATGATTGTTCTGATGTATTGCTTCTTGGAACTCCCTTTCCTCTATTTCTCCTCTCAATATTTCTCTCTCGCAAGCTAAACGTGCTTGTTCAGCATAGTGTCTCTCGATTTCTTCTTCAATTACTTGTTTATTTCTTGGAATTTCTCTCCCACATAATATTCTCCTTCCTTCTTCCTGATTTTCTTCGCCATATTGGTTATTTCATTCGTGATGTCATTCGTTCCATTGATTCCTGTTATTTTGTCCGTCTTGGAGAACTTCACCTTGTGGAATGTAACAATATTCAATTATTTCCCTCCTCTCGCTACGTTCTCCATCTGCCTTTTGTAATTCATCTGGAATATCCTCATTAGCACTTTCCATAGGTGTATTTCGTCTTCTTTCTCCTCTAGTTGATCTTAAACTTGACCTTGTTGTACTCCTAGACCTTCTATTCTGTAATATCATATTTTCCATCCTCAACTCATGATTTTTCCTTGTCAGATTTGCACGCTCTTCTGCTTCTAATCTTCTTTCTTCATGTATTCTTTGTCTCAACGTCTATAATGCTTCAACTTCTCCATTTCTATGAATTACTCCTCCCAGTGCTTCCTGATCTTCCTCTATTCGCCTATCGTTTCTTAATTGTTGCTCCGCTTCACCTGCTGAATATGACTTCCATGTGTGTACACCCACTCTATCATAATCTATAACTCTATTTTGCGTTGGCGTTCGCTGAATTTGCTGTTGAACTTGATTTTCCCCATTATTTCTTGCGTTCATTCTTGAAGATTCCCCAACTTCATTCCTTCTTCCTCCAGCAAGTCTCTTACTCCTTCTAACAGTTGTTGGTTGTCTTGGAGCATTTATTCTTCTAGCCATCTCTTCAATCTCAATGAATTGTTGAAAATTATATGAAATTTTTCACCAAATACTCCAAATTCTTTCAATCACAATACTAATCTTCACCCTAAAAACAAGGAAATCCATGTTTCTGGCGCCAATATGTAGTAGCAGGAAATCCCACACTACACCCCTCACAAGAATTCATACAATCAAATCATTTTTTTAGATCAACATTCATAATCTTTATTGATTAATCTCACCAATTTTACAAGAAAGGAAAGAAATCAAACTAAGAAGTTAACAACCGCTTTGGACTTTCTCTCTCATAATGACTTGCTCAACACTCGAAAAAGATCTCTCTTTTTCTTATGCATGTTCGGCTCTTTATATAGGGAATTACATAGTGGATGACAGCTAATCTGTCCTTTATTTTAGGATCTGACTTGTGATATTCTCGCGAGCGTTCTATTGTTAATATTCGCAAACATTCTTAACATCGCAAAGTCATCACACTTTTCTCAAGTTTCTATCATCGTCATCTGTTACGTCATTCTCCAAATCATCCTGCGACGCTCACGATGTGTCGTTGATCAAGCTTCACAAATGTGTCCTTCTTGCGATATTATGATCCTACATAAGTTAGACTATCTACCGAATATATCATATTCCAAAATTCACAATATGAAGGATTTATGAAAAATATGTTTTTTGGTCAAGGTTGAACTTGCAATCGGTAGTTTTACAGGTCCAATTAACTACCGATTATAAAAGGGAACATTAGCCGAAATATCCATACATAAATCGGTAGATGATAATTATTCATTTTAAACTACCGATTATTTTTTACCTACCGATTATGTAAGGGCATAGTTATCATTTCGAAAAATCGCAGATTAGGGGTAGCTTAGTTTACATTTGGGTTACCTTTTTTGTCTTTTTGTATCGCCCCTAATTGTGTTGGGGTCGCCCCTAAAAATGCAAGGTTCCTTAACCTTACATGTCTCCAGAGCTTGACATTAAAGTTTTTATTTATGGGTTTTTTTAATACATAATAATTAATTAGTGACTCATCTCCTTGTTGACTTCCAAATACTTTTGGTCCTTGATGATAAGATTCAAGAGTAGCAAATGATTTCATTCAATCTGAACAAATAGTTAACCTTAAAGAAAATTTTCCAACCATGCTTTTTTCTCTCTTTGATCATTTCGTAGAAGTTTCTCCTTCATTCATTTTCATCTATTTCAATTTCCTCTATCATCTCAACTCCAAACCTGTTTAGTCCTAATTCTCGAAACATACCGTAAAATAATTTTAAGCATAAAACACAAGAAGACACTTAGACCTAGTCACATAGAGTTCACATAAACCTAAGATTAAAGGTATTTATAAATGAGGCAGCATGTTTGTTAATTTGTGATCACTCCTCACAGGATATTCACACTGATGCACATTTGGTATGAAAGAAATTAGAGAGTTTTTGGATCACGTTGAATGTCTGTTATAGAACTCACATACAAGATTAAACAGACGATTGTTCTTTGGTTTTGTAATAAGCAGACGTTTAAATTCGCGAGTTGTAATAACATTAATCTTTTTAACTGGGAGGATATTATCAATATGGAAATCCCTTGGTTCATGTGTTTTCTTGGAGTTTTTCCTTTTAATATAAATTTTTTTCATTTGATTTTTTTTTTGTTTAGCTTCACAATACTAGCATGAAAAACCCAAAAACAGTGTTGATATATAGTATACTAGCTAAAAAGCATGGGTACATCGCAACGATATTATTGTTTACTTGAAAACGAGGCATTTGATGAAGAGGAGCACCTTGTGAAGAAGGTGAAGTAGAAGCAACAAATTCTGAGTTACTGCTAGGAGATGACGGAGATTCTATTGAAGACACATAAGGAGAATCTGGTGAAGAATCAGAGTCTGAATTAAATGCAGTGTGAGAGAGTGAATCATCTGTGGAAGATGAAACAGAAACAGTATATATTTGTGGGATAGGAGCAGGAGAAGAAGGTGAAACCTCTTGAGTAACTAATGGTAAGACAAACCAAGTGGGAAAAAGAGAAGTCACAGCAGGAGGAGTAGCTGGATTTGTAATAGAAAACGGAAAAGAAGTTTCATCAAAAAGAACATGTCTAGAGATATAAACACGTTTACTATCCAAATCAAAACACTTATAACCCTTATGTTGAGTAGAATAACCAATAAACACACACGGTTTTGTCTTGTACTCCAATTTATTTTTGTTGTATGGAACCAAATGAGGGTAACATAAACAACCAAAAACACGCAGAAAAGCATAGTCAGGATGTTGATTATATAACTTATAAAAGGGTGAAGCACCACCTAGAACAGGAGTAGGCATACGATTTATAAGATAAACAGCAGTTGCAAAGGCTTCTGGCCAATAATACTTAGGCATATAGCTATGATGAAGAAAAGCAAGTCCTGTTTCAACAACGTGACGAATCTTGCGCTCAGACACACCATTTTGCTGTGGAGTGTGAGGACAAGAAAATTGATGTGACACACCATGAGTAGCAAAGAAATATCGCAAAGAATGAGAGATGTATTCACCACCTCCATCACTCTGAAAATTTTTCAAGGTTGTGGAAAACTGATTCTCAGTTTGAGCGGTGAAATTTTTGACACAATGAAATACTTGTGATTTGTTATGCAAAAAATATATCCATGTAAATTTGGAAAAATCATCCACAAAAAGAAGAAAATAGCGAAAACCAGAATTGGAAATTAATGGAGAAGGCCCCCATAAATCACTATGAACTTTAAATAGTATATCAGGACTTGAGGAATCTGATAAAGAAAATGGAAGCCTATGATGTTTAGCACAGGCACAACTACTACATAATGTGTGCCGTATGATCGAAGGAATAGAAACTAATTTCTGAGACGCTAAGGTAGAGAGACAGCGAGTGTGCAGATGACCAAGACGCATATGCCACAACTGAGATGAAGAAAGAGCTGCAACATGACTTTGAGCAGCAACTTGAGCAGACGTTGTATGAGATCTAACAGGTCGAATAGAGTAGAGACCACCATTATTGGGTCCGCTGAGAATTAGTTTCCCCGTTTGACGATCCTTTACAGAAAAACCAAATCGATCAAAACACACAGAAACATTGTAATCTCTAGTTAACTGAGAGACAGATATTAAATTTTTAGCAATGAGCGGAACATGAAAAACTCTATTTAAAGAGATAGAGGATTTTGGTGTAGTGAGTAAAACATTCCCAATTGAAGAAATAGGAAGAAGATTACCATTTCCAACCATGACATGATTGGAACCAGAGTACGCAACTGGTGTAGTAAGCATATTTGGATCAGCTGTCATGTGCTTTGTAGCTCCCGTGTCAGCATACCAATGTTGATCAAAGGGTGTAGCCTGAAGTTGCATAGCATCAAACGATTGAGGAAGGTCACGAGCTTGATATGAATAATCAAATCTGTGTGGACAGGCCAATCCAGAATGTGCTTTGGAGTCACAGATTTGACAAGGATGTTTGCTGCTTGAAAAAGGTGAAGGAGGCGCACCAAGTATAGATTGCTGTTGCTGAGGTTGATAACCATACGAATAGTGTGAAGGTGCAAAATAACCACCACGTCCTCGTCCACCAGCACCACGACCACCACCTCGATAGCCACCACGACCATTGTTGCCAACACGGCCTCCACGACCTCCTCTGTAAGAAGTAGAACCACCACTTCCATAAAGTGATAAAGTTGCAGAAGAAGAAGATGAGAAGGTAGAACCATAAAAGGAAGTGGAAGGATTAGATTCTGTTGCAGGTGGATTATACTGGGTGAGACGGATCTCATGATTGAGAAGCAAGGGTTTCAACTCTGATAAAGAAGGAAGAGAATAACGAGTTTCAATGGCAGTAGAAAACTATTGATAATCAGGCCCTAGACCTCTTAGAGTATTAAGCACAAGTTCAACATCAGTTAACGGAGCCGATGATGTTGAAAGAGAGTCTCGAATAGAAGTAAGCTTAGCAAGATATGCAGAGATATAAAGATTATCTCTTTGAAGTGTTTGTAGCTGATGACGAAGTTGAAGAGAGCGAGCTGCGGTTGGAGTAGTGTAAGTATCAGCCAAGTATTTCCACAGTTCACGGGAAGAGTTGAAATCAGGAATATCAGCAAAAACAGATTGAGTGAGCGTAGCTTGTATCCAGCTGAGAAGTTGTGTATCAACTTGATACCAGGGAAGATAGTTAGGGTTGGGGGAGGGTTTTCAGCATAAGAAGAGGTCAGAACAGGTGAGGGAGATGCAACAGTTGGATCAACATGGCTGTAGATGTCACGAGATCTTAGTGTAGGGAGTATTTGACGCCACCACTGGATGTAGTTGGTTTCATCAAGTTTGAAGGAGACATACGAAGTTTTGAGCTTAAGGGAATAAGAAGAGGATGAAACAGAGGAAGAGGAAGAGATGGTAGACGAATCTGTAGACATGATTTTAGGGTTTTTTTTAAAAAAAAAAAAAAAATGAAGACAACCCTAATGGCTCTATACCATAATAGATTATGAACTCTCTTGACCCTTAACCGGGTTTGAGATATGTATTTATATCAGACAAATATACAGAGGTAGCCCTTTAGGCAAGTAATCAAGATTATACAACAATATTACACAAAGCATAGAAAATACAATAATCCTAAGTGACACCAATAGACGCTTGCTTTAACAGGGGCATCGAAATATAGGGATTTTCCCAAGCAAAACTTGTAAAATGTGGTATGTGGAGTCCCAATTGTTACCAAATTTGTGATAAAAGTCGAATTGAACATCCATCCCAAATACCCTTTTAAGTGATAATCGAAGGTTCTGAGTAAAAAAAAATTGTTATTGTTATTAGAAAAATCTAGCAACAATGTTCTCATGCACCTCGTAATTGAAATTATGAGAATATAGTTCTCTGGATAAAAAATGTTAGTAATATATTGAAGAATGCTACAATATCGGACATGATAGTGAATGGAGAATGATTTTGCGAGTTCAAGAGATCTTTAATATGAATGAGCAATTAAATGGGATCTACTAAAACGTAATTTATATCATGTTCATGTTTTGGTGGAGGAGGATGACAAAATGGGATTATGGAAAACTTTAGCACCTCGAAATGCTATGAGAAACTAAGAGGTGACTTGGACGAGTGCGGCTTCAACAAACTTCTTTGAAAAGCTCATATTCCCAACAAGGTTAGTTTTATTTTTTGGGCAACTTTTCATGATTCTCTTCCAACCACGGATATGTTGCATCATCGCGGTGTTAACATAGATAGTGAGAAGTGCGTTTTATGCAATGATGTTAGAGACTCTGCGAACCATATGTTTATCCATTGCTCGTATTCTTTTGAGATTTGAAATTATTTCATTAAAGCCTTCAAAATTGTTTGGCCTATGCCAAGAACGTTACTCCAATTATTTGAAGCTTGGTCTTCCAATGTGTTGCGTGATAAAGGAAGAGAAGTTTGAAAAATCTTACACTATGCGATTTGTTGGGCTTTCTGGAAAGAAAGGAATGAAAGGGTCTTTGGAGGTATGCATAAGTGTGTGCAAGAAATTATTTAGTTGATTAAGAAATTGGTAGTCTTATGGTCTTATGATAAGGATACTTTCAAGTTTATAGACCCTAGTTTAATTTGGAGTAATTGGGAAACTCTAATGTATATGTAATGCTCTTTGTGTTGACCTTTGGTTTGAGCCTTGATTCTCGTTTTTTTTATCTCTATAATATATACTAGTACGACAGTTTCCACGGTGGGAGGGCCCGACCGAAGAAGAATCTGAAGATGGGGTTTGTCTGCGACTACTTTCGTCCTGTTTAAGAAAAGGTGATACTTTCACCCCATTTCAGAAAAAGTGATACTTTCGCCCCGTTTCGGAAAAAAAGTGATACTTTCTCCCTGTTTCGGAAAAAGTGATACTTTTTCCCCGTTTCTGAAAAAGTATCACTTTTTCTGAAACAGAGCGAAAGTATTATTTTTTCCGAAACAGAGCGAAACTATCACTTTTCCGAAACGGAGTGAAAGTATCACTTTTCCTGAAACGGGATGTGAAAGTATCACATTTTCTTAAACGGAAAATTAGTCGATCCATAAACCAAAATATGGTTGCATGATGTGTTATGCATCCTTTGTGGTGGTTTGCATAATGGCTATGTATTCAATTTTCGAAAATTATTCCTAAAATGAAAGTATCATTTTTCTTGAAATGGATGAGTATATCGTTTTATTAGTTGCAACGGAAAATTAGTTGATAAATAAACCAAAATTTTGCTACATAAAATATTATGTATCCTTTACGGTGGTTTGCATAATGGATATACACTTAATTTTCTAAAATTGTGCCTAAAATGATAAGTACATCTGAATTTTTCGTAAAAACTCAAAATTTGATATTGTTGTTTGTGCTCGTTAGATAGGTTTTTTTATTAGCTTTCCAACGAGATAAAATTTGTAAAATTCCAAGGTGTGGATTTTTAGATATGTTATATTAAAGTTTGTTGTCTAATTATACCCTTGAAAAGATAGGATACACAAAGAGTTATAGTAATTGGACTAAAAGAGAGGGACATTTTTAATTTTTCGGCCCTAACCATTTCCAATCTTTTTGTGTCAATTAATCACTTACATTTTACAAAAAAAAAGGTCATATAAAGGTCATCCCTCACTTCGCTCGGTAGGCCCAATAACCTTCACCTTCGGGGAAAAAAAAATGTTTAGTAATACCGAAAGGGATAGCTACATAAAGTGAATGGGAATGACATTTCAAACGTACATGTTTAATATCACTGATTAAATTTCAAGGTAATTGGCTCCCGACTAAACTTCGTAATTTTTAGTACGTACTTCGATCGCCTTGAAATCTTTCTTTTTTTAATTGGCTTGAAATCTATTACCTGGACATTGTCATGTTATAGTTTAAGGCTTCACGCTATATTGGTGTTCTAAGAATTACAAACATTACAATGCGTTTGCCAACTATTCTAGCTTCGGTTGTGTAATGTGCCAATATTGGACTCGAAAGCAGCTTTAATATATGTCTTGGTTCTAATGTTAGTTGTACTACTACTCTATGGTAATTTTTTTTTTTTTTTTTTTTTGGAAAATCACATTTCAATTCATTCAAACCAAAATAGTGATTACATGATTGCTTTCAAGATTATCAAAAACACCAAAATACAAGATAATCAAAACACAAATACAAATGATGACACCAATTGCAAATACATCGCGAAGAGAAAGAGCCATGCACCGCAAAGATATCCAATTTTTGTACGATTTAGTATTGACGAAAGATGGTGTGAACCGGAATCAACTCCGACCATTTGAAATAATTATCTTCTTCTTCAATAAGAGATGCTCCAAATAAAATGGAGTAATTTTCCCAAAATCTTGTAGATCCAAACGAATCCGGATGCCCTAAATCCCTCTTGTTGAAGATGAATCCAAAGCGAATCCGAGCAGAATCATTGATGTTCTTGATGAATCGAGAATAGCAAGCCAAGAAATACCATGGAGATTTGAGAGAATCGCTATTAGAGCGAAGAGAAAATCGTCCCAAAGACGAAGAGAATATCGCCCAAATAGCGAAGAAATGTGTCCATAGACACCAAAAATAACAAAAACAAAACCTAAAACTACAAATTATTCTACTTTTATTCATAAAAAACAGAAAATCCTTGCTCAGATCTAGCCCAAAAGGACTAAATCTGAGCAAAAAGATGAAGAAACTCTAGAGTTTTTTTCTTTTTTTTTCTTAGGAGAGAGAAGTGAAAAGATGAAGAAGGGAATTTTAAAAGCTACTGCTCTATGGTAATGTTACCTAGAATTATATTGAAGCAAACACTTTATTAGAAAGAAAAAAGAAATCTGTCTCTCACTATGATTAATTAACACTGATATAAACCCCTATACTGCGGTCAAAAAAAAAAAAAAAAATCGTCGGAGTCACCATGATTAATTAACAGTCATACAAACCACTATACTGCAGCTGTAAAAAAAAATTGCATGAAGATGCCTAAGAACTACATCCCACTTTTAGCCAATTGTTTCCAGCTTTTAGATCTTTAAAACATATATGTAAGCCGTCCATTATGGTAATTCTTCATCCACTCATCCCATCTGTTGTTACCGCTAGAGTACAATTCCAAAAGTTTAACGATGGCTCATCTTCGGAATACACCTAGGTATTTATATTTAACCAAGTTATCTCCCTCTTAACTACTAGATGCAATTCAATTTCCTCAACCATCTCATCTCCGATCAATTTACTCTTATAATATCATCTCAAAATAAAAAATATAGTTTGCTTTGTTCAAAAGGAAGAATTTACTCTTGTTAACAATGAAGTCACCTAGAACTACATCCCACTTTTACTTTAGCCAATTGTATTTATATTTAACCAAGTTATCCACTCATCCCATCTGTTGTTAACTACTAGATGCAATTCAATTTATTTATATTTAACCTCAACCATCAATTCAATTTCAACCATCATCTCCTCTGAGCATTTTCTTAGATCAATTTACTCTTAGTTCTTCAGACATCTATCGCAGAGGAACATACACTTTCAGAGTCCCTTTTACCTCCGAGATATAATGAATAAAGATTTATGGGCAGAATTAATATGTTTGCAAGTTTGTTCACATGTACAAGAAATTCAAAGGAAGAATTTACTCTTGTTAACAGGCTGGTTATCATGAAGGAGAGAGAAAAAGAACAAAACTTCTCTAGAAAACTCTTTTTAAGAGGGTGAATTATTGGTCTCTAGAGTCTAGTGCATTTCTTATTAATCATGGATTTTATTTCGTTTCTTCTTTCTTCTTTTTCTTGATTCTTTATACTAACCCTATTAATCTTTCTTCTTGCTATGTGTTTTCATAGATAACTGACCTCTGAAGCAGTTACCATGTTTATTAATCAGTTGCAAATCTAAATAGTCGTGTTTAATCCAGTGGTGGTTTCCTCCTCAAATATCAGTTCTTGTTTCAATGTTAGCAATGGTATTTTCTAAGGAAGTAGTGCGTATTCCAACAATGGTGTTATCCATCACCTCCAAGGTGGAGTCTATAAGGTTGCTCAGAGTTGTCTCCTATCAATTTAGTCGTAATATTGATAAAGCTTTACCATCAACAGCCAAGTTGTTCAATCAATTGTAAGATCCAGTTTCAGGAATTCTAGATCTATCTTCAAGATTTCAAAATTTGAATTTTCCCCCCTCTCCGTTACAAGATTACAGCTGTCTCGAGAATAATTCAATGCAGTTAATAAATTACAGCTCACGCAGATATTATCGGCCTAAATTTAGCTGCAAGGAATTACCTTATAATATGTTAGTGATTTGGCGGAAATTTTTTCCTAAAAATTTGCATTTTCATTTATCTCTTAACTATTCTTGGTCAAAAAATATCTTTGTAAATGCAGTTTTAAAGTCTCATGATTATCCTCCTTCCACTATAAATAACATCCTTCCCTCGTCTCTTCATCCTCACCAAAACCCTTATCACTCAAAGCATATCAGTTCTTCACAAACTCTTCAGTCCAAGTTTCAATTCCTTATTATGGAGACTAACTCTCAACCTCAGGTCTCTAGTATCACCTCTCAAATGCAACATACCAATATCGGGGTTGTTAAACCTCAAAGAAGAACCCTTGGATCTGCACAAGTTGTTAACAAAGCTGCTGATGAATGGTCTAAAAGTGTGTTGGGTAAAATCCTTAGCCCTCATGTCCTGGAGATCCGAGAAGTTCTTGAAGAGATTAATGCTATTTGGAAGAAATACAAAAACAAGGAAACCAAAGTTATGGGTCCTAACCTTTTTGTTTTCAAGTTCAGCATGGAAAAAGAACAAGAGGTGATAGTCAAGAAAGCACCATGGACTGTCAAAGGATACTTACTTGCGGTAGATATTTATGATCCCAAAATCCCATTGGCTGATGCTAAGTTTATATATCAAAACTGGACTGTTAAATTCAGAAATCTCCAGTTGGAACATCTAAATGTGTCGCTGATAGATGAAATCATTCAAGACTTGGGAGAAAAACTAGAGATTGATCCTCCTAATGCTCATCCTAGGATTGGTAGAATGGTCAAAGCCAGAATCAGAATGAACTTAACTTCACCATTGAAGAAAGGTGCTTGGCTTCGAACAATATCTGTAGGAGAAGCTTGGGTTAAATACCATTGGGAAAAACAGCCATATCACATATATGATCAATGCTGGGTTGTAGATCACTCAGATGATAACTTTGAACAAGTTTCACTACAACAAAAACTCGACTCAATGTCTCAAGAGGAGTATGAAGCATGGGTTCTGGAGCAATAAGAAGGTTATGAAATTGTTAATGTCGCTGAAGAAGAAACAGGTACTGTTAACATTGATGGTGCCCCTATTACTAACATGGGTGCTAATGTAGAAAATGGGTCCTTATCCGTAAATACTGAAAGAGATGAAATCGATAACACTTGGGAGAGACAAACTAAAAGGTCTAGAAATGGAGTTCCTGCTTCTTCTCAAAACGATACAACCCAGGAGAAATCAAATCCTACTATTCTCAAAAATTCAACTAAGGCTACTGATCGGAATCTTACTGATGTCATGATGGAAAGCAACCAGACTGAGATGGCTAACAATCAAACTGAACCAATGGGAGGTGTGGAGATGGAAAAGCTTGAAGGATACCCAGCTGTTGAGGAATAAATTGCACTGATTAAGAACATGGGGACTGCTAACCAGGTACCACTAATCTTCGATTTTAATTCCCCTAAAATTTCAAACCCTAATTCCTTTTCTAGCCAATTTTTACCTCTCTTGAATCACTGCAACTCCCAAACTCTAATCAGGTCTTTCAGTTGTTATTTTAAATTAGGAATCTCTTTTAATTGTTACTTTTTGCATTCTTATTACATTATATCTGAGTTTAAGTTGTTAAACCAGTGTTGTTTGATTAACATACCCTTTGCATTATTTGTTGAAATTCTGGATAGTTTCATATGCTTGAGTAGTTATTATTTGAGAGATTCATACAGATTAGTTTGGTCTGTTAAGTTGGAATTATCTGCCTTGTTTTTTGTTTACTTTATTCAACCAAATTGGTACTCTATTGTGTTTGTTGCTGATTCCTTTAGTTGGTCTGTTGAGAATCAACTAATTAATCTGACTACTGGTTTGTATTGTGTTGTCTGCTTAGACACCACTATTTATTTATCGTGTTGGTGTTTAGCTATAGTGTGTGTGATTTGGTCTATATATCTGTGCAATTTTAGTATCTGTCAGAATCCTTATACCTGCAACCTTGTTTTTTTAAATACTCCTAATATGAGGATTTTGTCGTGGAATTATTAGGGCTTCGGCAACCCTACCACCAGAAACTCTCTATGGAACTTGATCAGAGGTCAAAACCCTGATATGATATTCCTAAGTGAGACTAAAAATGAATCTTCCAAGATGAATCAATATCTTAGAAGGTTCAATTACCCTAACACATGGGTCTTTCCCCCTGTTGGTCGTGCTGGAGGTATTTCTCTTCTTTGGAAAACAAGTTTTCAGTGTCAAATTGTCCATAACACTGATAAAATGATTAATGTCATGATTTCTGATAATCCTAGTAAGCCTGAATTCCTAGCCACTTTTCTCTATGGTTATGTATACCATGAAGAGAAAATGGAACAATGGAATTGCATTGGAGAAATTGGCTCTAGAGCTAATCTTCCATGGGTAATCATAGGTGATCTCAATATTACTATGCATTCCCATGAAAGATCTACTCTCTCGACTCCTACTACTTTAGAGTATCCTGAAATTCAATCTATCATTGATACCGCTGTTCTTTCTAATTTAGGATACATTGGAAATAAATTTACTTGGAATAATAGACAGTTTGACAATGATTGCATTTATGCTAGACTAGATAGGGCTCTTGGTAATGGTCACTGGTTAACTCATTATGATACCTTTGTTGTTCACTATATTGACATTGTAGGCAGTGATCATTTACCAATTATCTTGGAGACTAATCCCATGTTTAGACAAGGTAATAAACCCTACAGATATTTCAAGTGTTGGAGTAGTGACCCCTCTGTTAGAGAAGTAATTAATAATGCTTACTCTAAAAATGTTAGAGGTTCTTCTCCATTCAAACTAACTAACAGACTTAGGTTTGTTAAACATGATCTAAAACTTTGAAATATTCAACATTTTGGAAATATTGATCATAAGGTTAGTACTCTTAATAACCAACTCAATGATATGACTAATCTTCCTCGTTCCTCTGAGAATATGGAATTGATTAAACAAGTAGAGTTTGATCTAGAGCACTGGAAAAAAGTCCAAGAAGACTTCTATGCTCAGAAATCTAGACAAGAGTACTTTAAATCTTTTGATAGAAATACTGGTTTTTACCATAATTATAATTATGCCAATAGAAGAAAGCATTTTAACCATATTAGTGCTCTTAAATTGGAAAATGGGCAGTGGGTTAATGATACAGATAACCTTGAAACCCTTTTGGTTAATCATTTCAGTTCTATAGGGACTACTTCTAATCCTTATAGAAATACTGAAATTCTTAATTTCATTGACCCTTGCATCTCTGATGTTGATAACTTGTCCCTGCTTAGACCAGTTACTAAGCAGGAAGTAATTGATACTATAAACCAAATTACCCCCTGGACTGCCCCAGGGCCCGATGGTTTTCCCCCAGGGTTCTATAAAGAAAATATTGATCTTCTTATAGATGATGTTTGGCAAACGGTCAATAGGTTTTTTGAGTCTAAACATCTTTTAAAGGAGATGAATCATACTTTCTTGTCTCTGATCCCAAAAGTAGACAATACTTCTAGCCCCACTGATTTTAGACCTATCTCATTGTGTAATTCTAATTACAAAATCATTTATAAGATTATTGTGAATAGAATGAAACCTCTTCTAAGAAAAATGATAATCCCTTATCAGGCTGCTTATGTTCCTAATAGGAATATTGAAGACAATGTCATCATTGCACATGAACTGGTCCACACAATAAAGAGGAAAAGGAAAAAGGATAAATGGGGAGTCATGGGCCTTAAACTTGACATGTCTAAGGCCTTTGACAGAGTCGAATGGTTTTTTCTAAGAGATATTCTTAAAACTTTTGGTTTTTCTGAGCACTGGTGTGACTTAATACATCAATGCATTAGTACCACTAGTATTTCCATTATGCTAAATGGATCTCCATGCAAATATTATAGACCAACTAGGGGTCTGAGACAAGGTGATCCCTTGTCTCCATACCTTTTCATCATTTGCATGGAATCTTTTTCTAGGTATCTCATTCATGCTGAAGAGAATAATCTCATTCACGGCATTAAAGTTAGTAAATTATCCCCTAGCATAAATCATCTTCTTTTTGCCGACGATTGTCTCATTTTTTCAAAAGCCTCTCATACTGAAGCTAATAATCTGTTGAGATTAATTAAGGATTTTATTATGGCTTCTGGTCAAGTGATTAATCTTCAGAAATCTGGATGTTTTTTTAGTAATAATGTATATCCTGATCATGTTGTCTCCCTTATCAATGATTTAAAAGTTAAGAAGATTTCTCTAAATGAAAAATACTTAGGTCTACCCCTTTTTATAACTAGTTTTAGAACTGATTCCTTTAACTACCTTAATGATCACTTTGATAAAAAGGTTGCTAAGTGGAAAGGTAAGTGTTTTAATCAGGCTGGTAGATCTGTTATGGTTCAAGATGTGCTAAAATCATCTCCCATTTATCACATGAATACTTTTACTATTCCTGATAGTATCATTAATAACATGGAATCTTCCCAAAGGGATTTCTGGTGGGGTAAGTCTAGAACAGGGGTATGTATTTCAGGTCTTGGCCAAGAATTTGCACTCATAAATACCAAGGCCGCTTAGGCTTTGGAAATCTTAAGCATGTTAATCTGTCTCTTTTATCTAAAACTGCTTGGAAGTTGATTCACAATCCTAATGCTTTGTGGGTGGTCATTCTTAGATGCAAATACTTTAAGAACCGTCACCCTCTTCACTACTCTAAGAAGGATGATTGTTCCTGGGCTTGGAGGAGTATTTGTCGAGGTCTAGATTTCATTTTGAAACATTCTGTTTGGGAAGTTAAGGATGGTAAAAGTATTTCTGATTTTAGAGATAAATGGATTCCAAATTCTTGTGAGCCTTTGTTTGTTGATAATCCCAATCCGAACCTTACTGTTTCTTCTTTCATAAATGATGATTCTAAAACTTGGAATTTTGAGTTAGTTAGAGATTTTTTTACTCCTAATAATGCTAAAAATATCCTTGATTCTAGAATCCCTCTCTCAGGGAGTGATAGACTTATTTGGCCATATTCCAAAAATGACCAGCTCACCGTTAAGTCTGCTTATAAAGTAATCTCTGGCCAGATTGAGTATGTGCAAAATGTTCAAAGTAGTAACCCTTTATACAAAGCCTTATGGAGACTCTCAGTTCTCCCTAAAGTTCATATTTTCATATGGAAGTGTCATGAGAACATCCTCCCTGCAAACTCTGTGCTTGCTATGTTTGTTGATAGGGATAATAACTCTTGCATTATGTGTAACTCTGACTCTCTTGAAACTCCTGAGCATATTTTGTTACATTGTCAATTTGCCAAGTCAGTTTGGTCTTTAACCCCATATGCAGATTTGATTGCGCAAGATAGTGATTCTTTTACCAGCATCCATGACTGGGTAGTCAAATGGATTGCTGACAACAGGTTGAAAGACAAAGCTGCTGCAGTTTTCACAATTGCTTGGAGTATTTGGAAGGACAGATGCTCTTGTGTTTTCCAAGGAAAAATCTTAAACTACCATGTTACTGCTAGAATAGCAATGAAACTGGTCACTAACACTGAGACCTATTTAATTGATATTATTCCACAAGAGTCTGTACATGTCCACTATTCTGAAGAAAAAAATCTTTCCACAATCACCCATTCTTTGCCATCTGACTGTGTACTTATTTTCAGTGATGCTGCTTATGATAAAAATACTAATTTGTAAGGCATTGGTCTAATCATGTTAAACATTGCAGGTTTGTTCATTCGATGCAAGCTCAAAGCTGGGACAGTGAGGAATGCGGAGGAGGCGGAAAGTCTAGCATTACTGGAGGCTGTGACATGGGAAAAAGATAAAAGCCTAGAGAAAGTATGCTTTATCAGTGATGCTAAAATAATTATCGAAGATCTTAATTCCACTAGCAACCAACTATTTTGGTATAATAGATCAGTCCTAGAAGACTGTAAAAATATCTGTTCTTGCTTTCATTTGGTTAAGTTTGAATTTCTTAAGAGAAACAATACTATTCTAGCTGATCGAGCAGCTAAGTTCAGTAAAAGGTCTAAAACCTCAGGAGAATGGATGGGAAATGTCCCTAACTTTCTCAACTCTGAAATGTAATCTTCTTTTCTTCAATAAAAAAAAATTTCTAGCAAAAAAAATTCAAATATTATTATTAGTTCCGCAAAATTGGTATGAGAAACGAACAAAATATTACCACATAAACTAAGCCAAAAAAACATGGGAACGACACGCTCATTTATATTTGGCGTGAGTATTTTGTCACTTGTAGAATTGAACTCATAGCAAAGTTATCACAATAAAAGGCGGTGACTAAATACAACCCACATTTGATTTAAATACAACCTAGATTATACTATTTCACTTTCTGTTTTGGAATAGCTAAATACAATCTAAAAATAAGTCAAAGGAATATTTCTTATTCATGGACAACCTTCTTTATTTCTTCTCTTCTTCCACTGATAATCAATCTATATCATCAGTTGTTGCTGGAACTCACCTATAATCTGAGTTGTGATCATTAATTAGCAACACTAATAAAGTTGTGAGATATTATTTATGGATCCTGATCACCATGTTACGGGTCTTGATGGTTACTTTTTTTTTTGAAGGGCAAAGGGGCTCAAAGAGCCCAAATTTATTAAACTAACTCAGCAGAATTGATGTCGAAAGGATACAAAGAGGTGGAGAATGAGCATTCCACCAGCTATTTACATTAGAATGCATTGCATATTGGCATAATACATGAGCCAAATTGTTTGCATTTTTAGGAACGGACTGAAATTTAACATCAGAAAAATAGTTCACTAAATCTCTTATTTCAAGAGTTACAGACCGTATAGACCAAGGGATATTGCAAATATCTCCCAGCACTGCATCCATCACGTTGGTTGCATCACTTGATGGTTACTTATATATACAAACTTGATGGATTTCATGAATATGATAACGCCATCTCTATCTGTTTTGGTTCCAACTGATGATGAAAAATAAAAGTCATCATTCCTTGTTTATGTTCTAAAGATTAATTAACTTTAACCCTAAATTCGGTGTAATCACACGACATTAAAATAATTTTAACAATCATCCATCATCGTCATATAAATATATACATGTGTTATAAGTGAACACTAAGGGATCATTCCAAGCTATGTCTGCCGATCGAGAAACAGGGAGGGAAAATGGTGAAATCATCTCTTACAGTTATTGATTAAAAACATAGGGCTACTGATGAATTAATAGATAGTCGAGGGGTTGCATTTAGTCTTAAGCGAAATTCTGAACGGTTATGTTTAGTTTGGGTTGTATTTAACCCAAACATGGGTTGTATTTAGTCACCGCCTAATAAAAATTGATTTGAACAATTTCAGGCCGAAGTAACTATTTTGTGTTATCGTTTTAGCTTAGCTTTTATGTACCTCTCTTTACTACAGAATCAACTACCAAGCCTTTTTCTACTAATTAAAACCAAGGTTCCATGACTAATATTTGAAAACAAGACTGTTATAGGGGCGTCATGGTTTATTAGAGGGGCGGCATTGTAATATGACAAAAGGAGTCGTTACATGATAATTCAAGTGTCCCTTATCCAAATTTTTTTGGAAATAACAAATTAACCCTCATAATTGATAACCTAGTTTAGTGATGATAATCAAGTTTAGTGTTAATGATTAATTTTACTTATATTAACTCAAAACCAAAACCAAAATCAGATTTTTAGAGTTAAAAAAAAAAAGTTTAGAGGAGATCTAGAAGGTCAATCTCAATCAATTGAAGAAATTAACAAACAAAATGAAGAACCAGGACTTGAAAATGACCGGGTATACTTCTAAATTGGTCGCAACTAGATTTTTGTTGCTCAAAGTTATCTAAAGTACGTGAAAAAAAATCATTTTTTTTACATTTTCATAGCTAATTACGGTTTGAATTTTGCTCATAACCAACCGTAAATCGGAGTTACGGTTCGTAAAAGATGAACTACCAACCGTAACTGGTTAAATTTGAAGAAAACCCAATCGTAAAACCAGTTACGGTTGGTAACTAAATGCCATAACTCATTTACGGTTGGTAACCAAATGCTCGATACCAACTTAGTTACGGTTGGCAACCAAATGCTCGATACCAACCATAACTGAGTTAAGGTTCGTAAACTAAAATGGTTACCAACCGTAACTGAAGAAAATTCTCCGATATAAGAACATACGGTTAGTAATTGAACTATTACCAACCGTAACAACATCAAAATCTCCAGTTACGGTTCGTAATTGAGTTAAAATCAACCGTAACTTGCATAAACCCAGAAATTTTAATTTCAATTTTCATCTAAAACCCTAATTTTTTATAGAAATTAAACTTAAATTGAACAAAATAAACCAAACCGTAACCGGATTTTCAAAACATACCTCATATAAGTCATTACACTACACTTGATTAATTTTCGAATCGTTGATTAATCGAAGACGATGAAATTTTGAGTTTTAATGGAGGTTACGGTTGATGGGAGGAGGGGAAAAGAAGAAGAAAGAAAACAAATTTTCAATTTAGCTTTGATTTAGGTTAAAAATGGGGAGGGTAATCTGGTCAATTTACACCCCTATAGGACATCCCCTAACCAACTAGAGGGATATTACTATCACACTGCCGCTCCTCTAATAAACTATGTCTCCCCTATAACAGAATTTTTTGAAAAACTCGATATGGACACAAGTGCAGGTGGAGTAATTGACATCATAAATGGATTTTGTCTTCATTATACATTGTTCTGGCATTCAGATCCTCTGTTACCAAATCTCTCTATTCCTCTATTCCATCCAATCTCCAACAACCACTTGTCTCCAATTCTAACTACCTACGTTAGCAGTTTTGGGCGCGATTACTTGCCCAATTTAACCTTGGGTTTTTAGGGGCGATCCCAACAGAATTAGGGTCGACACAAAAGACAAAATAGGTCAAAAATACTTAAATGCCCCTTCATAATCGGGAGGTTAATCCATAATCGGTAGTTTGGGGAAACTCTATATTCGGTAGTTATATGAAGTATTTTGACTACCGATTATAGGCTCAACCAAACTAGAAAAATAGAGGATTTTTGCAAACTCTCATTTTGGGGAAACTCTATATTCGGTAGTTATATGTGTTGGATATTTTCAAGATTGTTTTCCACTATCCCGGGCCGCGTAGCCCCTCCCGGCTATGTTCGACCTATTCGGTTTTCCAGAAATTTTCACAAAACGTGTATGTTCCTATAGGGTTTCTTCAAGAGACACCATTGGTTGGATATTTTCAAAGAGATCCAGGATAATCGGAAGTCAGGATAACTTCATTTACTACCCGATTATAGGATCAACCAAAATTCAAAAAAAAAAGAGGATTTTTGCAGAATTTGATTTTGGGGCTACGCTATATTCGGTAGTTATATGAACTATATTGACTACCGAATATGGTAAGATTTCGTCAAATAGTTCTACTGTATAATCGGAAGTCATTATAACTCTTCCTTTCTTACCGATTATTGGCTCAACCAAAATTCCAAAAAAAAAGGATTTTTGCAAAATATGATTTTGGGGCTACTCTATATTCGGTAGTTATGTTAACTATCTTGACTACCGATTATGGTAGGATATTTTCAAATATAGCCACTGTATAATCGGAAGTCATGATAACTCTTCATTTTTTACCGATTATAGGCTCAACCAAAATTCCAAAAAAAAAAAGGATTTTTGCAAAATCTGATTTTGGGGTTACTCTATATTCGGTAGTTATATGAACTATCTTGACTACCGAATATGGTAAGATTTCGGCAAGGAGGTCTACTATATAATCAGAAGTCAGAATAACTTCATTTACTACCGATTATAAGATCAACCAAAATTCAAAAACAGAGGATTTTTAAAAAATCTGATTTTGGGGCTTCTCTATATTCGGTAGTTATATGAACTATCTTGACTACCGATTATGGATAGAGGATTTTATTTTGGGAATACTTTATATTCGGAAGTTAAAGAAACTAAATTGACTCCCGATTGTGGATTAACTTCCGATTGTAAAGTTATCTACCGATTGTAAAGGGTAGTTTGGCCATTAAAAAAACGGGATTTAAAGTAACCTACCGATTATAGATTAATATTATTTTTAATTTCTATTTTTTTTTTCTGCAGGATCTAAAGGAGTAACTTTAAGGTGAAATTTCCATTTTTTTCTTTTCTTTTCTTTTGTATTACTTTTAATCTCGTTTTGTTTCTTTGATTAAGGACTGGGTTTTCTTTTGATTGCTTGTTTTGTTGTTTATTTGGTTTGCAGGATCTAAAGGAGGCAAATTTCAGGTGAAATTTTCAGGCATTTTCTTTGTATTAAGAAAAATTAAATTTGTTTTTCTTTAGTTTCAATTTCTTAGGGTTTAGTGGAATTTTTTTTCTTCTTTAATTTCTGAGTTCTTAGTGTTTGTGTCACGGATTTGGTGGTCTAGAAAGGAAATATGGATATGGGTTTTTGTTGATGGAACTTGATATTGTGGTTTGAGCTTTGGATTTCTTAGATTTGAGCTTAGAATTTCTGATTGAGGTTTGGGCTTTATCTGTTTTGTACATGATATTGGGGTTTTGTGAAATTTCTTAGTTTCTGATTGTATTTGTGTTGTTGTCTTTAATTTGTTGAAAGGGAAAGCAAGAGATTTTGGTGTCCTGAATAAATTATTGGATCGTACTGATATATTTAACTCGGTATATATCCTTGTTAGCTGATAAGATCAATATACTATACTAGAGTTCGTAATTGACGTTCTGTAACGCCTTATTGGAATATTTTTTTATGATTGCGTGAATGTTCTACCCAAGTTTCTCTGTTAGGCTTTAAGATATGGGTTTTCCTGATTCTGTGCATGATTGAATAGATGCGTTAATTGCCTCTTGTATGGTCAGAATTTCAATCAACACACCTCTCTGTAATTGCTGGTACTGGTTTAGGTATTATTTAATGCTCTTTTAAAGTCTTCAAATTTTGTAGCATCTGATTAGTTTGCTTTAACGATTTTGTATTTCATCCTTATTTGGTTCTGCTTCTTAAGTTCAGGGTACAAAAGAGTCTTTGGCTCTTAGTAATTTACATTGCGTTGGATTTACTCCCTGTTCTAGTTAAAGTATACTAGTAAAGACACATGCCGATGCGCCTGCTGACATGCTGCAAATGGATGTAATTTTGAACAGAGCGGAGAAATCACTGCTTCTTGTCTGTCATGGATAGTCAACTATGTTGCACTAACTCTCTGTCTGTTTTGATTTTATTCCAGTCATGACTTTCTTTTTTCGGTGTAAAAAAAAAGGTAAATCTGGCGCAATGGGTTGTTATGCCAGTTCAATGGGAGCTTGTATATTGCGCGTTGTTATACTGTGCTAAAATCCGAGGCCTAAGAACTAAGGCCAGAACTCACTTACATGTGCGGATGACACATAGGTGTCAACTGAACACTTGTTACATGTCTTATACACGTGTAAAAGAGTGTCTCACATTTTAAGCTTTTCATGAAAACATAAGGCATTACTTTGATTTTTTTCTTTGTGAAAGGATTCAAAGATAAATGTTAACCGACTCTGAAATTTGTTATTTCAGAAATTAGTTTTAAGCTAACAACGAAAATACCCTCTCTTCAGTTTAGGTCACCTTCGCTTCCAAACTCTTCCATTAACGACACCGAATTTTTCTTATTCTTAGTAGGTAGAATTTTTATTTAGAATCGAAATCATCAGGAGTAAGAAGTAAAAAGTTGATTTTTGTTTCTTTTCTAAGAAACTGATTTGTCAATTGATGCTCTAATTTGAATTTTTCTTTGCCTTTAAATAGATAAATTTGGGTTTTTGATTTGTTGATTAATTTGAATTTGTTGTTTTATCTAATCAATCATCCCAATTTTTGATCTTATAACTGAATTGTGGTCGACTGATTTCATGTTTCTATGCAAACTCAGATTCATGTTTTTGTCTATGTATGAGAAGTAGTTCAGAATCGGGGAAGAGAAAAAAAGGAAAGGGTAGTTGAAAGTGATTAAGTCTATATGTCATCTTTATTAATTGCTATGAATTAGTGCTTGCAGTTTGAACTTAAGGCATGCTTCTTTGTTATTTTTGAATTAATGCTTGCAGTTTGAACTTAAAGAACACTTATTTGTTATTTTTGATCTGATGGTGACATTTTTGTGGTTAATAATTTGGTCATTTTTTTCTTGATGGGATCTGTGGTCATTTTTGTTTAGTGAATTAGACTATTAGAAGAAGCTATTTAGTCTGAAATTTTTTTCTAGAAAAATGTACATGGCACTTGTTTCCTTTTCTTCTTTGCTAGAGCTTATTGTGCTTCTTCAGGCCTGGTTGCACTGAAGGTCCTAATTCTAGCTTTTTGATAGATACCACTTCAATTTTAGTGTCATTAGTTACCAACTAGAATAATACTCCATAAATGGAGATTCTGACCACTAGGAATCATACCACGGCGTTGAACAACCATCTTTCTTCGTCACCTTATTGTTGCTCTTTAATCAAATGGAGTGAACAACCATTTTTTTTCATCACCTTATTCTTGCTTATATGAATGAAATTTGTATGTGTGAAGTCTACAGATGGTTAAATTAGAAACTGTATTTGTATATAGCATAACAGATGTCACAATTTACCATCCAGCTTTTGGTTTTTTTATGGATTGGTGTCATTTGCAAAGAGTACAATGTACAGGGAACTGAGTGGTTTCATGATATTGAATGTAGACTGTGTAGTAGTTATCGTAGTCTCAACTTTTTCATGTCTAGTGGCATTTGCAGAGAGTAATATGTATGTGTTAATTGGAAACTGTATTTGTATAGAACAGAACGGTTGTGACAATTATGATTGAGCTTTTGGCATTGGATAATGAGTGGTTTCATGGATTGGTTGTTAAGCATGTTCTTGAAATTGAATGTAGATTGTGTAGTAGTTATGGTACTCTATACTTTTTGATGTTTGGTGGCATTTGCAGAGAGTAATGAAAACAAACTTAGTATAATATGTATAGGTAACTGAGTGGTTTTGTAGATTAGTGTCTTAAGCAGGCTCAAGAAATAGAATGTAGAATGTCTAGTAGTTATGATGCACATGCTCCTTGCATAAAATACTTACAAATTTTGGGTTCTCTTAGGGTCTGTATTTCAACATTTGTATCATTTAAAGACTGAGATCCTTGAACATTTCTGTTAACAAATTTGGGTATTAACAGGATAATTTTGTGATTTTCTTGTACTTTGTATTCTGGTAATTCTTTATGGCATTCTTAGTCAAACTTTTTACTTAATTATATATTACTTGTGTCCTGTAACTTGGAATCATTTGTTGCCCTCAATTGTTAAGAATTAGAACACAAGTTCAACTGTAATTTTCTAATGTTCCTTTCTACTTTGATGTCATGTACTTATGGTCCTAGAATATTAATTGAAGAAATTTATACTGATTGTATCCGTCGTTATCTTAGTTCAATAATATTGTGATTAATAAATGGATAAGAGTTGGGTTCATTTTGAAAGATCAAGTAAGGAGTTTCATGAAGGGTTGTGTTTGTTCTTGAACTATGTGTTTGAAAATGGGTTTGTTACTGAAGATAACAAAGTGAAGTGTCCATGCAAGGAGTGTGCCAATATACATTACCAGACTAGAGATGAGATATATGATGAGTTAGTTACATGTGTTATGTTAAGGACCTATACAGTATGGTATCATCACGGTAAGGGTTTAGAACAACATTTCCATGTAATTTGGGGCCCGAAAATATCAATGCGGATAAGGTTATTATGGATAAAAATGGAGAAGAGGTTGGAGATGACATTACTGGAATGCTGCGATATGTATACGGACTACGTGCTGATGAGGATATGAGTGATATATTGGATGTAGAAATGAGTCGGATGCCAAGTGATAGTTCAGCTGTGCAGTTTTATAAGTTGCTAGAAGATTCAAAGAAGCCGTTATACCCCGGATGTGATAAGATGTCGATGATGTCTTTTGTTGTTAGATTTTGGAACTACAAATGCGTTGGTGGGATGTCTGACAAGTCATTCAAAGAGATGCTTCAACTCATGAGAGAATCATTTCCAGAAGGGTGCACATTGCTAGAAAATTTCACACAGTGTAAGAAGGTACTATCAGATTTTGGGATTGTCTTATGTTAAGATTGATGCGTGTCCCAATGATTGTATGTTGTATTATAAGGAGACAGAAGATCTTGAATCTTGTACGGTTTGCAAAGCTTCTCGTTACAAAGATGGAAGATTAAAAACGCCGGCTAAAATACTTCGTCACCTTCCTTTAAAGCCTCGGCCAAAACAGTTGTTCATGTGTTCTAAGACTGCAGGAGATATGAGATGGCATCATGAAGGGCGTACAAAAGATGGGGTATTGAGACATCCAGCTGATTCTGAAGCTTGGAGGCATTTTGATGAGATGAATCCAACTTTTAAGGCAGATCCAAGGAATATCATATTAGGTTTGTCAACTGATAGGTTTAGTCCATATAGTTCAATGAGAAATCCGCATAGCACATGGCATGTGGTTCTGTTACCCTATAACTTACCACCATGGTTATGTATGAAACAACCTAACATGATATTGTCTTTGCTTATACCAGGCCCGCATAGTCCAGGTAATGATATTTATCTTGATTTTTGTATGTTTTGTCAAGATTACATTAATATTCTTTCATAACCAAATATTCAAACTGATCACAACCTTTTATGTCAAAAATTACAGGTAACGACATTGATGTGTACCATTGATAGATGAGATGAAGGAATTATGGGAGGAAGGGGTGGACACGTATGATTCTTCACGAAATGAGATGTTCAATCTGAAAGCGGGATTATTATGGACTATAAGTGATTATCCTGGACTTGCAATGCTCTCTGGAAGGAGTAATAAAGGTAAATTGGCATGTTCAACGTGTCTTGAAGAAACTCGGCACCAATGGTTGAAGAATGGAAGGAAAACAGTCTACATGGGCCATCGACGATTCTTACCGATGAATCATAGGTAATAATCTTTATACTTCAACTGAGTTCCTGTAGTCTACATGGGCACGACTGAACATGTAGACAAAATTAGTTTTTTTCTTTTTATAGACAAATAGATAAACATGTATAACTTCAAATGAACCAAGAGGCGCCATTGTACATTGTGTTTCAGTTATGTGTTTCACAAGTTTTCGCAGCAGTGCTTAATCTTGAAAAAGCATAATAATCTTATATTATTCTATTTGTTAGTAAATTGAATGAATCTCTATCTGTGATGCAAATAACATTAGCTTTTGATAGTTTCGGTTCTAGTTTTATTGACCGATTCTAGATATTAGGAGTTATATCTTTTCTTTGATTTACTTATGTAATCTTAGGAGTAAACTTTGAGAATATATGAGTGTTATTGCAGTTGTGTTTACTTGTGAATGCTCACATCTTCTACATTTGGATGCTAAGATTAGTCAAGTGTTCCGTTATTAATGATGTTTGTTTTAAAATTGATGTGTATTTGACTATTGTCTGAATTGTTATCATAGGCTTCGCACCACACTTAAGAAAGATTTTGATGGGAAAGTAGAACTTAGCCCATGTCCTACCCATTGTTAGGGCCAGATATCTTGAGCTTGCTGAAAGACATTCCACACATATTTAGGAAATAGTTCGAGGAGAATTTGAGGGGAGATCGGCCACGCAAGAGAAAATCACGAGGATCAAGTAGAGCCGTAGATAATATGCCAAGCAATTGGAAGCAATTGAGTATCTTTTACGAACTTCCATATTGGGTAAATAATCTTCTCAAACATAACATAGATGTGATGCACACTGAAAAAAATGTTTGTGATAGTGTTCTGGGTACGATAATGGATATTGCTGGAAAAACTAAGGATGGTCTTAAAGCAAGATTTGATATGCAACTCCTGAAAATTAGACCTGAATTTCATCCAAGGCCTTTACCAAACGGGAAATACTTCTTGCCAGGAGCATGTTATTCCATGAATAATCTAAAAAAGACTATGTTTCTTAATGTCTTGAAGAATTTGAAGACCCCAGATGGTAGGGATGGCAATGGGGCGGGGACCTTGAATCCCATCCCCTACCCCGTTCAAATAACCAAGACCCATCCCCTAACCGTTCCCCATAAGAATGGGGCGGGGACGGGTATGGGGAATCCCCGTAGGGGATGGATTTCCCATGGGTTATCATAACATTACAATATATATTTTAAATTTTATAAAAAATTATAATGGTTCAAACAATAATAATAACCTAACCGTGCATTTTAAAATTTTAAGTTTATAATAACCAACTAAAAAATAAAGTAAACAATTGATCCATAATAAAGTATTATGATTCCTTTTACTTCTTAGTTCCTCATTATTAACCATCTTCCTCCATGTTAATCATCTCATCATGATCTTCTTCGTTATCTTCCAAAAACGTTTCTCGTTCAAATATAATAAGTTATGGTATGGGGCGGGTATGGGGTGGGGACCTTGAATCCCATCCCCACCCCATCCCCGCATCACTACTTTCGGGGATTCCACGTAACCCGCCCTGTTTCCCGTTTATACGGGTAAAACCCTAACCCGTAGGGGCGGGTCCCCATAGGGATGGGTTTGGGTGGGGAAAATTTCCATCCCTACCAGATGGGTACTCAGCATACATTGCGAGGTGTGTAAATTCCCATCAACGTAAAAAAATTGGTCTAAAAAGTCATGATTCACATGTGCTCATGTAGCAGCTTCTACCTTTGACATTCCAAAAGACATTACCGTCTAAGGTCAGTAAAGTGCTAATGGAGTTGAGTTCCTTTTTCCATGAACTATGCTCCAAGGTGTCACGCCCCGAATATTTTGAAGAGTTGGAGAAGATCATTGTTACCATTGTTTGCGAATTAGAGAGGATTTTTCCACCTGCCTTCTTAGACATCATGGTTCACTTGCCTATCCATCTGGCGACAGAAGCACGTTTAGGAGGACCTGTGCAGTATCGGTGGATGTACCCCATTGAACAGTATAAATTTTAAACTTTTATTTGATTTGATTTGTTTTGTTTGTTTCTTACTTATTTCTGTTCAATAAAGTTATTTGCTCTCTTTATTGTTGGTTTTATGTTCACTCACTTATTATTCTTTTTTGGCAGGTATTTGTACACTTTGAAGAAATATGTAAGGAACAAAGCTCATCCAGAGGGATATATTGCTGACGGATATTTGGAAGATAAATGTGTTACATTCTTGTCGATGTACCTCAAAGATATCGAGTCAAGAACTAATAGACCACCTAGATACGTAGATGATACTCCTATTGGGAAAGCCGTAAGATTTGCTTTAACTGGCGTTCAAAAGAAGAATATGCATGACTATATCTTGTCTAATGATGATGATGTGGCTCTGTACATAGCGTAAGAAACACTTTATTTACCTAAGTTTCATGTTAAGTCTTTTACTTTTGCTTTCCAGGACGGCCACACCATTTAATTTATCTGTTTTGATTATATTTTTTAGGCAACACAAAACTACACTGGCTATGATGCACCCAAGACTGAGTGACCTTGAACGCCAGCTAAAGCACAAATATGAGTTTGCTGATTGGTTTAAGAATCATATTAGGTTGCTTGTGAAATCTAAAGTGAGTATTGCTGAAGGATTAGATTTGCTTGCTGAAGGTCCTTTTTCAACTGCGAGAAAATTCGCCGGCTATACAACACAAGGCTATAATTTCAAAGTTTTAAGTAAAGAAAATGGAGCCAAGACACAGAATAGTGGTGTGGTAGTCAATTCAATAGTTCCTTCCTTTAGAAGTGGAGCAGCTCAGAACCCAAGCAATGATACAGAGTGCTCGTACAATGGAGTACTTACAAACATAATTGAGTTGACATATAGACAAGGTCACTTATACGTGTTGTTTGAGAGCAATTGGGATAATATGGTGAACACTTCTGGCAGAACAAGGACTTCTGGTTTGAAGACTGATAGTTTAGGATTCACTCTTATGAATTTTAACCATCTCTTGGGAACACAACAGGAGGAGCCTTATGTGTTGGCCTCTCAATGCCGACAAGTATTTTATGCCCAAGACCTTGTAGAACCTGAATGGGATGTTGTGGTCAGGAATAAACCTAGGGATATCTTTGACATGGGTGATGATAGTCCAGATCAACTATTGGATAACCTTCCATTTGGAAATGAAGTCAACAATGAAGAGGATGATAGTATTGGTGCTATAAATGATGGGACTGGGGTGATAGTTGATGTTCCTATGATAAATGGCAGTGGAGATCAAATATGGGTAGAAGAGGAAGAATAATAGGAGGAAGAACAGGAAGAAGAAGAGGTAGAAGAAGAAGAAAAAGACGCCAACAAAGAAGTAGAGTCAGAAGAAGAGGAATTTGTGGATGGGTTTTTAGAAGATGAGAATAATGGCCCTGATGTTGAGTTTGACAGTGGATCAGATGATGATTCTTGAACAAATTACAATTTTTCATTACTTAATTGCTTGTTCTCCTTATAATGTGATATTAATGTAATATTAGAATAGATAATTCTAATGAAATGTGTATTTCTGCAAGTTATGCTTATTTCAGTTGTTTCTCATTGTTAGATTATTATTTAAGTATACTAACATCATAAATTTTAGATTTTTTGTAGGATTCCTCGAGGTGGAGCGGCTTTGAGGTTCTTGAATGACTTATTACCAAATCAGAGGCTTGCAGTTGAAGTGGATATGGGACACATTTGTCCTATGGGGGAAAATGGTACGTATATAACCAAATATATCACTCATCTAGCGAATGATGGACACAAACTACCGTTGACTATACATGACTGGAAATACATGCCTTCACAGTTAGTTGAGAATGTGGTGCTTGAAATAAAGGTACAATAATATATGCATGTTTTTTCATATAACCACTGAATCCATATCTTTTCAAAATTTGAAATGTTCGTCTTTTGTGATTGTATATTTGATGTCAGCAAATATTTGAGTACCCAGAAGTGTTGGATGATTGGATCTACACCAAGATAAATGAAAGGTGGAAGGATTACAAATATCATGTTAAAAAGGATGCTTATAAAAAATGGAATACGGTGGAAGAACGTCTTGCAAATCCAATACACAATGTTGTTGAGAGCCAGTGGAGGGTACTCGTTGAGGTTTGGGATACTGATGTGAAGAAACAAGTAAGCATTAGTATTTTTGTTTTTCATGAGAAGTCTCATAATTAAGCAGGCCTGACATTTTAAGATCTTATGTTTTGTGTAGGAAATATGCCAAAAAAAACAAGGAAAACAGGGAGAAACAAAAATCTCACCATACTACTGGATCTAAACCACATGCTAAGTGTGATGCAGAGGTAAGTTTCTATACCACTTCCAGGTCTTAAGTACTCTTTCCTATGCTAATAGTGATGGATCTTCCTTGCTGTTAAATCATAAAACTTGAATAGTAGAACTTAGAATTGAACTTAATCACTACGCCCCTACCTTCCTTAGCTACTTTTTTTCCCGCTTCTGTTTGTTATGTTTGATTCTTAAGATGGAAATCCATAAACTGTCTTTAATAATTGTTATCTTTTTAAGTTTTCAATGAGTTTATATGTATATGTATATGTTTCTGTTTTTAAATGTATGTTGATTTTCTTTTTGAATTATCTGTATATAGCTGGGAAAGAAAATAGGAAGGCGTCCTAAACATCACGAGATCTTTGGTGCTACCCATACTAAAAAGAAGAAAACTGAAGAACCAAATGAAGTATTAATGGATCCAGAAGTTGATGCAGAACTTGTACGTATTTTCATTTATTATGAATCAATTTTTAATTTGTTTAGATATGATTACTTAAGCACTAGCTCTAAATGTGGTTTTGGCATCCATGGACACTCCACTGTTTTGTGTAGTAAAAGTCACTTCTGCTTCAACTGTTTACGCATAGATATTTGGCTAAGAAAGAAAGATGTATTTACGGTTATGTGATGCTTGGCTAAGACGAAAGATGTATTACTTTTAATTCTTAATATGACACATAATGAAGTAGGGATGCAAATTTTAGTGGTGCAATAATGATACAATAAGTTAGGATGCAATATATCTCCTAGTACATATATCAGCACACAACTTTTCATGTGCTTCCTGATGGTATATCTGAGTGAACAATGCCTTTTGATATGTTATGGTTGTTGCCTACTTTTGCCTACTTTTTAAATGAAAATGTAGTTTTCAAGGCTATTTCCCTAACTTTTTAAATGCATTTGCTATTTTATTGATATTTTTGTAGAAGGAAATGGAGGAAGTAGAGATCCAAGCTAGCCAACCAGGTTCTCATATTGTGCTACAAGGACGACATGATGCTTTTTCCCAAGTGCGAGGATGAGATAAAGGTGGTCGTGTTCACTGTCTAGGCAATGGTATAAAGCCAAATAAATATTGTGGTGAAGAAACATCCACCAATCCTACCACTGACCCAAATGCTGAAGTTTTGAATCTTAGACAACAATTGGAGAGTACAGTCGCACAACTTCAAGAAGCAATGCAACGAATAGCTGAACTGGAGGCCCTTGTTGCACATCATGGACTGGGAACTTCCAACACTGTTACCCCATCGACTGAGGCAGAGACCAGGGACAGTCCATGAGCACATAGATGCTTGACTAATATATACTACTAATATACAACTCTGGCGACTCAGGTGCTTGTTTTTTTTTTTTTTGGATACAAGGGAATGTGATCTCTTTTTTTTGTTTTCATGCCATCAGGTGTGTTCTTATCATGTCCCAAACTTTCTACAAGCATTTTGAATGTTGATAATCTTAGTTTCCATCTTTTTGAACTCTCTAGATATTTTTTTTGCCCAGATTTATGTTTTTTAAACACTGAAACATCTTACTGTTGTTTCTATGGTGCATCAATGTAAAATGTAAAACTTATTGTTGTTTCAGTGAAACTTCTTACTATTGTTTCTATAGTGCATCAATGTAAAATGTAAAACTTACTGTTGTTTCTATTCTGCAATGGAAGGTTATACATTAGTGTGAATCATTAATGGCTTATAATTTTTGAGAATTCTGCATTTCTGAGAATCTAAAAACCGACACCGGCGACTGACAACCGACGACCGGTATCGATATCCGGTGAACGTCGGCAGAAATCGACGTCAACAATTTATATATTAGTGACGGTTTTTAAACCGTCACAACAGAAAACAAGTTATGACGGTTTGACCGACCATCACAAATATTCATGACGGTTGACTAAACGTCACGAATGATAAAGACCGTCACAAAAAACATTTGCGACCCCAGTAGTAACGACGGATTGTCGCTCGTCACAAAGTCACATTTGTGACGGTTTTTTATATATTTGTGATGGTTTTTTGCTATTTGTGACGGTTTGGAAACCGTCACTAAAGGCCCTCTGTTTTGTAGTATCTAGAATGCAACGAGGAATTTGAGGAAACAAGTCACCATACGCAGTGTCCGGAGTATTTTGGATATAGTAACTTAGACCCGATGTAATACTTATGTTCTTTTTGTTTTTAAGTTTTTCCACAATCTATTTATTTAATAAAAATGAACATTGCAAATACATAACATCAACAAAAATTAGACAGATTGAGTTTGACAATAATGGCTACTGATGGTCCAAAAACGGAAAAAGAAAAGAATTGTTCGGATATACAACGGATTACTTGAGATTCTGAAATCACATAAAGTTCACAGTGGTGTACGACGTCAAGTTTAAAGTTAGTAAAAAACATAATATGGCTAACAAAAATATTAAAAACAAACAAGATATATAAACTTAGAAAGTCGTGGGACTTGAAGAGGCCAATTTTGAAAACTACAATCTTAGAAATCAACGATCCACAATACCATAAATTTTTTTATAAATATTCAACATAGAATATGTCAAGTTTTGGAAAAGGATCTATTGACAACATATTAATTTGAAATAGGATCAGGGAGTACAATATGTTCAAGGTTCTTTATGAGGTAATGTGTCGCCAGATTGTATTCCAAGTGAAGGTAGGAACATATGGAAGTGACAAAATGTCCAAGACTTTTGAAGTTACCAAAGCCTTCGTTAATACAAATTGTTGGGCACAATACTTTGTTGAAGATTTAATGGCAGAGGTTCGCATATATACAATCTCTTCGAAAAGGTAATGTGTACACATTTTAAACATTGTCATCTAATGGGTGTTGAAAAATTACAGGAAAATCATGTCACATTGGATAGGTTGTATCATTCGTTCGATGCAAAAAATACTATTCTCTGCCTATTTGGAGGATCGACAACATGACCATGATAGATGAGTCAGCTGGAGCGAAATAAGAGCAGGTGGAGACTTTTATGGACGATATTGATTAGTTGATTTCACTGAGATGAGCGTTGCTGACGACATATTTCCAAAAAATATTTAAACTTCCATGTTCATGTAGAGGATTATCTCATTATAAGCAATGAACTTAAATAAAAAAGTGTTTAGAAGTTAAGATTATATTTCTTTCGTTTGAACAAATCTCCGGCGGTAAAATATTAAAGGAAAAAACAAAGAAAAAAAGAGAGGAAAATCCCAACTATTTTTATGACAAACACATATTAAATCATAAGTAGTTGATAAGTATTCGGGACACAAATAATACGATATATTAAAAATACTAGCCCTTAACCCGTGTCGTAACGGCACGGGCCCTGATGTTGGTTCATTTTTAATATATCATATAATTTTTGTCCCGAATACTTATCAACTCCTTATGATTTAATATGTGTTTGTCATAAAAATAGTTTGGATTTTCCTCACTTTTTTTCTTTGTTTTTTCCTTTAATATTTTACCTCCGGAGATTTTCTCAAACAAAAGAAATATAATCTTAACTTCCAAACACTTTTTTATTTAGGTTCATTGCTTATAATGAGCTAATGCTCTACATGAAAAAAAAAAAAAAAACATAAGTATTACATTGGGTCTAAGTTACTATATCCAAAATACTCCAGACACTGCTTCTGGTGCCTTGTTTCCTCAAATTCCTCATTGCATTCTAGACAGTAACACCAATCATTTGCGAAGTGAGCTATTTGCGCAAGTGTGGTCAATGTAAATGTATCCCTTGCCTGTAATAATAATAACAACACGTCAATTTTTTTCAAGGAATCTAGTTGTAAATGGTATGAATCTAATAGATTTGAATTATAACTCAATCTTAGATATCACCTTCTTCTCACATAACATAACAATTGAGGAAGGATAAATCTTGACCACTCTTTACATAGGCAGAGTTAGCCAAACTATG
The DNA here is from genome assembly GCA_023529315.1 of Papaver bracteatum. Lineage (NCBI taxonomy): Eukaryota > Viridiplantae > Streptophyta > Magnoliopsida > Ranunculales > Papaveraceae > Papaver > Papaver bracteatum. Next base: position 482,318 of record JAJJWX010004893.1, on the reverse strand, counting down.
TTTTGAAATTGTCTTACGTGAAAATTATTATTAATCCATATTTTAGTCAGCTCCTATCGAAGCCGATCTAATTAGTCCTATAGAAAGTTAATCTTTAATTTTTGACCCAATCTCTTGACCAAATTAGTGAACTATTCTCAGTCATGTTCTGCATTGTGTGATCTACCCATCTGTGTCTACTCTACCTTCTAACCCAGTGAATTAAACCTACACATATTGATCCGTAATTTGATATTTTTGATTTTTCATCAAGAGGTCGCATGATTTTAGAATGTAAAATATAAAAAATATTCTATAAACTTCGGAGGCAAAATTTAGATTTATGATTAGAGTTTTTTATGATGATTTTGTTGAACAAACATAATTTTCAAACAAATATTTTAGAATGCAAATACATTTTCCCGGTCAATAAGGTTTTATTTCGGGAATTGAGTGAAAGTTGTTGTCTTTGTAGGTAGTTGTCGCGAAACAACTCGACATTGATGGTCTTTCAGGAAAAAGAATGTAATAGTACTTCAGAGGGAGATAATGTTATATTACGCGGGTACACCAATTGCCTTTGTATAATACGGGTTATCGAACAGTCATGATCATATTGTCTTATACGTTCTGGTATCATCCTCGAAATATTTGGTTTTTGTCCTTATCAATTGTGCTAAAAACAACCGATTACATCTTTCACAATACAATGTTGCATGTTTTTTGAAGATTGTTTTTTTACTTGGTCAATAAAACTCACTAAAAAGCAAAAAATATTATTATACACTACTATTACCAACACCCACCACCATAAAAACCATCCACCGCCACTATTTCTTCCACCAATAGTAATGTTACCGCCTCCACCATTCACAAACACCCGCCACCACTTATACTAACCCTACTTCCACTACCACCATTAGAATTAATATAGTTTTTAGTAAAATTATTTATTAATAAAATTATGTATTTATGTTAAATTATAAAAGGGACATTTATAATAGAAATTTAATTAATCATTATGAACAATCAATGAGACACTAAACGTTTAAAAATGGTTAAGTTGAACAAACCCCAGTGATAAATTTATCTTTGCCAAGGACAAATCCTGACCACTCTTTACATAAACAAATCGATAATAAATAATTTCATATGTTCTGATCTTGATTCGTGTTGTTTGTTTAGTTATAACTTAACATGGCAATTGATTGCACCAATTTTTTTAAATGGACATGTGTTTTATCGAGTTTATTTTAACATTAGAATTATCAACCACATTTTATACTTTATAATATAACATTACATATTTTGTGGCATTACAAAATTAGCATAATATGTTTTTGTTCACCAATACCCGCCACCACCATAAAACCATATGAATCCACTTTTTTTATGCACCACCACCTAGTGGCGGAGCCAAGGGTTGACTAACCTAACCCTTTAAATTTTTAATAACTACATAAATTTTTTAGTTTATTTTATAATTAGTACTTTGTCCATATATATTTATGGTTTAGTCCACCAAAGTTTACATGTTTCTTTAAAAAAAAAAATAGGCCTCCCCAATGTAAATTTTTGACTCCACCACTGCCACCATCACTGCCACCCATCCCATGTAGGTTGTTGGACGCAATTCTAATTTTCAATCACAAATTCCATGTATGAGGTTTAGATTGAGTAAAATTTCGTCAATTGATTAGTTTCATTATTATTTTTCCGTGTATATATTCTTTTTTGTATTAACATTAAAAAATCATGATTTATACGATATAGTACCAAAGATAACAGGAGAACCATTTGGGTGATCCAACTATGATCATGAAAATATTGTCTTGTATGATATCATCCCTGAAATATATGGTACATTCATTTATCAAAAGTTTTAAAAACAACCAACCACATCTTCCACACTACGATGTTATCGATGTAGTAACGAAAATATAAAATTAATGTTGTCCATCGCTACTCACCAGCATTCACCGTCACTACTTCTTCCACCCCAAACCAGTGGCGGAGCCAGGATTTTGAGAAGATAGGGAGAAAAAATTCTTGGCAAGTTGGATACATGTGAAAAATGGACTTTGTATCCAATTTTACGATAAAAGAACAAAAATAAATATAATTGTGCTTCGCTACGCCCTTAACCACTACTAATCTTTCGGCCTCCATCTCTTCTACTACTCATTGTCGTAAAAAATGTCTATTGATATTATTTATCAAAATTACTTATTAACAGAAATAAATATTATAATTAATTAAGAAAATATTTATAATTAAAAAATGATTAGTCATTTATTATGAGAAATTAGTGAAACACTAATTAATGAAACACTTTATAATGAATATATTATTTATTATGTGCAATTAGTGGAACACTAATTAATAAAGCAATTATGGTATTAAAGTTGAACAAAGCCCCACTGTTGATTTATCTTTTCTATCAATTCCAACCAAGGTGGAACACTGGTTAGAGGCCACTCTTATGACACAATAGGTCATGAGTTTGAACCTCCACGTTATAATTTTTGAAGTTCTATATCTTGACTTGAGTGCTTATTTTTCATTCATAATATTGTAATGAATGCCGCACGTGCGAGATGTAGGGGGTGGTCTGAGGAACCACAGCCCTTGATTTATGTTTGTCCAGAAAAATCCTGACCACCACTAACAAAGGCAAACTTATCCAAACCCTGTTTTATACTAATGAAACAAACATCTAGTATAACATAAAAGGATGCATGGAGTTCTTATAAATCCTGGCTTAAAGGGGTTTATAAATGATTCAACATGTTTCCTAGTTTATTCACTCTTTACAAGTTATTTAGTTGCACAAATTTCGGTTGCACAATATTGGCGTGAGAGAAGTGGTCATGCATGATGCACCTGATGAGAATATGTAAGTAAAGTGTAAGCAGCGACAAAACCAGGAATCTTCATGATGATACGTGGTACAGTCAGAAAATACATCTAAAACCAGTTAAAAATGCAAATATTTATTTTAGTGTTGTCAAATTTCAATAGTAAAAGTTTTGTATGAGGTATACATGGTAGTGTTTTAAGGACAAAATTTTGACACTTTGGCCTATTATTTTTTAAACGTAATGACACTGTCACTCTTGAAAATATGATGTTACATGTGCATCTTCATTATAAAGTTAAATTGGCTAATATATTTTCGTATTAAAGCTAAGGTGGCCAATACAATTGAAGCTATTGAATAACTATCTGAATCACAACAGAATAACATCGAAACATCTCAATTTTTTAAGGTTAAATTTGTCGAAACCAATATGTCATTTCACGTCAATTAGTTAAAGACTAAAAAAACACCCAAGTATCGGTAGCAACGGGTGGGTTAAATAAAAAAAAAATGGACATTTGCAAGAACCCAAATAAAGTTTGTTAAATTTCTAGATAGTCTTCCCCAGTTCCGTCGTTGTCTTTGTGGGAACATTCTTTGGTCAATTGTTTCAATAAAAAAAAACAAAAACAAAAAATTCTTTGACCAATAAATTGACATCATAAAAATACGGATTTTCTCTTCACCTATAACAAACGTGTTAGTTGGTGTATTTTCTTTGGATATCGCTAAATTATTGAGTGGATTGGAGTCCGGGTAATCTAGTTCTAAAAATCGATTATGCTAATAGAATTTTCAGAAATCTCGTGTTTTGTTAATTTAAAAGGGTAAACTAATTCTATATAATACTGAACATTTAGAATTCATAAAGTTAACTGCAAATCGTCGATGAATTCAGGTTCAAACATCACTAACTGGTTTTTTTTTTTTTTTATTTATTTGGTAATTCAATTTTCATTAATGGAAAACAAGATTACATAGATCTCAAGTACATCAAATTGAAAAAGAAAAAAGAAATAACAAGCTTGTAACGGTACATGATTGAAAATTCCGACAAGGAAAAAAGAAGGAATTTCAAATACTGACCTAATACAAGAATGTAAGAACCGATATAATCGGAGAGAAGATGGTCTTCATAATATTCATGGACCATTTGATAAATCGTCTATCTGATGAAGTAATGCTCCAATGGTATAGGAGTAATCTGCAAATTTGTTGACCGCAGAATAGAGAGTAATCTAGATCTGGCGATGTACTTGAACAAACATATAACCAAAATCAAGTAACCATTAAAATAAAAGAGAATCACCATTAAGGTGAAGATAAGAATCACCATGAAGGTGAAGAAATAATCCTAATAGGATCTAATCCTTTTATTCTAAAACTAAAACAAAAACAAAAAAACTAAGATCCTTGCTCAAATCTAATCGCTAGATCTGAGGGAGAAGATAGAAATTGGATTTTATTTTTTTTCTTGGAGAAACGGAGAGAGAGAGAGGGGAGATGAAAAGGGTTTTGGTTTCAATCTATTATATCAGAGACGTTTACTTTTTTTCAACAAAAAAAAAGAAAGAATAAATAAAAGCATTTTACTTATTTCTTTAACCATAATCAAAATTCTAACGACAAATAGGTAACCTTAAAGACAAATTTACGACCCACCTTTTATATTTCATTTCATTCCCAAATTGCAAATACAATCCAAACACATTTATTCGTTTTCATCCATTTCAATTTCCTCTACCATCTCATTTCCAAATCCGTTTGCTCCTAATTCTCGAAACATAATCATAAAATAACTTTAAACATATATATATATAACATTAAAAAAATACACTTATAAAGACATGGAGTTCCCATAAACCCCAAATTAAATGCATTTATAAACGATTCGGTACGTTTGTTAATTTCTGATCACTCCTCGCAAGATATTCTTGCATTGTTTTGTAGCACAATATTGGCGTGAAAAAACAAAAAATTATGTTGATATACTGGCTAAAAGGCATGGGCACATCACTGTCGTACTTACAAAATATTTGCAAGCAAAACTTGTAAAATGTGGTGTCCCCGCTGTTATACCAAATTCGTGATAACAATCGACTTGAACATCCATCCCAAATACCCTTTCGAGTCATGATTGAAAGTTCAGAGTAAAATACAGTTCTCTCGATCAAACATGTTCAGCAATATTGTTGTCCATAGGTATCCAAAGGGATAGCTACATAAAATAAATGGGATGACATTTCCGAATCCATTGTACATGTTTAGTGTCACCAAAAGGTAATTGGCTCCCGACTAAGCTTCGTAATCTTTGGTATGCTCCGATCACCTACGAGGAAATATTTGATCCGCTGTTGTTTTGGTTTTGGGAGGTTGTGTTGGAGAATTTTGTATCCGCTGTTCATGCTTTGTGAACTTTTCTTCTCAATATACTAATTTACCAATCAAAAAAAAAAGAGGAAATATTTGATTACATCAATTTTAATGGTCGTGCAGTAAAGTATGTAACATGTATATATACCTATACATATTCATTCATAAGACGTCATTTAGGCTACAATAATACATTGTTTCAGCAGAGTCCTTTATTTTACGTGTACAACGCATGCTATATATTGTGCATTATGCGTCCATCTAGAAAACGTGTTATTTGGTGTCTCATGTAGGATGTAGGCGCTGGTGTTTTTCTGGGTGCAAATCGGGGACTAATGGTGGAAGAAATAGTGGCGGTGGATGGTTTTTATAGTGGTGGGTGTTGGTAATAGTAGTGTATAATAATAGTTTTTGCTTTTTAGTGAGTTTTATTGACCAAGTAAAAAAATGATCTTCACAAAACATGCAACATTGTATTGTGGAAGATGTAATTGGTTGTTTTTAGCACGATTGATAAGGACAAAAACCAAATATTTCGAGGATGATACCGGAACATATAAGACAATATGATCATGACTGTTCGATCACCCGTATTATATAAAGGCAATTGGTGTACCCGCGTAAGAGAACATTATCGTTCTCTCAAGTGCTATTACATTCTTTTTCCTGAAAGACCATCAATGTCGAGTTGTTTCGCGACAACTAACAACAACCTTCACTCAATTCCCGATATAAAACCTTATTGACCGGGAAAATGTATTTGCATTCTAAAATATTTTTTTGAAAATTATGTTTGTTCATCAAAATCATCATAAAAAAATCTAAATCATAAATCTAAATTTCGCCTCTGATGTTTATAGAATATTTTTTATATTTTACATTATTAAATCATGAGACCTCTTGAAGACAAATCAACAATATCAAATTACGGATCAATATGTATAGGTTTCATTCACTGGGGAGAAGGTAGGGTAGACAAAGATGGGTAGATCACACAAAGTAGAACATGACTGAGAATACTTCACTAATATGGTCAAGAGATAAGGTCAAAAATTTAAAATTAACTTTCTATATGACTAATTAGATCGGCTTCGATAGCAGCTGACTAAAATATGGATTAATAATAATTTTTACGTAAGAAAATTGCAAAACATAGTTTGGCTAACTATGCCTATGTAAAGAGTGGTCAAGATTTTTCCTTCCTCAATTGCTATGTTATGTGAGAAGAAGGTGATAACTAAGATTGAGGTATAATTCAAATCTATTAGATTCATACCATCTACAACTGGATGCCTTGAAAAAAATTGAAGTGTTGTTATTATTATTACAGGCAAGGATACATTTACATTGACCACACTTGTGCAAATAGCTCACTTGGAAAATGATTGGTATTGCATGTACTGTCTAGAATGAAACAAGGAATTTGAGGAAACAAGGCGCCAGAAGCAGTGTCCGGAGTATTTTGGATATAGTAACTTAGACCCGATGTAATACTTATGTTTTTTTTATAGTTTTTCCACAATCTATTTATTCAAGAAAAATAAACATTGCAAATACATAACATCAACAAAGATTAGATAGATTGCGTTTGACAATAATGGCTACTGATGGTCCGGAAAAGGCAAAAGAAAGGAATTGTTGTAGAAGAATTGTTGGGATATACAATGGATTACTTGATACGAATGAAAGAGGTATAACTATTTCGATTCTGAAATCACATAAAGTTCACAGTAGAAGATGACATCATGTTTAAAGTTAGTAACAAACATAGTATGGCTAACTAAATGTTCAAAACAAACAAGATATATAAACTTAGAAAGCCGTGGGACTTGAAGAGGCCAATTTTGAAAACTACAATCTTAGAAAGCAACGATCCACAATAGCATAAATTTTTTTTTATAAATATTCAACGTAGAATATGTCAAATTTCGGTAAAGGATCTATTGACAACCTATTAATTTGAAATAGGATCAGGGAGTACAATATGTGTTCAGGGTTCTTTATGAGGTGATGTGTCGCCAGATTGTATTCCAAGTTAAGGTAGGAACATACGAAAGTGAAAAATTTCCAAGACTTTTGAAGTTACCAAAGCCTTCGTTAAGACGAATTGCTGGGCACAATACTTTGTTGAAGATTTGATGGCAGAGGTTCACATATATACAATCCCTTAGAAAAGGTAATGGGTACACACATTTTAAACATTGTCATCTAATGGGTGTTGAAAAATTACAGGAAAATCATGTCACATTGGATAGTATGTATCATTCGTTCGATGCAAAAAAAATACTATTTCTTAGCCTTTTTGGAGGATCTACAACATGACCATAATAGATGAGTCAGCTGGATAGAAATAGGATCATGTGGAGACTTTAATGGACGATACTGATTAGTTGATTTCACTTAGATGAGCGCTGCTGACAACATATTTCCAAAAAATATTTAAACTTCCATGTTCACGTAGAGCATTATCTCATTATAAGCAATGAAACTAAATAAAAAAGTGACTGGAAGTTAAGATTATATTTCTTTCGTTTGAGCAAATCTCCGGCGGTAAAATATTAAAGGAAAAAAACAAAAAAAAAGAGAGGAAAATCCCAACTATTTTTATGACAAACACATATTAAATCATAAGGAGTTGATAAGTATTCGAGACACAAATTATATGATATATTAAAAATGAACCAACATCATGGCCCGTGCCGTTACGGCACGGGGTAAAGGCTAGTTAATATATATAAAGGGGAAACAAATCCATATATTTTCAACGAAAATAAAAGGAAAAAGAAAAATAAATAAAATTAGCACATATCCTCCACTTATTTAATGTATTCGCCCCGCCACACCAAATTAAAAATACATCTCCACGGGACGGGCTAAGCCCCACAGTTTGTAATGTAAGGACTCTCGAGCTCGTCAACGATATTAGACCAGTCAAGAGACGTCTTAGCCGATAATAACTCGATTAGTGTAACTCGAGCATTAATTATTAGAAATTAATATAACAATTATTCAAATACTAAACTAGTGCCATCGACTAGATCTCGAAAAGTTATGCTAAATGGACTACTCGAACGTGTGAATCTGATATCGGATGAAGAAGAAAACATCAAGACAATATGAAGGGTAAAATCGTCATTTCTTGGAAAACGCTTTTGAATGGAACAAAGACACGTCGTGGCTTCCCCTTAACAAATCTAGTGCGTGACCTAGTGTTTCCTTGGGTCTTATCTCCTCTAACCGATCGAAGAGAAAACATTTTCTCTTATTCTTCTTCTTCCCTCTTCTTCCTTCTTATCTTCTGCTTCTTCTCTATTCTTCTTCCGTTAAAGATCGAGAGACAAAATTGAGGTGTGGTTGAGTGAATCAATTCATGAGAGTGTGTAAAGGAAGGAGGAGGTGATGATTTTACTAATTAAGAAGAAGATTTTGATGCTGTTATGAATCAGAAGAGAGGGTTTTCGTTTATAGATTGCTGGTGAATCTTAAGAAATGAAGAATTAGATTGTGGTGGTGTTCTGATAGAGAAGTTCATAAGGAATCGAGAAATTATAGTGATAGAACATCAAGAATAGTAATTGTGAAGTTAGGGTTTCCGTTGAATATGGATTGGAATTCGATTTGAGTAAGGATTGAGAAGAGTTAGACAGAATTATAAAATGGGTTCGCTTAATTGAAGAGTTTAATTAAAGTTTTGAGCTTGAATTTGAGATTGAAGATAATTAGGGTTCGTGTGTTCTTCCCCAAATTGAAATTAGGTTTTGAGTAAAATTAATCTGTTAAATTGGCAATTCAGGAGATGTTAGAGCTTGGGTAAGTCTCCAACTGTTCTAATTTTGGTATTTTGAATTCAGTTGATTGATTTATTTGGTTCATTGATTTAGAATATAACTTGGACTTAGATTGTTTGAAGTTGTTAATGAAATTAGGTTTGAGCTTTTGTATTTGGGATTTGTTTAGGATTTATAGGAGAACTAGTGATGTGCTGAAGACTATTGAGTATGGTTGAATTTACAAGGGATATAAGTGGATGTTACAAGGAATAAGTAGAGTGCCTGAAATGGAAATGATATTATTGTTGAGTTGTAATTGTGGTCAATCTGAGTTGCAGATAGTGGTGTTGCATGTGTTCTGTGATTGCAAGTGTAAGAGGTGTGTATTGGTAGTGGTTCTGTAGTTTGCTGGTGATGCTTAGGGGATTGTGGTGTAGTTATCGATGTTGTAGTTACAAATGAATTACAGGCCTGAAGGTGGTAATGTTACATATTCTCAGTTGAAGGTGCAGGGGATAGAATTTATAGCTATTATGAAGATGATGTTTGTGATATAGTCAGTAGCAGTCTGGTGGGTATGAAAATGGTGGATGCCTGGAAGTGGAATTGAATGTGGTAATGCTTTTGTGTTTGTGTTATGATGTTTTGGTGGTTTGGATATCTCAGGGTTACAGGTGAAGGTTGAGTTATTTGAGGTGCAGGGGTTAGTAAAATGGAAGAGTGGCTATTGAGATGGAATGGGAACAAGAACGGAGATGAAGTTACAGAATTAGTGTTGTTTAGTTTGAACTCATTGTGAATGTAATCATGTCAAGGAAATGAAAAGGTTTTGTTACACAGGGTAATTGGAGTTGAAATTGCAGAATGGATATGAGTGAATGAGTAAAGGTTGAACTTGTATTATGGATGGAGTGTTGTTTGAGTTGAGTTGTGTGTTTCAGTAGTGTATATTGGTGGTTTATATGAGTTGCAGATGTGATAACTGAGGCAGGCAGTAATGTGTATGAATTGATGAATGTGTTGCCTGAGTTGAAGTTAGTGAAATGCAGAAGTTGTTATGGTCGCAGCTGACGATAGTTTTAGTAGAAATTTACTGTTGCAGGTACTGAGAATGTTGGAGTTGTTTAATGTACAAGTGAGATGCAAATGATAGTGGTTTGAAGTTATGGTGGTGTATGTATTGCAGATCATGAGGATTAGAGAAAAGGTGTTGCATAGAGCTACAATTAGAGAAGGCTTGTAACTGCTATTGCAGGTAAGCCGAGCCTATGGTTGTAATTTAGTTATGAAGTTTATATGAAATGAATATATGATTGAAATGATTCAAAATGAAGTTGTATAATCTGGAAATTAAAGTAATGAAGAAGAAGTTAGCATTGAAGAGTTATGTTGCACCATGTTTGTGCACTTGTATTCTTTGGCCTGAGCAATGGCTCTGGCCTGTGTAAGAGGTTTGGCCTTGTGCCATTAAGCCTAGTCAGGTATCTGACTCTAACTGACTCAATTCATCTGACTGAGTCGAATCAGGTTGAATCGGGTTTGACCCACTGAGTCATGAGTCTTGACCCGTTGACCATTGACCATGGACATTGACTTGGACTTGGACTTGACCATTGACTAGACTTTGTCCTAGACTTATACTTAGACTATTAGTTGACTCAGCTGACCGTTGGGGACCGTTAGTTGACCTATTGGATTGGGCCTTTGGTTATTAGGCTTGTTAAGTGAACTTGGGCTTAGAACCATTAATTATACGTGTATGATTCTTGTGTGAGCCTTTTTGGCTAGATTCTTAGAATACTTCTTTGACTATCAGTTAGTATTAACAACGACCGATTCAAAGGACGAACCAGTGGATCGTGGATCTCGAGGTAGGTGTGGGAATGCATTTGACTCTTTGTATTCATTATTGTTACTTTTATAAAATTTTATGCTTAACAAACTCATGCATTGTCAGTTTCTGCATTCCATGTTTGTTTAAAATCATTATGATAATCATGTTGATTCTGTGAATCTTTCCACGATTTGGAAAGGACTTGTATTGTGTTGTCAATACGAATTGTTATGGGAAATGAGAATTTCCACTTGTGGTATATAGGATACGATCCTTCACATTTATACCTACTTTAATTCAGCTTTTATTGTTTAAAGTATTGGTCATCATGGGCTTGGTGGCATCCATATTTAAATAGGTGTGAATTGCCGGGTAGGGATTTACAACCATATTATACATTGTTTGACGAAGGATTTTGTTCCATATACATGTATGATTATTTCAGTGACTTAGTCACTGTTTAATGTTTTCGGAAAAACATTATTGTTTTCCAAATCTTGCATATGATTACTTAGAAGGTTAAATGTTAATTATTCCCACTTCATTTTCTGTGACAGATCAGAGTTGCGCAGCGAAAGCTTCACGGGTTGACCTCACTAGTAGATTAACTTCTGTTATGTTTACCTTGTTGTATATTTTTTTGAAAATCAAATGACTATTATATATGTATCATTTGAGAGAAGATCTTGTATATATATTTTTGAGAGGGGTTAGTTTTTGGTTAAGTTTTGTAGCAGATTTCTTAATTGATTGTTTAATTAAATGTTTTAGAATTTTAGTGCCTCTTATTTAGTTAATCTCTTGGATTAGTCAGCTGCTAGCTTAGGGGGCGCTACATGTACCTTAATATTCTACACCAAAAATGGGATAACTTAGGCCTAAAAATCTCCGCATATTAACTAAGTATGATTTATAGGGCTAAATATGCTTCTCTAGTTATCCAAAGAAGGCTAACTAGGCCTCACTTTCCAAGAATGGTTCATTGGGCCTCATAAGCATCTTTAGTTGGCTAACAAACCATGTGAAAATACCCAATTAAGGCAAGAAGGTGCCACGTCGTCAGTGCCTCGTCAACAAGGTGGGCCAATCGAAGGGTGCCTCGTCAGCATAGAAGTCCACGTCGTCAGTTTCCGTTCGCTGATGTCATCATGACATCAACAGTTCATAACACCACCAACAGTCTGTTCGCTGACGTCATCAGTTCGTAACATCATCAGTAGCTTTTGTTCGCTGACATCATCATGACTTCATCAGTTAGTAACGGAGTTAGAATATTCACGATATATTCCGTTAAAGCTTCAACGGTGTTAGGATATCCCAACGTCGTTAGTTGACGTCGTCTGCCGCATCAGCAAATGCGTCATCCTACAATGTCAGCATGACGTCACTATCAGAACCTTCATATTCCCGACGCCGGCGATGGTCGTCTTCTCAGGCGCAGTTTCCGGTAGTATTTTTCCGGCAACAGAGCCGGCGACTAAGCAGCGATGATTGATCGGTTTTAATCGGAATTGGCGATTAATCGGAGAAGATTAATCAATTGGTATGATTCAGTGTGGCACGATGTAGCTTAATCCCGTGACCCCCAGATATTTGCTCCCCAGTCCTATTACTCTAAGGATATTTACTTCCCGTCTGCTTACACCCACTTCTCTTACATCTTTGGTTATCCACACCCCATTATAATTCCTTAAGCATAATGGAAGTTTCCTGAATATTTTGGGAGCCATGCAGGGGATGTAAATGCCAGGTCCATGCAACCATGCAGTCATGCAGGAGAATTATAACAGGGAGACATGCAGGGTCAATAATGACAGGAGGCATGCAGGGACAATTATGGCCATTCACGCCAATCTTGAATTAAAAGAAATGAAACGGAAATTTCCAAAGATATAAATGGACGTTTTCCCAACCACAGAAGGTATATGCAATCTTACCATACAAAAATATCTGTGAAAAATTTCTTGCTAACTTAAGCATCGGAAGGTTTTTTGCAGGTACACCCCCCCCCCCACCCTCTCTCTTCCATAATTCAATTGAAGATTGAAGCAACGATCGATTTCCAGCAAAATTATCATACAAATTCGTGTTTGGGGTAGAAGAAATTTTACCTTACAAACAGTGGCGTCGACCAAGGTTTTTGAGACAACATAATCGTGTTTTACCAAATCGAGTTATGGAAGTAATCAAACAAACTGCACGAAGGCTTGATTCTGTCAACAATTCTCAGCAGCGCAGGACCAAGGTTGAAAGACACTAAATTGAGGTTCAGTCAGTCCCAACAGTACCCACTGTAAACAGACAGGGTTAAAATGGTGCTCATGACAGAACCCTAGATCATGGTCGAGATCGAGATCATGCTCATAACAGATCCCTGGATCAAGGATGAGATCGAGATCGTTTCCGTGACAGAACTCAATATCCAAATCGAAGAAGGCAAAAACAACTAGTTATCGCTAACGAAGGAATGGATGTTGATGGGGAACACCCGCAAGTTCGAGGAAATAGAAGGCATGTGTTCGACAACCCATCTAGGAGGAATGATGATGGACAGGATATGTGAGATGGACGCCCCGCAACTCCTAGTACAGAGGAAGAATTATTACGCAATCGACTGAACGATTTGTAGAAGGATAACTCTCTCCTGAGATTTGAACGTGAGAACAAGTCTCGACCTAAAACTGGTAATCTGAATAAGCAGAGGATTCGTTCTGTATGACAGCGGCTTGGAAGACGAATTAGCCCCCAAGATGCAAACCAAAACAGAGAAGTGATCGATCTTGATCATCCGGAGAAAAATTTGTTGGTCAATGGAGACCTACCTAAACGAAGGCGTATATTTCCCCGCCGAGAAAGGACCCGGCCAGCTGCAACTCAGCAGAGTGTGTCCATAACTAACACCGATTCAAAACGCCTCAAGAATGATGAGGATAAGTTTTGAGATTGGCACGACAATATAGAATTTTCTCATGATTACAGTGCTCGTTCGGAGGAAGGCAGAGCGGGAAAAGAACCTACTGGACCTTAGAAGAAAAGAAGGAGATTTAAAATTCATATTCCAGAGGACCAAGATTATGAGAAGGAAGACAGTTCCTCAGATGGCGATGTGGACGCAATAATAGAAGCTATCCTTTGTAAGATGATCGAGAAAGTAATGTCAAAAAAGCACCCCAGAGAAGAAAAGATAGTGCATTGATCTGCAGAAGCCCCTTTTAAGCTGAATATCAGAGAATTCCGACCACTAATGAATTTTCAAGTTTCGAAATTGCCAGAGTTCGACGAGAAAATAGGTGATCCTGATCAGCATGTGTTACACTGTGAAACTGCCATGACTCTGTGGCAGCATAGTGAGGAGTTGATGTGAAAAATGTTTCCACAATCACTGGTTGGAGGAGCAATTAAGTGGTTCAATAAACTCCCGTCACAGTCGATCGGTACTTACCATGAATTGGCTGGAGAATTCTGCTCCTACTACAAGTACAACAGACATGATCGGAAGGGATGCCACGATTTGTTCCTTCTAGGAATTCGTAAGGAGGAAAGCATCAGACAGTTTACTCAATGCTTCAAGCAAGATTTAGAAGATGTATATGGTTCCAACTATCAAATTGTCATCGAAGCTTACAAGCAGGCGTACCTACATGATCAAAAAGGTGTGTACGGTTCCTTGGTCAAGAGACCACCAAAGACTATGGAAGGTTTGTATGATCGAGCGGAAGAATACGCTCGAGTGGTGGACGATTCAAAAGATCGATAACCGAGATATGTTAATAGATCATCCAATCATCCAAATGATGGTAGGAAGGACAAGTTAAAGAACCGTTTGAGCGGCCAGCATAATGCCCGAGGTGAATTCCGAGAGAAGATCCAAAGTAAACGAATGGAAACTGGATATCAGAAATTTCAGGATATGAAGCTGACGCCGTTGAAAATATAGCTTGCAGAGTTGTATGAGAAAATCAACAAGGATTTGATCTCCCCTCATCCTTTTCTATCAGAGACATGTGATAAACGTGATAGGAGCAAATATCGATGAGATGCATGGAGTTTTCGCATATTTTCACGATAAATGTAGCCTTCTACAGGCTGAATATCGATGAGAAGTTCTATCCAGTTCGTCAGAAAATCAGTAATATGGCGAAAGGCAAAAAAGATGGAGTTACTGAAGAAGTTGAAAATCTGTTGGAAGCAGGCTTTATTCGACCAGTGCCGTATCCTCGCTGGCTGTCTAATGTCGTACTCGTTCCAAATAAGAATGGTAAAATTCGTGTTTGTATCGATTTTACAGATTTGAATAAAGCATGTCCTACTGATACGTACCCGCTACCACGGATAAGAGATTTGGTGGATGCAACCTAAGGGTATGGGAGACTATTCTTCATGGACGTTTTTTTTGGGTATAACCAAATTCCTTTGTTCGAGGAAGATCAAGAGTATACTGTGTTCGTGACTGATAGAGGAGTTTACTTCTATATTGTAATGTCGTTCGGGCTAAAGAACGCAGGGGAAACCTACCAGCATTTGGTTGACCATATGTTCAAGGATATGATTGGGAAGACGATGGAAGTATATATCGACGATATGGTGGTGAAATCTGAACAAAAGGAGTCACATTTTCTTTATATACAGAAGACGTTTGATATCTTGATGCAATATCGAATGAATCTCAATCCAGCAAAATGTTCGTTTGGGCTATCCTCAGGAAAGTTCCTTGGATACTTGATGACGCACAAAGGAATCGAGGAGAATCCAGATCAAATCAGAGTCATCATAGAGACTTCATCCCCAAGAACAAAGAAGGAGGTCCAGAAGATAGCGGGATGATTATCAACCTTAAATCATTTTATTTCACGCTTGTCGGATCGATTCAAGCCATTCTTTGATGTTTTTAAGAAAACAATGAATTTTGGTTAGATGGATGAGTGCGAAAAGGCTTTTGATGAGATCAAGCAGTATTTGTCAACTCCCCCGGTTTTGGTGAGTCCAAAATCTGGACAACCTATTGGAGTTTATCTGGATGCAACGGAGAACGTTGTGAGTGTAGTGCTGTTTGTTACGGATCCACATGAAAAACCTATTTACTTCGTCAGTAAATCCTTTACGGGGGGCGGAAACACATTACAAGAAAATTGAGAAGATATCACTTGCAATGTTCCATGCATCTCGTTGCCTCAAGACTTATTTCCAAGGGAGGCATATCGTAGTCTACTCGGAATACCCGCTGAAGATAATCCTGGAACGTGATGATGATTCCTGTCGACTAGCCATACGGTCAAATTTTCTGGGGGCGTATGAGATCAAGTACGAAATTAGAACTGCTTAGAAAAGACACGGCTTGGCTGCACTGCTAGCAGATTTTCATGTGGACGATATAGAAACAGTTGTTGGATAAGAATAGGAATTTTTCAAACCCATAGAGTCAGCCACTGATCATACTGGGGGCGAGTCCGCAATGGAGGTTGATACACCTGAACCATTATGGACCGTATTTACTGATGGATCATCAAATGTTGGTGGAGATGGAGTTGGATGCGTCATCCTTACTCCCGAAGGTTCGAGGATCGAGAAAGCAACCAGGCTGGGTTTCCATGCATCAAACAGTGAAGCTGTATATAAAGCTGCAATCATCGGTTTAAAAGATGTCAAACAGTTAGATGCGAAGAACGTGAAGCTGGTGAATGATTCCATGCTAGTAGTTAACCAATTTTTAGGGACCTACAAAGTGAAGGAAGAGATAATGGCCATGTATTTGGATCATATGAGAGAGATGGAAAATTAGTTCGACCAATTCTCTATTGGGAAGCGACCACGATTGGAGAACAGACACGCATATGCTTTAGCATATCTTTCTTCCGTAGTCGAAACTGATACCACCTGTCTCATTGTAGTAGATTTCTAAGAGTTACCTAGCATCTCCGACAGCCACTTTGTTCTAGATCTCGAACACGCTAGTGGGGGTCATAGGGAAGCTACAGTAGCGCAGGGAGATACTAAGAACATCGATACCAATATGGATGTTGACAGTACAGTGACTGATAATTTAGGCAATCATGTTGAAAACGTTGCAGACTGGCGTCAACCTTACATCCATTATTTGACAACCTGCGATCTCCCAGAAGATGAGAAACTTGATGCAAAGGTGAAAAAGAATTCATGGAGATACTAAATGATCGAAGGGTTGTTATACCGCAAACCTGTAGCTTTAGATCTATTTTTGCGATGCGTATCAGCTGAGGAAGGACAACTGATACTTGCATAGGCTCATGAAGGAATATGTGGCAGCCATTCTGGAGGGCGCACTCTCGTGCACAGAATACTTGACCAATGGTATTGATGGCCGTACATGCATAAAGACTCTACAAAATATGCGCAGAAATGTGTGCCATGCCGAGAACACGCTCCAATTCCGAAAGGCCCGCCAACGAATTACATCTATTTTTAGTCCCTGTCCATTCTCTATGTGGGGATTAGACATCGTCGGAACGCTTCCCAAAGCTCCTGGAGGCGTTAGATTCGTATTAGCCGCTACTGACTATTTCACCAAATGGGTCGAAGCAGTGGAACTGGTACACGTTACCAGACATGATGTGAAAAGGTTCATATGGGAGAATATCGTCTGCAGATTTGGAATCCCAAACGCGATAATATCAGACAATGAGAAGCAGTTTGGTTCTGGGGTGATCAAAGACTTTTGCAAAAACCTGAATATTTGCCATAATTTTTCATCTCCTTACTATGCTCAGAGCAACGGGAAGGCAGAAGCAACCAACCGCGTTATTATGGACAATCTCAAGAAACGGCTGGAGAAGGCAAAGGGAAAATGAACAGAAGAATTACCTGGATTCTTATGGTCCTATTAAACAACCCCAAAAATATCCACTGGATTTTCACCATTTACATTGGCGTATGGGACAGAGGCAGTCATACCCACCGAGGTACATCTTAAGACTACCAAAACTCGTGCTGTCAAATCTGTGGGAAACGACAGCATATTGGCTTTAAATAAAGAGTTGCTGGAAGAACAAAGAGAAACAACCATGCGGTAGTTAGTCTGATACCAGCATGCAATCAAGATGAGATATGATCGCAAAGTCAGAGAACGGTCATTCAAGATAGGGGAATATGTCTTGAAGAAAACCCGAGAAGCCACAATGGAACCAAACTGTGGGAATCTCGGAGCAAACTGGGAAGGTCCATATATAGTGGATAGGCCAGCATCTCGTGGATCTTACTTCCTAAGGAACCTCGACGGTACTCAAGATGGTGAGCCATGGAATCCGTGGAATTCGTTCCACTTGAAGAAGTTCTATCATTAGGATTAGTTTCAAATCCTGCTGTGGTGCACTGTTTTTTCTTTATGATGGTTTTATCCCATTGGGTTTTCCATGCAAAGGTTTTAACGAGGCAGCTGTTGTCGAGAAGTAGGTATTTATCTGGTTATTTCAATTCAGAAATTTAATTCAACATTATTTTGGTATCTGTCAAAATTGTTCATGTTTAATTATAAGATGCTGCGGACGTTCAAACCCGCAGTCAGTCCTAAATAGGAAAACATCACATTTTGAGTTTACTGTCAGCAACGTCTCTGACACCTCGCAAATAGGGTGAGTGCACAGTTCGAGCATTTTTACCTTATCTCAATTTTATCCCCATCGTACGGCATAACATCAAATGTGGCAAACATTTTCATCTGTCCAGGCACGTGAAAATGTACACATCTCAACTCTGCGCGCATCTTGAATAGCAGGATTGGCCCCCTGCGCGAATTCAAGATAGCAGAAAAACTCAACTATTTCATTCCATGCGCGAGCAAAATGCAGCAGGGAGGTGCACCCTTGCGCGAGCATTGAGCAACATGACACAAAACATACTGGGGCGAGTTATATGTCGCCTCAACCATTGGGGGCGAGATATATAACACTCCAGCGCAATCAATACATCCTTGGGGGAGAGTTTCATAACACTCCGAACAACACGCTAAGGGCCGAGTTCTGTAACACTCCAGAAAAATTGCAAATTTAGTGAAATTAGGGAACCCGAACTTTCTTAACCCATAACTAGTTATGGATTAAGAGGGGGCGATGTTTGTACCCTTAATATTCTACACCAAAAATAGACTAACTTAGGCCTAAAAAGCTCCACCTATTAACTAAGTATGGTTTGTTGGGCTAAATATGCTTCTCTAGTTAGCCAAAGAATGCTAACTAGGCTTCACTTACCAAGAATGGTTCATTGGGCCTCGTAAGCATCTTTAGTTGGCTAACAAAGCCCATGTGTAAATATATACCCAATTAAGGCAAGAAGGTGCCACGTCGTTAGTGCCTCGTCAACAAGATGGGCCAATCGAAGGGTGCCTCGTTAGCATAGAAGTCCACGTCGGCAGTTTCCGTTCGCTGACATCATCGTGATGTCAGCAATTCATAACCCATCAACAGTCCGTTCGCTGACGTTATCAGTTCATAACATCATCAGCAGCTTATGTTCGCTGATGTCATCATGACGTCATCAGTTAGTAACGGCGTTAGAATATTCACGGTATATTTCGTTAAAGCTTCAACGGCGTTAGCATATCCCAACGCCGTTAGTTGACGTCATTTGCTGCATCAGCAATGCGTCATCCCACAACGTCATCATGACGTCACTATCGGAACCTTCATCTTCCCGACGCTGGTGCGGTACCAGGTCTCCGGGTCGTATTTTCAGGCGCAGTTTCCGGCGGTCACAACCGGCGACTAAGCAGCGGAGATTGATCGGTTTTAATCGGTATAGGAGATTAATCGGAGGGGATTAATCGGTTGGTCTGATTCAATGTGGCACGATGTAGCTTAATCCCGTAGCCCCCGGATATTTTATCCCCATTCCTATTACTCTAAGGATATTTACGCCCCGCCTGCTTACACCCACTTCTTTTACGTCCTTGGTTATCCACACCCCATTATAATTCCTTAACCATAATGGAAGTTTCTGGAATATTCTGGGAGCCATGTAGGGGATGTCAATGCCAGGGCCATGCAGTCATGCAGGAGAATTATAGTAGGGAGACATGCAGGGTCAATAATATAGGAGGCATGCAGGGACAGTTATGGCCATTCACGCCAATCTTGAATTAAGAGAAATGAAACGGAAATTTTCAAAGATATAAATGGACGTTTTCCCAACCAAAGAAGGTATATGCAATCTTACCATACAAAAATATCTGTGAAAAATCTCTTGCTAACTTAAGCATCGGAGGATTTTTTGCAGGTACCCTCCCCCCCACACATAATTCAATTGAAAATTGAAGCAACGGTCGATTTCCAGCAAAATCATCATACAAATTCGTGTTTTCCTCGCCACGCACATACAAAATCATCATACAAAATCGTGATTTCCAGCAACGGGTAGCAGAAATTTTGCCTTACAAACACCCGCGCACATCAAGTTAAAAGAAGAAAAAAAATTGCACATATTTTCCATCTATTTATTGTATTTTCCTCGCCACACCAAATCAAAAATACATCTCAACGGGGCAGGGCGAAGAACCGCGCACACCAAATCAAAAATACATCACCACGGGGCGGGCTAAGCCACTCGCACACCCAATTAAAAGGAAAAAATTAAATAAAATATGCACATATTTTCCACCTATTTAATATATTTTGCATGCCACAACAAATCAAAAGTACATCTCCACGAGGCGGGGCAAAGCCCCGTGCACACCAAATCAAAAACGCATCGCCATGGGGCGGGCAAAGCCCCGCGCACACCAAAAATACATCGCCACGGAGCGGGGCGAAACCCCGTACACACCAAATCAAAAATACATCGTAACGGGCAGGGCGAAACCCCACGCGCACCAAGCTAGCTTTACTAACAACGCATCATGTTTGGTTGAAAGAATCGGAGTCTCGTTAATTCAAGAATATTCAAATTATAGGGTAATCCAATTCTAAAAAAAGAAATTCAAAGAAATATTTGGATACTTAGTGTTTGCTTAAGGTAATTTAATCACAATGTAATCTGATTTCTGTTAGAAGACTATTATACCCAACATTTTAATTCAAACACTTGTAGGAAATTGTTATATCTACTATAAGAAATTAAATTTAAATTATTAACCCAAAACAATTTACTAATATGTTCTAGGAACCTACTTATCTCAGCTTCCATCCTTCATTTCGATTTTTATTGCTATTGATATATCAAGAATGGTAGATGATCTTATTCGATGAGAGCTGAAGGAATTATAGTTACTTACCAAATAGATATATACAGAACTTTCCAAATCATCTCTTACATTTAATATTTGATTTGGAAACTCATTTCCAACTAACATTCTCGTATCTTCAACCAACTGATCATTTCATTTAGAACTAATGAATACAATTCAGTTTTCTCTTCCATCGTATTTGTGAATCCCTTCCCTCCTAATTCTCCAAACATAGGACATACACTTGAAAGAACTATTTTTTTACCTCATTGCGAAATATGGATCGGAGGGAGTTATAAATAAATCAATATGCTTGTAAGCTTGCCCACACTCACAAAATAATCGAGAATTATATTTAGCTACACAAAATTGGCGTGAGAAGCCAAAATATAATGAGCGTATACTAGCCGAAATGTAATGAATATCAAGATAGTGTTTGGAATGCTTGGGCACCTCGAGCGACTTTAATGAAGACGTCTTCTAAGGTGGTATCTGTCAAACCCCACGCATTTATCGTGAATTTTCTCTTTGCATTTTCAACTGCTGCAAAAACATCTGCAATTCTTACCTCTTCCTTGGGCAGTTCAAATTTCTGAGTTCCGGACATTTTGTATCTTTTGTTTGCATTTGGAGATAGTCGACGGACTAAGTTCTCCACTTCCACTTCATCGTTCTCAGAAGATGTTGTCATTGTAAACACGTATGATCCTCCATATCTTCTTTTTAACTGTCATTCATAACATATATATTACTCGCATATGAAAATCTATGTATATTTGCTTTTAACTGGTACAGACGGATAAAACTATACCTCCTTGGGATTTCCGACGCACTGTAAGCTTCCATCAACAAAGATCCCCAACCGATCACATAGTACCTCTGCCTCTTCCATCGAATGAGCTATAATCACCGCGCACTTCTTTTATTAGCTAGATGTTAAGAAATATATTACCACTCTGTTCGTAAGACTGATAAAAAATGACAGTGTTGGTGAAGAAGTTATATACTTGTAAGAATGATAGCGCGGCTTTCCTTTGCTCGTTTAACTACATTCCACAGATTGTTTCTTGAAGCTGGATCCAGCCCCGTACTAAGCTCATCCATATAGACAACCTTTCGCAGTGATAAAAAGAGAGACAATGTCAGATAATGCAGAAAAAACTCAAATATTCAAACGTGAGAGCTAGCCAGTATTGGAGGTTAGACAACACAGATTTAAGACGGACGCACTTTGGGGTTGCCGATTAGAGAAATTGCAACACTAAGCCTCCTCTTCATTCCACCACTGTATTTCCCAGCTTGTTTATCACCCACGCCTCCATGAAATAGGTTTACGCTCTTCAGAGATTCTTCCACAGCCTACAACATAAGAGATATGAAGAGGAAGAACAACTCGAACTTGTGATGCTGAGGATAAGCAGAATTACCGGCCTAATAACAATAATCCTGGCATGAATAATAAACTCACCTGTGTTAAAGCAGCACCTTTGAGGTTCTTAAGTCTTCCATAAAACATAAGGTGTTCTCTACCTGTTAGAATTTCCCAGAGCAATCTGCCATTGTGAATCACCGTTTGGACCGAGCATTCCAAAGCATTCCCCTGGAGACAAAGCAAGAGACAACCCTCTGACAGCAGACTTATCAGGATTTCCATCTGTCCCTGGATAAACTTTTTTGATGTTATCAACGAAAATTGCATGACTTGCTTGGGGTTCTTGCAATAATTTCTTAACCTTCTCCCTCTGCATACAAAAAAAGAACATCCGGGAATAGTTAAGTCAATACCATTTTACGAGCACACTTGATAACACTAATTTTGATCGCCAAAAACGATCAATTACCTCTTGGGAAACATCAGGTTTGTCTATCTCAGGGAAAACTTTAGAGTCCTGGAGCAGACTTGGCCTTCGAAATGATGATGAACGCTTTTTCCAATTTTTCAGAAAAAAGAGAGGGTGTTTTTGAACTCCACTGCTGGAAGATGTAACTTGATGCATATAAAATGCAAAACAAAGCACTATAATCAACCACTCCACGAGCATGATAATTAAGATTTCTTTCATTCCATTTGTGCCATCATTCAAATCTTTCCAGCGCATCCCGTCACTTCCCATTGAATTCCCAGCGAGTGCAAACTGGGAGAACTCATACAGCCCGCGATAGAGAGCAAAGCCAGGAAAAATCTCCAGAACAATAATCCATCCTCCTTCAGCAACGTACATGTATTTAAGTTTTGCAATTCAAAGTTAGCCAAGATAAGCACAATATATGATATCCAAGGATGTGCCAAGACCATATTAACTCACTTGGAAAGGAATCGTCCTCCACAAAAAATTGAAAAAGATAACCTCCTAAGAGCCCCGATCCAAACACACAGATATGGCATGCTACTGCAATCATCAAGTTCCAAATATTGAGTATGTCACGAATTCGATAAACTAGCTTCAACCTCTTATTATGCATGTTTGTTAGCTGCGGGGAGGCAGTCTTAACATTTGCCAAACCTTCAAAGATGAAATAGAACACGAATAGACCACTGACAGCAAAAAGGAAATTCACTATATAAGAAATCACCGTATGAGAGACCCGAATGTAAAAACACGTCATGACCATCATCGAGCCACAGCCCATGCATTTTCATCATGATTCTTAGATTTTGTTGTTTCTCATAAACCAGAGATGTCAATATTACCTATATCAAGTGGAACGTCAAAGAACCAAATTAGATGCAGAAAGCCCGAACTGAATTGTTGAAAAGGCAATGAACGTATTAACAAATTCTTACTGAAATTCATAGCGAGAAGTACTAACAAATTCTTATTATATACTTACAGGGAAAAGTTGCAATACAACCCACGAAATGAAGAGTGCGCCGAGAAGAGTAGAGAAATCCAATTTGAGTACAGATCCCTGTTTTGGCATTTCTTTAACAAAATCTAACAGCATTTTTACACCAGGTCCTTTCAAGTGCTGAAGATATGCATTGGAAGCCTGTATAAACAAACGATATGCGACTCAGGATATTAAAAGTAGTAACTCAATGCAGCAATGCATTAAATGAACAAAGAAACAAACTTCCGGAACAAATATCCATTTGAGTTGAAGCAAGACTATATGGTTGTGATTTGTGAAGTTTGAAGGTGGAATAAATACCATATTCACTGAGCGTAAAACGCGTGCCATCCTTTTGTCCATACTGGCGCCAGGGGGGTTTGTATAGGTGGAGTTATACCAGATGCTCACATTGAAGATATTATTATTTGAGTTTAAGAAATCATATGCTACAAAAACAAAATGAGGTTTTCACCTGTTAATCTGAAAACATCCTAAAATAATGTCCAATAATTACACAAAGCAAGGAAAATTTAAGAACCTGCAACAATCTCATTAATCTTGCTTTCTGGATTTGATTTCCGGTAGCCCTTGTACAACTCATCATTTACTGACGAAGAACTATTACGCCATAGATTTGAACCTTGTATACATTTTACCTCTGGTTCCAAATTGATAAATATTAAATTCAAAGAATAACTAGAGTGAACATGACACATTGGTCAAGGTGAGTATATACATACCCTGCGGAATTCTAATCGAAGCTATATCCATAGGAACACTTTTGGTGGAGAAGTTTGCGCAATTAGCTTGAAATATGTACAATGGACGATGAGAGAGGACTGCAGGTTCGATAAAATTGGAACGTCTAGTGTATGTGTCTGACCCCTGAAATTTTCAACACTCCAGTACAGGTGAATACTAAAATCAAATAACAAAAGTCATCTCAATGAAACGACATGATAGAAACAAAACCACACCGCAAGACTGTTCGCTAAAGCATCCAGAACGTCATCAGAACCATTCAGATTGAAAACACCAGTGAAGAAGTTCTCCCCCAAGTCTGGTGGTAAGATGGTTTTACATATTAGAATTTTAAATAATTAACCCTACAAGTTTAGAAAAAAATGTTATATACATATATATAGATAGAGTGATAAAGGGAGGGAGTTACTTAGTCCAAGAGTTTGATTAAGCCCGGTTACAAGGAAAACTGGATTACAAGAACCTGTCCTTTTGCATGATTCATGAGGCAAGTCTGTAGATGGAGTAAGATCATTTCTCACGGCACGATATTCTGGACGAGGTACTTGCAACAAAGCAGGCCACTCTAGTGGATTAGAAATTGGACAATAAACAACTTGCGTCAAATTAGAGTACTCAATCCCACATATTTTTTCGCAGGTACCATTTCCATTTGTGTCGATACAAGTACAACCACATTTCAACTCATCTTTATCTAGTTCTATGTCTACAATCACTTGGATGACAACAAGAAGCAAACAGAGAATGAATGGGAATGCAATAAGCCTTAGATTCGTCTTGTAATTGCGTTTCTGCAACAAAAATACCATCTAAATTGATCACAACTTACTTTATATTTATTTGAAGAAGATAAATGAAATGTACCTGGAAAGTAAGGTTCTTTAGGAGAAGAGCATTTGCTTGAGTCTTGAAACTCGAATGTGATTGTGATGAAATCGCCATTAAATGGCGTCTAAGATATCACAGGGATCATAGATGCATATCAAATTGTAATAAACCTTGGACAGGATCCAATTTCGTGGCAGAAGTTGGTGTTTATATTTAATTATTATAATTAGTCAGACCTTAAGTTGGACTTGGCTTTTACTGGTCTCAGAATCAGACAGTCAGACTAGCGTATATATTAAGAGCTCGGGCATTGTGATCGTGGGAGGTGGAAGGCACATTCTACTTAGTTGGATGACGGTTACGGTACATTTGTCAATGGAAGATTGGAAGTATCCTTTGCCCTTTGGTCAAATCGCATTGGGTTTGCACTCCGGAACACAAAGGTCGGCCAGGCCATGCAAGCTAAACCTTGCACTGGGCCACATTACTGAAGCCTGAAGGGTCCATCTTTACATTGAGTTTTTCAATTAGAAAATCATAAAAATGTAATACCTCATACAAAAAAAAAAAAAAAAAACACAGCATGAATTTTACTAGTTCAATTCTATATTTATATTAAATGCCTGCTAGTCAACAATTGTCAATTGAAACCCTTAATCTTCGTTATCGATTTTATTAAATGTTTGTTCGTCAACCATCGAAACCCTAAATTGAAAAGAAAACCGTTGGAAAGATAAATTTATGATGGTGATGTGAAGTTCGAAATAGTAGATTGTCAATCGAAAATCTGACACGGTGTTTGATTTTGGGTAGAAGAGATAGGCCGAGAAAAGAGAAGGTTATATTTACCCCGGATATTTTTGAAATTACGTAAAAGTGTGCAGGAGAGAAAAAGGACAGAGGGGTTACTTAGTAAATTCACAGGAAACAGGAGAAAACTCTTGACGGGAGATAAGGGGACTTTTCTTTATTATAATTAGATTAAATTAGATGTTATGGAGAATTATGATAGTTAGCATAATTTTGTTCATTTATTGAAGATCAAAAAAAAAAAAAATGACCCCCAAAGGCTGGCGTTTTCAAAATACCAAATGCGCATTCAACATCTTTTATCAGAGATATTTGTTGATTGTTAAAATAATCCTTATCCTTTGAAGCTGGTCTGACTGTGGTCTTGAACTAAAGTGGATTGTTGGGGATAGATGACGTCTTCCAATTAATGTACCCTTGAGTGTAGTTATGACCGTTGATGGTGAAATTACAATGTGGCATTAACCCGTTCTTAAGATCTTTAAACAATGGTTATTTATGCAAAATATTGATGTTATTTTATGAGCCAAAAGTCCAAAAAAAGCATGCCAAATCCAACAATCATAACTAGCTAAAGCTTCCAATATTACAATTGGTTTTGCATAGTGACACTTATATTGACCCGCTCATTCAACTGGGCATGCATGCCACTTCCAATATATGAAATCAAGATAGACTACCAAGCATTTCTGGAGAACCCCTAGTTGTGTTTTAGGCAATGATTCTATCAACATCTATCTGAGGAGGTTTTCTTAGGAAAGTTTGACCAAAATGGCCGACTACTATTTCGTAAAACATTTTGAGATACCTAAATGCAGTTTTTTTGCCCATACGGATGTACTCATATGTATAATTCGCTGGTACACCAATTATGTCGATGTCGTATATATAAAGTTTAATGGTTAAGAAAGAAACTTCATATTGTATTCCTTAATACTATGTCTATCTAGAGTGTTCATGCTTCGCAGTTTTATGCTTTCAATATGCATGACTTGAAAGATACGTTAGGGAATGAAACAGTTCAAGTCAAATATCACTAACCTCAAGTGGAAGGATGATGTCGTCGTTGTAGCTCCGCACTTCTTCAAGTCTTTGCAATACTTGTAATGTCTTACCCTAATACTTTCAAGCTAATCTATACGAAGTTGATTCTAGTATATTTAAATCAAGCGACTCTTAAATGAGTTTTGCTTCACTAAAATATGACAACCAAACTTGACATACCAACGCCTGGTGGGTTCAACTGAGTAATTCTATAACAAAGGTTGTATCTTACAAATCTCATCAATAGTCCTTTAAGTCAAGTTGCGGTCTATGCGGAATCCTCGCTGAAAATATGCATCTGAATACCCATATCCATGATTAAAATAATCATGCATAATCTTGTTTAGAAAACAATGACGCTGGTAGTGGTTTAGGTAATTTTATTTTTCATAGGTTGGGTGTTGTTATTCAGAAAGGGGTTGGTTCCCAGCTTGTTGCTCAGCTGCCGACCAAAACCTCTGTAATTTGATTACTATATCAGCAAATAATATATTAATAAATAAATATCTTGTTATGGTAAAAATATTAATCCTGCCATGTCCATATTCTATTGAAAACTTCTTTTCTCTCTAAAGGTTTTGTTATCATCTCTAAATGTAATTTGTAATATAAATTTCCGCCGCCTTCTAACCACATTTTCCGCTTCATCCAATTGACGCAAAATCTCTACATTACGTTTATTGCTCTTTTTTGTACAAGGTTTCATACATTTCCATATCTTCCCCAAAAGAACCGAAATCATGATTCATATATAGTTGAAAATTTAAAGTGATTGAAATTGAGAGAAAATTGATAGGATAAAAGAGTGAGGTGATTTTGGAGGATACAATTGAGTAATTTATGTTGAAAAACTAGATTACAAGAACCCCTTGTGAATGATTCATGAGGAAAGTCTGATGATAAAATAAGATCATTTATTACAACATGATATTCATGCCTAGGAACTAGCAACAAAAGAGCCCACTCCATAATTAAGCTTAGGAATTGGATAACAACCAATTTTCCTCAAAGTAGAGTATTCAATTCCACATACTTTTTCACAGTTACCATCTCCATTTGTGTCAATATATTTACAACCACACTTAAACTCATCTTTATCTAGTTATATTTATACAATCACTTGGATGATAAAAATAAGTAAACAAAGAATGAACGGGAAGGCGATAAGTCTCAGATTCGTCTTGTAATTGTAATTATGCAACACCACCACCACCACCAACAACAAATACCATTAAATTGATCACAAATTATTTATTTATTTTTAAACCAATATCATAAATTAGGCTTACTTTATGTTTTTTTTTGAATAAAATATTATACATAAAAAGTAAGGTTCTTTAGAAGAAAAGAATTTGCATGAGTCTTAAAACTCGTATGTCCATGTGATGAAATCGCCACTAATGGATTCTAAGATGTCATATGGATCAAAGAAGTATATATAATTGTAATATATCTCGAGATAATTTTAGTTTCTTGGCAGAAGTTTTAAACAAGTTTTTGTGTGTCTTCTACAAGAAAATCAAGTTTGTCCGTTGATAGGTGCATTATTTGCACTAATTTGGTAATCTAATTCCTTATTTTCTTGTTAGTTTCTATTTCATTATGCTTTTGAGTTTCTTAGGTGTTTTGGAGTTATCTCAACCATAGTATGAGAAAGGAGTTCATTACCACATGAAATAAACAAGGAAGTCAAATGTTATAAGTAAAGATGGATCAATGACCAATGTGAACTCATTCAAATACGGGATTTATTCTCATGAACTTATACATAATTGAAACTAAAAGTGAACGGAGATATAATTAGATCATTCCTAGTTCAGATGAAAAAGTTATGGGAAAAGCAGTTGAAGCATAAAATGACGATCTGCAACACAAGATTGGGCATTGTTACTAACTTTATTGATTGTAACACTATTTTAGGCAGAGAAATCGTATTTTGAAGCCCTAAGGTACGCATTATTCATGGGAAATCGACTATACTCAGAGGAGCAAGTTTTTAAGAAAAAATTTGGAGTTATTTTGACGTTAGAGTCAACATTAAATCATGTTGACTGTAACAAAATTATTAGGTCCCTTTTGCATGTAATGACTTCCATATCAAGTAAACTTGGTCCCTAAATGATTCTAAATTTGTATTAGGTGGATCTATATAAGAGGACTTCTGAAATTCATACAAGGACCGATTAGAAAAAGACACACGGAGAAAGAGAACATGAAGCTAGATCTTAGAGTTGCGATTGATCAACATGATCTATAGTATTTGTTTACTTGCTTTCAATTATATTTTTCATGGATTTTGATAAATCCATGAGTAACTAAACATTTCTTATCAGTTAAAGATATAGTCTGAAATCGGAAGATATGTTTATTAATTAAAGTATTCAAATTTATTCATTCATAATTTCTTTATATCGCCTATGTTCTATGGTTAATAATGTTTTGTATGATTGACTAGTTGTTTGCTTAAATCGAGAATTAGATGAGCATATACTGATATCTATAAATAAACTAGGGTTTAAGATCAATAATTTTCTAGAGATCCTTGTTATAAGTAACATGCATAGTTGTTAACGGCGGGATATTTCCATACAACTATGTGTAGAAGTGTGACCTAGTTTAAAAATGTTAGGCTTGTACGTCGGATTACTTATAATAACCTCAACTCACAAAGATAATTGCTTTCATAAAGTTAAACTTAAGTGGGTCTTGTGGCAAGTTATTTAGTGAAAGTGATTCAAATAGTGGTTCTTGCGCCTTTTATGATAATTAATAGGAGTTTTCCCGGGGTAAACCTACGATAGGATGCTTTAGGATTATTGATATTGAGAGAGAATGAATATTGAGTATGATTCAATTGATAACATGTTGTAAGATGAAAGATGAAGCCTCAAGAAAAAATATTATTTACCCTGATATTCGTATTAATTTACTTGTTTTAATATCACTTAGATATAATCACAATCAAAACCCCATGTTCAAGTAATTAATCAAAATAATTTGACGATGAATGAACTTGTTCTTACTACTATACTCTAATATATATTTGTGTTGCAAAGAACTTGAAAATAATTTTTCTTGAATAATAACTTACCATCCGCCTTTTTTTTTGTTGTAACTAGACAAAATTTGAGTTGGAATTTGCTTTAACATGTTTCAAAACCTTACTAGCCTTAGTATAAGAGAAATCAATATGGTGTGTGATTTCTCTTACCTTCGACTACAATATAGCCAATAACAACTATTGTGGGCATTGATTTCTCTTAATTTTTTATAAATTTCCTAGCCATGGCTAACTAATGTTTCAAATTATCCCATCGTAACCGTAATGTGTTTATTTTAAGTTTTCGATATATCTATAAATTTTTTAACACTGATGTTAGTATGTTTACTCAATTATTCTTGACTGTTGTGAACTAGCTTAGTTTAGGCAGAACTAAGGGAGTCTAATATTATTATATATAGGAATGTCCAATACTAAAAAGAACAAAACTAAATAGATTGTGATTCTTGGATGTGGAGAGCACATTTTACTTAGTTGGATGACCCTTAATTGCATTGTCAACGAAAAACATTTACATTCTTTATTCAATTTATATAATTGAGCTAAATAATAACCATCATCGTGTTACAAATTTTCTTTGCACAACATTTACATTCTTTGTACACCCCCAACCCCAAGCAATCTAGGTAACCCCCTATTGCAATCATCAACACAACTTTGCCATAAGCAATCTAGGTAACCCCCTGTTGTAATCATCAACACAACTTTACCATGACTTTTTCTTTTTCTTGTTCGGTACAAATCGATGATACTTATACAAATTTATTCTTAAGAGCTTAATTTGGTTATCTGCCATATATATTTATTACCATCTAAAAATCTCCACCAACAATTGATTTGTCCATAAGCTTATCCAATGATTTAGAATCAACTTTTAAACTAGAATGGACTATTTGATCTTCCACTTTGAATGAAGACAT
Source organism: Papaver bracteatum (assembly GCA_023529315.1). Taxonomy (NCBI): domain Eukaryota; kingdom Viridiplantae; phylum Streptophyta; class Magnoliopsida; order Ranunculales; family Papaveraceae; genus Papaver; species Papaver bracteatum. The sequence continues at coordinate 451,053 of JAJJWX010004893.1, read as the reverse complement.
AGGCTTCTAAGATTCAATCATTAACATACTAGTGGATTGCCCATGCCATAATGACATGGGGACGGAAGGGTGATGGTGCTATGGCTAATGCCTTAGTTGATGTGTAGGGTCTACGACACTGTTGCAGAAAACTGTAATCTTGAAGGAGGTATTTTTGTAATGGCGGGGCAGTTGCCTTGGTGGCAACTACGGTGTTGATACTATGATTTTTTTCTCTTTCCTCAAAAAACTGGAAAACTTTCTCAACCCAAAAACCCATCCTAACTAATATCTTTGCTTTCTCTATCATTTCCCTCTTTGTTTTAGGTTTTTTAATTGATTTGAGCTTTTGACTTGGGTTCCGTTTCTTCAATAGACTTTTTTAGCCCTCACCTTCCTTGAATCAATCTAGTTTTTAGTTGAATTTATCTCTAGTTTATTTAATCTTTCAGCACTTATTTTCTAGTATTTGCTAATTGGGTTCTTTGATTTCATTGTTGCGACTTTAAATCTTCCAAGGCTTTTGGTTTCAAGTAGTTTGCAGTTAAGGTTGAGATTCTTGATCAATTTCTGCTCAAGATCTTGTAGATTCATCAATCAAACACAAAACAACTCTAGTTATTCACATCAAAAAGTCCACATCAACCTCAAGTTCTCATCGACAACAACAACAAGTTAGTTACATACCTCGGACTTTGGTGAGTTTGGTTCCTGCTGTATATACGCAAAATCAGAACACCCTTGGTCGCGCACTGCCCAAAACCAGAATAGAACAGAACAGAAACATAGTTGGATCAGACCGGACCGGGTTAGGAAAACTAGATCGGACCTTGCTGGGGCAGACCGGATTGACTTTTCCTTCTCGTCTTCTCACGCATCGGAACTTCTCCCATGTTCCCATAAGATTCGGATTGACGGACTATTATGACATTCCCAAATGCAACACACATATCAATCGCAAACTAAACTATTGTAAAATCCAATCGCAACAATTGGTTATGGGAGATTATCCCAACACAAGTCAATGTAATCTATTATAAAATACAATCGCAACAACTGGTTATAGGATTATCCCAACTCAGATCAATGGGTTATAGGATTGCACAGATATAGCTTATATAGGACAAATTAGTACACACAGTACGATCAAATCAATTTTCATCACAGATTTAATAGCTAGTGTGTACATACAGAGTCACGATTATTTTGGATGCCGGAAAAAAAAAAAAAAACAGGGAAGAAAAAAAGAATAAATAGGAGAAAGTAAATCCAACTTAGCTGATTTGATTCCAGCGATTTCAACATTAGCTTGACGATAATTATATAACTGCTTTGATATAAATCATCCATATAGAAAAAAATCAATCGATCCAATTTAGCTCTGCATTATAGATTTGTGCATGATAAAGTTTTACAGTAGAATAATATGGAAAGAGAAAGGAAGAGAAAGAAAAGGATTCCATTGATAAGAGTTCTCTAGTTATACGAGTACAATATCTTTTATATAGATGGAAAATGGAAACCAAAAAGACTTCCATTTTGGACCGCACATCCATGGGCATGGCCCTTTAACAAAATCATCATTTAATAATCGATGAATTCAAGTTCAAAATATTTTTTGAATCGTTAGATCAGTGACTGGTTTCAATCTGTTATGTTAGAAATGTTTTCTTTAAGAAAAGAGAACTAATAGTAAAATTGTGTTTGAACACCAAGGTGACCAAATTTCGAGCATAAAAACTTTGTTCAGATGTTGGGATCCATTAAAACTCCATATTGATACAGAAACCTCCAAATTTTTAAAAATTGATACAAAAACCCCGAAATTTTTTGGTTTCATCATATTTTTACCTATTTTTTATTATGAAACCAAAGTTTTTAATGATGAAACAATAAATTTATGATGAAACCAGAATTTGGTGGTACTGTTTCTGGTTAGTGGTGGTGGTGGTTGGTGGTGGTGTTTTTTTATGGTGATGGTAGTGCTAGTATTTGTTGGTGGATGTGGTGTTGGTTGCTAGTAGTGGTAGTTAGTGGTGGCAAAAACACCTTTGGGGTTTTTGTGTTAATTTTGTTATTTGGGGTTTTTGTGTTACTTTTGTTTTGATGGTTTTTTTCTGGCTGGATAGTGATACCTTTGGGGTTATAACTCACGACCCGTTAAGAAAAAAAAATTAAAGTATTTTGGTATTCCTTAACCTGTTACCGAAGCTGAACATTAGAGCTTCTATCGATTAATTATGAGGTTTTTATATTACATAATAATTAACTAGTAGAAGTTTTTCAATTCTGATGTGATATATGGTCAGCCTTCAGACAATTTTCCAACCCGATTCTCGTCTCCCTTTGATCATTTCATATCCATATATATTGCAAATGCATCCTAATTTCTCTCTTATTCGTTTTTATCCATTTCAATTTCCTCTACCATCTCATTTCCATATCCGTTTATACTTTATACTCTCTGAATTCTAGAAACATATCATAAAATAATTTTTAGCATATGACATAAAAAGACATATGGTGATATAAAGTTCCCATAAACACCAGATTGAAGGCTTTTATAAATGACTCGGTATGTTTGTTAATTTGTTATCTCTCCTCGCAAGATATTCTTGCATTGTTTAGTTGCACAACATCGGCGTGAGAAACTCAAAAATGGTGTTGATATTCTAGCTAAAAAGCATGGGCATATCACTGAATCCTGACGATATTTAGCAATGTTATCTAAATGGAGTTAGAGTTATGGCGTTGAAATGAACATGCTTTGGTTTAGGATAATAGAAGACAAGTATGGAATTAAAGTCTCCTATTGGACCCCGAGAAAACTTAATCAAACATATGGTGTGTTTTGCTGGCGTGCTATCACTAAATCTGCAAGTCTAATCAGTGATAATTCGACAGTTTTTCTTCATTCAAGGACATTCATTGAATTTTGAATGATATTTGGTGTGGATAACAACCGCTAGCAATTACTTCTCTTAATCTTTTCAAGTTATCTAGGGACAAAAGTATCTTAATAGCTAACATAATTTCTAATAAGGGAAACTGCCAGTTTAATTTTAGTGTATGCTTACAAATGCAGAAGCTCAAGAATACATTGATATCCTTACAGTCATTAGCAATACCCCCCCTATTAGAGATGGTATGGCAGACACTAGAAGGTGGAAACTACATCCCTTTCAAATCACTTTATTTACAGCTGTTAGCGGAACATGGAGAGAATAAATTCCCTTATCAGTTCATATGGCGACCCGCAATTCCACCTAAACTTAATATTTTGATGTGGTGTCTGGTTCATGGTAAGCTTATTACCATAGATATTATTCACCAAAAGATTTTAAATATGTATAACAGTTGTGCTTTGTGTGTTAGTGGTGTTAAGTCGCAACGCCATCTATTCATGCATTGTAAAATTGCTTATAAGATTTGGTGTGCTCTAACCCCAAATTCAGGTTGGATGTGGGTATTACCGGGTTCCATGCGAATTCTATCAAAGACTTGGCATCACAATTGGTTCTCTCATTCCGGAAATTCATCTGGAGACTGATTCTAGTGGAAATTGTAAACACCATCCGAAAGGAAAGGAATTGTAGGAGAATTGAGGAAAAACTACATTTTTAAAGAGCAAATCTCTAGAATATTACCTATTCTAGAGAAAGGTACAGAAACAGCTGAATTCGTCGAAAAGATAACAACCTTGTGCGAGTCACGACTCAGTGTGACTCGCCGAGTTACCAATTTTGTTTCTTACCCATTTACACTCCCTAGTCGAGTTAGGTACAGTGGTTAAGTTAGAGCATATGGTTTCACTTTCTTCCATTTCAGTTTCAGTTTCTCCTTCATCTCCTTGTAGAGTGCGATTGATAGGAGGTCATCAATTCCAGATGGTATAGGTACATACTTCCACTTAAATTTTCATTTACATCATATTGAAAGGTGATTGTTTTTTCATGTAACCCTCTTGTTACTGTTCGAATCCCTAACTCTCTTTGCTGTTGTTTTATGTCCTCATAATAATTGATGTTTAGGCAATTTCATGGATGTAAGGGTGGAATTAATTTGTTAGTCTTGTTGGTTTATCATTTCTTCACTGTATCTCTTTTAAAAAACTGAAAGTTGAGGTTTTTCAATTTTAAACGAATATGGTACATAAATTGATCTATTTTGATCGATATAATTGATTTTTTAGAGAGGATTAAACTGATATTGTGTTTGTTTGACGCTATTGAAGTAAATTAATGATATCATTTTACCGGAATTCCATTCCCGATCTTCAGAGAAAATGCCCATGTATAAAAAGCAAGGCTTCAGATAATACGGCAATTCGTAGTAACTCAAGGCTAAAATTCCAGAGTAGGAGTGCGAACCAAATCCATGTGTGAGATGCCAATTCACATTGGCATTACTTTGGACCATACAATCTAAGACTTCTCTTTGCTTGATAAGAGACTTCCCAAAACCACAATGGCTAAGGGTAGCCCGCGGCACTTCTCCACCATCTACATGTACTTTTTGTACGCATAACTTGGGAAAGCGTTTTGCGATGCTACATGTACTTTTTATACAACTTTTAGGTGCTTTGCTTTACTAACTGTCTTGCACGCCAGTCTCAGGGCTTACTGAATCTCGTCTCATCATATAACTGAAATAGATTTATTATTCTAGATTTCAGTTGGTGTCTTTCATGTGCTATCCTCCTCTTAGTTTGATTTTTAGCTCAAAATAAGACCACCGGGTTGATATTTTCATTGTCTTACTTGCTGGTTTTGCTTAATGAATTTAAGTGGATATAAAGTTGTAACTGCAGTCTCTCTCTTATTTTCTAAGCACGGACATAACAATATTTTCTATAGTACTTATCCACTCTAACTGCAAGTATCCCGTAGACATGAAATCCTTTCTATCTCGCCTTTATCATGATAATAATTCAATAGTCAGAAGTTCATGTCATTTTCATATCCTTCAGTTTGTGCATGCATTTTTATATTTTTCAAGGGTCGTCCCCTCCTATGTTGATGGTAATTAACTTTTGTTGATGACAGGTAGGTTGTGCTTGCCGCTTAAATAATAACAAAGATCAACCCATTGTTTTACTTAGCTGGTCTTCGGATTAGGAGCAAAAGGATGCTATTGTCGTTGAGGTCATCCGCAGGTTCAAGGGATTATAGCTAGGGCATGTTGCAGCAACACGTCTCATGCTTGTGTATAATGGTGTTCGCATTGGTTTGCATCGACTGGAAGTCTGGAAGATTCAAGTGAAGAGAACCTGGATTTGGCTCAAGAGGCTGACAATGAAACTAATATCCATTTGAATAGCATTTAAACTCTTGAACTGTCCCTGATACTCTCTTATTTTTTGGAGTAAGATTGTAAATGGATTTGATAATGTTGGTATTATTTACGTGGTCTATCAATCATTTTTTAGGTAACTGATTTATTTATGCGATCCAACAGTCAAGATACCTGATTTATTTAGTTAGTCTACCAGTAAAGATACACGAATTATTTATGTAGTCCATCAGCAAGGCTACCTGAGTTATTTCTGCGGTCCATTAGAGACGGTACCCGAGTTATTTATGTATTATATAAGGGAAGGTGCCCGAGTTATTTATGCAGTCTATAAGTGAAGATACCTGATATATTTATGTGATGTCACTCAAATACCATTATAATCCACTCCCTACAAGTGAAGATACATGACTCATCAGTACAAACCATTATATGCTATTACCCTCCCTCAATCTCAAGTGGTGTGTAAAAAGATAACTTGAGATTGCAGACATACAAACTACACACTCATCAGTAATATCTAAAGTAAAACAACAGTGGTAAATAGGAAGCATCAAAAATAGTTGAGAGAGCAGTGCATGACTAGTCGATCCAGAGAAAGTATGTAATTGCAGTTGAAGCATAAGTGGAAAAAGTAAGCCGTGACTAAGCTGGAACAAGTGACCTCCATAGATATTATTGAACTTGACATGAGCAGCAGCATATACGAAAAAATATAGCAAAAGTGGATGATATAAAATGAAACCAAACGAAGAATCTGAGCACCACTATCAACCAGCCAACAGAATTCCACAAGGCTAAGAAACCAGCAAGCATGTTTATCATTAACTCCTTGAGCAGCTGAGAAGTTGCGACTTAGCACAAGCATTATATGCCACTTGAAAGTTACCTCATGCACAAGACCTTGACAAACCGCTAAGAGGATCCCTGTTGCGATTGCCTCTGTGGTAGGAATGTTCCTGACCACTTGAAACAGACATCCATAAGTAAAAGCTGATATAGCTCTGTAAAATGAAATGTTTCATGGACTTTTCAGTTAGCTGCAAAGATAATGACCCGACTTATATTTCGAGAAAAGGATAGTGTCCCAAGTTGAACAACAAATTGTTTATCAAGACATGGACCCCGATGACTTTAACAAGTAGAAGCAACAAGCTGAACATTGAATACTCTTTTTGATGAACCTTAAGTATATACTATAGGGAGGTCTACATGAATCAAGCCTTGAAAGTTATATGCTTTGGAAAAAGAAGATAGATTTTTATTTTATCTTTTCGGTAAAGAAACAGAGTTTTCGTCAATGAGGTTTAAAGGTGGTCCACCTAACATCATACAAACATTTTCTTTTCTGCTTGGTTCTCCCTATTCTAAAACTAGAGATGCAAAATTAGCAAAGAACCAGCAAATAAAAATATGTTAGAAAGGGTGTAAAATTAGGGGTTACCTAGCCGGGTTATCATCTTTCCCTCCTCTAATTCTTCTCATAGCACAAATCATAGCACCATCGGTCCACCTCAAAACAGAAAAATTACGAACTTGCAACAAACGAGTTTTTCCAAAATTCAGTTAAATAGAAAGATTCAATCATTAAATTATGTATCATGTAAATACAACTCTTTGATCCTAAACTTAGGATGATCATGAAGTGTTTGAATATGGTAATTCTAAAACAGAAGAATTCAGCTTAATACATCACTTGAAAAGGAAGAAAATCACAGGACGCTTTAGACTGAGCAAGGATTCTAAAAAAAAGACCGGCAACAGCTCCTTGTATGAAAAGCCTGTATATAAGAGTATCTTGAAGTCCCTAAACCAACTAGAAAATAGAAGTATAGAAATAGGCATAGCATGTCAGTTCTGCAGTACGTAGTGGAAAAGAAATTTTGTAGGTGGTCAGCATTTGTCTTCAGAGCATAAGAAAGAAGCAACACTTTTGGAACAGTCAAAGGCACATCAAAATAAAGGTACAACAATAATAGGTGATGTATAACAGGACCAGGTGAAACTATATCAAGTAGCATGAGGTAGCAGTTAGTATAATAAGATGAATCTGACATGAAACACTTGGACAAGTAGCCGAAAAAAAATCTCGCACCAAAACATAATATTTATCCACATACACTACTAGACTTGGGCTGATTGAGAGTAAATTATTGCAGATAATACAGAGGACTGGAACTCATACCCGATGATTAAGCAGACTGAGCATTATGAAGCAATAAGCAGCCAAACCAAATAAGATTTGCTTCACTTTGATGGAAGAAGCATCAAGCATCTGAATTAACAATGCATTGACAAAGATAACCACTTGTAAGAGATTCTCAGCATTATTGCTGACACCATAGATTACTGACACCATTATATATGATTCTCAATATTCAGTTATTGCAGTAGGGCTCACTTATTCCAGCTATTGCATTTATTCATTCACTACTTGTTGCAGTTGGAGAGCTTTAGCCAAGCTAAACCAAGAAGTAAATAGCAATAAACCAACACAAACTGAAAGAACAGATTCATGAACTGAATCCATTTATTTCCAGCATTGAAGATGAACTTCAACTGTATTATTCAACACAAACCATTCTAAGCTATTAGACTTTGTCTCATAGATGTTTCATCGAACACCTGCCGGGAACCTTTTTAAACAGTTTCCAGTATACCATGTCCCGTCAATAAAACATTCAATAACAAATTCGAAAACAAACCCCATGAACAGATCAGAATTAAGAATTAATGAAAGTGAGATTCAAAACAAACCCTTCATAGTTCTAACACCTTGAGATAGTTCCATGGATACTCATCTAAACTTCGATTTCTGCCTGCATCAAAGCACAACCCAGCTTCATTTGAATATAACCTAACCAGAGTAACTAACTAGGGAGGGAAGGTTTGGTATCAATTTGAGTTAGTCAGTCACCGGGTCATACTGATTCTGACTCACACATGGTTATTACCTTTTCGACGAATTCGGCTGTTTCTGTACCTTTCTCTAGAATAGGTAATATTCTAGAGCTTTACTCATTTTTAAAACTGATGAATAAACAAATAATACATAGAGTTGTCAGAGGGAGAATGAACAAACAAATGAATAACCAAGTAGTACCAACGACAGTTGTTAATAAAAAGACCATAGAGAGGGAAAGAAAGAGACAGAGACCAAAGTCAGAGTCAGGGAGAGAGGGTTTAGTTATTATTTGTTGAGAGTGAATCAGTAGGTGGTCTAAATGGTAACCTAGGTGGTCTAGTGAGAGGACAGAGGTTGAGATGTGTGAAGTGATGGATCGAAATGTCCATTTGGTGAACTAGCCCATTTTGGGAAGTTTTTTTCCCGTGTGAATTCAGAGTGTTGTGCGTTTTCATTCAGCGCTCATTGCCACCGCGTTTTCCATTCAACGTTCAATGTCAGCGAGTTTCCATTCTGCGCAAATGTCTTAGAATATTCTCGTTTATGCCGAACTATCCCGTGAAAAGGTAAATTTGGTTGCACGTTTCCATTCAACGCAACTATCTCGCTACAAGTTAAACTGCAAGCAAATGTTAGGAGAGAGAACTAATGTTAAAAAATAGACAATTTTTTTTTTGAACTGCAACACTTTATTGCTAATCTAGTATCTTAATCTATCCCATAGGATTAAATCTTACCAAATTCTTGACTAAATAATAAAATTATTAGCGTTGTCAGAAAAAGCTAGTGGGTGGAAACGAGCCAACGTACACTTATTCACCCATGACCCAACTACGACAACAACAATCTCATGCACCAGAGAAAAATGTAAAAGTGTAACAGGAATGTAATAATTCTTGCTTGCATCCATTTTCTTTTTGATTTGTCTACTTCATTTCGCTCGTTAGGGGATCACAAACGTGGCTTGAACAAAAATCATTTTCCCACTCCGGTATACATCATAGAAGATGTTTCCAATGAAGATTTATTTCCGACTTCTACTTCTGGTATCCAAACAGATTATTAGAGGCTTATTACTCTCAACGCAGTTAATCGTCATTGGGTGGTGATAGTAATGGTTTAAGTTAGAATTTTTTTTTGTTTTTAGCAATCAAAAGGAAATGTATTATAAGGCACACAAACGTACGCGGCCAAATACATCTTAAATTGAGTAAAATAGGCCTAACAAAAGTAAAAACCGAAAAAAGAAACTAAAGGAAACGTCAACTATAACCAGGGACGGAGCCAGAAATTCAATACAAAAGGATAATAATTCACAATAAATATATTTAGGGTGCGGGGCCACTCTTGAGCTCCATGTAACTCCGTCCCTGATTATAACCAAGAAACATCAAGAAAGACAAGTAGACAATAAAATAGAAGGCATCTTGACGAACCTAGGAAATAAAACACCGTACTAAAAGCTATAAAAACTACGACCTAGACAACAACGTTAACTGGTTTCAATCTGGTATATCAGAGACGTTTTCTTTAAGAAAAACAAAAAAAAAAAATTAAAAAAAAATCGAAGCATTTTACATGTCTCTTTAACGAGAACCAAAATTCTTACCGACAAATAGGTAACCTTAAAGACAAATTTCCAACCTGGTTCTTGTCTCTCTTTCGATCAATTCATTTCCAAATTGCAAATGCATTCCAATTTCTGTTATATTCGTTTTCACCCATTTCAATTTCCTCTACCATCTCATTTCCAAATCCGTTGCTCGTAATTGTCGAAACATATCACAAAATAGCTTTAACCATATAACATATAAATAAAAAAGACACTTAAAGACATAGATCCCATAAACCCAAGATTAAATGCATTTATAAACGACTCAGTATGTTTGTTATTTTCTGATCACTTCTCGCAAGATATTCTTGCATTGTTTAGTTGCACAATATTGGCGTGAAAAACCCAAAAATGATGTTGATATATATACTAGCTTAAAGGCATGGGCACATCACTGTCGTGACATTATTACTATTTACTTACAAAATAAATGAAATCAAAACTTGTAAAATTGTGGAGTCCCAACTGTTACCAAATCCGTGATAACAACCGACTTGAACATCCATCCCATAATGAAAATTTTCAGTACTCTATTTTTGTTCCTACTCTTAAAAACATTTTTGCGCCAAGCCATTAAGTTCTGTTGAAGAGAGTTTGGGAATTAATATATCCACCACGCGACCGAACAATGGAAGAATAAATGCTCGTTCTTTTTCTACTTAATATCACAGAACTAACATCTCGCATGTTGAACCATAATACCTCTCACCTGGAGGAGCATCGACATGTAGGTAAACTATTGTCGACTCATAGATCATTACATCCGGGACAACGTTTGGGGAACAATATTCTTAGGCCAATGAAATGACATCACAAACAATATTCTTAGGCCAATGGTGGTGCATATCTTATCCATGTCAGTTCATATGTCCAGGTCCTGAACTAATGCCATGACAGAGGTTGGTTTTTTTATCCAAATCATGATCAATTTGCCAATCACACTACCCAATAAAATTATCAGTCAATACAATACTTCCTCCGTCCCCGGAGATAAAATCAGAAAAATGAAGTATCACTTTTCTTGGGAAGGGGGTAATATATTGTTATATGAAAAATAACAAGTATATATGGTGTAAGAAGACGTCTCAGTTTAGAGAAATCGTGTTTGTAATTCTCCTTTTTAAAGTAGGGAAAATGTTTGTGCATGCCTTTGTGAAGGGACAGCCTTAAAATGGGTGCCTAACCTTTCCACCCACAAATTCATGGGCGGAGCCAGAGATTGCTCTTAGTGGTGAAAAGCGTCTAAGATTTGTATGCACGTTTTGTTGGCGGCTACAACTTGTTGCCTACGATCCACTTTAAATTTTAAGGTGTTGTTGCGTTGGCCTATATTTTAAAGTAAAATATCACCATGACACATTAAAATATAACTAGATTTGTACATGTGCTACACATCGGCCATCGCTAATTTTTCCTAAATATGTAAGGTTAAAACTTTTCACTTGACTAAATGTTGATGAACACTCTCATTATGCAATAAACCAACTTGTTGGATTTGGGAGCTAATTACTAAGAGAGTCACTTTCCATTTTTGTTGATGGTAACTCAAACTCCTTTGTTATCTTTATGAGTTATTTTGTAAAAAAGTCTTATGTTTAGGGGTTAATTAGGGTCTGAGTCGTGAAATATACATTTGATGCAAAAGATCGTAAACTAAGTTTGACAATTCAATTAATTTAGAAAAACACCTTAAGAAATTTTTAAATGACATTCTAAACCAACTCATTTAAAAACTAAGCTGGATTTACAGTGATATTTGGTCGAACACCTTCATTGCATCCTTAGATACTACTGAAAAGTTTTACCAACATTTCGTAACTACAACACGAGTTCTTCAATCTGTACATAACGAACCCACTGGGGAAATCGAATTGCAGACAGGTTAGTCTCCGACCTATACCAAAGGAATAACAGTTCTCTCAATTTCTAAACAACAAGCCTCTAACCCGATGCATACGCACGTGAAGTATGTAACGCATTGTGCATAAAATTTGTATTAACCGTCCCTACTACTTTTATTAATTTGAACTACATCCTTTGGGTCGGCATCTTTATTTGGTATTCCTATTATTTTTGTGACGTAGGAACAATAAAATGGTATGCGTGTGAAAAAGCCCTCGCTTTTGAAATTGAATGATGTGAATTGTTAAAATAGATAAATAAGCAAGACATCATCCACATGGCATGCTTTATTTTAAGTTAGATGATGCAGTATACGCACCTGCCTGAACTTTTCCGAATGTTTTTTCTTCTAGAAGGCCTTCGTTAGTTGATTTTAGTAATTTTGAATACCCTTGAGACTAGTACCAGGTCGGTCTTCCATTCTTTGAGCTGTCATCAAGTGTAGAGATTGTTTTATTTACGGCCTCATCGGGATTATGAAGCAATGTGGAGAGTCCCCAAAATTTGCATATGGCTATCTATATCATGATAGTGTTTTAACATGTATATCGGCCCTTCAGTAAGTGAAGATGGTAACACGATCCATTTTGGATTCCAAAGTTTAGCTCCCAATTTGTTTTGGATTTTTATAACAAATCTCAATTTGGACTCTGTAGCCAAACAAGGTTGGAACAGACGACCTTTCTAAATTCTATTGACGCTTTCGTTTGATCGTTATGGTGCCTATGTGTATAATGTTCTCGCATTATTTTAAGCTTCTGGCCTTCTTCCTTCTGGTGGAGGCGACGTCCCTGTATGGGATTTTCGGATTTATCCATTTTCTTAAGCATATAGAAACAATAATATGTATCATTGCATTGCCATAAAACTTGGATGAAATTTAGTAATCCTCTTTAAGCCGGATCTCTTTTCATAGGCTATTATATTTCTACACGTATTCTTGCTAATTGCACTTCCTGTAATTAAACCTGACACCATTGGTGAGTTATATTGATGCCGTTTTTTTTTTCTTTTTTCTGGATGTAATGAATCTAACTATGACCCTTTCAAATTCTTGACGGCAATCAATTTTCCATTATGAACCATTGTGCAAGAAGATTACTTTAATGTAGCATTTTGATAAGACCGTTGATGACATCTGTATCCACTTGGTTTTCATTGGTTTTCAGGTCAAAAGTTGAAGCATACGAAACGCGAAGATACATATTTTATGTCGTTGTTTGTTTTTTTTTGCAACTTGTTTACCTGATAGGATTACAACCTAATTGAAGCATCAAAACTAGATTACCAATCTTAAGAATCATAATAACAAAATATGCTAATAACTAAACCCAAACTCTCCGATATTATATAAATGAATATCTCTCAAGTGATATGAATATATTAATGTGATGTTTTACAAAATAAAAATGGAATACATATATACAAAAGATTCACAACATCTCTAATATCGCTAAAAGCTTTAAGCTACGAAAACGGAGATCTTCACGTGCATCATTGCTTCTGATTACTCACTACACCATTTTAAGGATATAGCAACAGACAATAGATGTTGCTAAACGGGGTCGCAACGGGACTTCGCTGTTGCTAAACACGGTGTCGCAATTTTTAGCAACGGCATAAGCTTCGTTGCGAATCTTGATCAAACAACGGACATTCGCAATGCCGTTGCCGTTGCGAAATTTTTTATTAGCAACAGCAGGATATTGTTGCTAATATGTTATGTTGCTAATTACAGGAATACCATATCCCAAAACCAGATACTGTTGGTTCTGGTTCTACTGTATTGGTTTTGGTTCTAATTTAGCAACAGATCCTTGATGTTGCTAATCTTTTGCAACCTCAAAAAAAGGGTCAAGTCCCATTCTATTGACCTAGTCAAAATTCATTACCCCAAATTCCCCTACAATCACCAGTTCCCCATATTCAACATCCAAACATATATACAAACTACAATGGCAAAACAAAACAGATACAAATGTAGTTGAGAATCACCACTAATTTTATTATAAAATATAGGATTCTTCAAATAATACAAATGTACACAAGTAACTTATGTATGTTGTGACTGACATAAAATATTTGATCTATGTTGATGTTTCTAAATGGATGGGTACCATCAGTATTGGTTTCTAAGAACTGGTGAACTACTAAAAAATTTAAGATATATGACATACCATCAGTATTGGTTTTTACAATATGACATACCATCAGTATTTTTGAATATGAATTTAAGAATACAATGTTCATCAAACCCATAAACTCCAAAATTTGAAACCTCTTTCTTTAGTCTTCTGACTCTCATCCTTCCAAGAAGAACATATCATCACATGTATTATAAATATAAATAAAAGTACCAATCCTCGCTCCTTTTTAGCATGTATTTAGTTTTCTAAGTTGTGCACATTGCACATCTAATTGATAACAATCACTTACTAATATGGCATGTATTGAAAATATTTCCTACAGAGATAGCTTAGCCCACCGATGGTCAAGATAAAATGACGATGTGTTCAATTTAATAGAACAGAAGCTCAACTTTTACATGTAGCATCCCAACAGAATCAAAATTCATATTCAACAATAACACTATAACCACCGACACGCCTCTAGATGAAACATCAGTGGGGAAGATATTGAAAAAATACGAAAGCAGAAAAATTTACTTACATGCACAGATTTCATTTCTTTTGCAAATCCGCAATTGCCTTTAGCCTAGACTTTGTAATGGGAAAGAAAAATCGGTTAACATCTGGAAAATATTGTACATGTGCCACAGAATCGCAAGTCAACTTCTAACATATAGACAACCGATAGAGATAATGAAATCATTTTAATACATGGCTTTGGGAAATTTATTATATCGGATGTTCAACGTCAATCTAAAACAGTAATACTAAATCTAATCATTTTTCTTTTCTTGAGTATAAAATTTATTAACATCATATCACAGTTGTATATAACCAGAAAATTAAATCAAATGGAAACATTCTCAAAAGCATGGTTAAGGAATATATATATACAACCGAAGGTCAATTTCATATCTCGATAAACAAAACTTACCGATCGGTTTAGTCGCCCATCTTTCGTAGTAATGTGTATATCTCTCTAAAGATTTTTTAGCCATTTCTCTTCTCTTCTTGGCCTCGTCATATTATAATAGAAAACTAGGAGAAAACAATCAGGGATCTGGATTAATAAATGTTCAAGAGTTTTGGTCTAATTTACTATGAAACTATAAAGCAATATAAATGTACCAATCCCTCTTTGCTTTGCTATCTCGTAGCAATTGCACGTCCTTTTTCGTGATGATCACCAAGCACCAAGGCAGAGCCGGAAGCATATGAAAATAAACGTCAATGACCAAGTCTAAGAGACAACGCCATATTCAAAACAAATGAAAATTTACGTATATCGTAAACTTAACCAGCCAAGATATAGGAATTTTTCTCACATGTATGAACCAATTACCAAAGAAAACTCGAATTTGCAAGGAGATGTACAGGTAATATGCATACATCCCCGATTTTTCTGAATGGGTCGTTTGCATTTTGGACAAGGCTTAGAGTTTGCTGATATCCTGAACTCGGCACAATTCTTCAAGATCCACTTGGCAACAGTGACACAGTCAACTGGTCGATTCGCTTCCTCGGTACACTTCAAGTGAAATTCAGAGAGCTTGTAAGATAAACAACAACTATGCAATTAAATAAATATGGTACAGAAACAACAACAAAAGTAACTTACATTCCAGCAAAACCTAAATGAGCAGTTGCAAGAAACATCAAAGCTTGAACTACCAGCAATGAAATCAACAAAGAAAAATCACATCCTCGGCGCAGGAACAACTTTGTCTACGGAAGAAACAAGAAGAAATCAAAAATCAAATAGGAGAATTGCGCGAGTGATAAGCCTAATAACGTTCCATACGAAGATGGAGATAACGATAGTAAGGATACAAGTTACAAATTAAAGTCAAACAAGGTGCAACAAATTGATATGACAACGACAACTTAGATTACAAAAAATAAAAATAAAAAGAAGTCTAGAACTTACTCATGAAAATGAAATGTGAGATGAAGGGGCCTCAATTCCCTCAGAGCACATTCATTCAAGATACTTAAGGCAAATATCTAGCCAAAATAAAAACAGACTGAAAATGCACGAGGTCACTAAAAATGTATGGAAGGCCGAGTTTTACGTAAAAGATACAAAAGCTTTGGAGTAATTAGAGATCCAATGGCGGCACTTTATAATATATATTGATTCTCTCAACCTAAACTGTCAGCTTTAAGCCCCAATATCCACTGTTATTAATAATCCCTTCAGCATACTGCATCTTTCAAGAATTTGTCATAAGGGCTTGAAGGCGGTAATCTGAAAGAAGGTTGCTCCTTTTCGATATTAGAATGGATGAGGAGATGCTCAACTTCCATATCTTTTGTTTTCACATCCCCCTCCTACAAAAAAAAAACTCAATGAAACTATGTGAAGAACACACTAACAAAAACATCAACTAACTGGACTGAACAAACGCTGCAGTGAATTGTTGTATAAGAGTATTATATATCTCAGATTAAACTCATCTATATCTTATGCAAAATGAATTTATGGTAACGATAACTACTATTATGTTGCAGTTTGGAACGTTCAGGTCGTTGAAAAATCTAGGAAGTTACAATATCAATCCATGATCAAATATTGAGTTCCATACCATGTCTGAAATATCATGGGTTGTTGCTTCATTCTGTGTGGATGATTCCAATGACTCCAACCCTTTTTCTTTTCGATTTTTGAAGCTTAGAAGAACTGAAATCTTCTGATGTTTATCCATTACAAGGGATTTGCATTGACTCTTAATTTGGTCGTAAGGTATATGAATGGTGGTCACAGGTAAGCTTGCAACTTTCCTAGCTGTTTCCAAAACCTGTAAAGATAAATATGATGACATTATGGTGTTCAGAAATATGCTTTTGTTCTGTAAAAAATTGGCACTTCTAGAAATTTTTGTTATATATTTGACTGTCAGCAGACCGTAATATTTGAACGAAAATAAACCTAAAATGGGCATACCGATTCTAATAGTTGGTTAACGCTTAAAACATTGATTGAATTGTTTGAAATTGATGTTCTATGGTCCAATTGGCTTCCAGTTGCCTATGGAAATGCTTCATCGTCACTCATGGCAGCCTGAGTTAACTGAAATGACACTATCTCATGTTAATGAAAGTCTTTCTTATGCTCATTTTGTCATATAGACATCAATAGTAGTAGAATAATTGTATGTAAAGAAGCAAAAAGAAGACAAACATATTTAACCTCATCAAAAGATATATTGAAACTTGGCGAACCTGGTTGTGGTATTTCCATTAACAATCTTGTTCCCATTAGGAAGTCATCATCAGGTGAAAATCCCTCTTCAAGTTGTTTCTCTATGTCCAACAACTCATCCTACAAAGTTCACAAGTTAATGATGATTCTTACACTGGAACCAGCAGTTAACAATAGAAAAAAAAGATTCAGATAAACAACAAACCATAAAATTGAAAGAAAATATAAAAGGAACCAAAATAATCAAAACGATTTCATAGTTGGATATACCTTCCTAGTTCTTCCTGAACCAACTCTGACCAGTTCTTATTCAAGCTCCAATGAACTGAACTTCAGTTCTTCAATATTGACAAACCCTAACATGGAAAAAAAGGGGGGGGTATTAGATTCAGATACAAAACAAACCATAAAATGGAAAGAAATAATAAACTCAAATTGAAAGAATCGATTCACAATTGAAATCGAAAAAATGAAATCAAACATTAAACCCTAAAAACAAAAAACTTAAATGGAACCCTAGGATTTGATAAACTTAAATCAAAATCTCAAAATCCTAGAAATCAAATCTCTGAACCATATAAATCACAACTGAAACCCTAGAAATCGAAATATATAATCCCTAAAAACTATGTCAAAAATTCTACCTGATGATATACAGTTCTACACGATGATAGCTTTTTGAGATTGAGAGGAAAAAAACAGCTCAACTGAGCAGATCGTGATAGAAATGGAGATGGAAACGAGAGGAGAGGGAGGAGAGACTGAGTCTCTGTGATTTGGCGGAGAGAAATGAAGAGGGTACTCGATAAGGGTAGGATATACCCTAGATTTGGATTAAGGGTGGAAAAAAAGAAAAGAAGTCTTGACCGAAGTTTGACTGGGGCAAAAATATCAGCTCCAGTGTTCCGACCAAGCAAGTGGTCCGCACGCTTGAATTGAGCGCAGTTGCAATTCGCAACCTTGCCTGTGAGGTTGCAAAATTAGCAACAGCATCCCTCGGTTGCGAAAAATTAGCAACTAAGATTCGCAACGGAAATTTCGCAACCAACCTACTGCCGTTGCAAATTTTGATTGCGAATTCCTAAAAATGGTGTAGTGTACTGAAACTGAAGTGGGACCGAGTGAGCACATCACCCCAAAGGGGTGCCCAATGAAAACATATAACTTTCAAGTAATCACTAATATGCTTCACAGTTCTAAAGAATAGTAACTAAACATGCCATCGTGCATAATATGCATAAGAATGATTTCCCCAAATACCTCGATATAATATTTCCTCATCTGGATCTTAACGACATAAATTAGGTTATAAAATAAAAAGTAATACTTTTTCTCTTTACACGCTAGATAGCTATTATATGCACTTCCCGTGCCATGTATTTCCTTATTTGGGCTATAAGACTTAGCAAGGAGCTGTGGGGAGACCACAGTCACTCCTCGCGGGGATTTCACTCAAACACACATCAAATTATTCACTCAGCAAACAACAAGCATCGTTATATTTATCATTCATGAAAGAATATTATTCTAGTTCCGCTTCCTAAGATATTGCGTACATAGTGGCAATATCCGTGAAAGACCACCACCGGATGAATCCACAAAAGTGAAGCAAGAAAAACTAAAATATGTTACTCAGACCTCGCCAAACTCATTGGAGAAAGCGAAAACAGAATAACTCCGGACTCTAATAATTTCCCATCCACATGAAGTGCCCATACAAACCATGATTCAAAAATCTACCATCATAAGTCCCGAAGGTTTTACAATCAAGCATAATATGCAAACGATGGGATTCTCACAACAAATTGTAAAAGGTAATATTCCCCTATAAAACGATATTGCCTCATCTGGGCTATAATAAGCATAAAAATAGATATAACATTTGGAGAATCCACACAATGCATATTACACAACATACCCAATCATTTACACACAAGTATGCCCATAAGAAGTAATGACTCATCATGCTCGTATATGAAAAGGAACTTAATGATTACAAGAAGGTTACAGAGTTCCCACCTGGTTTGATGACAAGCCACGCCTACATTGTATTCCTCAATCCACTGGTTCATCTTTCTAATCAGGCGTTGTTAATATAGACTAACTGTTAATCACAAAAGCACTTTAAGAAATTAGCCATAAGTCTCGCACAAGGCTCGTAACATATAATCTAATAAGATTCTCTATTTTTAGGTTAAGTTGACTATCTTATGGTTCTAAGCCCATTTATGGTTCTACACCTTTTCATTATCTATCTGCAGCACATACAAAGGTTTACTAACTCAATTAGGATGATTATCTAGTCCATTTGATAGGTTGTATGAATATCTACAACTTTGTAGTTGGAACCAAAGGCTAATTCGGACCATAGGGGTCCAGTTCATCATAATAGGAAAACTGGCCTTAAGCCTAGGTTCACTAAACAGGCCCATTAAGCCAAGACTTGGTTCACCTAGGTCAACTAACAGTCACACTGACGGTTGCATGTCAACTAACAGTCAACCCCTAGGTCCAGGTCAAAGTATAGTCAAACGTCAACTGGTCCGGGTCAAGTCAATGAGTTAAGTCACTGAGTCAAATCGGGTCAAGTCTGGTTATAGGGTCAGTTCAGTCAGAAGACTGATTCAGACAGATAAACTGACTAAGGCGAGTTAGACTAGACTACCAACTAGCCAGGCTAAAACATAAGGCCTGAGCCATTAGCTCATGCCACAAACTAATGCATAATCATTGTGCAACACAAAACAGATCATTTCTTTGCAAAGACACAGTTTAATCATCTCTTCATTCTTTCAATTCAATCACTACATTTTCCGTAGTTCCCTGAACTGCAACTCTAGTATCACTTTCATACACAATTTAATTCCATGAACACACCCTGACTTAATATCATTACATTCCCTCTAAACTTCAACCTCAGTTTTAACTGTAACAACACTATCAAGTCCTTACTGAAAATACAAACCTAACTTGCTATCATTCATAATCCAATTCATACTCAATCTCCAGCAACCTGTGGCATTATCAATACCAGACCTTAATTATTTCATCTTCATTTATTCAAGACAACCTCCCCTTCATATAATATCTTCAATCCACAACACAACCAGTTCAACTGCATTACCTTCACATCTGAGATTTAACATCTCACCTTGATCAGCATCACTATCCCATATCTGCATCACTAACAACATATAAGTAGACACCCTCTTCTTGTCTCACTGCATCAAATTTGCCACATCAACCCATTCTTTTACCAATTCCATCCTTTCTCAGAAACCACCACTAATTCAATACTACCACCAACATCAGTTACACCCTATTACAACCAGAGTCTCAGCTTCATCTCCATTCTTCTCAAATAAGCAGTCTTGTAATTCAAATCCACCAACTAACAACTTCACCTGTCATTTGTAACTGTAATATAGTTAATTCAATCAACACAACCCAGTCATATGCAACTTCCAACACAACTAGCTGCACCAGTTCAGTAAAATTAGTCTTCTTGTCACAAAACTATAATTCTAAACCACTAACAGCAAACCCAAATCACCAATTCATCTTCCTTACAATACCATTCAGTTAATTCCCAACTACAAACTCAAACATATTCTTCTTTGCAAAACCTTAAAATTAACACCCAACTTCAATCACCTCTGACCAATTCATCTTCTTTATCTACTGATTCTAATTCAGATACCCTAATTCACATGAACCCTAATTTATGATTAATTTTAGGGAAGAACAGAAACCCTAGTTTCTTATTAATTCAAAATTAAACTTCATAAAACAACTCTATACGTCAATTAAAAACAAACCCACTCTATAATTAATCAAAACAGAACGATTCCATAAAGAAACATCAATCAATTTTAAACCTAAATTACCCGTTTTCGATTCTTATCAAAACCATCTTCTTCTTCAAAGATTCACATAACAATCACCCCTTCTTAATCTATCAAACTAGATAATTGATTCCCCTAAGTTTCTGTTTGATTTCACGGCTTCAGAAATTTCTCTTAGAATCGTCAGAGAGAAAACGAAGAAGAAAGAAAGAAAAGAAGAATAAGGGAACTAATTTATCTTCGACACGTTTGGTGATAATAAGACCAACGAAAATTACTGAGGCACACATGCTTTGGATAAGGGCATCCAGGTCTGTCTAACTAGGAAATGATGATTATTCCTTCACACTAATCTGATGATAACTTCTTCGTCCGGTATCCGAATGATACGTTTGAGTAGTCTATTTCGCATAGTTTTTCGAGACCTATTTAATGATACTAATTTTGTATCTAGATCTTTTTTAGATTAACTTCTATTAATTATCGTTCATGCTAAGCTAATCGAGTCATTGGCGGTTAATTCGTCTCTTGATCATCACTAGACCAGTCAAACAACGTTGACGAGCTTTAGGTCCTTACATTGGCTGCACACACTTTTCTTGTGATAGTACCCTTTCCCCTATCAATGGGACATTAGAAATCAGTGTCTGCTGATTACTCTTTTTAACGAAGAGCTTTTGTTGCCTTGATCACAACCTGCAGTCTCATCTCATGGGAAGTACCGTTTCGTCCAATTTCGTAGTTTCCTTCCCTATTTAGATGCATGATCGAATCTTTCCGATGTTTACCAATAAACCCATCTGACCCCTACGCCAAGGATAATACGATACACTATCAAATGCAAATCAAAACACTTAATGACTAACAAATGTGATTATTATTTTTAAACATTCACAAACACAAATGGTCAATCTTTTGGGACTCCCCCTAGTTAAATCCTAGATGCGAAGAAAGAAGCAGAGAGAAGGGAATAAGATTATTACCAATACAATAGGCTGCAACATGGACCAATTAAAAATCTCATAGACATCAAAATTCTCATCAATGATTTTTCCTGGGATTTATCCGCGAATAAATATAGTTTTCCGAGCTAAGAGTCGTGACCTTTCAGAAAATACTGTGGAATGAGAAGTTTTTTTTTTTTCCTAAGAGCCTCCATGATGTCTTTTTGACAAACATGGAAGGTTTTCATATGGTCGGAGTAACCAAAACATAGAAAGGCTTATAGCCAACAGGAGCATTGATCCAACGACATATGTGGCAACCCTTTTCCAAAAGACACATCCATTATCAAACAGGAACACGCCTCTCTTCAGGGATTTTCTTAAATTTCGTGCGCCACACGGCTCTTTGGGTTTGTTGTAAATGTGAGAATTGATAATGGTACCGACATGTCAGCTTCAAGTATTCTCCTTTCTACAATGAAGAATGGATAGATATGGGAATTGTGTTCCAGTTATGCATGAATCTGCTGACAACATTATCAATTTCCATTTAAACATCATGAACCGACTAAGACCCAAGGGGTGGCAGGAGGGGGAGCTCTGCAAATCGGGAGATTTTTTGAGTCAACTCAGTTTTACCCGTTTTCATTTCTTTTCAATGCACAATCATCATCTAATCTAAATAGTTGTTTCTTCTATGAATATATGTCTTAGTTATTTGTAATCTCTATTTTATCTTCTCTTTTTTGTTAATCTTTTTTGGTGTCTAGTGTCAGATACTGCTTTCTTTCACTTCTAATTTGTTTAATGGCTTTCTAACTATCTCTTTTCCTCTTATTGCTTTTGCTTATGGATTTTTCTCTAATGGCTTTTGCCACTTTTGTTGTTGTGATCTTAGCTTTTGATGAGTTAATCTACAAGCTTTTGCTTAAAGGCTCAAAATGGTTTGGATTCAAAGCTTTTTCTCATGGTGTTCAAAGGAAGATGTTTCAAATCGGGTTCATTTCTAATAAACTCAGTGATTCTCCATCCCGCCAATCAAGGATTTCAAAATTCAAAAGTGGTATAGTCAGCTGCATGTGGTTAATTAGTTTCCTTATTTTGGTCAGTGATTTTACTATAAACAACTATACACATTATCAAATTGAAAAAGATTTTAGTCAATTCTATTACCTTTTTAGTAGGAATGAAGATTATCCGCAGTCAATTCATAAACTATTTTTGGTAGACTTTCATCTTCAAAACCCTTATGATATTCATCCCTTTTCCCTCAAATCTTATAATCCAAACCCTTATCAACATTCAATCTGCATAATACCTGCTATCCAAAAAACTTTTTCTATCACCCAAACAGTTTTTAGAATGGAGGAAGCTATATAGTTCCAGTCAAGTGGTGGATTTGGTCAATAAGTTTAAGAAAGTGACTCTGGATTTGGGAAATATCAGTGAAATAGAAGTCATTAAGAGCAATAACAAGGAAGATGAAGGTGAAGATAATTAGGAAGCCAGTGCCATTGGGAAAGTTATCATAGAAGGTCGTATGAGTTATGACATGGTTGAGAAAAATATCAGTTTCATTTGGCCCTTCCTAACTTTGAATAACTTAAGAATTATTGAAGTGGAACCAAATATTTTCATCTTGAAATTTAATCAATGGGAGCTTCTTAATCAGGTAATAGATGAAAGACCATGGAGCATTAACAAGCACCTCCTGTTTGTTCATGATTACATTCCAACAATGGTATATACTCAGAAACATTGGGGTTTCCAGCTTTTTTGGTTCCAACTTAAGTATCTTTTGCTTGAGCACATGAATGCTAACTCAGTGACAAAAATTGGTCAAGTGATGGGGGAAGTAATTGCAATTCCTATTGGTAATGTACCTGTGAAAGTGTGTGTCAATGTTGATCTCTCCATGCCCATGAGAAGAGGAGTCAAATGTTCCACCAATACCGGGGTTACAAAATGGTAGCAATTTTTCTTTGAACGTCAGCCAAAGAGTGTTTGTACGGATTTCTACATTATCAATCATTCAAAAACTATGTGCAAAAATGCTGCTAATTTCTTGAAGAAAGCTCATGAAAAACCTTATTTTGTTGGTAATATTAGAAATATCCGCAAGAACATAAGTATTATCTCCACCAACTCTGCATTATCAACTTCAAAAGTTCCGGCAGTGAAGAAAACTCAGGAAAAAATTGTTAAATCAACACAGTTTGTCCCTCCAAAGGATGGTGAAGTCATCAATTTAGAAGTTATGCTTAAGAATGTAGAAGTCAATATGGAAGAAGACAACATATTTGGTAAGAGGCATAGAGTTGGGGAAGCTGCTACAAATGTTTCTTCTCAAGATGATTCATCTTCCCAACACACCATTTTGAATCCAATCCAAGCCTCCATGATTACTCATATGATCCCAACTGGAGATACTCCTATAGTGCTTGCAAATAAGGGGAATCAAGTACAAAAAACTCTTACCACTTTTGTTTCTTACTTCTTACTTTCTAAGCTTTTCCTTTTAATTGCGATTTTAAGCTTTCTCAAGTCTAGTACTTACTTTAAATTTTTATATATAACTGTCTTACTTCTCTATTTCATTACCTTTCTCCAAATTTCATCCTCTACTAGGCACTCCTACACAATAAATACTCATCTGTTTTCAATGAAGATTCTCTCATGGAATGTGCAGGGCTTTAAAAACACCTCCACTAGAAGCCACCTTAGAGATTTAATTCGAGTCCAAACCCCTGATATTATTTTTCTTTGTGAGACAAAAATTTCCCAACTTAAAAGTAAACCTTTATTGAATCAATACCGTTACCCTAATAGTGCCTTTATAGAACCTTTTGGTATGTCTGGGGGTTTAGTTTTATTATGGAAAAATGGTTTTACCTGTGAGATTTTAAGTGATAAACTAAACATTTTTAATGTTGTGGTTCATAGTAACCCCAGTAAGCCAGAATTATTACTCACTTGCATGTATGGGTTCTCTTTTTATACTAGGAAAAAAGATCAATGGAACTATATTAAACAAACTAGTGCATCTAGTCACTATCCTTGAATTCTTCTAGGAGATCTAAATTTCCATCTTTTAGATGACTGTAACAAAGTTTCTTCCTCTATAGATGTCTGGGTTAACAAAACAGTAGCTGAGAGTGGCCTTGAGGATATAGGATATGTTGGGAAAAATTATACTTGGACTAGCAACAATCTTGGCACTGGTTCTAGAAGATCCAGAATTGACCTTGCTTTAGGCAATAGTGAATGGAGTAGACATTTCTCTAATTCAAAGCTCTTACACCTTAACCAAGTATGAAGTGATCATACTCCTATTCTCCTTGTCACTGATTCTGAGTGTGAGCCATGTTGGAGGCCCGTTAAATTTTTCTTAACCTGGCTTAATGATGATACCTGCTCTACTACTATTGCCAATGCTTGGAATATCAATGTTAGTGGTTCTCCAGGTTTTCAGCTTGTCTCTAAACTTCAATCTGCAAGGAAAGAGCTATCAATTTGGAATAAGCAACACTTTGGGAACATATACCAAAATATTGATCACCTTCAGCAAGAGCTTAACTTTGCTCAGAATCAGTTACCTAGTAGTGTAGTCAATGAGAAAATCTTGAGAATAAACAAAGATTTAAACAATTAGCATAAAATTCAAAATGAGTTCCTGCAGCAGAAAGCAAGAGATAACTCCATCAAAGACATGGACAACAATACAAAGTACTTTCATAACAAAATCAACAGGAAAAGATGCAGAAACAACATTGATTCTATTCAAGATCACAGTGGTAACTGGTTGCATTCTAGAGAAGACATTGGCTCTCACTTGACAAGGCACTTTCAATATATTAGTACCTCTTCCTTTCATCATCGTGAAGAAAATCTTTTCTCAATTCTACCAGATATCATTTCTCATGAAGAAAATCTTCTTCTTACAAGAATTCCAGGAAATGAAAAAAATTTCAACACTCTCAAAAGCATGGAGAATTGGAGTGCTCCAGGGCCTGAAGGCTTCCAAGATGGTTTCTACAAAAGCCAATGGAATGTAGTAGGTGATGATATATGTCTCATGGTTTCTAGGTTCTTACAAACAAGGCATGCACCTTTTTTAACAAATCAACAAGACATATATTTCACTTATACCAAAGAAAAAGAAACCTCTTTGTGCTGCAGATTATAGACCTATAGGATTGTGTAAGACATCCTATAAATTCATCTCCAAGATTCT
Source organism: Papaver bracteatum (assembly GCA_023529315.1). Classification (NCBI taxonomy): domain Eukaryota; kingdom Viridiplantae; phylum Streptophyta; class Magnoliopsida; order Ranunculales; family Papaveraceae; genus Papaver; species Papaver bracteatum. The sequence continues at coordinate 425,009 of JAJJWX010004893.1, read as the reverse complement.
TATTAACAGAATGAAGCCCTTAATGGAAAAGATTATTTCTCCATATCAAGCTGTTTATGTCTCAGGAAGGCTTATCAGTGACAATACAGTCATAACTCAAGAAATTATTCACTCCATGAAGAAGAAAAGAGGTCAAATTGGATGGCTAGCACTCAAGCTAGATATGTCCAAAGATTTTGATAGATTAGAATAGGATTTCCTTATTAAGGTCTTAAGATACTTTGGTTTTAGTGAGGACTTATGTGAGATCATTTATCAATGCATCAGCAACACTACTCTATCAGTCATTCTCAATGGTTCTCCTTGTGAAGATTTCCATCCTTCTAGAGGCATCATGCAAGGTAACCCCACTCTCCCCCTATTTGTTCATTCTATCTATGGAGTTTCTCTCAAGACATCTAATTACTGCTCAACAAAGCAACAACATCAAAGGCATTAAAGTGACTGCAAATTCTCCAGCCATTAATCATCTGTTATTTGCAGATGACTGCTTGATTTTCACTCAAGCAAACTTGGATTCAGTACACAACCTTCTTCAACTTCTAAACAACTTCAGTAGCCAGTCTGGTCAGGTAATCAATTTTGAGAAATCTGCAGTGCATTTCAGTAAAAAAATTAAGCCAGAAGTTGTAGCAACACTCACCCAAATTCTAGGAGTCAAGACTATGAACTCTAAAGAAAGATATTTAGGATCTCCTCTTATTCTGGGGCCTTCTAAACAAGAAGCTTTCCGGTCTATTGAAGATAATTTCAACAATAGATTGTCTATATGGTCTGCTACTTCCTTAACTCAATCAGGTAGATCTACTATGATTAAGCATGTTCTCAACACTCTACCGGTATACCAAATGGGTTATTTAAAGTTACCGGATCATCTTATGAAGAAGTTAACAACAATACAAAGGAAATTTTTCTGGGGACATTCTTCTAATAGAGGTTTTAATCCTGTTTCTTACTCAAAACTTTGCAAGTCAAAAGATCATGGAGGTCTTTCTTTCAGAGATATGGAAAAACTAAACCTTTCCCTACTCACTAAACTTTCTTGGAGGGTATGCACTGAAGAAGACCAACTTTAGGTTCAAATCCTAGGGAGAAAGTACTTCAAATATGGTAATATTCTGCATCAAAGAATTCAAACTACAAACATCTATTACATGTGGAATGGCATCACCAAGGGTCTTAAAATCATTCAAGATAACTACTTTATGGAGGTTAATAATGGGAGAAGAACCAAAATTTGTAAGGATAAGTGGATTCCAAGATTGAATAATCCTCCCATTCCAATGAATGAAATGCACAGATTCTATGAAACTGTGGATGAACTTATCATTACAGATACAAGCTCCTGGAATGTTACTATCTTAGATACTTTGTTTGATGCCAATACTTCTAGGCAAATACATGAAATCTTTATTGACACTTCAAAATAAGATATCATGCTCTGGACTCCTGCAAAAGATGGCAAATTCTCAATTAAGAATGCTTACAATCATCTTTCTAATTGTTCCAATGATACTTTGGTTAATGGTGTCTCTATTCAACCTCAAGTCTGGAAATCTTTGTGGAGCTGTACTGTTGCCCACATAATCAAGCCTTTTTCCTGGATGTGTATACATGAATATTATCCAACAAGATATAAGCTTGATGCTCATAACCCTGACATGGAAATTCAATGTGGAGTTTGTGGTAGAGAAGAAGAAACAATTGAACACCTAATTTTTGAGTGCAGTCATGCCAGATCAGTGCGGAGAGCTATTAATATAGACATTGATGCAGTAAAATTAAGCTAAATGTGGCAGTGTTTCTGAATGGGTTCTCATCTGGTTCAATGGAAGTAATGCCAATATGACTGAACGGTTCTTATTCACTTGTATGATTGGTGTATGGATAATTTGGAAAGATAGGTGCGAGAATATTTTTCAGGGAGTCAATCTAAACTCTATTTCCACAGCCAATAGGATACAATATCATTTAAGTTCTCATCTGCATGAAACTTTTAACTGTGATTTGCATGGTTCTAATACTGCTAAATCCAATTGGTTACCTCCTGCTTCTGGCATTGCCAAATTTAATGTTGATACTTCTTTTGACCATAATACTTATCATAATGGCACTGGTGTTGTTTTATGTGACCATGCAGGAAACTGCGACAGGATCAGAGGCAATTTCAAACATGCAATCTTGAATCCAGAGTAAGGTGAATGTTTATCTATTCGAGACGCTTTACTATGGGCTAAATAAATGCACCTGGAGGATATTCAAATTGAGGCTGATGCAGAAGTAGTAATAAAAGCTATTACAGTACACCCTTGGGAGGCACATTGGGAAAACAGAAATTTAATTAGAGAAATTAAACATTTAGGATCTATTTTCAATTCCTGCAATTTTAGCTTTGTTCCTAGAAATGATAATCAAGTAGCTGACTACATCGCAAAAAGCGTTAGAGTTTCAGCAACTGATTTGCTTAAGTTTGATAACTTTGGGCATGAACTATTGGATCTTTTAGCCCAAGATCAAAATTCTCATTCCGGTTAATTAATAAATTCCTTTTAGTATCAAAAAATAATTTAAACATCATGAACTGGTTGGTATTTGTACGCTTATCTTGGGTAATTTCTAGTGACTCTGCTAAGGAGTTTTAGTAATTTATGGTGAACATTTCCTTGTGTTGCGGCTCTTGTTTTTGTTATCGAAGGTCTTGGACTCTTGGGTTCGCATCATGTTCGCTTTATTTATTTTTTATGTATCTTAAAATGGTGGTCCAAGGGGAGTGTTGTATGAACAAGTGTTATAGAAGGTGGCCCACCATTTTGTCTTAATCTCTTCATATTACTCGTGCAGATTCAAGTACCTTCCCACCTCCTTTCTTGGTCAGAAGATAAACATGTTTAAAGTACTTAATAATTATCAAATCCTATTGATAGACACGTATTTTGTGACGTGGCTGTGTGGAACATTCTTTCCTCGTCTATAAATATCCATTGTCCCTCTTTGTAATAAATGTACGCTTTTAGAAATGAAGAAATGAGAAGATGGAACCTATTGTTCCTCTCCCTCTCCATTATTGCTTTTGTTTTCTTATGCTTTTACACTAACAAAACAGTGTACCACTCATTAAACATAGGAGCAAACACTATTCATAGAGTGATTGAAGAAGAAAGCACAACACGTTATCAGCACGAATTGCTCTGCGATAATCGGAGTGGGGCTAACGATACGAAAAAAATGGATAATTCTCTTCAACCATTACATATTTAATTTAACTATTTCTAAGTAGTTTTATGCATACAATTTTTATTATGTCTAACTTTGTTTCCTATTTTGATTAGGACTTGTTAAAGAGAGAGTTAGACATATTACCGTAATTGTATGTGTTATTTGGAGCACTTGAAATACACGGTATATGAAGAGATATCCAAAATAGGTACGTATTAAGAAAGGCTCATATTTGTGGTGCTTTTTCCGAATTTAGCCAAATATTTGAGTTTTGCAGCGTTTTATTATTTTCCTCCTTAGACAACCAATGGAAGGTTTTTCCACGTCATCTTGGATAGCGTAGAGAATAAAATTACCTTTGGTGGTACACCAATGATTTTTGGTGTCAACGGTTTTAATATCGGCAGAGCAAGGAATTATTGCATCCTTGGGGATTGCAAAATTTTAATATTCCTTTGCCATAATAATCTCCAAAATTCAAAGTCGTTCCACTTAAGGTCGGAATGTGATGAAAAATTGACACTGGGATAACACGGTTAGCCAGTCTCTATCAGCGGTCTTTGAAATGAGCTGCAATTGATATTGAGACAATTTCTTTTAAGAAATAAATAATGTGTTCATATTTTTCAACTTTGATAAATTAATATTTCGTCGAGCCCAATGGACGAATTGGAGATTTATTGGTATTATGTTAGAACCGTTTCACCATTGATATTTGTGGAAAATAGTTCGATTTGATTTTAGAGAAGATATATGCACCGTATATACTATAGTGGTGAGCAATAAGGAGAGATGCATATTATGCGCCCTTATGTGTTCCCGCTAGCTTTATGGCGTGCATTATATGCGCCTATTATATGCATCGGCGAGCTTTAAAGAGCTAGTGCTTAATTTGCACTTTGTATATGTTGTGTCAACAACATCGAAAGTCTTGCAAATGTTAATCCTACGAGATATACAAACGTCAAGCGATAATGAGTGTTGCATTTTTGTAAATAATATTTAGAGTTAATATTATGTCTTCTCGTCGCCTGAGCTATCACCTAAAATCCTGAATTTGGTGAATTAAATTTGCAACAGTACCGATGCAAATAAGTTTAAAATCTTTGGCAAAGAAGGAAAATACATATGTGGTAGGCATATTTTTGAATATGGGAACCACAATATTTCTCGGGTTTAAGAACCTGATAAACCCCGTACCACCAAAAGTGGAGAAATACGGGATGGTAGCATAATGATAGGTTTGAATAAGCCATCTTTGAGCCCGGTGGAGCTCTGCTATCATTGTGACATAAAAGACGCATTACGTGCACCTGAAGTGCCGTTCATTGTTGTTGATATCTATCGGTGGTCTTGGCAGGAATGGACTGATATTGAGGTAGTGTCTAAGGTCACAAAATTCATTTACAGTTTACTGTTGATTTTACATGGAAATGTATATTATTTAATTTATTCCAGCTAGACAGCAAACGAGAGGAAACCTGATCAGTCACCTCTCCTGGGCTGCATGTTATTGTTATTTTTCTCCACCCACTTTCTCCCTTAATAGGTAGATTAATTCCAAACTGGATGTTCTGTTGATGAGACATTCCCTCCTAAGGTTCAGGGGGAGAATCGTCGACGATATTAATTAATTCCAATTGTGCCTCATCTAAATTCTCACACCGAGAAATGCCTGAGGTGTTAGAGATTACTCTGTTGGTAGATTTTGGAAGAGTACACTTGCTTGATTCAGCATTTTTTAAAGTCCTTGCAAGGCATGCCATTGTTTCGTCTAAAAGAGTTCTGATGAATAGATAAAAACCTCTAGTTTGAGGTATTCCAATCTAATCAGATAATGTCCATATTCTCTTTGAGTGATGAGTTGATATCTCTCATGGCGAGGAGAACATCCATAAACGTTGAGTTGATATCTCATGGCAAGGAATATTCGCATGTTGAAACTTGGTACTAATGGATTATGATATCCTCATACTCTGGAGAATGATGTAAGATCGTTTATTAACTGGTTAATAACTTGGTTGTCGATAATGTTCAGAGTAGCTACTGAAATCGTTATGGATAGATATCCCCTTTGCAAAGGAAATATCGATAAAGTTCATATAATTGGAAAATATGGATCTTAGTCCATATTGAGTTGTTCTCTCACTTGTATTTGTTTTTTAGGACCTCAGTCCTAGCATCCACAAACTTTAGTTTAAAATTTGATGCTTATAAGAAAGTGTAATGAGAGAATTAAGGTCGCATGTTATATAACGATAACCTTAACAATGAGTTTCCATGGACACTAACTAGGTTCATGGGAGTATGTTCTGGTAGTCATGGATGACTCAACATATCACCTGGATGGTAACCGTGTATCTATACTCGTATATATTTTAAAAGAAACTCTTGTTTGTCAATCTTTGATGTTGTATCATCCTAGTGATGATTTGGGAATTGATGGTTTGATGTTCTTGTGCATTTTGAACTTATTACTTATGAAACCATTGTCATGTTTTCTGTTTGAGACATGTTATATTCCACTGTTGTTACTATTCTACTACAAGATTTGCAAATTTGATGAGAAAGTCTTCCCACCGTTTGGGGGAGGAAAGGCTGTCGCCTGAAAAACGGCATGAAGTATCCTGGTTTGGACAAAGATAAACCAAGATGCATCTCATCTGGATGTTTTCAGCAATGAAATTCATGAAGAAGATTTGATATCTTCAGGAATTGCAAATCAAGTTGCTTCATGAGAAGCTGTGAGTGTAGTAGCTAGTGTGTCATTTAAAACACACCTTGAGCATGGATGACTGGTTAATTTAAAATATTTTCCGCCTCCTAAATGGAATAACCGATCACAATCATTTAAAGATAGTGCTCTCAAAAAGACTATCAAATGTATATCTAATTTCTCTGATTATAGTTCTCTTAACAAGAGAATATCTCTGCAATGGCCGTAGAACCTCAAAACGAGAGGATTTCCTTAAGGCATGCATAAAATAGATAAATTTGTGATAGTAATCCAATGATTATTGATTTTATCGTCAAAGTATCCACTGATATTGCCATAGATGATGTTGGTATTGAACCACTCTCTATAAGAATGTCATCAAAGGGATGATTGGTTAAACGAGAAAGGACATATTAAGGCAAAATAATAATAATTTCTCATAAAATGCATGGTTTTGGTACTGCAACCAGAACACTCGATGATGTGAGCTACTCTTGGCCACAGACAAGTGTTTGCAGTTCCGGCACCCGATAATGTAACCCTTAGTGGCTACAGGTGGGTGTATGTGCATAATGAGAAAAAGAGTAAAGTCAACTAATAGTATAAAGTCTTTTACAGGAACCTGAGATGGATCTCTTTGTAACATATTCCCTATTATGGATGTAACTACCTCTTTGGTATTTGTCTGGAAGTATTTTAAAGACTCAATGTGCATCTAGAGGATGTGGTTATTGTGAATACGTGTTAAAACATGATACAGATAACCGCAGACAAATTCCTGAAGGGTTTCACCTATCAGTAGAATTACCATGTCATATGAATTTGCCCTATAAAGACGAACATGGTCAATCGTATAAGTGACTGCTTATTATCCAGGGATATGTGAACCATCTTACGTGCTTATATACTATGCATTTACTAGATTTGATTTATGCAACATCTACCTTATTGGAACTTCTGAAGAATTCTCCAAAGCACAAAAATGCTTAAAGTAGGAGTTCGAGATGAGACTCTCGGTAAAAAAAGGTTTCAATTTGTTGGTTGAGCAATGTAAATGGAAGTCCATTAATTTCATCAACCTTAAGGGTTTAGAAATGTTTAAATGGACAAGCTGACATGGTTTCAGTCATTCGATCTCTTACAAGATTGATCGATTTGCATCTCAACAATAGAGATGTATCACTCTGTGGTTTGTACGTATTACACAAAGATGTGTGAATGGTATATTAGCTGAAATATGCTATAGATACCTGATATTGGGTTTGTAGTAAACATGTAAGTCTGGCTCTGCCCAGCACCAATATCGAGATATTGGTCCGAAGAAAGTCTCCCCTCATCTTCATGGTACCATTAAGCTTGATCTTTTGCTTAAAAAGATCGCTAGATGTCTCCCACAGAAAAGCTAATTAGACTGTTTAAGTTTTGATTTTTGGCAGACTTGATGAAGCAACTTGACATTTTCCTAGATAATAGTCTGGTAGTAGAGGATACTCGTTTATCCTCCGATCGATTATGATTGTTCAGACAAATCTAGTGGAGAATATATAAGTTCTGGCACAACCAGATGATCATTAAGAAATTGCACTGAGGAAAATCAGACTGGTTTTCTCAACTAAAGAAAGATGGAGCTACTGAATACTTTAAAGGGTGGTTCAGAACTCTAAGAAGTACTACCGAGCATAATGATCAACCGAGAAGGCTTCTCATCAGGAGGAGTAAAGCCATGGAAGAAAGCTTATCTATCACGTGGCTTTGATATCCTTGGGCAGAGATGTACTTGATGATACATGCCTCCATTCTATAAAGTATAACAATGGTTTTTTCTTTTATGAAACCCCTAATTATCCGAACCATCTGCAACCCTTTTCAAACAAAAGTTGTGGTTTTTAATTCTCGTCACTACTCTTTGGTCCTAAGAGTTGGACGGTTTTTACTTTGACAACTTTTTCATTGGAAAAAGTTGTAAAACATGCTATCTTTTACAACCTTTAATTTACGAGTTGTCAATCTACAGTTGTAGATTACTAATTTTCCCGTAGTGTGGTCTACTATGCTTGGGTCACTGGGGTTCTCATTGGGGTTCACGCAAGAAGAAGGTGATATTCTTCGAGGATATTGCGATGCGATGCTAATTAAATAAACCACTATCTTACTTACTATTTGCGGCGCGCTGCCAATGTTTTACCTCCACCATCCCCAATACTGCCTCTCGTGAAGGATGATTTGAAGCCCTAATTAAATAAACCACTATCTTACTTACTATTTGCTCCATATTGTCTAGCGTCTGGATGTTGCATTATAATAAATTTGAGTTCTTTTTGAATTTTTACTAGTAGTCGTACGTTTTGGTGAGAATTATTTCTTGAATGTATTAGTTAAGGTTTGTCCTTTCGATTTTCAATCTGTTTATTAAGGTTTCTCCTATGATTTTCAATCTGTTTATTTGGATTTTGATTTGTGGTTCAGTTATTAATCCTGATGAGAGAGCGAACCCAAAACATAGGAAGGCATGACACTCGAAGTAGCAGTTTGATTTGTTTCTTCCTTGTTCCTATTTAAATCAAGAAATTTCTATTTACTCCCTCCGTTCCATTTTAGATGATGTGTTAGGGTTATTTTCTTGTTCCACAATACTTGAATTTTTTATATTTTTCCAAAAAACTACCAATAATACCCTAAAACTTTGTCTTAGAACTATAAGTTTATTTTTAAAAGTACTAATAGTAATTAATGTTTGAAGGCATTTTATAAGGGTATGAATGGAAAATCTTGATATCTCTCTCCATTTCTTAATCTGCGTGAAAACTCCAAAAACATCATCTAAAATGGAACGGAGGGAGTATTTGTTATCTGTTTGATTATGAATTCAAATCTAAGAAGATAGTTGGTTGTTGTTTCATTTCTTTCTGCTGTGTATGCTAGTAGTGTCAGCTGGAAAGGTTTAGATGTTATATGTTTCGCATTACCTCAGCTTAAGATTTTATTTTTATTTTTTTACAAAAAGAGGTTTTGGAAGAATATGTATTGAGAATGTCAACTGATACACCGAATTTATTGTCCCTGACGTGGTTTTATCATCTTCCGGAGGAATTCATTGTTGTTGATAGCTTTCCATGTTTAGTTGAAGCCGGTACTTTGCAGAGGGTCATACTAAAAGCAGATATTATTCTTTGTATGAGTTGTAAAGCACCTAATGGTATCATACACTTACTTTCGACCCAAGGTACGTTGGGTTGCTTATTTATCATAAATTCTTTTGCTGTGTGGAAAGGTAAATGTATCATCATGGGTCCTGTTTAGGAGTTGATTGTTAGTGCTTGCGTAGTGTATGATGATATCTCTGGAAAAGAGTAAATATCTCTGTTGAGTATGAACAAACTCAACAGCAGCAGCAAAAATAACACCACCTTGTGATTTTTCTATTTTGTTGTGTTTTGGAAACGGAAGAATTGCATCTTTTTCCCCTAGAATCTTAATTCAAAACCTTAATTTTCTTTCTTCAACCAAGCTGTATGCTATTGTTGCTCATTTTCAGCTTTTGAACAAGTTGATGATATTGATTTCATATTGATTTTTGATACGAGTTTTTGTTTTGTAAGCCGTCCGTTCGAAAAACTCCATCCGGATGCTTGGGACCGCCGGATGACCTTCCATGTTAAATCCTGGCTGTTTAATGACTCTTAGATCTCAAAGTAAAAGTGCATGTCATTTTATAACATAGATACTAGAAAATGATTGATATTGAAATTTTGGTATGGATTTTTGTGGTTTTGCTGCGTTGGTCTAGACCAGCTCAACCATGGAAGCGAGTTGGTGGTGGTGGTGGTGGGTATGGCTGCGCCGTTGAGGTCACTAGGACAAAGATGGCTTGCTCGTCTTTATAATGCCTGGACTTTTTTTTCTCGCCACAAATTTAATTATGGCCCGTGTTGCAAGTCCTACCAAGTTTAGCCCGCCCGATAATCCTTAGTTTCTTTCCTTTTGTAGGCACAATTTACAAATTAATAATCCCACATTGGTAGTTTAACGATTGATAATTTGGTTTAGAAGGAAAGATTTGCAGACATACTATTGCCAGTTGGTAAGGCTTGGAAAGCATGATTACTCTTGAAAACAATTACCCCTAGGTCTGGGCCATCCTCATCCATGCTATCGTCCGTATACGAGACTGACTCGAATACTACCTCAACATGGCTCAGGGTGCCTTACTATCCAGTAATCGGGAAACACCAATCTTACCAATTGCCTTTTGTTTTTTCCTGTGTCCGATACCCCAAACATATAGTAAAAGCTCCCCCACAAAGGAAGTAAAAGCTTCTTTAGGTATAGAGTTAAAGAATTAAGTGGTCTCATATTCCATTGCCTTGGGGAGCTGCGTTGTGGCTGCATGACACTCTTAAATGCAGCAGTTGATTCATTGGGACTGGCCATGCCACATAGTAATTAAGTTACATGTTTTGATATTTTGAGCATATGAGGATATTGAACATAAAATTCTTACGGGACTGAATGGCTTAACGCCTTGGGGACATATTTTGAGATTTATAAGTTTTGATTTCATTGTCCACGTTCTTATTATTATTGGCAACCAGTAACAAACTGCTTTTGCCTGATTTCACCTATCATACAAGTATAATGTGGCACTTATAGAAGATATTCACTGTGGCACTTATAGAAGAAACATGGATGCATTCTTGATTCGAAGCTCTTCTTGAATGAACTTATCCCCAAAAGAATGTATTTATGTTTTTTTTTCTGTTGGGTAGGTGACACAACACACTTGTTGAGCTGGTCACAAAACACAAATATATCACTTCACGGCTCTGGCTATAAACTATTACTCCTAGGTATGCTTCCATCTGCATCAGGGTGCGCTTGTGTTCTGTTCCATATGTATGCTCGTCTTATTTTGTAATGACGAAACTTCCAAGTGGCATTTTGAGTATTATCGTATATGCGTTTCGGTAGATAAGTCCTTGTAATATCTAAAATGCTGCAGGGGCCGGGGAAGTTGCAAGAACTTATCCTTGGAACGATGGTTTTCAACATATCTGATTGGTGATCAGCATCAAAATCCTCCCACAAAGGAAGTAAAAGCTTCTTTAGTTATAGAGTTACAGAATCAAGATAGTCCAGTACAATTAGTTACAAAAAATTGGCGTGACAAACTAAAATAATGCTAGCATGAACGTACTAGGGTAAAAGCGTTGGCACTTTGAGTTTTCAACTGGGATACTTGCTTTTCTTATGATCTGTCCAACACATCAATTGTAGTGGCTTTTTCCTGTGCATGTAACGCACCCTCATCTACACTTCCATGATCTATAAATAGGACCAAACTCACTCATGCACTCATACCTCAAGAACTCTCTCTCTCTCCCTCTCTCTCTGGGTAACTGCACATGCGAACCTTGGCCGCTGCTTATTTAACAACTTCAAAAAGTTGATATTCATCACAATGCTGGTTGTGATAACTCTGAGCACAATGGATTCCAACAAAATCGGTAATACTGGTGTACTAGCAAGACCTTTGGTGCATGTTCAGACTGCATCTCCCATATCCCTAGCTGCTCGATTTCAATCAAATGGGTCATACTCTGAATGCTGGGACTCGCTAACGGAGCTTCAAGCATGTATCGGAGAGGTTATATACTGTTCTTCCTCAATGGTGAAACACATTTAGGTCGGAACTGTTGCAGAGCAATTCATATAATCCAGCACAACTGTTGGTCTACTATGCTTGGGTCATTGGGGTTCTCATTGAGGTTCACGCAAGAAGAAGGTGATATTCTTCGAGGATATTGACTGTATTAGTTAAGGTTTACCTCCACCATCCCCAAATGCTGCCTCTCGTGAAGGATGATTAAATAAACCTTACTTACCATTTGCTCCATATTGTCTAGCGTCTGGATGTTGCATTATAATAAATTTGAGTTCTTTTTGAATTTTTACTAGTAGTCGTATGTTTTGGTGAGAATGGAATATGGTTCCTTAAGGCAGATTCGTGTGCATTACTTTATCTGGATATATTTTTCCTCTCTGGAAGTATGGAATTGTCCACTTCAATTTATTCTTTTTGCATTACTAATTTATTTTACCCTCCCTTATAGCTTCATCGGTGCCATGAATTTATCCACTAACCAACCAAATGGTACGCATGTAGGTAAAGTGTCCCAATCATTAAGATATTATTATCTACTAGCAGCTTGGTCTTGTTGTGTGTTTCCCAGAATGAATACCGGGGAGGGGAAGTGCTTAGCAAGAGATCCAGCTGGTCTTCCATCTCTTTAGACATTCAAGCGCAGGTATATGTCGATAACCCTCTGTAAAAATCTTTATGCACAATTCAAGAAGGTTTAGAAGGACCACATACGCCATGACACTGGTAAAAAAAATTCGTATACTTGGCACCGGTATTTATTGGAAAGAAAAGGAGAACAAGTGCCCGTTTTGTAAAGCATGTAACCAACGATATCAACTCGAATTCTACTGGGATTGCTAATAATTAAGAGCAGAAGACGAAGAGGGGAAACAACTTGATATGAATATTGGATGTGTCCATACTAATAAGATGACCTTCTGGTATAAAATGGAGTTCATGACTAACCACCATATGGTTGTTATTTTAACGAAAATACTTTAACAAGGACCCGGCTTTAGTGACGTGAGATAGACAACACAAACATCCTGTATTGATTTTTCCTTTGCCCTAACAAACGTCTCAGCTGGTGTCTCTCTCTACTACAGATGCAAAACTTTGGGTCAGTTCGATTGGGTCAATAAATTTACATGCGCGTTTGAACTCAATCCGGTGCAGTAGGGTTAACAATCGTAGCCGCAGAAATAAACTTATAATCAAATTTGAGGATAATAATAATAATAATATATATTATTAAGTTGTCTTACTAAAACATAGTCCCACATCGGTGACTACAATTTTTAGGAACTAACTTTTAAGCAATTGGTTTTGCTGTTCTATCTGCCAACCAGCAGCGGTATGATACTGTGGTTCTAGAAAAGCTAAAAAGGAGCTTAGCCATGCAATGCGCACCAATGCACCACAGGTCGCTTGGCCAGAGGCTATCCCTACCTGGTGTCTTGCCACCAGAGGTTAACCTGCTTGGTCTCTTGTGCGAAGCAATGCGCACCAATGCAAGGCAGAGCACCCGATAGCCCACACCATATACCTTGCCGGTTGGTTTTTGTTTATTTTTTATTAAAACACATCCGAGGGAGGGTTTTGGACTAATCCGACGGTTTTGAATTGCCTTTTTTCAATGATGGACGGTGCTCATTGCTTTCAAACTGTAGGGAAGGGAAGGAGATAAATCGTGGCTGAAAATGCAGCCTTCTCCCACGCCCTCATCCAACGCCCCAGATTCAATTTTTAAATCTTTTCTCCCTTAACTTCCATCTATTACGCCTAGGGTTTTATTACGGCTCCATCTTTTCATCCTTAACGGATGAATTCAATTAGCACCTCGAATCAATTGTTTAGACGTTACCAAAATAAAAGGTACCCATTAACAACACCATTATGTGTGCTTACAATCTCTTGAAATGTTCCACTATATAAACCTCTAAATTATACTGTAGTTATCTTGCAAGGGTTCCAGTGCTTTCCAATCTTCTTTTTCAGTATCAAGATTTGTTCATGTAAGTTGTTGTGATTTTGGTATTTTTCCAGCGAATCTCTCTGATTTTGATACTATTGTTACTATCCTGTTGACCCAGCTCTAAGTTTATGTGTTTAAATTACCATTTTTTTTTTGAAGCATAAAATTACCACTTGATTTTGTTCTTAGTTTTTGGTTTAGTACATATCCTGGAAAATTGATTCGAAAGTTATAATGTCTTGGATGAGTTTTTATTCATGGTATCGTACTGATGTTGAAAAAAAAAGGCCCGACTAAGTTATACCGTTTTGTCTAAAGACAGAAAGAAATAATTGAGATCGAAGAGTTTGTGCAAATTGAAGTTAGTTCGAAGTGTAAAAGCTATATATCCAAAAGGGGGCATGCATTCCTCATTGAGATATTTAATCTTCAATTATTTCAAGCAACTTTCCATTTTATCTGTAAGTACATTTTTATTTCTTACTGCATCCATTTTTCGTATCCCGTCTTTTTACTCAATTTTTTTTAAATGCTTTTCTTAAAATGTATAGAGAGCCATATATAAATCACTTTCATCCATGTAGTTTGGTACGTATTGCCTCCTTCTCACTTTCTTAAAATAGAGAAGACGAACTTCATCGTGTAATTTGGTACTATCATTGGGAGGCGTATATTGCAAGTATACTATTTTTTCACTAGAAGAAGACGATGGATGACGCTACTTTCCTTGTTTGAGTATGTATACACTTCATTCCTCTCATTCTTACAAGGTTTGATTCCTTTTATTTTCGCTTTAAATTCTGTGGTTTAGTCTAATATTTATGGTTTTTGTATTTCAGGTTTAGCATTGTGATGCTACAATTTTCGCTAATTATGTGATTGGATATGTGTCTATATGAACTCTGAGAATCCCGACCTTGCAGGTTAATTTTCAGGGAGTTTAGTTCTTATCTGCCGTTGTACGTTGACTTTAGTTTTGTTGTTGTTAACTTAATGCATTTTGCAATTTGCGTGACAAAATGAAATATCTTAAGTGTTATATTTATATGTAGGGTTGTTGAGTTTTATGTTTAAGACTTTTTGTGATTTTAGGATAGACTAGCCATAGGGTACACGCTACCTTTGTATGTAACACAATATAAAGAAGCGTTGATATGGGGTCTGAAAGCGAGGAAGCGCCAGTGTAGTATATTACTCTTGGCAATTGAAATTTTAGCCTTAGATTTAGATGAGGTTAGTTTGGTATTGCTGACCTTCTAGCACCAATATACAATTTTGAAGTGCCAATGTAGTTAAGGATTTTGGGGGTTTTAAGAACCAACTGCTTAGGAGATGTTAGATTTTCAATTACTTAGTTCATTTTAAGTTACTTCTATAACTTTCACTCTCTTGAGATTCGATTATTTGACTAATTCTTTGAAGTTGGGAGACCCTGATAATGAGTCTCACGTAGAGCAGTACATGATCATTCTATATTATCAAGATCCTTGGAAGAAGATGTTTATATGATTCATTTTATCCTTTTTTTTTTCTGTTCGCAGGAGTACATTTTTAAGCCCATTCCTTGATATTCTGAAGCGTTTATGTGGTTCACAGTTCACTAACTAATTTTAATATTGTTATTATTTTCTGTGTGGTACTGATTTTTACTGTTAGTTACAAAGTTTAGTTGCAGCTAACTCAAAAGTTGTTGGCCTCATTTATGACAATCCACTATTTCAAATGAGTACAAAAGTTTGGATATGTTAGTCGGGTTGTCGAGTGAGTGTGACGACCTATCTAAACTTCTAGGTCAAAAATTTGATGTTACTCCATTTCCCATATAGTAGTTTTTCTGCTTCTGTTACCATGTCACTCCTCTATGAAAGAAAATGAAGATCTTAAGTCATCCTAATATTTTTTATGGAACAAATTATTGTGGAGAATGTTTCAGCCTCCTTATGGATGAGTACTATGCAATTAGTGTGCTATATAGGCTATCTACTGTAGCCATTCCTTATCATAAAGTCAGAACTTGTCTATCTTACAAAAACAAATGTTTTTTGTAAAATCCGATGGTTGCTGATGAATTTCTTAGTGGAATCCATGGGCACAATTTGCTCTCAAAATTCAAAAATTTGAGAGACAAATCATGGCTAAGAATCAACCCATGTTTAACGCCCATCCAACCGTCCAGAATCACTCATCCACTATCATCTCTCTATGCGTTATCAAAATCATTAATACCAGCATCAATCCGCCTGATAATTGAGTTGTTTCCAATAATATTCTCCACCTCTTATGATGCTCTTCGGTTACGACTTATACATTGATCTCCTCTTCATACAAAAAAGATTTTTTTAAAGACCCAGTAATAACTTCAAACGTTACATGCAACATGATCCTTTCAAAAATGTTCCACTACATAAACCCTAGACGAGGTGATCATCTTTCCCAGCTTCAGTCGCATTCTCTTTCTGCACTATTAGGTAATGGCCGATTATCTTTTATTCTATTCTTTTGGTGATAGTTTGATTTGCTTTGAGTTTAATAAGATTATTGTTGTTCTGATGTAGGTTTTGATTGTTGGATTCAGAAAATCATCAGATTTCCGAACATCTTAGGTAATTCAATGGTTTTTATTTATTTATTTTGATTGTTGTATTCAATATGTCTCAATAGCCTTCAAATTATGGGGTATTAATAATAAGTATCTATTTCACATGCAATTTTATTCTCCTTTAAGTTTAATTTTGTTCAAAGCATTCAAGTATTATAAATATCACTTCATGTGTATAATTTAGTGATTTAGTGAATCATTTATTGAACTAAAGATAATCTAGGTATAAGATCGCTAACAAGTTTTAGTCTTTATTTTATTCCTTATATGACCTCATATTCTTAATCCTACAGAAGAAGTCCTATTTATCTATCTGGTTTAAACGCAAAACACAAAATTCAAATTTGTTATTATTATTATTTTTACTTTGCAAACCTTAATTATAGATAAGCACTAATAATTTTCCATTGCTATTTAATCATAATCATTATTTTATTGCTATATATTTATAAATGAAATGTTAATTTAAGTTATACTCAATATAATACTAATTTAAATTCTAATAGTTGAAGTTTGTCATACAAATTTTCCATTTCAAAAGATGGTTGAATTTATTTACGAAGAAGAATCCTATTAATATACGAGTTTATTTTCTTTTAATTATAATATTACACTAAGAATTTGAATATTATTATTATTACTTCATGTCTATTTGTTTCATTTTAAAAGATTTACTGGATCATTTGTTAGCCTAAAGAAAAGTTCATTACATGGTTATTAACAAGTTGAGTCTTTTAATTATATACACTATATCTTCACCTTTTACGTCTAACGTCTAATAAGTATTATTTTAACTATCTAATTTAAACACAAAACTTACATTTATAATTTGTAATTAGTTTAATTTGCAAAACTTAACTATACACAAGTGTTACTAATTTTCCATAACTATTTAATTAATTTTAATTATTATTTTTATCATTATATATCCTTGTTGAAATTTTAGTTAAATTAAGTTAAATACGATACTAATTGATAAATGTTAACAATAATTTATTAAATTATTATTATTACTTTTATTATCATCTATTAAAAAGGCGCTACAAAGGCATTTTTATTATTACGAATCAAAGTCAACATTACACGAGATGGTGGGCAACCGAGCTACAAGCTGGGTGCCAACACTTTACAATATTTTTATTATCATTTATAGTTACTATTATAATATTTTTATAATTAACTCTGATGGTTCAACTATTATTTAAAACTATTCTTACAATTATTATTATGACCCAAAAATATTATTAATATTTATGTAATTATAATTTGTTTACTCTTCATAAGTCTATGTGTTTAGTAAATTTCCATGTGACTTACAAGTTTTATCAAAAATATTAATCTCACTATTATTATATAGTATTAGATTGTTTACGTGTTCATACTTTTTAGATTAGTTATTCTCAAATCCTTATTCGCCAAAATTATTGGTGTACCCTACAATTTGTTTTTACTCCATTACACAGACAAACAATCAAACAAAACAATTCAATCAATCAAATAAATATTTTATTTATTGATAGCTTTTAGTGATTAAGATTTATCTCACAACCCAACCCAGTTCTAAACTAATCTATTTCACTAATCGCAATCGGCTATTCCTATTATCTCCCATATAAGATCTAGTAATGAGCTCTGATACCAACTTTTGTAGCGCCCCCTAAGCTAGCAGTTGACTAATCCGAGAGATTAGCTAAATGAGAGGTACTAAAAAATCTAGATCATAATCTTAAGCATTCAATTAAGAAATGCGATACAGAACTTAACCCAAAGCTAACCCCGCTCAGAAATATATATACAAAATCTTCTCTCAACTGATACATATAATAGTCATTTGGTTTTCAAATAAAATATACAACACAATAAATATAACAGAAGTTAAATCAACTAGCGAAGTCAACCCGTGAAGCTTTCGTTGTGCAACCCTGATTTGTCACAGAAACTTTTGAAGATAAGCCACGCCTGCCTTGAGATCCACTGGTTCATCCTTTGAATCGATCGTTGTTAATAATTAACTGCAATTGCAGCTTTAAGCTTTCACTAGAGAGGTTCAATTCAACACATTCATCTTAACTAATTCACAACACCTTCAATATGTGTTGCTTAGGCAATTGATTCAAGTTCTTCTTCACCTGAATCGATTCATCAACTCCTCATAATTCAAACCACTAAATCTGTAACATCTCATTCACTTCCCTTAGATTCAGCATATTTAACAATAACACCATTCACACACATCTACGCCACCAAACTTCAACTCCAACGCTACTCATTTACAACCATCTTCAATCCATACACCACTACTGCCAGCAACAATTGAACTCTTAAGTCTTTTTGATAACTGACCACAACCTCCCTTGAAATCAAGCAACCATTGATCATAGCATCCATTCCCTGCAACTCAACACAAAACCTAAACAACAACCAAACTCTAATTATGTACAACTCTCACAACATCAATGCCAAATTGTCTCAGCTCACCTGTACAACTAAACAATATCTTCTACTCCTTCATTTTCATCATCTGTGGCTCCAATTCCAGAAAACACCAACATTCACAACAACCTTATAACATCGCTATTACAATTTGAAATTCATCTTCTCTAACACGATTCAACAAACATTACTATTAAATCCACAAACCCTAATTTCTTATTTAGGGAAGAACAGAAAACCCTAATTTTCTCTGAAATTGAAATTGAACCCAAACAAACAATTCTACTTCATATCTAATCAAAACCCATCTCGAATTACTCAACTACTAAATCAAAGTTATACAATTTAATCTTCGATTCAAAAGAACTCTAATTACCTTTTTATTGACTCTTCATCAGAATAGCTTTAAGCATGAAATCAATAACAACCCCTTATTCTTCGTTTATTACCAACTCAAAATACTGATGAATTCCGATTGAACTCACAAATATATATACCCTAATTCAGATTCTATGAAATCCCCTTTTTCTGCTTAACCCAAATCAACCACATAACGATCTTCACCACTAAAACTCCTTTCATGATCTTTCTACTCTTGATTCGATCTCAAAATCCTCACTTTTGATTCTCAAACTCTCAACAGATGAAGAACAGGGAAAATAGGAAGAAACGAGAAGAAGAACGAAGAAGAAGAGAATAGAAATAAGAGAATCATCTCGGTCGATTGGGGATAAGGCCGAGCCGGATTGTTAAAGGAACCCGAGAAATTGTTAAAGGAAGACAGGCGGTTAAAAGCATAAACCAATGATATCTTCTTCGCCTGGTATCCGAATGAGGCGTGCGAGTAGTCCATTCCACCTAATTTTCCGAGACCTATTCAACGGTACTAGTTTCGTAGCTAGATAATTGTTAAATTAATTTCTATTAATTAATGTTTGTGTTAAACTAATCGAGTTATTATTGGTTAATTCGTCACTTGACTAGTCTAATAGCGTTGATGATCTTGAGGATCGTTACAAATATGTACTGCAATTTTTACTAGTACATATTCAAATTTAGGAAAAACATTCAAATGCCAAACCTTAAGCCATTGTCGTTGCTCTTGCTGTAAAAAGACTATCCAGTTTCGTCAGTACAGCCAAATATGTACTGCAGTATATTCATATGCATACTAATATGTACTCCTCCTACATATCAATCAATCACTCTTTTCTATAATACATACGAATACACAGTCGGATCAATATAAACTATTGATATTCATACCATTACATATCAATAGGTATTACAGGATCATACAGAACAAAAAGGTTTATACAAAAATCAATGAATTCTTCAAATACATATTAATATGTATTGTAGGATCAGTACATAAATAAATAAAAAATAGAAATGTTAAAAAGAAATAAATAAGTAAAAATATTGTAGTTACAAAGATACATAACCATAGTTTCTCCAACGCCGCCATCACCACATGCCAAAACTACTCGTTCTTTGATAAATCGCCGCCACCAACGAAAACCCGGTGAATAGTTTCACCTGTTTTTGATTTTTCTCTTCCTCCATGGTTTTCTCTCCAGATCTGTTTTCGGTTTTTCTCTTTAGATTATCCTTCTATTACTTAATTGGTTTTCGAAAAGATCTGTTTTCGGTTTTCGATGAATTTGGTTTCTATTACTGATGATGATGAGTTTAGAGAAATGATTAAGCATTGGTTTAAGGTTGAATTTGCTGTTGGCATTGTTGATTGAGAAGAAGAAACAAGAATAGTTTTCTTCTGAAAAAGTAGATGAAGTTTTCGTCTGAAAAATAAAGAAGAAGAAAGAGATATACGGTCCACATGTGAGTAATGAGGGAAGGCTAGTAATTTTAGGTATTTTTATACCTTTTTGGACTACCGGATAATTTCTCTATCCCGCTGGACTACACACTAATCACGGGTCGGGTTTTTGGACTAAATAGGAAATTTCTCATGTTGTGCACGTTTTCTGCAGCATCCATCCTCTGTTATGACCAGTCCAAAAAAGATAAAAAAAACAAATTTAATTGAGTGAAGAGAAATCAATGAAGTTGCAAAGAAAATAAAAAATAAAAAAATTGAGAGATATGTGAGAGATTGAACTCTAGATTCAAATTACCATTCTTAGAAAAGAGTTGTTACAGGAAGTGAAGAGTGTAATCCATTCATCTTCCTGCGCTTACCCCCATAAATGGGACCAAAAATGATGTGTATACCGTCTGCAACAACACAAATTAATGCAAATGGAGAAATGGGTCATTCAAAAAATCCGAATGCAAACGGAGATATTAAGTTTACTTCTAAACAATAACAATGAATGCCGAATGCAACCTACAGTTAATAACCCTAGGAATAAACTCTTAATAGATCCATGAGAAAAATCTATCATACCGATTGAAAACCAAGATAAATCCATGAGGAAAAAGTCCCAAATCGTGTTGTTTAATAACCATGTTACTGCAAACCATGCGTGTTGTTTAGTATTTAAAGTCCCAAATCGATTCAATGTTACCTCGCAAATTAGTGTTTAATTAAATATCAACACAAAATAAGAAATAAATTGGAAGAAGATAGAACACAACTCCAGGAGTACCTGTTAGTACATTAAATCGACTTGCTAGATATCAAATGAAAGAAAACAAAAAGATAGATACCATGAACTTGTTGAATCTCCACTTACACCTACTCCACTTACCTATTCCACTTACATATTCCACTCAACACCACTACTCCTACTCCACTAAACACCACTACTAACACTACTCAATTACTCCACTCAACATCACTACTCCTACTCCACTCAACACCACTACTCCTACTCCACTCAACACCACTCAATTATGTTTCAAAAAAAAAAAATTACACTCAATTATTTTGTAATTTACTTATTCTCTTTACTTTGTTTTGTTGACTATAAATACCTCCTATTTTGGATATGAATGTACAATGAAACAATACAACAATTAAGTTTGAGTTGAACCTTAAGTTTAATAAGGTATCAGAGCTCCATGGTGAGTTGAGTGTTTCTTAGTAATAGTGAGTGCTTCGTTACTTCGATTGATCCTTCTTCCGCTGGCTTAAGTTTCTTTTCTTTCTTTATACACTTATTGAAACAAGTAAGTTGTACTACCGATTTTATGATAAACTTGTTATGTTGAGTTTATGATTGTTCTTTTTTAAATCCTACTTAATCTTGTTAATCCATTTATCTTGGACTAAGTAAGTTGTACTGCTGTTTTTGTTTCTTACAAACAGTTATTATCTTTGATCAAGATCTATTTTTATCTTAGCTAATTAAGTTTGTTTTTCTTATAAGCAAACCCCTGTTAAGTTTGTTTTCATATATTTGGTTGATTTGTCGAACTTAATTTCTCTGTGCAAGAGAAAAAACTTGATTTGAATTTGATTATTTGGTTGATTTACCGTTTTTACCCTTATAGGAATTATTCCTCATATTCGATTATTCATATAAGTTTTAGCTGCTAGCTAGTATCTAGACGATTTGTTTTTCACCCCCATAAACAGTTGTGTACACAATCAGTTTCATTTGTACCCTTTTTAGTCTCATTTAAAAAAAAAAAAAAAAAAATTTCGCATGCTGCTTGCGACCTGTATTCATATTTCATATAATTTCTTCTTTAATCGTGATAATGTCTTCCGTTATACGTTGTTCTTACTGTGGAAGCAATTCACACTTTCTGGAGAGATGTTTCATGAAAATTGGGTATCCCGATTGGTGGGACACCTATAGAGCTAAAATGAAAATGGATCGAAACGGGGCAGATATATGTCCTTTTATGGTGACGACAATAACCGGTACTCATTCTTCCGTTGTTAAATCTCATTCTTTAGTTGATCCGAACCTTTTTCAGCAATCAAGTAAGGTTGATGTCGCTTTACTTACTACTAATTCTGAAAAAGATCATGGTTGGGTACTTGACTCCGGTGCCACTAGTCACATGACATTTGAAGCATCTATCTTGAAAGATGCATGTGCACCCGAATGCACAAAGGTGTATTGTAAGGACCCTCAAGCTCGTCAACACTATTAGACTAGTCAAATGACAATTTTGCCAATAATTTCTCGATTAGAGTAACTCGAACGTTAATTATTAGAAATTAATCTATCAACGATCTAGATACGAAACTAGTACCGTTAGATATATCTCTAAAAGTTATACAAAATAGATTACCCGAACGTGTCATTCGGATATCGTACAAATAAGATATCATCGGATTTGCATGAAAGGAAGATTAGTCATTTTTTTTAGACAAACCAACTTGGCAGCCCTTATCCTTTTTCGGGTGCCTTTATAATTTTGGTTGGCCTTATCCTTACTCGATTCGAGAAGAGTTCATTCTCTTCTTTTCTTTTTCTTATTCATCTTTCTTCTCATCTCTTCTTCTCTTTCTTTCTTTCTTTCTTTCGGTCTTCTCTTCTTCTTCTTTTTCTGTCGATTTCTTATCAAAAAAATGAATGTGTTTTGATGTGAGTGATTCGTAGAAGTTAGTTAACTTGATGAATCAAAGGGGAAGTGATGAACTGTGGTTGATTGAACCGGGAGAAGAAAATTGATGTTACTGTAAATCGAAGTTAGGGTTTCTAGAAGAATTCAAAGATGAATTAAGAGATGGAATTAATGTTCTAAGAGAAGGAATTGAATGGGTTTAGGTTTAATTGGAGTTATGAAGCTGTTTTAGGAAAGAATCAAAGAATTAAGATTTCTCAGAAAATTAAATAGAAGTTGGATTAGAAGATGAAATTGGTGTTCTAAGAATAAAAATTAGAGATGGGTTTAGATTGATTTGAAGTATACTTGAAAAATTTTAGAAGAAGAAGATTCTTTAGGAAGAATTATTGTGGTTGAAATTCATGGGATTGATTAGAAGAAGAAGATTCTGAGAAGAAGAATTATTGTGGTTGAAGTTAAGAGATGAATACTGTTAAATTTGGTTTGGTTATTTAGGGTTTATGTGGTTGTGGTTGGATAACAACAATTCAGAGGATGCTTGTTCTTGGGTAAGATTCTTATTTCGTTTTAAGTTTGGTGTTTCAGTTTTAGTTATTTAGATTATTGAACTTTTGTGATTGGAGGTAGTAAGATGATGATTTTGGAATTTATGAATTTAGTTCAGTTAATTATTGTTGGGTATTGGTTGTTGATTGAGTTTATATGATGAATCACTGTTGAGGAATATATGTTTGAACTATAGAAGTTGTTGGTGTGGATGTGGATTGTTTTGGTGTTGAGCTAAGTGAACTGTGAGTGGTATTGGTGTTGTCTGTGATGTTGAAACTGCAGGGGACATTAGTGAATGGTGGAGGTGAGGCGTTATTGAGATTTGTTACAAGGGTATGTTGATTGTGCAGAACTGGAGTTGCAGTTGTGAGGTTATGTTGCTGCTGGGTTGTAAAAGTATGAATCATTTGTGAGATGATTGGGTAATGGAATTATAGGTTATGTATTTGAGATAAGAGAATGGGTTGATCATTATGAAATTGTAGATGGTATTGTTGAACTAGTAGAGGTACTATATTGCAACTGGTGATGGTGCTGTTGTGTTTTGGATGGCAGCTGAAGTGAAGATCATGTATGAGATGTGGAGAGTGGTAAGTTAGTGTAGTACTGTTGGACTGGGTTGTTTATGTTTGAACTAGTATTGGTTTTGAGTGATGATGGTAAATTGCAGGAAGAATTATTTAGATGATTTGAAGTAGTCTGTGAATTATGTAAACTCTTGGAGTTGGTTTGTGCTCTTAAGATTATAAGCTGAGTTGGTGGTGATGCTTTCATAGAAAAGGGTTTAGCTAAAGCTTGCAACTTCTGCTGTTTCAGGTAAACTGAATTTAGTTTTGTAACTGAGTTATGAATCATTGTCTATAATGAATGTGTTATGATGATGTTGTAGATATATATATATATATATATATATAGAGAGAGAGAGAGAGAGAGAATTTGAGTAGTTATGTAAAAGAAGAGTATGTTGAAGTTGAACTAAGATGCATGCTTGAAATTAGATTAATGGGAATTGATGTTGCAATTGTGTTGGCCTGAGCAAAGGCTCATGCCTTGAGATTTTTCATTAGTCAAATGACTGACTGATTTGACTTAGATGACCTGATTGAGTTGAATCGGTAGATTCACCGAGTTCCCTGTCTAAACCCGAATTGACTCAGTTTGACCGATTCCAATTTGACTCGTTGACCACTTGACCTTTGACCCTGGACTTTGACTGGACGTGGACCGTTAATTGACTTCATTGACCGTTGCTGACAGTTAGTTGACTCAGATGGATTGGATCTTAGTTTAATGGGTTGGTTTAGTGGGCTTGGGCTTAGGTTTAGTTTTCATACTTTGATATATTGGACCCTTATGGTATGATTTAGTCATTGACTTCTTCTACAAAGTTGTAGTTGTTGCTAAACTTATTTAGTGGACCAGAGAAACAACCTAACTGAATTACTAAACCTTAGATGGCCTAAAGATAGATAAATAATAGGTGTAGAACCTTAGATGGGCCTAGAATAATTAGATAGATTTGTATAATTCTTGTGTGAGCCATTTTGGTTAGAATCTTAGAATTCTTGTGTGATTAACAATTAATTATTAACAACGATCGATTCAAAGGATGAACCAGTGGATCACGGATCAATAGGTAGGCGTGGCTTGTCATCAAAAAGGTGTGGGAATGCATTTGACTCTTTGTAATCATTATTGTCGTTTTTATAAATGTTTATGCTTAAAAAACTCATGCATTGTCTGTTTCTGCATTCCATATTTTATTTAAAATGCATTATGATAATCCTGTTATTTCTGTGAATCTTTCTACGATGTGGAAAGGACTTGTATTGTTTTGTCGTCAACATGAATTGTTATGGGAAATGAGAATTTCCACTTGTAGTATATATGATACGCTCCTTCACTTTTATACCTAGAGATTTTATTGAATAGAGTTGGTCACCATGGTCTTGGTGGCATCCATAGCTATATAGGTGTGAATTTCCGGTATTTAGGGGTTCACAACCATATTCGTACATTGTTTGATGAAGGAGTTTGTTCCATATACATGTTTGATTATTTTCAGTGACTTAGTCACTGTTTATTATTTTCGGAAAAACATTATTGTTTTCCAAATCTTGCTTATGATTTACTTAGAAGGTTAAATGTTAAGTATTCCCACTTCAGTTTCTGTGACAGATCAGAGTTGCGCAGCAAAAGCTTCACGGGTTGACTTCGCTAGTTGATTAACTTCTGTTATGTTTATTAAGTTGTATAATGTATTTGAAAACCAAATGACTATTATATATGTATCATTTGAGAGAAGATCTTGTATATATATTTCTGAGAGGGGTTAGTTTTGGGTTAACTTTTATAGCATATGTCTTAATTGAAAGTTTAAGTATTTAATTTGGATTTTTAGTGCCTCATATTTAGTTAATCTTTTGGATTAGTCAGCCGTTATCTTAGGGGCGCTACATGTATAATGCCAATGGTGTTCCCTATCCGGTTATTGGAGATGGGATAGTTGATCTGAATTCTTCCTTGACTTTAGAACATACTCTGTTGATTCCTTCTCTTTCTAATAATTTTTTATCCGTATCACAAGTGACTGCATAATTAAATTGTGTAGTATTAATCTATTCGACCTTTTGTTTTCTTCAAGATCTTGGTAACGGGAAGATAATTGGGCGTGGTACTAAAAGAGGAGGGTTATATTACATAGATGATGTGTGTGAATGACGGTCTTTGTCGGCCAAGGGGTCATCTCATGCAAATGAAGATCAAATTCTATTGTGGCATCACCGGTTGGGTCATGTTTCTTTTGGTTATTTGAAACACTTATTTCCAACTTTAATTTTAACCTGCAAACCTTCTGATTTCAGTTGTGAAACTTGCATCTTATCAAAGAGTCACCGTGCGACTTACCCTGATAGCTTTAGCAGAAGATTAATTCCTTTTGCTTTGGTTCATTCTGATGTTTGGGGGCCTTGCCGAATTACAAATAATTCAGGATTTCGTTGGTTTGTTCTATTTGTCGATGATTGCACGCGTATGACTTGGCTTTATTTGATGAAAAATAAAAGTGATGTAGCTGGTATTTTCAAATCTTTTCATGTGATGATTCAAACACAATTTTCCACCACTCTAAAGGTTCTTCGTTCGGATAATGGTGGTGAATATGTTAATGAAGTGTTACAAGGTTATTTCCAGGAACATGGTTTAGTTAATGAGACTACTTGTCCTTATACGCCACAACAAAATGGTGTTGCGGAGAGGAAGAACGGGCAATTACTTGAGATTACTAGAGCTTGTTTGATTGGAGAAAACATGAGGCCACATTTCTGGGAAGAAGCTATCACTAATGCAGTGTATCTTCTTAATCGTGTACCGACTAGTGTTTTGAAATTTCAGACACCCTTGGATAAATTGGCTTCGTTTATGACGATTCCTTCTCAGCTTAAACTCCCTCCGCGAGTGTTTGGATGTACCGTTTATGTTCACATACAAAAACATTTGCATACGAAGCTGGACCCATGTGCCCTAAAGTGTGTTTTCGTTGGTTATCATCCGTACCAAAAGGGTTACAGGTGTTATCATCCTTCTACTCGTAATTTTTTTTGTTAGCATGGATGTTACCTTCTCCGAGCACGAGAAGTTTTATTCAACAAATGAATCCAGTCCTACTCTTCAGGGAGAGAGTCAAATTGAAGAGTTGAATTGGATTGATTTATTTCCAACTAATAGTGAGATAAATCTTCCGGTCAGTGAAGAAATTTCAAGTAACACTCCTGGTTCTACTGATAATGGTGCGATCACTATGACACCCACGAAAACAGTTCAAGAGGTCGAAACTCATGTGATTGAATTCCCAGTCTTTTCTTCACCAGTAGTACTACAACGAGTTATCCTCTTGCTGAAACTCATGCGATTGAAGTCCCCGTCATTTCTTTACCAGTAGTACCTACAACGAGTTATCCTCTTGCTGAAACTCCCGAGGTGAACCAAAACCCTTCGATTAATACAGACAATACTTGTGAGTTACTTGAAACTGATAAGTACCAATTACCACAAAGAAGTAATCGTGGAGTTCCACCAGATCGTTTTTCACCTGAAGCAATTAAGAAGGTGAAATACCCTATAGCAAACTACATGTCTGCTCATAGATTACCAGAAGCTAGCAAAGCGTTTGTCAGTCAAATTACAGATGTTACTATTCCCAGAACAATAGAAGAAGCACTATCTAATCCGAAATGGGCTGGTCCTATAAAAGAGAAGATGGTGGCACATGAAGAAAATTGTACATGGGATATAGTCTCACTACCAGGAGGAAAGAAACCAGTTGTCTGCATGTGGGTATATAATATCAAGCATAATCCTGATGGATCGATTGATAAGTTCAAAGCAAGACTTGTGGCTAAGGGATTTACCCAGACTTATGGTATTGATCATCAAGATACATTTGCTCTTGTTGCGAAATTCAATACTATTCGAGTCTTGCTTTCCTTGGCAGCAAACTTAGGATGGGCTCTACAACAATATGATGTAAAAAATGCTTTTTTACATGGTGATTTGCAAGAAGAAGTATACATGACACTACCTCCAAGTTATAATGATCCAAACAATGCTAATGTTGTGTGTAAGTTAAAGAAGGCTTTATATGGTCTGAAACAATCTCCCAAAGCATGGTTTGGTAGATTTCGAATTGCAATGAAGAAGTTTGGGTATATACAGAGTAATGCTGATCATACCTTGTTCCTTAAAAGAGTAGGTGACAAGGTAACCGCTCTTATTATCTATGTAGATGATATGGTGGTAACAGGAAATGTCCCTGAAGAGATGAGTAATCTGAAGAGTTGCTTGTATTCTGAGTTTGATATGAAAGATTTGGGTGGAATTAAGTACTTCTTGGGTATTGAAGTTAATCGATCTAGAAAGGGAATTTTCTTGTGTCAGTGAAAATATGTGATTGATTTGTTGATGGAAACTGGTATGACTGGTTGTATGGCAATTGGGTCTCCTATGGAACAAAATCATGGTCTTGAAGAATGTTCTGATCAAATACCAGAATACAAAGGACAATACCAGAGGTTAGTTGGTCGCTTGATTTATCTTTCTCATACAATACCAGATATTTCTTAGGTTGTATGTGTTGTAAGCAGATTTATGCATAACTGGTCAAGAACACATGGATGCAACATCAGATACTAAGATATTTGAAGTCCGCACCAGGCAGAGATTTGATGTTTTCAAAACATGGACATCTTGATGTATCAGGTTACACTGACTCAGACTAGGGAGGTAAATGTGATAGGAGAAGATCAACATCTGGGTATGTTACCTTTGTTGGAGGAAATTTAGTGACATGGAAGTCTAAGAAACAACATGTTGTTTCCTTATCTAGTGCGGAAGAAGAATACAGAGCAATGGCGAAAGGCATTTGTGAATTGTTATGGTTAAAAAGGCTTATGGAGGAGCTCGGTTTCCCTATTGAAAAACCTATGAAGTTCTTTTGTGATAACCAGTCAGCAATCGAAATTGCATAAAATCCAGTGCAACATGATCGAACAAAGCACGTGGAAATTGATAGGAACTTCATTTATGAGAAACTCGAAGAAAACATTATTGAAGTACCATATGTCCGAACAACACAACAGCTGGCAGATATTATGACTAAGGCCGTATCAAATAATATATTTAACGATTCACTTGTCAAGTTGGGCATTTGTTGCATATATGTACCACCTTGAGGGAGAGTGTTGAATCTCCACTTACACCTAATCCACTTACCTATTCCACTCAACACCACTACTCCTACTCCACTAAACACCACTACTAACACTACTCAATTACTCCACTCAACACCACTACTCCTACTCCACTCAACACCACTCAATTACACTCAATTATGTTTCAAAATAAAAGTAAAAAAATACACTCAATTATTTTGTAATTTACTTACTTTCTTTACTTTGTTTTGTTGACTATAAATACCTCCTATTTTGGAGATGAATGTACAATGAAACAATATAACAATTAAGTTTGAGTTGAACCTTAAGTTTAACAGAACTTGCAGTCCCCCTTCATATGAAATTCATCACTTGCAAATTAGGGTTCATGTACCTTGGATGGAGGGTGTTGGGAGGAGAAATTGTATTCTGCATAATGGGTATTGTTAAGCATAGAGGTCTCCGACATGGTAGACAAAAGGAAAGAAGGCAGTTTGGGAAGAATAGATTTAGAATGCAGATTACCTCAAGACTTTTTTCTATAGGGAACACCATCAAAATGCATATCCATCCGTCATCAATCAAAAACCTAAAAGACGTAACAAACAATCAAAATAATTAAGAATATAAACATAATGTATAACTATCAAAATATAGAATCAAAATAATGGAAGTAAATATTTTGATAAAAAGAAAATTCAAACTTTACGTGCATATATATACCTCAGTTCCTCAAATGGAGTTGTCGGTTACACTCTCAAACACTATCTTTGTACGCTGAAAAAAAAAAGAAATTAAAGAACATAGAATGGATTTAAGAGAAATCAATGAACTTGGCACAAAAATAACGTTTTTGAAAGAAAAAACAAGAGATTGACCATTCTTAGAGTTAAAAACAACCCCAAGCTTAATCATCCCAACCAAAGCTCATATTGAATCAGAAAATAGTTTTTAAGGAAACGATAAGTGTAGGAATCCATGTGATCTTCATAGGTTTACTCAAATAAATCTGAACAAAACTGATACGCGCACCGTCTGCAACCAGGGGCGGAGGCAATGTAAAGCAAGGGTGTGCAGTTGCACACCCTTGAAGCTGAAAATTCTATACTGAACATCACTTATCCAAGCCCAAGTGTGTGAAAAATTGAAAAGTTGCGCCCCATTAAAATTTGTAAGGTGCGACTAACATATATACTTATCCTAAAAATGGATTACTTATTCCTAAAAATCGATTTCTCAACTAAAATATCAGTTCTCACTTCTCCCTCTTCTTATCGTAAAAAATCCTATCCAAACTCTAAAGAGATTACTGAGACTTGCGCCATTAAAGAGGAGATTCATCATGTATGCTTTTATTGTTTGAAGAATTTGACGGTGCATATAATTTTACTGCTGCATGCTATAACTTGTAAGGATCACAAGGTAGGGAAACTTAAGTTTCTTGTCTCAATTTTGGGTTTTCAATTTTTTTTCTTAATTGTGAAGATTAAAAGTTCAGGATTAAATTGATCTAATTGGGTTTCATTTTTCCAATTATAAATCGATTATTAATTTATTTCTTCCTTGGTTTCAGTTCAATTGTGAATTTGTTAAAACTGAAATTAGGGTTCATGTCAAAATTTGGGGATTTTATTAGAATTCATTTTTAATGAGAAATTGATGGGTTGGGTTCTTTTTATTTCTTTATATATAGTGTTTGATAAATTAAATTGTGTTGAATTTGATAATTAGGGATTTTCTTCTTTATAAATGTCTAAGCTTAGAATTTTAACCATTGAGTTTGTACTTAGTAAATCTAGTAAATCGTAGTCACCATTGAATTTGTTCATCATTTATATAATTCAGGTGATTTTATCTAATTTTCTTCTCATTTTTTTTCCAGGCAGCACTATGAGCACATTGAACAGTATGATGGATAGGTTTGTGACCAAGAGACCAAGAACAACTGGACCTTCAATTTCCAATACTCCTAGTCCACAAATACCATCATCTTCTAGTATTCCTGCTAGTCCACAACATTTGGTTTTGTATTTACTTTGTTTTTGGTAAGCGCTTTGTTAGGAATGACTAATGAGTTGTCTCAAGCATTGCAAAGAAAAGAGAAAGACATTGTGAATGCTATGAACTTGGTGAAGATATCTAAAGACCAGCTACAGGCAATGCGAGATGGTGGGTGGGATAGTCTTATGAATGGTATTTCTGCTTTTTGTGCTAAAAATAATATTGAAGATCCTGAAATGATGTCTCCATATGTGCCATTTGGAAGAAATAGATGTAATTTACAAGAAGAGACAAATCTACATCATTTTCAAGTTGGCTTGTTTAACAATGTTATTGATATGCAAATTGCAGCGCTTAATGACCGATTTGATGAAGTGAACACAGAGTTGCTTCTTTGCATGTCGCATTTGAATCCAAGAGAGAATTTTTCAGCTTTCGACAAAGGTGCGTTAATTCGTCTAGCCAAACTTTATCCATCAGATTTTTCTGAAATGGATCTCATGGTTCTTGATCGACAACTAGACACCTTCCATCATGATGTTCTCTCTGGTTGTGATTTTTTTAAGTTGGATGGAATTAGTGGGCTTGCCAAGAAAATGGTTGAGACGAAAAGAGATATAGTATATCCTTTTGTTTACTTGTTGATCACATTGTCTTTGATATTTCCGGTTGCTACAGCTACCGTTGAGCGAGTGTTTTCCGCTATGAAGATAGTGAATAATCGTTTGCGAAGATGTATTGGTGATGAGTATTTGAATAACTGTTTGCTCACATATATTGAACGAGAACTTTTCCGCAGTATTAGAAACGACAAGATTAGAGAACGGTTTCAAGGTATGGCACCACGTCGTGGACATTGTTGAGTATCAAATGGCAGTTCGCTTATATTGGTAAAGGATACATGGTGTTTTTTGAGTAACAATACTACATAAAAGGTAGTTTTTTTGGGGTTTTTTTGTGTGGATTTGAGACATTTCTACACAATGCATATAAAAAACATAGAGAAGTACATGATCAACTGGCTAACATGTCTCTTATGGTGTATATATTGTTGTTATCAAACACTACTAGGTGTTGCAATATAATATTTCAATGAACTTTTTTTGTAATTGAGCTCAAAACATCACTTAAAATCTATTTATTCTCTTATAATTGAGCTCTTTTATATGTAATCATATTGTCTGGCCGAGGATGCATGTATTTTTTACTAGCAGGTTGATCTTATGGAGGAGACTAATATATTACGACGCCGAAGTCTGGAGGCGAAAATTGGCACGTAACATTCTAAAAAGGTACTGCCATATTAATGAAAAAAAAATATCGAAGTAATTTTATTTGGTGTCCTTTTTCTTGCACCCCCTATTTTAAATTCCTGGCTGCGCCCCTGTCTGCAACAACACAAATACAAATGGAAAGATGAATCAATGAACAAATTAAACTGATATATAGACCAATCTTTCAATGTAAGTGAATATAGAAACTTCTGCCATAACCCATAATTCTGAAATCGTGCTGCAAAAAATCAATGGCTTGTCGAAGAAAATTCCAAGCAGTATCGGTTTTGAATAAAATAAGGTGTAAATCGGTTTGATCAGTTTTAAGACCGAGCCACCTGGGAAAAAAGGAGAGGAAGTAGGAAACTGCGACCCATACACTGGAGACTTGGGATGCAAATCAGAAAAGACAAATGAGAACTTTACTATTTAGTCCACTAAACCCGACACGGGTTAATGGCTAGTTCAACGCGAAAAATTATTTACTCGTTAGTCCAAAAAAGGTTTGAAAAGAGCAAAATTACTCTACTAACCCTGACATATAGTACTATGTAAAAACCTCTTTTATGTTCTCCATAAGCATCACTACATACTAATATGTGTTATGTTATGTATTAATACTACATATGTTACTACATACTACATATTTTATATGTTATAACATAATAACATATGTTATTAACATTATAATAGATGTTATTATGTTATAACATAATAAGTATGTTACATAATAACATATTAATATGTATTGATACTACATACCAATATATAGTATGTTATGTATTGGTACTACATATGTAGTATTAATATGTTATGTATTTATGTTACTACATATCAGTTACTATATATGTTGCTACATACTACATATTAACATATGTTACTACATACTAATTAGATCTAGAAGGGTGTTTTAGGTATTTAGAAAACACACTTTATAATATCCATAGAGTTTTTGGACTAGAGAGTAAATAATCTGGTTCCCATAAACAAATTACCTATGGAAACGGACGGAGGAAATCTTCTCGTTGTTGGCTTACAAAATCACGACCATTTATTTGTCTTTCCCATAAACAAATGCGACCACTCTTTGTCTCTCCCAAAAAGGCAACTGTTCATAATAATAGTCCCATATCGGTGACTAAATATTTTAAGAAGTACCTTATAATCAGTTAGTTTTGCTATGCAATCAACCAACTGGAAGTGGTATGATACGGTGGTTCCAGAAAGGCCAAACCTGAGCTAAGCTAAGCAATGTGCACCAATGCTCCACAGGTTGATGGCCAGACGTTAACCCTACCTGGTCATGCGACCGTAGGTTAACACCAAGAGGTCTCTTGTGCGAAGCAACGCCCACCAATGCGAGGCAGAGCACCGGATGGCCGAGTATACACCATACCTTGCTGGTTGGTTTTTGTTTTTTGTTTTTTGTTTTCTACTATTGTCTTAACAATCTTGAAATCTCTTCCTCTTTTTTTTTTTATCATATACGTTTCAGACGCCTGATGCATGCGCACCAATTGCTTTACCTTTGTAGCTTGTAACTAACCATTTTTACCTTTGTAGCTTCATAGATAAGTCTCAGAATTTGTAATCATAGCTATTCATAATCATAGGCTAAAACATGGAACTCCGTTATCGAATCGATCCATAACCCTACATCCACCGACGAATGGTTTTTTCTCTGGTTTGGTTTTTAGAGTATCAAATGGGACCCACTTTAGGGTTTAGAGTCCCCTCTTTTTATATAATTGTACGCAGAGGCTTGTTCTCCAAGTAGACTCGAATATTCTTGAATTTTCTTCTTGGGTAGATTGGCGGAAGCTGGGCTGGTCAAAATAGCGAGAAATAGAGCTTTACTAACCAATCAACACAAAACACAACAAGAGATGTTCGTCTAAACATTATTTTTTTCGTTACACAACGCTCATGTGAGATGATCATAAGGTACCATGTGGGCTTGTCTGGTTAGTGGAAAGCAAGCATATTTGACATACAACATGTGTTACTGCGAAAGGGAAGGGACCTAATTAACCAGAGAAGAATCATCAAGAACACTATTAAATTAAGTCCTACTACGTACGTAGTTTGAACCTCCCCAATGATGGTGAGTTTTTTTGGGTTTTCTTCTGCTGTTTATACCTTTTTCTTTGCTCAGTAATTTCCTATATGTTCCCTATGTAACTAACCTTTATTTTCGTTTTTCATCTGAGCAAAGCTGGGTGCTGTCGAAACTCCAATCTAGATTATATTTTCTATTTACCAAGAAAAAAAAGTAAAAAGAAAAAAATGTCTTGCTACGTACGATTAATTACACCTATTACAATGATCAATTTTTTTTTAATAAGAGCGTTAACCCAGTTTCACTACTAAACCTCTTATTAAGATGTTCATTCTAACAAATACTAGGACTAGTAGTATTAACCCAGTGATTTTGAACATTAATCCCATTCATAGTTTTCTTGAGCTTCTCTTGTTTTTATTCAACATATCATTTAGATATCTTTTTGCATCCTTAGTTCCTAAACCTTGACAATTCCATACCAAAGTGGTAAAGAATTGCCAAAAGAAGGAGAATAAAGGGTACTTTGAAGATGACAAGTGCTAGCAGTGACGGAGCCAAACAAAATTTTGAAAGGGGTCATGGAAAATCCCTAACAAAACTTTATGTATTTGATCCCCTTGATGAGAAAAAATGCTCATTATTCCATCAAATTTGTCCCCATAGCAGAGCAAAAATTCTGAAAATCCAGTTGATTTTGCACCGAGGTTGAGAAACAAGTGGGGGCTGGAGACCCCATTTGTCTCTATGTGCCTCCGTCCCTGAGTCCCGCAAAGGATCCCAATAGGGAAATCAACGGTAAACACTAAGTTTCTCAACACTTGGATCTGTAATGGCGTATTCGTGGGTCCCATCTGTATTCCACGCGGGATTAAAAATCGGGATGTCATCCTCGGTTAACATATTATTTCCGCTTTGAAGATAGTTTTCTAGAGATGTTGTCGTAGAAAGCAAGTAAAATAGAATAGATAGACAATCTGAGCATAAGTAACAATTGAGATATGTGATGAGGTATAGGAGTGTACCATGTCAGCAGCCGAGGGATTTCCCAAGACACCATTAGCCACCAAGCTGTTGTTGGAGTTCACACATTCTGCAATTCTGAGGCTTATAACTTAAATTTTATTCCCCATCTTTTTTATGCATTGTCTAGCTTGTCTGTTTGGCTCGAGGTTATATATTTCCTATACACCTTAGTCTAGACGAGGTTGATGGTAGACATTGAAGCTGTATTATGTTTTTTACGATATCATGATATAACACTAAGATGTATTATGTTTTGTTGACGAGGCAGTGAAAGAAGAGACATAAATCCATTCTTTAACAAATTGCTTCTTGGCTATTCTTGATTGAGTATTGATGCCAAAGAATACATCCATTCTTCCACTGTTTAAATGACACCACATAGTTGTTGAGGAATAATCAAATACTCTACTTAGATTTGTTCAGTCATAGAGGCAAATATGAAAATCGGTGCGGTTACACGTGGGGTGTTACTAATTTCGATAACTCTGGCTGCATTTTTAACTACTGAATCTAAATTTGTGTTGGATCATGAGTACATGTCTTATGTTTTGGTCTTTGATTATACAATTGGCTATGATTACGAAATACCCGCTTCTGAAGATTAATGAGTTTAATCAGTATTGAGAAGCCTATGATGAAGTTATCCAGTTTGTTGAGATGTAGTGGAACTGAAACCCCTGTTTACAGTGAGAACCCCTTGGGGAGGGAAACTGTATTCATATGACCATAATGGATCCAACTGATTTGGCCTGTATTACTTTTATTTTTCCTCTGGAGTTTTTGCTACATCTTGGTAATTATTTAAGTTTACTCCTGTATTACGCTTTGAGTTTCCACTTTCAACTATTCTCCTTGTCCTGTTAACTGATGTGTTCGGATAACTGGTGGACATGAAGACTGAAACAACTCATACAGTGTGTGCTTGTTTGGCATGATCTTCTTCTTTCGTTAATGAGACTGGAGTTTAGTAACAGCACTATATTTTTAAGTCGGATTATTTCTTGACTGTATTAGTTAAGGTTTGTCCTTTCGATTTTCAATCTGTTTATTAAGGTTTCTCCTATGATTTTTAATCTGTTTATTTGGATTTTGATTTGTGGTTCAGTTATTAATCCTGATGAGGGAGCAAACCAAAAAGAGAGGAAGCGCGGCATGACACTCGGAAGTAGCAGTTTGATTTGTTTCTTCCTTGTTCCTATTTAAATCAATAAATTTCTATTTATTTGCTATCTGTTTGATTATGAATTGAAATCTAAGGAGATAGTTGGTTGTTGTTTCGTTTCTTTCTGCTGTGTGTGCTAGTAGTGTCATCTGGAAAGGTTTAGATGTTATATGTTTCGCATTACCTCATCTTAAGTTTTTTTTTTTTTTTTTTTTTTTAAAAAAAGAGGTTTTGGAAGAATATGTATTGAGAATGTTAACTGATACACCGAATTTATTGTCCCTGACGTGGTTTTATCATCTTCCGGAGGAATTCATTGTTGTTGATAGCTTTCCATGTTTAGTTGAAGCCGGTACTTTGCAGAGGGTCATACTAAAAGCAGATATTATTCTTTGTGTGAGTTGTAAAGCACCTAATGGTATCATACACTTACTTTCGACCCAAGGTACGTTGGGTTGCTTATTTATCATAAATTCTTTTGCTGTGTGGAAAGGTAAATGTATTATCATGGGTCCTGTTTAGGAGTTGATTGTTAGTGCTTGCGTAGTGTATGATGATATCTCTGGAAAAGAGTAAATATCTCTGTTGAGTATGAACAAACTCAACAGCAGCAGCAAAAATAACACCACCTTGTGATTTTTCTATTTTGTTGTGTTTTGGAAACGGAAGAATTGCATCTTTTTCCCCTAGAATCTTAATTCAAAACCTTAATTTTCTTTCTTCAACCAAGCTGTATGCTATTGTTGCTCATTTTCAGCTTTTGAACAAGTTGATGATATTGATTTCATTTTGATTTTTGATACGAGTTTTTGTTTTTTTTGTTTTGTAATACTAGAAAATGATTGATATTGAAATTTTGGTATGGATTTTTGTGGTTTTGCTGCGTTGGTCTAGACCAAGTCAACCATGGAAGTGAGTTGTTGGTGGTGGTGGTGGGTATGGCTGCGCCGTTGAGGTCACTAGGACAAAGATTGCTTGCTCGTCTTTATAAGGCCTGGACTTTTTTTTCTCGCCACAGATTTAATTATGGCCCGTGTTGCAAGTCCTACCAAGTTTAGCCCGCCCGATAACCCTTAGTTTCTTTCCTTTTCGAGGCACAATTTACAAATTAATAATGTAGGAAATACCAATTGGTCCTACAAATAATATATTAGAGAGAGTCTAGTCTATTTGACCCAGTCAAATGTTTATTTGGTCCTATTTGGTAATATAAATTATAGTTTGGTCCTAAATATTATTATTTGGTCCTACGCCGATGTCATGGATGATGTAAATGTCATCCTGTAGTGGCACAAATACCCTTTTGGGACCATATTCATAGAAACAAACCCAAGAAAATATCTAATTTTCAGATTTACTTTCTCTCTCCTCCTATTTTCAGGTCTAGTTTCTCTCCTTCCCATTTTTTCTTTTTTTTCTGTTGTTGCTCATGAAGACGATGAAGAACGACGAATATTTTAGGTTTTTCTGTTGCTGTGTATGACGAAGAAGAAAAAACACCTTACGGCTGGTGTTGTTGGCGAAGAAGAAGAAAAAAAAATTCTGCTACTGTAACGAAGAAGGAAAAGATGAAGAAGAAAAAGACGAAGAAGCGAGAAAAGACGAAGAAGAAGATACTTCTGTTGCTGTTGTTGACAAAGAAGAAGAAAAAGATGAAGAACAAAAAGACGAAGAAGAAGAAACACATTTTTCTGATGCTAAGGTTTTTATATGGACTTCATTCCTATTTTTTTTAGGTTTTTATATGGACTTCATTCCTGGAATGAAGTCTGTTTTTTTAGGTTTTTATATGGACTTCATTCCTGAAATGAAGTCTGTTTTTTTGGGTTTTTAAATGGACTTCATTCCGGAATGAAAATCGCTTTTTTTGGTTTATATGGACTTCATTCCTGGAATGAAGTCTGTTTTTTTTTAGGTTTTTATATGGACTTCATTCCCGGAATGAAGTCGGTTTTTTTTAGGTTTTTATATGGACTTCATTCCTGGAATGAAGTCTGATTTTTGTTTTTATATGGACTTCATTCCTCGGAATGAAGTCTGTTTTTTTAGTTTTTTGTATGGACTTCATTCCCGGAATGGTTTTTTTAGTTTTTATGGACTTCATTCCTGGAGTGAAGCCTGTTTTTTTAGGTTTTTATATGGACTTCATTCCTGGAATGAAGTCTTTTTTTTTAGGTTTTTATATGGACTTCATTCCTGGAATGAAGTCTATTTTTTTTTACATTTTTACATGGACTTTCATTTCTGTTTTTTATGTTTTTATATGGACTTCATTTCTGGAATGAACTGCTAAAAGAAAAAAAGTAAACATTAACACGAAAGGGTAATTTTGTCAGTTTAATATTTTTAAATAATTATGGACCAAACAATAAAAGGCGTTTGACCAAAGGACTAAACAAACATGGGCCCACCTAAAAAATGACCAAACGATATTTTTCCCATTAATAATCCCACATTGGTAGTTTAACGATTGATAATTTGGTTTAGAAGGAAAAATTTGCTGACATACAATTGCCATTTGGTAAGGCTTGGAAAGCTTGATTACTCTTGGAAACAATTACCCCTAGGTCTGGGCCATCCTCATCCATGCTATCGTCCGTATATGAGACTGACTCGAATGCTACCTCAACATGGCTCAGGGTGCCTTACTATCCAGTAGGGGCAACACCAATCTTACCAATTGGTTTTTGTTTAAGCTCCCCCACAAAGGAAGTAAAAGCTTCTTTAGGTATAGAGTTAAAGAATTAAGTGGTCTCATATCTTGGGGAGCTGCGTTGTGGCTGCATGACACTCTTAAATGCAGCAGTTGATTCATTGGGACAGGCCATGCCACATAGTAATTAAGTTGCATGTTTTGATATTTTGAGCGGATATTGAACATAAAATTCTTTCGGGACTGAATGGCTTAACGCCTTGGGGACATATTTTGAGATTTATAAGTTTTGATTTCATTGTCCACGTTCTTATTATTATTGGCAACCAGTAACAAACTGCTTTTTCCTGATTTCACCTATCATACAAGCATAATGTGGCCAAATATATCACTTCACGGCTCTGGCTATAAACTATTACTCCTAGGTATGCTTCCATCTGTATCAGGGTGCGCTTGTGTTCTGTTCCATATGTATGCTCGTCTTATTTTGTAATGACGAAACTTCCAAGTGGCATTTTTGAGTATTATCGTAATCCAGCACAACT
Source organism: Papaver bracteatum (assembly GCA_023529315.1). Taxonomy (NCBI): domain Eukaryota; kingdom Viridiplantae; phylum Streptophyta; class Magnoliopsida; order Ranunculales; family Papaveraceae; genus Papaver; species Papaver bracteatum. The sequence goes on along the minus strand of JAJJWX010004893.1, from coordinate 384,961 downwards.
GTTGGTCTACTATGCTTGGGTCACTGGGGTTCTCATTGGGGTTCACGCAAGAAGAAGGTGATATTCTTCGAGGATATTGCGATGCCGCTGCGGCGCTGCCAATGTTTTACCTCCACCATCCCCAATACTGCCTCTCGTGAAGGATGATTTGAATCCCTAATTAAATAAACCACTATCTTACTTACTATTTGCTCCATATTGTCTAGCGTCTGGATGTTGCATTATAATAAATTTGAGTTCTTTTTGAATTTTTACTAGTAGTCGTACGTTTTGGTGAGAATGGAATATGGTTCCTTAAGGCAGATTCGTGTGCATTACTTTATGGGGATATATTTTTCCTCTCTGGAAGTATGCAATTGTCCACTTCAAATTATTCTTTTTGCATCAATAATTTATTTTACCGTCCCTTATAGCTTCATCGGTGCCATGAATTTGTCCACTAACCAACCAAATGGTACGCATGTAGCGTTCGTAGGTAAAGTGTCCCAATCATTATAATGAAAATCCCAAAGTTTGTACATCCTCAGAGGTTGGAACTGTACAAAATCGTTGGCTGCGTACCCTGCCGGCTGACTCTGGCACCAATGAAGCTAGTGGCATTGGTGCCTATGTCATGCGTACGTAGGTAGCCCGTATAGTCTGTCCCAATCGTTATAAGGAACATCTCAAAGTTTGTACTTCCTCGAAGGTTGGAACCGTTATGAATCGTACACTGCGGGCTGACTCTGGATCTCTCTCTCTTTTACTTGAATCTGTAAGATATTATTATCTACTAGCAGCTTGATCTTGTTGTGTGTTTGCCAGAATGAATACCGGGGAGGGGAAGTGCTTAGCAAGAGATCCAGCTGGTCTTCCATCTCTTTAGACATTCAAGCGCAGGTATATGTCGATAACCCTCTGTAAAAATATTTATGCACAATTCAAGAAGGTTTAGAAGGACCACATACGCCATGGCACTGGTAAAAAAAAATTCGTATACTTGGCACCGGTATTTATTGGAAAGAAAAGGAGAACAAGTGCCCGTTTTGTAAAGCATGTAACCAACGATATCAACTCGAATTCTACTGGGATTGCTAATAATTAAGAGCAGAAGACGAAGAGGGGAAACAACTTGATATGAATATTGGATGTGTCCATACTAATAAGATGACCTTCTGGTATAAAATGGAGTTCATGACTAACCACCATATGGTTGTTATTTTAACGAAAATACTTTCACAAGGACCCGGCTTTAGTGACGTGAGATAGACAACACAAACATCCTGTATTGATTTTTCCTTTGCCCTAACAAACGTCGCAGCTGGTGTCTCTCTCTACTACAGATGCAAAACTTTGGGTCAGTTCGATTGGGTCAATAAATTTACATGCGCGTTTGAACTCAATCCGGTGCAGTAGGGTTAACAATCGTAGCCGCAGAAATAAACTTATAATCAAATTTGAGGATAATAATAATAATAATATATATTATTAAGTGGTCTTACTAAAACATAGTCCCACATCGGTGACTACAATTTTTAGGAACTAATTTTTAATCAATTGGTTTTGCTGTTCTATCAGCCAACCAGCAGCGGTATGATACCGTGGTTCTAGAAAAGCTAAGACGGAGCTTAGCCATGCAATGCGCACCAATGCACCACAGGTCGCTTGGCCAGAGGCTATCCCTACCTGGTGTCTTGCCACCAGAGGTTAACCTGCTTGGTCTCTTGTGCGAAGCAATGCAAGGCAGAGCACCCGATAGCCCAGTATACACCATACCTTGCCGGTTGGTTTTTGTTTATTTTTCAAAACACATCCGAGGGAGGTGAAGCGCATGTAAAGAGTTTATTGTTTTTGTTTATTTTTCAAAACACATCCGAGGGAGGTGAAGCCGAAGCCCATGTAAAGAGTTTATTTCGGTGGCCAATATTGCACAATTTATTTCTGCCATCTTGGTGCTATACCTTGCGTGTGAATATGTAGATGTCTTGATCCGTTCGCGTTTTATGTGGTCTAAGGCGCCCGAATCAGGTATTAAAGGGAGAGCACTCTTTACATGCGCTTCACCTGCTTGGTCTCTTGTGCGAAGAAATGCGCACCAATGCAAGGCAGAGCACCCGATAGCCCAGTATACACCATACCTTGCCGGTTGGTTTTTGTTTATTTTTCAAAACACATCCGAGGGAGGTGAAGCGCATGTAAAGAGTTTATTGTTTTTGTTTATTTTTCAAAACACATCCGAGGGAGGTGAAGCCCATGTAAAGAGTTTATTTCGGTGGCCAATATTGCACAATTTATTTCTGCCATCTTGGTGATATACCTTGCGTGTGAATATGTAGATGTCTTGATCCGTTCGCGTTTTATGTGGTCTAAGGCGCCCGAATCAGGTATTAAAGGGCGTGGTACATATCTATCTTACAAAAACAAATGTTTTTTGAACAATCCGACGGATATGAACAATTTTTTTTCTCCAATCAACGGCTGTCATTGCTTTGAAAGTGGAGGAAAGTTTAAAATATAAATCTCGGCTTAGAATGCACCCCTATTTTAAGCTCTCATCCAACATCTGGGACATACACATCATGTTCCACATTCAATGCGTCTAATTAATCCCATAATGGAAAATGAAAACAAAACGCACAGAAGAGGACCAAGTCATGTCCGTTTCAAAAGCTTGGCAATCAATGTGATTTATGTTGAATATTTCTTTGAAATCAATATAGAGGCAATCGAATGGAATCTTCTTTGAACCTCATTAACTCACCCACATACGTTTCTTCTCATGAGCTTACTAACTTATAAACTCAGATGTATCTAGAAATCTGCCCAACAGATAAGTATGACTCATTTGAAAAGCTTACTAGCTTTCTAGCTTACTAGCTTTCAAATCAGGGTTCTTAGTTCTCTCTCTTAATATTGGGTTTCAATATCAAAGGGTAAGCCCTAGAATTCTTAATATTGGGTATTTCAATCAGTTTTATATTTGGAAAATGTTCAATAGTTGTGTAGATTGGTTTTAATGTTTTTGTTTTCCCATAATTTTGATTTGATTGACCATGCCTTGCATTTAACTACTAATCTCCTTAGCCATACATACATTTGATTCGTTTAACTATCCGGTAAAGCTTGAAAAACGATTGTTTTTGTGCTCAGCAATATTGAAAAACATTATCTTTTCCATAAAGGGTTATTAAATTCATTGGCTATTTGCAGGAGATGGTGTTTCGGACCAACTCAGTATTTATCATTTTTTAAGAGCAATAGCGCAATATCAATGTGGATGCTTGAAATAAATCAAAGGAGGTGCAGATGGTCCCGAACCCATTATCCTAAAGGTACTGATGATAAACTCACTAACTGTATTATACTTTATCCACTGTGCTTTACTTCATTTGGGTCTTCTATAAGATTCATTAACTAATGGTAATTTTTCATTTGAGCTTAGACTTTTCGTCAACTCATTTAATTTATGGAGCTTAGCATTACTACACAAGGATAAAATTTTCTGGCAGCTTAGAGTGAAGTACCACACCTATAAAACCCCTCATATTTCAGCCGCATCTACGTTTCTTAGTCTTGCAAAACTTTCTGGTGAAAAAGATTTAGTTTGTTATTCTTTTGATTTTCCACCTGAGATGGATGTTATTTCTTGCGCATCCACCTGAGATGGATGTTATTTCTTGCGCATACTCATGTACGTTGGTACATGAGTTCCCATATTTGCACCAGCCCTTCCCAGACTCTCCGGTCGACCAACTACAAACCATTCATGTATATAGGACTAGCTGAAAAATGCGAATAATGGATGACACGCATTCTAATATCTCGAAATTGGAACATATTAGGTTTTATGGGGAAGAAAGACGTTATAAGCTTAGATGTCTTCGTGATCGATGATAACGTAAGTAGCACTGACTCCTCTAAGAATTTTCTAAAATTGTAGGCGACTGCGTGCTTTAAAAATAATCTATATGTATGCCCAGAAAAATTAATTAAATGGGGTTGTACCAAAGAACCTAACCTTGAAATTTGATCCTTGCCATAGGTGATGTGCCCTTAACAAATTTACTATCCTCGCGAGAATATTCCGACCCGCTTGCAATGAGGATACCGAAGTAAACCTCATCTGCAACACTTCTATTGGAATTCCTCTTCACATGTTCAATTTCACCGAATTCGAAAATCCTGAATCTTGGGATGCAAACACTTAACTAACAAGTTATAACAGGGACGCATCCCAAATCAGCTTGGAATCTTCAATTCAGACGGGACTTGAGGCTGTCAGAAATACATGAAGTGGTTAACTTGGTAAACGATATAGGAAATCCAGAGCTCATGTTGGTACAATAAGATACTAGAACTTGGCTCCCTTATCACTCAGGTAATTTCTCGACAAAATCGTGCTATGATATTCAATTGGTGGACAGCGATACTGACAAACTCATCGATCCAAAATTTATTTGGAATGCAACCGTACCTCCTAAGGTTTCATTTTTAGTTTGGGCAACTATCTGGAATGCCGCGCCAACCTTAGATAACTTATCTCGAAGAGGAATGCGAGTGGGATCTCTGAAATGCGTCTTGTGTAGATCCAATGATGAAACAATCAATCATGTGTTACTTCACTATGATTTCTCATATAAGATCTGGTCTTATTTTCTGGGATACTGTAAAGTTTGCTTCACGATGAATGAGACAACGGAAGGTTGTATTAAATCATGGAAAAGGAAAATTTCCAATGAAATTCATAACTTCATAAGTTGCACTAAAAGTGAAAGAATACCTAAGAAGCCCATGTTTGAAATTGATTTCTTCTAACACAAACAATTGAGTAATGTATCCAACACAAATGTGGATTATCAGGTCTTATGCCAAAACAAATATAAGGAGGAAACAATCCTCTATGAAGAAACATTTGATGGTATCAGACTCACTAGATGATAAATAATTTGCATCTTTTTGGAAGGCATTCCAAACTAATCCAACAAATGTAAAAGCCATTAGCACTGGAGTACTATTTCTCAAATATATAGTGTCGACATCTACAGATCATACACAATCTATGTCGACATCTACAGCTCATGTACTCCATCCACAATCGGAAAGCTAGATGGGAATGGAAAAAAGATTATGTGACATTAATATTATTTCCTATTATATAAAATCCTGTATAAATGTGTAGTTGTTGTTCTTTCTATAGTTATGTATCACACTCAATATAAATATAAAAGTGTTGTTCCTCTCCCAGGCATCCAAGGGAGAACAACTTACTGTGTCTTAACCTTGAGATGGTACATAGATAGCCAGGGGTTTAACCTTTTGAGATCCATTATTTTTCAAAAAAAAAAAAATTCTGTCAAATGGCTTCCTCCTTCAACTTCAATCATGTTCTAACTATCAAGTTGGATGATACTAATCATATGGTATGGAAGTCACGGATGATGGCCTTTGTCCGAGGTCATGATTACACAGGTTTTCTCGATGGAAGCCATCCTTGTCCTCCTGCAACCATTACAACACCGGTAGAAGGTTCAGAAGAAACCATTGAAAACCCAAATCCAGCGTTCTTAACCTGGCAGCAAAAAGATCAACTGCTTCTCAGCGGTATCCTATCTTATTTATCACAAAGTGTACACACTCAGATGCTTGGAGTAACGACCTATCAAGAGGCGTGGGAACGACTGGAAAAGATATTTGCTTCAAAATCGCAGGCTCGTATGATGCAGCTCCAGATGCAGTTGGTGAACACCAAGAAGGGAGCCTTGAATATCCTTGATTATCTAACAAAAATGAAATTTTTTGCTGATAGTCTAGCAGCTATTGCACAACCTATTTCTGATTCACAACTTGGCTTGTATGTTCTCAATGGACTTGGTCCTGAATATGATCAATTCGTTACTGCTATGACTACTCAATCTGAACCGGTCTTATTTGTTGATCTGCAAGGATACCTACTAAGACATGAGATTCGTTTAGAAAATCAACATATTGCTGAGTTATCATCTCCTGCTGCTAACAACACTCAAAGACAACCACCTGCAGTTTCTCCTATCCAGCCATAAAACCGCAACCAAAACTTTACAAACAATCGTGGTCGTGGACGTGGACGCGGACGTGGCCGTGCTGGAAACTATGGTGGTTATCGCCCTTCAACTTCGTCTGCAATTGTATGTCAGATATGCAATCGATATGGTTATACTGCTGCACAGTGCTACAACCGATATGGTGAAGATTACCGCAATGACCATGCTGCAGCCAACATAACTAATCATGCTCCTGCTCCTGCCTATAACTATGCGGATCCATCGTGGTACCCTGACTCTGGCGTGACCCATCATGTGACTCATGATTTAAGAAACATCCTGAACCGAGCTGAATATAATGACAATGATGTTGTTCTTGTTGGGAATGGAACAGGTTTGCCAATTACTCACGTTAGGTCTTCCTTTTTCGATACATCATCGTGTTCTTTCAAACTAAATAATATGCTTCATGTTCCTATGTTAAAGAAAAATTTACTATCGGTTCGACAATTTACTCGAGATAATAATGCTTATTTTGAATTTCATCCTGATGTTTTCTATATAAAGGATCGTACGTCGGGGAAAGTTCTTCTAGAAGGCAAGAGTAAAGATGTGTTATATCACCTTCCTACATCAGTATCATCTAGTAAATCAAGGAAGGTATTCATAGGAGTTGGAGAAATAACAACACAAGAAGTTTGGCATCATCGGTTGGGACATCCGAACTACAAAATAGTTCAACTAGTTTTAAATAAAAATAAGTTACCTGTGAGTAACAATAGGAAATCAGAGTTTTGTGAAGCTTGTCAGTTGGGTAAAAGTCATCGACAAACATTAAGAATGACTCAATCCATCTCTCAAGATCCTCTTGATTTGATTTTTACAGATGTTTGGGGTCCTTCACCTACTATCTCAATGTCTGGTTCTAAGTATTATGTTCTATTTATGGATGATTATTCTAAGTATTCTTGGATTTACTCGATTACTTTCAAATCAGATGTTTTCCGAATTTTTGAGCAGTTAAAAGCAATGGTAGAAAACATGTTTTCTTGCACTATTAAGGCTGTTCAGTCTGATTGGGGAGGAGAATTTCAGAAACTAGAAAAATATTTTACTCGGTTTGGGATTGAGCACAGGGTATCGTGTCCTCACACACATGAACAAAACGGTGTTGTTGAAAGGAAGCATCGACATGTGGTTGATACAGGTCTTACACTAATGGCTCACGCAAAAATTCCTACTCAGTTTTGGGACCATGCTTTCGAAGTTGTTGTGTACCTAATCAACAGATTACCTACTCCCACCTTGCATAATTCATCACCGTTTGAAGTCTTGTTTCGAAAGTTTCCTGATTATCAATTTCTAAAAATATTTGGATGCGCTTGCTATCCCTATTTACGTTCCTACAACAAGCACAAGATGGATTATAGATCAATTCGATTTATTTTCTTGGGTTACAGCTCTCGTCATCATGGATACAAGTGTTATGAGCCAACACAAAAACGAATTTTTATTGCTCGTCATGTGGTGTTTGACGAATCTCTTTTTCCATATGCAGGTTCACATTTTTCTACACCTACACAACTTCCAGAAGCTCCTATATTGGTACCATCGTTGGTGGTACCAACTGAATCTCAACCAGTGCGCAATATTGTAGACGTTACAGCTGCACCTGCAATCACTCCAACCACTGCAATCGCAATACCGTCCATAGCTGCACCTGCAATACCATCCACAGATGCACCTGCAATACCGTCTGCAGCTTCACCAACTCCTCAAGAATCAACTTCAGTGGTCTTGGCACCTATACCCACTACGAGTACTATACCGGATGCTGACAATAATTCAGTACCTAATAATACCACTACCACTACAGGCATGCATACTCGTTCCAAATCAGGAATCTTTTAAAAGAAAGTGTTTGCTACGAGCCGTTATCCACTAGTTCTATCCAGTGAATTTCACAACAACGACTTTGTCCCGACATGCGCTTTTCAAGCTTTCAAGTACCCACCATGGAGGAACTCTATGGTGGATGAAGTTAATGCTCATATTCACCATGGTACTTGGGATATAGTTCCTCGCCTTCCGTCAATGAACGTTCTTGGAAATAAATGGGTATTTACTATAAAACGGCACGCGGATGGAACAATTGCTCGGTATAAATCCAGACTCGTCGCCAAGGGTTTTAACCAAAAATATGGAGTTGATTACACTACAACCTTCAGTCCAGTGGTGAAATTTACTACTTTACGCACAATTTTTGCTCTTGCTGTATCTCAAAATTGGGTCATTCGACGACTAGATGTCAATAATGCGTTTCTAAATTGCGTTTTAGAAGAGGAGGTTTATATGTGTCAGCCACCGGGTTTCGTTTATCCCTCTCATCATACTCATGTTTGCAGACTAAGGAAATCTATTTATGGGCTCAAACAGTCTCCGCGCACATGGTATACGAGGTTGCATCGATTTTTACTTACTCTTGGTTTTTCTGGATCTAAAACTGATCCATCATTATTTATCTATCAAAAAGATCAGTTGGTGGCATATTTACTAGTATATGTGGACGATATATTGGTTACAAGCAGCGACTCACAATTTATATCTCAAATAATCGCATGTATCGGAAGTGAATTTGCCATTAAAGATTTGGGAGTTTTCAATTATTTCTTGGGTCTTGAAGCAATAGCAAATTCAAAGGGGCTTGTTCTCTCGCAACAGAAGTATATTGTGGATCTTCTTACTCGAACAAAAATGCAAGATGCCAAGCCTATTTATTCTCCAATTGCGTCAAGTACTCGTCTCACTAAACATTGTGGAGAACCTTTTGAAGATGTTTTTCTTTATCGCAGCACGGTGGGAGCTCTTCAATATTTAACACTAACGCCTCCAGATATTGCGTTTGTGGTTAACAAAGCATGTCAATTTATGCATAGTCCAACCACAGAACATTGGGGTTTAGTCAAAAGAATTTTACGATACCTAAAGCATATTGTTTCTTATGGACTGCAATTTTATCGTAATTCTCCATCAATGTTATCTATTTTTACGGATGCATATTGGGGAGGTTCTTTAGATGATCGCAAGTCGACTGGTGGATATGACATATATTATGGAAATAACCTTATCTCGTGGAGTTCGTAGAAGCAACCAACAGTTTCTAGGTCGAGCACCGAAGCCGAATATAGAGCAATTGCAAGTGCATCAGCTGAGGTTGTTTGGCTTCGCTCATTATTCCGTGAACTACGCATTCCTCTAGCTTCTCCTCCTACTCTTTGGTGTGATAATATTGGTGCCACTTATTTGACAGTCAATCCAGTGTTCCACACTCGCAGTCGACACGTTGAGATTGATTTCCATTTTGTTCGTGACATGGTCTCAAAGAAGGAACTCATTGTGCGAATTATATCGTCCCAAGATCAGATTGCAGATGTGCTAACTAAAGGCCTCTCGACTCCAAGATTCGTATTATTACGAGACAAGCTCAATCTTGTTTCCAAAGATGTTCGCTTGAGGGGGCGTGTCAAAGATATAGTGTCGACATCTACAGATCGTACACAATCTGTGTCGACATCTACAGCTCATGTACTCCAGCCACAATCGGAAAGCTAGCTGGGAATGGAAAGAAGATTATGTGACATTAATATTATTTCCTATTATATAAAATCCTGTATAAATGTGTAGTTGTTGTTCTTTCTATAGTTATGTATCACACTCAATATAAATAGAAAAGTGTTGTTCCTCTCCCAGGCATCCAAGGGAGAACAACTTACTGTGTCTTAACCTTGATACTATTTACGGGGTAACATAGGACGTTGAGAAACTAACATTAGATAATAACAAAAACAAAGCAAACCCATAAATTCTTCATCTTCAATAATGTACTTACTTGACGATTTATTCTCCACCTTTTTACCGCCAAAGAGATTTCACATGCCATATATTTTCCACTGGATCAAAATCTAAAAGATCCCGGTGATACTAGATTTGTGCAAACAAACCTGACTAATTCAAGAATTTGTGCAGTGGCTTGGTGGCTTAGAGTAACCTATCACAAGCATATTCACATGTACAGCTAATTACAACTTTCGGTTTTACAGATACAGCATTGTTAAATTACTTATACGGATAGATGTATTCATTATCGTGTCGTGTGGCACAAAATGAAATTTACCAATTCGTTTGTGCAGTTTTATATTTCTACATATTGTTAAGCCAATGGAAGATTGAGGAAGTGTTGTGTAAGATAATACGAAGATCTTGACATCATGCCTATCAATTCAGATAGAAATGAAAATTGAATTTGAAAAAAATACATAAAGATGAAAATGTAATTTGATTCATGGCTAGACCTTGATTCTTGGCACACATTAGAGTTGGAATGTTACATTGGTTCATTCATTTCCCTGCACATGTTAAGAGTTAGAATAAAGCATTGTGTTGCTCCGGAATTTACAAGTTGTTGACAAGAAATATTATTATTTGGTACTGGTAAAATGTAGCGTGGTACAAGTGGAAAGAAGACTTGATATTTGACTTGAACATATGTCGCGGGAAAGTTTCCCGACATACAAACTTTTATTTATGACCATTGAAAACCATCATGATTAACAATGATTATTTTCATGATCATACTATAATTGCTTCTGAGGGGTGACTGTTAATTAGTTTTAAGTAACAATTTTGTGCACTTCGGCGAGGATAAACACCCTATACCGAAAGACGAATATTATATCTGAACCACCCACCAAGTTATTAACGAAAAGAAATTTGGTGGGTGTTGCACATGTCCAAATAAGAAAAATTTATAGATCTCTACCTCTGGAAACAGGTCAAAACCCGGGCCATTACGGCACGGGTCATATCTTAGTGTAATCAACAACAACAAAAATCCCGATAAGGTACACAAATCTGCCTAAAGAAATGATATTCCATTCTCCTCGCCAAAACATAGGATTACTAGTAAAAGTTCAAAAAGAACTCAAATTTATTATAATGCAACACTAGACAGCAACATCCAGATGCAACACTAGACAGCAATATCCAGACACTGGAAAACATAGAGCAAATAATAAGTAATATAGTGGTTTGATTAATCAGGGATTTAAATCATCATTCACAAGAACCACCATAGAGGATGGTGGAGGTAAAACATTGGTAGTGGCATCGCAATATCCTGGAAGTATATCACCTTCCTCTTGAGTGAACCCCAATGACCCAAGCATAGCAGGCCAACAGTTATGCTGGATTATATGAATTGCTCGGCAACAGTTCTAACGGACTAAATGTGATTCACTATTGAGGAAGAACAGTATAACCTCTCTGGTACACGCTTGAAGCTCCGTTAACGAGTCCCAGCATTCAGAGTATGACCCATTTGATTGCAATCGAGAAGCTAAGGATATGAGATGTGCAGTCTGAATATGTGCCAAAGGTCTTGCTAGTACACCATAAGTACCAATTGTGTTGGAATCCATTGTGCTTAGAGTTAAAGTAATTTAAACCCGAAGCTTAAGATTTTGTTGTTCTTTTTATTTGTGGTTTTTGAATCTATTTTCTGGATCTGATTCCATTTTACAAACTTTGGGATGTTATATTTTATTTCTGTTCATATGGTAAAGATTTTGTTATATTTTACAAACTAGATGGAAAGACGATATTGATAAACAATCTCTTTGTTTGTAATCTAAAAGCATGGGTAAATTTTAATTTCATTTCTATGAATTCTTAGGTCTAAGGTTTTGCTGCTTTAATGTGTGTAGATTTTGTTGATGGATGATGGATTGTTAGTGGTTTTGTGTTGATACATGAAAATAAGCAATCATGAAGTAGGATCTCCCCTTAATGTATTGAGAGTCATTTTAGATAAAGAAGACTAGAGGACTAGGCCTAACTCAATGGGATTGGGAAGGCCCTAGTCCCCCAAGGAGGATGGAGAACTAATTGGGCTGAGGTCCAAGGAGGAGGAGTAATCTCTTAAGGTTTGTTGATAGCTTAAAGGAGGGGGAAATGGCAATTTAGTAATATATTATTCTTATGGGGACTAATCCATAAGGAGGGAGAGGGGATATCATTATAAAAGGGGAAAGAAAGTATGATTAGAGCTATTCTAATTCATCATTATCCTCTTAAACCTCTTTCCTCCTTGGGAGTATTTTTTGTGATTAGGGCTAGTTCCTCTTTCCCACTTTTACCCTATCAACATTGCGATCACAGTGGAAGGATCTTAGCCTATTTTCCAACATGATACTCCCATGTGCGAGTTAGGAGGCATTAGCGGGAGGAGCCTTACCAAATCTGATAAAGTCACAGTGGAAAATGGACAAGAGGAGAGTGATGAGGAAATACGAGCAGTAGTTACCACACCAATCGTACAAGGATCCGGAGCCTTCCAAAAGAAAGCAGGAACATCACATGGTCCCGAGACATTATAGAAACAGGCGTATATTCCAAAAGGAAAAACCGGTACTGAGATGAGCGAGCAGGACAAGCCTGAAATACAAGAAGAATTTGACGCATCTATCAAGAGACAACAGAAATTGCGCTGACTTCTGAAGCGAACAAAGGAAAAGAATGTAACAACCTAGAGAGTAGTAACCATGAAAAGCGTCACTCAGGAAATGACGGAGGATGCGATAGTTAAATTCCTGGAAACCAACTACCGAGTGACAAAGCATGATGCTTACGATTCATTGGAATCTCCATACTTTGCGGAAGTAGCTGATTATTCTTACCCTGGAGATTATACATCACCAAAGTTCAAAAATTATGGAGGAAAAGGAAATGAGCGGGAGCATATAAGTCGCTTTATATCATCAATGAATGCATACGCTCAGGATGAAAACCTTTGCATGCGGGAATTCCCAAAGTCACTGACAGACAATGCTTTTACCTGATATGATAATCTAAAACCCGTATCAAGATTGAATCAAAACAAAGAGTTTCATTGAATGAGTTTTCATTTAGATAACATTAATACAATGTTTTTGATATTTTTGGATGATTACAAATGATACTACAAATGCCTATTTATAGGCTTACAAAGAGAAGAAGAGAACTATGCCTATGGAGGCTAACAACTATGCCTATGGAGGCTTACCTTATATTCTTTGTTTCTAGAATAATCTACATGTTTAGAACATGTTTAGAGGTAATTCTAACACTCCCCCTCAAGCTGGTGCATATATGTCGCTCATGCCTAGCTTGCCAACAAACTTCAGAAATATTTTACTTGGAACTGCTTTAGTTAGAATATCAGCTACCTGTTCTTCCGATCTAATTCTAGGTAACTCCACGATCCCATTATCCAACTTCTCTTTAATTAAGAACCTATCTATATCCACATGTTTTGTGCGATCATGATGAACTGGATTGTGTGCAATATCACACGCCGCTTTGTTATCGCAAAGACAAACGAATTGGTTTCCTAGAGGATACCCCAATTCAGTTAGCAGACGTTTTAACCACATAACTTCGCGAGATACCCAGCGCCATACCTCGCCATTCAGCCTATTGCACTTGATCGTGAAACAACTCCTTGTTTTTTGCTTCTCCATGTAACAAGATTACCCCCAACGAAGGTAAAATATCCTGAAGTAGACCTCATATCATCACATGACCCACCATAGTCAGAATCAGTATATGCCTCCATACTTTTGAAGTGTTGACCTTTCTTAAACAAGATCCCTTTTCCTGGAGCAGACTTCAGGTATCTTAGGATTCGCATTACCGCATTCATATGTGTTTCTCCAGGATTATGCATGAATTGACTAACAATACTCAATGCATATGCAAGATCGGGTCTTGTATGTGCCAAGTACATTAGTCTACCCATGAGCCTTTGGTATCTTCCTTTATCAACAGGTACTTGGTTGCCATCCGAACATAATTTCAAACCTGGATCTGCTGGTGTATCTACAGGTTGACATGCTTTTATCATACCTGTTTCCTCCAACAAATCAAGGGCATATTTTCTTTGTGACAAGAATATTCCTTCTGTTGATCGAGATACTTCAATTCCAAGGAAGTATTTTAAAGAAGCAAGATCCTTCATCTGAAATTCACTTGATAGATAATTTTGGAGAGCCTTTCTTTCTTCTGGATCATCTCCTGTAACTATCATGTCATCTACATATATGATTAAAGCTGTAATCTTACCTCGATTTTTCTTTAAGAATAAAGTATGATCCGAATTTTCCGACGATAACCAAATGCTCTCATAGACTTGGTAAATCTTCCAAACCACGCTCTCGGAGATTGTTTCAGACCATACAATGACTTGTTTAACTCGCAAACTTTTCCGTTATGCAACTCGACTCCATCATTCCTGGTGGAAGCTGCATATACACTTCTTCGGACAAATCTCCATGTAAAAAGGCGTTCTTGACATCAAACTGTTGCAATGGCCAACCCAAATTTGCAGAAGAGACAACAAGACTCGACCGTATTCATTTTAGCTACATGTGCGAATGTCTCATTATAATCTACACCATAAGTCTGGCTATACCCTTTAGCAACCAATCTTTCCTTAAAGCGTTCAATTTCACCATTTGCCTTGTATTTGACTGTAAAAACCCAGCGACATCCCACGACTTTCTTTCCTTCTGGACATTCAACCATGTCCCAAGTATTATTTTCTTGTAAGGATTTCATCTCATCGATCATAGCTTCCCTCCATTTCGGATCAGATAATGCTTCATGCACGCTGTTAGGAATAACTACAGTAGATAATTGATTCACAAATGACTTATTTGATTCGGTCAGACGGTGATTAGAGATATAATTACTCATGGGATATTTAGCTTTTGATGAAATATCAGGTTCATACATAGATTTAGGGATACCTCTATTCCGACGTTCTGGCAATTGTTTCTTTGCAGGTTCAAGAACATCTTCAGCGAACGGTTGGATTGGGGTTGGTGATCTATCATTATATTCTTCAACTTCATCAGCATTATATTCTGATCTATATGCATTATCTTCTTCAACTTCATTTATAGCTTCAATTTCATTATCTGTGTTAATTTCTTCCCCACTAACTTTCTGTTCTTTTGGAATTTCAAGAACAACATCTTCTTCGATTATGTCTTCTTCATAGTCAAGAGTCTGAATTTCTTTTTCATACTCCCCCTGAAGTTCAGACTTCGAGTAATACATCACGTGTTTGTGAAACTTAACATCCAATGTGATGTACATTCGTTTAGTTGGAGGATGGTAGCACCTATATCCTTTCTGACTTGCAGCATATCCTACGAAGACACATCTTAAAGCTCGGGGAGATAACTTGCTCCGTTGGTTCTTGTGTAAGTGCACAAATACTACACAACCAAATATGCGTGGAGGCAAGTTTGGAACTGTTGGTGAAACTGTTGCCTCACTGAGAGCTTGAAAAGGTGTCTGAAAAATGATAGTGCTGGAAGGTGTACGGTTGATCACATATGCTGCAGAGGCAAGAGCTTCACCCCAATAAGTTAACGGCATATGAGCTGATATTAATGAAGCGCGCACAACTTCAAGCAAGTGACGGTTTTTCCTTTCAGCTACCCCATTCTGTTGAGGAGTATTAGGACAAGTTGTCTGATGAACAATACCACATTCTTTTAAATAATGCTGAAAATCAGTACTTAAATATTCGCCTCCGTTGTCACTTCGAAGAACTTGAATCTTTGTATTGTATTGTGTGTTGACTACTTTGTGAAACCTCTGAAATAAATTATTCACTTCATCTTTTGATTTCATCAAGCAAACCCATGTCATCCTAGTGCAATCATCAATAAAGGTGACGAACCATCGTGCGCTTCCAAGAGTGTTAACTTTAGACGGCCCCCAAACATCATAATGAATAATCATGAATGGAATAGGACTTTTATTTAAACTTGATGGAAACTAAGTACGATGGCTTTTAGCTAGTTCACATTCTTCACATTGAAAACTAGAAACATCAATCTTTGAAAATAGACTAGGAAATAGCTTTCTTAAGTAGCCAAAAGAAGCATGCCCTAACCGTCTATGCCATAACCAAATTTGTGATTTCTCCTTCTCCCCCTGAGTACCATTCAGAACTAAAGCGTTAGATAATCTTTCTGAAATTTTTGACTCCAAATCTAGATAGTATAGCTTTCCTCTTCTAACCCCAGATCCAATCATCCCCCGTGTTCGAATGTTCTTAAACACACAAGAATTAGGCCAAAAGATAACAACACAATTTAAGACTTTAGTGATTTGGGAAACTGATAATAGATTATAATTTAGAGAGGGAACGACTAAAACGGAATCTAGACTCAATGTATCCGTAAGATTTAATGATTGTTCTCCAATTACTGGAGCCAAAGATCCATCTGCTGTGCAAACGGAGTTGTGTATGGATGTTTTAAGAGGAGAAACCTGTCTGGAATCAAAAGTCATATGGTCTGTGCAACCAGAATCAATTATCCATGAGCTATTAGGAACAACTTGCGAAATATTAAAAACCTTACCATTGGTTGTTTCCATAGTGGAGGTTAGATTACTAACCACATGTGCTTCTGCAGCGGAATTCTTTTTCTTGGGATCGCATTTATCCCACCAATCTGGATACCCGATAATCTTAAAGCAGTTGTCTTTGGTATGTCCACGTTTACTACAATGAGTGCAGGTGACAGACTTATGTTTAATGTTGTATTGACGACGGGTTGCCATTGCAGAAGTTTCAACACTAGATACAAGGATCCTTCTCCTTGCTCTGATACCATATCAAGATTGAATCAAAACAAAGAGTTTCATTGAATGAGTTTTCATTTAGATAACATTAATACAATGTTTTTGATATTTTTGGATGATTACAAATGATACTACAAATGCCTATTTATAGGCTTACAAAGAGAAGAAGAGAACTATGCCTATGGAGGCTAACAACTATGCCTATGGAGGCTTACCTTATATTCTTTATTTCTAGAATAATCTACATGTTTAGAACATGTTTAGAGGTAATTCTAACAACCCGGAAGTGTCAGCTCATGGTCCTCTATGGTGCAGCTTTTTCTGAGGAATTTATATTCCGCTCAAAGAAGAGTCACAACAATTGATTTGGGAAGATGCACCTAAAGGGTAGGTGAAGAAATCGGGAAATACATCACTCGCTTCCGAGAATTCACGTTAGAATGCCATGAAGATATAGTAGAGGAACGCTTAGTAGAGATTTTCATTAGAGGAATGGACGTTGTTTTCCGTATAAACCTTACAAATTTCAAGTTCCAAACTTTCGTGGAAGTAGAAGAAGCGGCAGCACGTATAGCAGATTGAGTAGACGCGATACATCTACGAGGAGTCGGACATACCTGGCAAAAACACTATGTCAACACAGCATCCGCACCAGCTTTCAACAACCAAACACAGTCAAATGAAAGAGGAAAGGGTGGTACCACTTTCGGTTCTTACCGAGGGTAATCCGGAAGAAGATGAGGAAGATCGGATGGAGGAAGGTCCAATCCACCACCTCTGCCCTGCAGTAAAAAACAGATAATAGGACTCTTGGAGCAATGGATCGCAAACAAAGAAGAGACCCTGCCACCAGTGTCCACATAACCAACTGTGGCGGATAAGATGCACGAGCGCAACTGCCATTATCATAGAAGGGTACATCATCCAACAGTGGAATGCTTTTCCCTCTGCTATATTGTCTAAAGAAAACGAGCCAGGGAAGAACTGGAGATAGGAGACCAAAGTATTAATAATGATCCTCTTCCTCAACATCAAGTTATGATGATTTCATATGATCATACGGATGGAGAAACTCGGAGGCCTTGGGAAGATATAGAAGAACAAGAAGAAGCACCCAACAGTTTCGTTTTCCCTGATACTAATGGAGTTGCCAGTAAGTTCACTCAAACTGTCTTGGCTCAGCAATTCTTCGTCTCTCTAGGTTTCAGCGAGAATCAGATCCGAGAAGCATCTAAAGTTATCACTGCAATTGCTTTCGGGAAACCTTACAATATGATGCCCAAGGAAGCCATCATTTTTACGGGCGAAGACATATGTTACCCAGGAGAGCACCTCCGCTCTCTATACCTGACAGCGCACATTAATAGACAACCCCTTAATCTATCCTTTATAGATGGAGGAGCATCACTTAATTTGATTTCTCTGCATACAATGGAGGAGATGCTAGGAGTATAGCCGACGACGATTAAGATGCGAGCGACGACTGTGAGAGGGTTCGGAGGGGAAACCCAGTGTAGGTATAGAAAAACACTCTGCCACGTGTCCGAGGTAGATTGAACGAGACAATAATGAGAATCTTCAAGAAAGATATTATTCATCACTCCCAAAGAGGTGTAAGAGAATAGTCGAATCAAGTGTCAGATCAGCTACGAGATAGCACTAACTTGCTCGGAAAGATATCTAGCGAAGTAAATAAGGAGCGTGAGGTATGAATTGCTGCACAAGAAAAGAGGAGACCTGCGAAATCGATTACACGAAGCTCGACTTGTTGTCCAAGAAATAGAAAGATTCCCGAAGTATATTGAGCTAAGTGTGGATTATTGTGCAAGAAATGGGACAGTTGTCCCCGACCAGAGCCGATCTTTAAGGCGTAAAGGAAGCATAAAGTTATTCTAAGCGAAGTAAAAAGTGTAGTTCCGAGGTAAATCGGGTTGTATCCCACTATGTAACCCTCCCCTATAAAAGGAGGACTTAATCTTCCTTGATAGGGGTTGGATCTTTAAGGGAAGAGAGAGAGGATATTTGTGAGAGGGCGATTTATTCTTGAAGAGTGTTCTTGAGTGGCTTGTAACTTAGATACTAAAAAGATTCAATAAACAAAAATCTGTTGGAAAACTTGTACTTGCTTAACTTCATATTAGTCAAATTAGTAAGAGGGTGTAACTATGGATTTTCTGTAGTTACATTTTGGCGCCGAGAAACAGGGATATTAAGTTAAGATTTCAGTCTCACTTGAGATAGTTTGAGAGATCTGTTGTTAAATAAATCAGTAAGCAAGTTATTACTTCACAAGGGTTTGAGAGCAGTGATCAGGAAAACAAAACAACATCGAGAAAAGGTAGATCTGAGATCTGCTGCCAGAAAGGTGAGCAAATTAGATATGGTCAAAATACGGTGAATCGGAGAAAGAAAGTTTACGGGTTGTCCATGGCAAGAGTACCGGAACGATCACGGCACCTCATCGCGTCAAGTAGAACCTTGCGTCTAGCAGGAAGATAAGGAGTAAGGATGGAGAAGGGAGAAACATCAAATAGAGGAGGGAGACAAGGTGAAATCCAACAGGAACAGGATGAACGTTATCGAGAAGGATCGATCCATACCGCTAACACCGAAATGGAGTAATAAGAACAACCCATTCAAGGAAACGGAGAGGAGGACGCTAGTGAAGAAAATATGACATTAGAGCAGATCAGAGAGGTGTTGCATTTAGAAAGAGAAAGACAGAGAGCTCTAATGGAACAAAGAACCGTACTCATGAGGCAGAACGCGATCTTGGTGCAGCAAAATAACCAACTTAATGAAGAAAGGACTGTTAGAGATGTGTGAGATGAAGCCGGTACAGGAGAAAACGTAACCCAGGGGGGAGAAATACCACAGGAAGAATAGGGAGGAGAAAGTGGAGAAGAGAAGAAAGAACTCGGGAGGAGGAAAGGCTTCGGCAAGAGGAAAGGAGAAGAGAAGATGAAAGGATACAAAGGGAGGAAATATCTCGGAAAGAACAAAGACAACGTGAACAACTATGGCAAGAGGAAGCGAGGAAATACGCGGAAGAGGAAGAATAGAAACATAGGGAAGAGAGAAGAAGACACGAGGAAGAAGGGAGAGAAGATGATTATGAGCGAGATAAAAGAAGGAGAAAGCGAAGACGGGATGAAGGAAGAGACGAGGTTAATCAAACAGTCATGAACGAAATACAGGAGATGAAAGCGTTACTCAACAATCCACGAAGAGGAGGAAGAGTGCAGCTGGCAGAGGCAATTGTGGAAGCTGAGAAATCGCCATTTTCTCGCGATGTACTGGAGGGAAGAATCCCAGGAAGGTGTTCACTACCAACCTTCGGAAGCATCTTTGATGGAACGGGAAATGATGTACATCATCTAAAGCAGTACACCCTTTCACTAATGCAGTGGGCGAGGTACGAAACAGTACTGTGCCAATATTTCCCAGCTAGCTTAACCGGGGAAGCCTCAAAATGGTTTGAAGGGTTAGCGGAAGGTTCAATTTCATCGTTTAAAGATTTGCAAAGAATATTCTTGACAACTTACATAAGTAATAATATGTTAAGACCTGGGATAGAAACCTTGTTCAACTTGAGAAGGAAACCAGGAGAAAATCTGTGAAGTCTAATTACAAGATGGAAAACAGTATACAGTGAACTCGCAGGAAGGGTAGATGAGAGAAATTTCATCCTGGCCTTCGTTAACGCATGCATTAATACCAACCGACTCTTGCACACACAGCTTTTCGTAGTTCGAAATACGATATCGATGAGTGAACTCCGAGAGTATCAGGAGGAGTACGTGGCATTGGAAGAAAAACAAAGGGAGGCTATTGAGGCAGCTCTGATTCAATCCAAGGAAAGAAACTCGTGTCTGTTACCAAGAATATCGAACGTAATAGAAGATAACACGAAATTTGTGGACGCAGAACCGTTAGCAACAATCCCAGCGAAGTTGGTAGAAGTTTCCAACGGAGACCAAGAGTGGATAGATCAACATCCGAGTTATTCCGACCCCAGACCTCGGAACTATGAGTCCTGAGGTGATAATCCTAGGAATTCGCGAAGATGCAATCCAGGACAGAAATACGGAGGGAAGAGGCCACAGTTCAAAGACGTAGTATTACCTGAACTTAACACCACAGTCAAGAATATATGGGAGTCAATTGTTCTAACAGAAGAAATTCATCCCCCATCAAATTTTGGGGTGGAACCCTTTTCAAGTGTGAGAAATAATGACTTTTGCAAGTATCATTGTTTTCACGGGCATCGCACGGAAGATTGCAGAAACATCCGGCGGATAATACTTCGTCTAATTGAAAGGGGAAAATCAAGCATTTCCTGGCAGATTTAGGACCCCTACCACCGCCACCACCTCGGAAGGCTGATCAAAAAAAAACAAAAATATACAGAATCGAAATCGATAGAGGAACCCAAAGGTTAAATTGTAACTCCATTATTCATTCTGCGAAGAATATACGTAACTTTCATGATAATATGTTACAAAGGGTTCATAAGCGGTATTTTGAAGGAAATGAGATATACAACATAGCAAAGAAGGAGCCATTGGAAGAATGGCAGAAAAGAATTATTTCCTTCTCGGCAGCAGATGCCCCAGGGGGAGGAGCTTTGCATACAGATCCTTTGGTGATCACTTTGAACTTCGGAGAACATACAAAGTGGGAAGAAAGTCTCACGAGAAAAAAGAAAATATGGGTAATAGACAGGATCTTGGTGGACACGGGCAGTTCAGTGGATATACTATTTTATCATGCATTTAAAACGATGGGTTACCGAGATTCGGACCTGGTGCCGTCAACTTATAATATCTATGGGTTTAACGGAGTGGAATCAAAGCCAAGAGGGGAATTAACCGTGAAGATCTTCGCAGGGGAACTAGAAACCGAGGTAACGGTATGTGTGGTGGATGTGGAATCCCCTTACAACGCTCTAATTGGGTGGCCATGGATACATGGAATCAAGGGAATACCATCTACTTAACACCAAGTTATCTGATTTCCAATGGCAAGCGGCATCGGCAAAATAACAGGAGATCAGAAGGAAGCTAGAGAGTGCAACGACGAAGATGTGCATAACTATGACGAGAAGATAAGGCGGAGGAAAGAACAAAAGAAGAGAGTACAAGAAGCAAAGAGGGAAGAAGAATTAATGGTATATATGGTCAAAGCGAAAGAAGGGTGGGCTATTCCAAGCGAAATTCCGAAAGACAAGGATAAGCCTTTATAACAATTAAAGGAACCGTACCCACTCGGAGAACCGATCATGAACTTCGCGGCAATGGAACCAACACAAGAGGTAAACTTGGGTAGCGGAGATGAAGTGAAAACGGTGAGGATCGGGACAAGAATGGAGTCAGATGAGGAAGAAAACATGATAAAGCTGCTAAGAGAGTACCTTGATATATTTGCATGGGGCATGAACGAGATTCCTGGGATAGACCCCGAAGTCGCTTGTCACAGACTGGATCTAAACCCGGCAATTAAGCCAATAAGGCAGCGAATACGAAAGATATCAACTGCTTATCACGAGCAGATAGAACAAGAATTACAGAAAATGCTGGAATCGGGAATAATAAGATCCGTGAAGTATCCAACATGGATATCCAACATGGTGATTGTACCAAAAAATACCACAAGAATAAGAATATGTATAGATTTTAGTAACTTGAATACTGTTTCTCCAAAGGATAGCTTCCCACTACCCAATATACCGCAGATGGTGGAGTATGCATCCTGGTACAAGCGGCTGACGTTAATGGACGGTTATTGTGGATACAAGCATATACCACTCGCGGAAGAAGACCAAAAGCACATGGATTTCTTCACTCCCATAGGGTTGTATTTCTACACGAGAATTCCATTCGGCCTGAAGAATGCGGGAGCAACCTACCAACGGATGGTCGAGAAGATTTTCGCTAAATGGGTGCACAATAAACTGGAAGTCTACGTCGACGACATGCTGGTAAAAACTAAGGAGTCAGGGGATCATGTCGAGGACTTAAAAGAAATCTTTGAAAAGATGAGGGCGTACAAAATGAAAATAAATCCTGCGAAGTGTATATTTGGTGTAGAATCAGCGAAGTTTCTGGGGCATATCGTGTTCGAGAAGGGAATTGAAGTGGATCCAGCAAAGGTTCAAGCCATATTGGACATGCCATCGCCAGCAACGGTAAAAGACGTGCAAAAACTAAATGGGCAGTTGGCAGCTTTGGGTAGATTCATTTCCAAATCTTCGGATAGATGCAAACCCTTCTTCGACATCTTGAAGAAGGGAGCAAAATTCTCGTGGACACAAGAATGTGAGAAAGCACTGCAAAACATAAAAGAATATCTCATTAACTTATCAATTCTCCAGAACCCCGAACCAGATGAAGAATTACTAATTTGTCTCGCAGCTACATCAAATGCAATAAGTTCAGTATTACTTCGGACAGATGAAGGCGTCGAAAAGCCTATATTTTATGTCAGCAAAACCCTCAATGCTGCTGAGAAGAATTACCAAAAGATAGAAAAGTTAATCCTAGCGTTGGTGTACTCGTCAGAAAAATTAAGAACCTATTTTCAGACTCACAAAATAAAGATTCTAACCAGATTCCAATAGAGTCAACTTTAAAAAATACGAGGAGAGTTGGGCGAGTTGAAAGGTGGAATACCCGAATTGATCAATTCGGGTTAAAATACGAAGTCACACATAATCATAGAATTTCTGGCCGAGTTTCCAATAGAAGAAAATGAAGGAGTGGAAGAGATGTTAGATATAGATGAGGAGCGTCCGGATCCCACAGATCTACTAAAAGAAAATCATCCAAGGAGATGGGAAATATTTGTGGACGGATCCTCCAACAGTGCCGGAGGAGGAATGGGAATAGTATTTACTTCGCCAAAAGGAGCACGGACGGTATTTTGCTTTCTCTTGGAATATAAGGCTACTAATAACGAAACAGAATATGAGGCATTCATACAAGCTCTGAGGCTAGTCATCGAGATGGAATTGGAAGAAATAAGAATAACCAGCGACTCTCAGTTGGTAGTCAGGCAGATAGAAGGAAGGTACCAAGCGAATGATGCCGTGATGAATCGATATTTGCAACTTGTGAAAGAGCATTCAAAGAGAATACCAAATATAATCTGGAGACAAGTAAGCAGAGATAATAATAGGCATGCTGACGCCTTAGCCTTCATCGCATCAATGATAGAAGATACCTCGGAGAAATACCTCCGAATTGAAAGGTTAATGCGCCCGTCGGTAACCAACGAGTTGGAAGATGAAAGGTCCATAAAGGTAATAGAAGATATCATACCTGACGAATTGGGAGAAGATGACTGGAGAGCACCTATTCACAAGTACCTTGAAAAGGGAGACTTGCCTAGGGACAGATTTGAGGCACACAAAATCAAAGGGATATCCACAAACTATGAACTAAGAGAAGGAATCCTATATCGGAGATCATTCCTAGGACCACTGCTGCGATGCTTGTCACAGGAGGAAGGAGTGCAAATCATGAAGGCAATACATTACGGTGATGCTAGAAACCACGGCGGAACTAGATCATTGGCCTACAAAACCAAAACATAAGGATAATTCTGGCCGAGCATGCATAAAGACGCGAAAGGTGTAGCAACAAGGTGTGAAGCTTGTCAAAGATTCGGAAAACGTATACATGCACCCTCGACAAACCTGAATTCTATGCTAAGTGTGTGGCCATTCGCAATGTGGGGAATAGACATCGTGGGACCGTTTTTTGCTGGAAGCTTACAGCGAAAATACCTGATAGTAGCAACAGACTATTTCACGAAGTGGGTGGAAGCCAAGCCAGTGAAGAATACGCGAGATGGCGACATATACGATTTTATACTAGAGCACATCATTTGCAGATTCGGAATCCCACTACAGATAGTCTCCGATAATTCGAAGGGGAGAACGTGAAGATGTTATTTAACACTTTTAAGATACAGTCCGCAAAGTCAACTCCGTTATACCCACAGAGTAATGGGCAACCAGAGGCGACGAACAAAACGATAGCATCCACTCTAAAAAAGAAGCTAGACGGTCACCTGCACAACTGGTGTGAAGAAGTTCCGAAGGTGATGTGGTCATATAGAACCATCAGATGAGAAGCAACCGGAATGTCTTCTTTTTGTTTGGCATATGGAGTGGAGGAAGTTCTGCCTACTGAGATCATGTTTCCAACCACAAAACGGGAGTCCTGGAAAAAGGGCCTGAATTCGGACCTGATCTTAGAAAATCTAGATGACTTGGAAGAGAACAGGGAGATTTCCCTACAGCATATGACGAACTATCACCGAAGACTATATCGTGAGTACAACAAGAAGGTGAAAGAGAGAGGCTTCGTTCCAGGGGAATTAGTCCTGCGAGAGATACCTCCGTATCAAAAGGGACCCAGAGGTAAGATGGAGCCTACATGGGAAGGACCTTTCATTGTGAAAAGAAGAGTAAGGAACGGAGACTATGAACTCGCGGACTGTGAAGGAAAAGATACAGATAGCAACGGAGACGTGATATACGGCGAAGCATAAAGACATGGTCGCATACTAGACCATCCATGGAATCCAATTTACATCAAGAAGTATTATCCGTGAGAAGCCGAAATTCGTAAAGAATTATTCTCTAAAAAAAAAAATATATATATATATATATCATTTTGTTGACAGCCAGAAAATGAAATGAAGCGTTTATTTTTCGATCAACAGAGACAAGGAAAAAAAAATGCAAATTAGAATGTGCATGAATGCAAGGGCCAAAAATGAGACCTCATTAGGAGGCTGCGTAAGACCTACATAAGATATGTACAGAAGAATAGGTGATCGTAAGACCTATAAAAAACCTCTACATAGGGAGGCTGAGACCTCATGGCGTGCAACCTAGTTCGCACAAAGTGCAAGAGGCAAATGTAAGACCTAACGCGCGTCGCGAGATAATCTCGGGAATAATAACCATCAACTAGGGTCAAATGTAAGACCTATCCGCCGGGGGCCCAATTGCCCAAAAAGAACGATCCAAAGGAGAAGAAGATGGCTCTTCCGCTCGGTCCCAAAACCACCTCAACTAGGGTGTGACTTTGTACCCAAGATCTATATCGGATAAAGGGAACGAGGTCACGAAATAAGACCTAAGCCCAAAAGCACGGGGGTACTCATATGGGAAGGGACGGCACCCTCCTTTAGGGAGCTGAGTGACCACAAAAGTCGGAAATATTACGGGGATGGTACTCACGGAAATAGGTAGGCCTATGATATTGTTGCATAATAAGACCTCAATGAGCGAGATAAGGCGAGGTTGACGGATCTTCACTTCGCAAGAGTAAAGAGCTCCTGAGACTTCGTCGAAAAGCCCTGACCAACGGGGTGGGGCATAATAAGACCTTAACTAGGAGGAAAGATAAGACCCTGAACTGATGAGAGAGATATGAGGCAAGACATGATACCTGAGGCAAAACAAGAGGCAAGATATAAATCAAAGCAAGAGGCAAGGGCATCACAAAGCTTGATCACACAAATCTTTGCAAGCCAAAGATTAATCAATCACAAGGCTCTATCTCGTGGTGATAAGTCACACAAATATCCAAAAGAGTACTTCTTAAATTGCATAAGAAATACTCGCAACTGAAATATTACACATAATGATGTATACATTAACTTAATTATGTTATGGATTGATCATTAATAATTGCAGCGAGGTAATAAAAATGCGAGGTCGATCACGGATGGACGGCTAAGGCAATGAAAGTAAGGCCGTTGAGAGCTGAAATCACAAGGCATGCTAAATAAATCCACGAAAGAATAAGAGGCAAGTATATACTTTAAATACGGTTTTATTCTCTCGAGCATTTACTTCGCAATAAGATAAGGGAACAATTACTTCGGAAACACCCAAAGAATAAGAGGCAAGTATATACTTTAAGTAAACTTATTATTCTTTGACTATTTCCTTCGTCAAGTATATACTTGGTATAACAGATTGATTCCGAGATATCAGGATGAGGCAACCACTAACAAACATGCAGATTACATATATGATGACCATGGTAAGCGTAGCAAGCAGAAAATACAATATACTAGGGCAAAGGAAAAATAAGAGTGTGAAACCAAGCAGAAAAGATGATATACTAAGGCATGAAAGCAAAAATTGTCATTCCCCCCAAGCTTGGGAGCGCCCAGATAAAATGTTAAAAGGATGAAGAACTAAAAAGTATCAAACGAACATTAAAGAAAGTGATCAAGGATTGCTGGCTTCTTTTTCATCAAGACCGTCACCGGATCCTCTAACACCGGCACCAGCCCCAGCATCACCGATACCTCCTTCGCCTTGAGGAACCTCGTGGTGAGGTCCCCCGATGTCTTCATCAGTCTCAGTATTTTCACTCTCAGCATGTCAGGAATGTCGATGTCATGGGAATTGCAAAGCTCGGTGACGAATCTCACTTTTTCCTCTTGGGCATTTCTGCGAGTAAACTTCGCAACTCTCTTGGCATCCTTCTCCATTTGGTCACAATCCTCGTTCAAGGATGAAAGACTTTCCTTCAGATCGGACACTTCCTTGGCTAAACCATCCCTCTGGCGAGACAAGTGCAGAATTTGATTCTTCATACTCTCCTCGGATTCTGCGAAGATAACAGCGAAATGAGAAATATGAACAACAAAACAAAGTGCGAAGCACAATAATAACACCTAGAGATACCTTCTTTCTGTGAAATGACAGAATTTAAAGTTTTCTGAACGTCGAGGTTAAAGTGATCAAGTCTTGATATTTCTGATTCAAGGAAGCTGTGAAATTCAAGAGACGATTTTTCCATGTCTTCACCATGACTAGGCATAGGTTTATCACCATCAGGAGACCCTATAACAAGTTTACCACTTATCGTAGGAACAACAAGCTTCTTCTTCGCGGGAGGAACAGGAGCTGCTTTCTTGGCTTGAAGTCTCACTAAGCGAGCCAGGACAGAGGACATATCGCTATTTAACTCACTATTTTCATCTCTCAACCCAGTGTTGTCAGCATTCAACTTTTCATGTTTAAGTTTTAACTCGGAAAGCTCATTCCAGAGCCTGCGAAGTTCAACTTCGGATTTGTCCTTCCTCTTAATTATCCTATCTTTGTCTTCCTCAAGACGCTTAATCTGATCCATGGATGAGGAGTGTAGGTTACGGGAAGTAGTGAGGGAATTACTGATTCGTCAAAGTTCATCCTTCAAACGTTCATTCTCTTCGTGAAGATGGAAATTCAATTCTTCATTGTTAGCAGACTCATTAGCTAAACGATCATCCATGGAATATGACGTCGTTAGCTTTTTATTCAAGATATCATTTTCGGATAGATAACAGTTGATATGGGACAAAAGGTTCGCTTGTTCATCTTGGCAATCGTCCATGGTCGACTTGGCTTCTTCGAAACTCATATAATACTTCGCGGAACAGGCTTGACGAAAATAACAGAATAGTAAAGTTGGGAACGAGATAGAATTAAAAATCGAGAAGAGTTTAAACTTACTGCTGAGTTCCGAAATCCTCTGATCTTTCTTGATAGAACGATATTTCTCATCAGCGATATCATTCTTAAGATCCTGGATGCTTTCCTGGGCAGTCCTCAGATTTTCGCGAGAAATCTTCATCTCCACAAGCTGAGCCATGTGACGGTTGAATTCCTGCGAAGTATTCGAAGTGAGATAGGGATTTGTATATAAATTGTGTGTAAGATCGACAGCTCTAACCAAGGCCATAATAGCAGCGTGCTGATTGGTGAAGAGGTTTAATGAAGCATTCTGCATAAAGGACTGATCTTGAGCCAGGAAAGTGTCAGTGCTGAACGAGATCACAGACTCCATAGCTGTAGATCTTGTGGAGGGAGCATTCCGAGTCAAAATGAAGGCATTTCTCAAGAAGTTCATATCGGGGGTGTAGGCCGGATCCTTCACCTCGAAGACTTTCCGGGTTTTAACATCATAAGGACCGGCAAATGATTTAACCGGGGAGTCATCCACAGTGATGCGAGGAGTTGGCATCGGGATCTTCGGAAGAGGAGTGGATTATGGAAGCACTTCGGGCTCGTTCTTGGTAGAAAGAGAAGGAGGCTCTGCGGGTTTCTTGGATGAAGGTACATGAGTGAGTTCCCCCATGTCCAAAACTCAGCGCCATTTGGGAGGCTCAGTGGCAGGGACGGATTGAGAAGGAGCCTGAAAGCGGAAAATTAGTATTTTGAATCATACAAAGACTGATGCAGCGAGAAAAAGAATGTCACTTCGGAAAAGGCACGGCAGCGAAGTACCTTAGTAGCATCAACAGCAGAAGAGCTCTCTCAGCGATCCCGCTTCCTAGAAATACGAGGAGAAACAATGGGAGGCTCTACGAACTCCTCTTCCTACAAAGCATTAAAGTTAGACCCTGAAAACAAAATAAATACACCAAAAATGAAACAGGAAACGGGGTACCTGATCAGGGACTGGAGATCCAGCAGTGGATTTCTTGGAAGATCTATCCTTAATCAATCCAGGAGCAGGCCGTGCATACTAAAATCAAAAAAAAAAACGACAACAAGAGATTCAGGCAAAGGAACGAAAAATAAAACAGAGAAAGTCTAGCGAGCTTACATCGGAGGGTCTCTCGGACCAACTGAACTTCCAAGGTTCATAAGCAGCGAGATGAGCATGACCAGGGAGAGGACCATCCCGAGCTTTCCCGGACTCGTCAAAGCCTCATACAAGGGGACCCTCAACAACGACTGGGAACATCATCGAGTCTTCATCATTAGTCAAGCGAAGAGAGGGACCTTTAGGAGCTTCCTTTGAAGAGCTGACAGGATCGACATCCAGGAGAAGATCTTTGGAGGGATCTTTCAGGGACTTCCGATGTAAAGCTATACCCCACTCTTAATACTTCCTTCTTCGGCCCTAGGTCTTATCGATATAATTTTCCGAGAAAGAAGCAATATTGTAATAGGCTGAGTCGAAATTCACTGCCACTGTGGGGATTTGAGATAAACCAGCGGAAGAACGCCTCACAAACTCGTTACCAATCCGAATTGCATTGCCACTCAGCTGGAGAACTCCCCTGTTGATATAAGTGAGAATCTCATAAAAAAGTAGATTCTGAGAGTCATACAGAGGAAAGGTTAAACCTGCTCTTAGCTGACCTAAGGTGGTAATCATTCTGGTGGACGACCATGTTTCCGCCTCAATCCAGCGGCAATTCAATTCCATCTGTCTGGTTGCGACAACCGGAGGTGTGACGGAGGAATCCACCGCCGGCGACAGAGATAAACCTAATTTCTTGAAATCGGCCCAGAAATCCTCAAGGTACTTTGATGTAGTGGCAGGAGGAAACTTCTTATGCGCCATTGTTGAAAGAAGAGGTGGTAGAAAAGGTAGATTGAAGAAGAATCGAGAATAGCAGTGAGGAGGAGTGAGTAAAACCTATCCAGAAACGGTATCAGAGAAGAAGGAGTTGGAGAATATAAAGAAGAAAAAAAAAGGTGAGGAAGAAGACTATTTATAATGGACCCAGGCATGACCGGGATAAACGGTTACACGAGAAGGGGAACCGGCTGGCAACTGTTCATGGGATCGTGGAAGACAAGATAGCGGAAAATCCGGATATGTGGCGGTTATAAATCTAATGCGGGATTCTCTTTCCTTTCTTTGTTCCGACAAACGGAATGACAAAAGGAAAAATGTAGGTACAGAAAAACACTGTGCCACATGTCCGATGTAGATTGAACGAGACAATAATGAGAATCTTCGAGAAAGATATTATTCATCACTCCCAAAGAGGTGTAAGCGAATAGTCGAATCAAGTGTCAGATCAGCCACGAGATAGTACTAACTTGCTCGGAAAGATATCTAGCGAAGTAAATAAGGAGCGCTAGGTATGAATTGCTGCACAAGAAAAGAGGAGACCTGCGAAGTCTATTACACGAAGCTCGACTTGTTGTCCAAGAAATAGAAAGATTCCCGAAGTATATTGAGCGAAGTGTGGATTGTTGTGCAAGAAATGGGACAGCTGTCCCCGACCAGAGCCGATCTTTAAGGCGTAAAGGAAGCATAAAGTTATTCTTAGCGAAGTAAAAAGTGTAGTTCCGAGGTAAATAGGGTTGTATCCCACTATGTAACCCTCCCCTATAAAAGGAGGACTTAATCTTCCTTGAGAGGGGTTGGATCTTTAAGGGAAGAGAAAGAGGATATTTGTGAGAGGGCGATTTATTCTTGAAGAGTGTTCTTGAGTGGCTTGTAACTTATATACTAAAAAGATTCAATAAACAAAAATCTGTTGGAAAACTTGTACTTTCTTAACTTCGTATTAGTCAAATTAGTAAGAGGGTGTAACTATGGATTTTCTGTAGTTACACCCAGAATGCAATGGGAATAGTGCACATGATGCTGAAAATCGGACCTATTCGTGCGCTTACTCCATTTTACATCCTCGAAGATGCCACTACGTTTCATATACTACTTGGTCAGGGATGGATTTTAAACCACAAAGTAGTAGCCTCTATATACCATCAGTGTGTCAAGAAAAACATTGGAGGGAGACAATACCGGATCCCTGCAATAAGTAATCCTTTCCGACCAGAGGAATCTTACATGGCTGACGCGGTGTTTTATACACAACCCGTCTTAGATCAAACGGAACAACCAGAATGCCTAACAACACTCCCAAAGTGGGAAGAGTTCCAACCAGCAAACCAACCAAAAGGAAAAGGCAAATCGGTGTTTATCCCTTCACGGATAGGACCAATTGTGGGAAGCAAGAGAGTTGTTGTCGAAACAAAAGAGAGTCAATAAAAGCATTTTTCGCGACCGGAAGGAAGACATGTTTATCGTTTATAACAATTAGTCAGGGAAGCCTCTTGGTCTCAACATCATTGCGCCATGTCGTCAATCGATGAAGAAATGATAGAGGCTACACCAGTAGTGGAGGAATTACAAGTTTACTGATTCAATTAGGTTGGTTCTATAGTCCATTAGATATTTCTTAAGATCATCTACAACTTTGTAGAAGAAAGCAAAGACTAATTCAGACCATAAAGGATCCAAAACATCAAACTAAGAACACATGGAACTAAGCCCAAGCCCATTATGCCTGAACTGTCACAGCCCACTAATCTAAGGCCCGGTACAACAGGGTCAACTGATAGTCTCTAACGGTCAAAGGGGTCGTCTAACAGTAAACATCAGTCAAAAGTCAAGTCAAGGTCCACTGGTCAAATAAGTCAAGGTCCGGTCAACTCGGTCAAGATCAGGTCAACTGAGTCGACTCAGGTCAGTGTGGGAAACTCGATGAGTCAAAGTGATTCAATTCAGTCAGATATACTAAGTCAGCTAAACAGATTGAGTCATCTAGACTAACTGGGATGACTAACAGGCCAAATACCTAAGCCAAACTTCTAATGCATAATCATGATGCAATATAAAAACATGCTAGAATCAAAAGATACATTTCTAACAACAAAAAGCCTTACAATTAAAATAACAATTCTATCATCTCATTATTACATTTCCTCTAAAATCCAACCACAGTGAAAACTGCATCAATTACACTTCTCCACTGGCCCTTTCTTACAATGAGCTAACATTCATCTAAACTGCACCACTATTTCTTAGCTACAAATCAACTACCAAATCTTCATATCTGTAATTTCATAAATTGTAGCTCCACCACATGCATTTTAGGACTCCTCCCTGATAGTAAAGCACAACCAAGCTCATATTCAATACCAACAACTACTATACTTGATTCATAATCTACTTAGCCATACACTGCATCAATATCTTCTCTACAAAGTAACAATTAACACAACTTCAATCCCCTCATATGCATTTCATTCATCCACACCCATATCCATCTCAACTTACTTCACACCAAACCTTCTTAATAGATGTTCACCTACATCATCAACCTTAACAACTGCAACCAAGATAGCATTACTAACAATCTGCAACACCAGCATCACAATTAGCACCACCACAACTTAGTTAATCCCATTCTTTATGAATTTCACAACTTCAGCTAAAGTCGCCACCACCAATAAAAATTCTTCATTCATATGAGTTACTAACAACCCTAGAATCGGGTTCATCTAAAACTCAATTCATTCAAAATTCAGTAACAGTACCATCTACCCTTCTTCCATGTGATCTAACATAATCCTAAGTAACAACCACAGTTCCATACTATGCTAAACTCAACAACAATTTTATTCGCAAACACACAAATTCAATAATTTAAACAATTGAAACAAAAATACTAAACTTAACCGAAATTAGAATCTTACCCAAGCATGAGCACCCTCTGAATAGCTAATTTCCCAATATAATTCCATTTAAAACCTATTTTCCATTTTGGGGAAGAATAGAAACCCTAATTCCTCAATTCTTAATGAATAACTCCATGTCATCCAATTAACTTCATCACGTTCCTCAATTAACAGAACTCAGTCATCAATTTCTTCTTATTCATCACCTAATTCGAATTCTAACCCAACTCAGAAAACCTAATATCAAATTCATACCACTCTTCAACCTTATATTCTGATTCTTAATAAACCTAACTTAATTTAATCCTCTAAACCATCATCTTCATCTTTTAATTCCTATTTGAATCTCAAATGAAACCCTAACTTCAAATTACAACAACATCAGTTCCTTCTTTTCCCAAGCTAATTCAAACACAGAACTAACATCTGCACCTTCGATTTAACATAATGTCAAGTTTTTATGAATTAATCAAACGAAAACAAACTCAATTCATCGAGTTGAGATCGATAGGAAAGTGTTTGTGGGTGAAAATAGTTTTTGTTGATATCGGTAATTTCGGGTGTGCGGGTGAGAAACGAATTTAAACCCTAAACAATGTACTGCAAGGGAGTACCTTAGATTTGAGAGATTAATTTGTACAAGTCCGGCCTAAACCAAGAAATGGCCGTTCTAGAATTGCTTCGGTCAAAAAGTGAAGGAGAATGGGTTGGTTTTGGGGAGCGAAGCAAGGAAAGCGATGAGACCAGAATAGTTGATTCTGGAAGAGTAGTTGTGTTCCGACTTGTATCATAAAGTGGGAAGCTAACATATGAAAAGCTAGCAAAACATTTTATGAGTGGTGCATGCTCCTGACTGAACTTGTTATTCGGTGGAAATATGTAAGACCTATTTATACAAGTAGAAGTGAAACGTACACTGGTCTCATTAAGGCACTACACCAAATCGACGGTTTTGAGACATATATGGGTGTTGCCTTGATTTTATGAGACACATATAAGTGTCTCAATTTTGGCGTAGGGAACGTTCTGCGACATATTAAGAGACGCTTATAAACGTCTCTTAATTAATTATTGATACATTTACATGTGTCTATTAAATTAATTTTGGCGACCTTTATATGTGTCTCTTAATTAATTATTGAGACATTTATATCGGTCTCTTAATTATTTACCGACGGTTTATTAAGTGAACCAATTTTATTGTTCTCGTTGTTTAAAGCGACGCATAAAAACTTACCAGACGCTTATATTCGTCTCAAATAAAATTCATATTTTTAAAAAAATAAAAATATTCTCCACCTGCCCATTTAATTTCCGGCACCAGAATATAGGTATATCTAGCCGCTCCATTCACAATCAAATATGAAACCATTATTCAATCAAAATTCTATTATCACGCATTTAATCCATCCATCCATACAATCAATCAATTCTATTTCTTTGATCAGAATTTTAACAAAACAAACTATGGATAAACAGATCTGTCTCTACAATTTGGGATCAAGGTTGAGCATATTTAGAGTTTCTTATTCAATCAATGTCACCGGACTTCATCATGCATATGCAGTGGATACATTTTCCACAATTTGGGATCAAGGTTGAGCATAGTATACCTCATCATATTCTCTGTTGTGCCCTGGGTTCCTTCAAAGGATTATCTTTTACACCTACACACAAAGAAATTTCCAAATCAGATCAAAGGGATCCTTATCAAGAACATCACAAACAAATATAGCTGATTTCAAGAATTTTATCTATCTTGAAAGAAACACCCAATTACAGAAAGCAACACCCAATTACAGAAAGCTAATGCGTATGGTTCTGATTTTAGTGTTTTCTTGTAACTAAATTCGGCAACTACCAACAACAGAACATTGTATCCGTAATGCAGAACATCTCAGTTTTGTAATACCAACCAAATGAAAGAATCCGACATGATACTGTTCAATTAGTTATTTTATACCATGCCGTTTGCAGTGACTTACCTTAAATTTACGGGCTCTCTTTTCGCTCTGACCTTCTGTTTGTAAGGACTTGTAAAATGAAGGATCAGAATATCTCTTTAAACAAGCTCCAGCACCCGCAGTATCAAACCTGCGAGGGACATAACATGAAACCTGGTAAGAGTTTATTCAAGCTTGCATCCATTCTAAAAGTTTACAACTAATTAGATAGCCATACTTGTCAAGCAGAAATAACCGTGGCGGGCCTCGACATTATTCATAAGAATCCATTATAAATCGAGGCAAATCACCCCGAGTAATCTGATTCTAGTCCATTCTGAAATTTGTATGCCAGTTAACACCTGTAAGCAAATTAGCCTCATAAGAACATCAACTAATAAAACATAACCAAAAGACCAGAAACTTTGAAAGTGAAACGCAAACTAAACTCCATTATGAATGAATTGAGAATGACTAGTCTGTGAAAGCAATCCTCTCTCAACTAACGGGACATCTGCCTCAATCTGCTGGAGACGAGTCATTAGTCCATGACCTCTAGCTGAAGTTGTCATCACTTCTTCATGGAGGTCATGAAATATCTCTGACGCAAACCTAAATAGCAACAAAACATACTCATCAGCAGTTCATAACAAAACCAAAATGCTACACCATTGCAAAAATTTACAACCGCAACAAAGAATGACATCCAACTATCGATTTAGCTAACATTTCATTACAGCAAATTGCGTAATGTCACACAGTACAACAACATTTGATTGACGCCCCCTAACCCTTCATAATCAAAGCTTCCTCGTTCACAATTTGCAGTTGATAATACATTAAAATGCTACAACATTGCAGAAATTCACTGCCAAAACAGTAAATGGCCGTCGGCGTATCGGTTGAGAAACCCCATATCTCTAAATCTCCAATTTTGGGCACAATCTATTGTTCTAATCCCCAATTGACAAAGCATGGGCAAAATTCAGAAATTAAGACTATGGGGCAACCAAAAATTTCAACTTTTTAAGAGAGATGCAAGGGGGAGAGAAGTACTAACTCAGCAAGGTCACCGAGTTGACGAAGTAGACCAACAAAACCAGACATGGCAACAGCTTCAAGTAGCATTGTTGACGAAGTAGAACACCTGGGACGATATCCTTTACATTTTGTTTGTAACCTGACAAAAACAAAATCAAATGAAAATATGTCAACACATGAGTGACACCCTTTATGTAGATCAAAAGTCCAGAAGATTAAGATTAGATTGAATAAACCATAGTACATACCTTTCCTAGGTAAGCAGTGTCACATGATATAACTTCATGCACGGAATTCAGCTTCTTTGACAACGACATAATCCTGAAATTAAGTCCCAAAAACACATCAGCACAACCAGTACTAACTAATGATTTTTCAAGTCCAATGTGACCTAACACACGGTATTGTAACTATTGTTCACTACTTTTCTTTGCAAGAACTTAAAGCAGGACATACCTCTGAATTGAGGTATCAATACTCTCAATCATCTCACAACTTTTATATTATTCTGGATCCTCAAGGAAGCTGACCATTCCATCCTCCTGGTTAATGGTTG
This sequence comes from Papaver bracteatum, assembly GCA_023529315.1. Lineage (NCBI taxonomy): Eukaryota > Viridiplantae > Streptophyta > Magnoliopsida > Ranunculales > Papaveraceae > Papaver > Papaver bracteatum. The sequence continues at coordinate 348,439 of JAJJWX010004893.1, read as the reverse complement.
CAAATATCTCACCATCTTCAATCTAAGAAAATCATACACACGCTTATATATAAACAACTAGCATTCAAATTGCTGTTAAAGATCATGTTGCAACTGTGTACATACAAAAATAGTATATTACCATTTGAAGAACACACATCTCAGCCTCCTTTGGTGTATTCAGCTGGACGGTGGTGGCTATGTCTTGAAGAGACAGAGTTAGATATGTCTGAGTCAGCCTCTGGATTTGAAGATATGGAAACTCACAGATTCAAACTTCTCCCTATGTGTTTCCACACAACTATCTAATGTCATTTCAGAACTGCCCCAAAAGAACTGAGAAAGTAACATCATATGCACATATCAATCCCGACATACTTGATAAAGTGAGGCAAGAACAAAGAACTTGACAAGGGTCCCTCAGAAAACCAGTGAAAATCATACTGGACAAGCTCAAGTTACTAAAATTACCTGACTGAAGTGTTTTATACTTCACATGTTGTATTTCTAAAACATTCTAAAGTCAAACTTCTACATGTGAAGTTTTGGGACTAGTGATAATCTGGTGATACAAATAAATTTGAAAGTTCGCAATACCTATACTCTGGCAGGTCCATTAATCTGGTTAACATTCACCAACCTCACCAGATTCAATCCATTCCTGCACTTTAGTAACAAATTGATTAAAACCCCAAAATTAAATGAACCACTCAAGATATCCAAAAATCAAACAAATCCCATACTTAAGGTTGCATACAGAACAATCAAGCTCACGGAAAATGTGTGTTTCGCTAGCGAACCATAACTTTCTTTCAAAATACAACCTACAACAGTTCTAGTTCCAAATGGAGGGATAGTAGCACTCCTAGATGCTATGATAAAAGGCAGTGTAATCAAATTACAAAACTAGCAGGAAGATGAAACGACTTTAAAAATCTAATTGAACCCTTGTTCCTCAAATAAACTTTACATTATTCCACTTTCATTTTCTCCAACTGACCAGCTGTTATCATCCATCAAAAACAAAACCAAAACATTAAAATCTACCCACGATCAGTGAAGCATTAGATCAAACAATTTACCAAAGAATAATTTTCTCAACTCGGGAAAAAACGCCTTACCAAACATTACTACCTCAGTGAAGGTAAAATTAGACATCCCCAGTGCAAGTATCACTTTTGCAATTATACACATAGCTGGATACCAGATACTTATGTTCTTCACTACCATTTATGACCCTGAGATTACACATAGTCATAACTAAATCAGATTGAAACAACAACAACAACAACAACAACAACAACAACAACAAAAAGCTGAAACCCAAGAGGTTGCTCTTCCCGCATCATTTTCTTATCAGAAACAAGATCCCACTAACTCGGGGCTGCTAACCCAGTGTCAGACTCCTTAATCCATGTAATTCATTACATAACTTCATCAATTACACTCTCAAATAGGTTTTACGGCATAGCAAACAACAAATTATTCCAACTAATTTATGAATTATTAGATCAAAATAGTGAAAAAAGAAGAAGGAAATACCACATAAATCATTGACCTTCTTGGCCATCTCTTTAATCTCCTTCTCAGTCTTTTTAATACTGTTTGAGTATGGACCCAATCCCTGCAAATCACATTCAAACAATTAAACCCCAAAATTAAACCCTAAAAAAGTTAAAATCAACTTAAAAATACTAATCAAACTCAGATATCAGTACACAATTATCACAAAACAGTCAAACCCAGAAAATATTAACAAAAAAATCTCTAGAAAATCTCAAAAAATGAACCCTAGATCGAGTTTTCAAAAAACAAAAAAAATCTAACTCACATAGGTCTTTAGAAGGGCAATATCGTTTTCATCCAAAGGAGGTGGGTTCTTCTCGTTCATGATTTCATCCTCTGGTTCTGGAGCCATTGTTGTAGACTAATACTATGAACTATATCAGCTCCTGATGATTTCCCTTCCATCATTTATACTTCTCACTTGAATCTTCTTCTGCAAATTGAAAATAAAGAGTTAAAATCCATTTCTAGGGTTTATAAAATCACAACAACCAAAACATATGAAATGGGTTTTTATACCTGAGCTTAGGTTACTCAAATCTGTGAAATGGGTCTTGTAATAAGATTACGTTTAATTTGTGCTCGATTTAGGTTTTTTTGACGCAAAATAGATCTGATTTAGGTTACTTAAAATCTCTGCTTTATTCTGGTATTGATTTATGGAATGATTCAAAGACATAATCTGGTATAGGGTTGAGGAAAGTTGGGATTCATCTCTGAGAAATCGGGTTCTAGGTACTGAACTTTGTGAGACGAAGGAGAAGAGAGAAGAAATAAATGGTTTCTTTCTTGTTTTTTCTATCGGGGTGAGAAGGATAAGAAAGGAAAGGGAAAGCGAAGTTCGAGAAGAGTTTTTTTTTTTTTTTTTTTGGAGCATGAGCGGAGAAGAGTTGAGTTCGAGAGAAAGAGTTGGAGAGTTTGTTTTAAGGACTAGATTTTTATTTAATATTAAATATTTTCTAAATTTCAAAACAACCCAAAATAAAGTGGGAACTAAAAAAAAATGGTGGGAATAAATGTAAATCATGGTTCAAATTATTTGGTGTGAGACAAAGATTTGGAGGGGAAATTTGAGGGGAAACAATGTTGGGGGGAAATTTAAGAGGGAAAATAATTTGAGAGATTTAGAAAATTGGAAAGGGTGGGAATTTTGGGGGAAGTAATTTGGAGTTTTGGAGGGGAAATAAAATAGAATTATAATGAAAAGAAATAATAAATGAGATATATATATAAATTATTAAATTTTGTAGACACACATTTTAAGACACCTATAAGAGTAGTTGAAAAATCAGAATTAAAGCTACTCATATTTTTTATTTGAGACTCTTATATGAGTGGAAGCACTAAAGACATATATATGTGTCTCAAACCCAAAAATCAATATGTCTCAAAATGGGCCATATGGTGTAGTGAGGAATGGAAAAATGGGTGATTAAATGGGAGGAGGTGGTAACCGTTAATGTATGGAATTGATGTTCCATAAAAAACGTGTTTCACCATTAACTCCCTGTATTTACTAACTGCCTCATTCTTATGACACTTCCTTATGATGGGCGTAGTGTACGCCGCACGTTGTAAACCTCCAAACCAATACCCAAAGAGGATCCCCCAGTTTATGATACGTTTTGATGTCTCAAATGTTTTTTTGGAAAACATGTAACATATTGTTGTTGCCAGGCAACTCGAGCTCTGGAGGCTTGATAGCTTGGTGACCTTAGACGGTCGAGATTTTGCATCTTGAGAGGAAAGGTAGTTGTTGATCATCGCACTCTTTCATTTTTGGTGGCCGCATAGGGAAGGCCATCAAGGTTAGCATGTCATGCCTTAGCGCGGTTTGGCGTGGAAAAACTATAGTTTCGAGCCAAAGGTTACCATGTGTTATCTGGTTACCTTGTACGGCTAGGATTTTCTCTTGGGATTAAAGGGCGACCGTTGATTGTCGTACGCCTTCGTTTTGTTAGCCGCATAGGGAAGGCTAGCATGGTGGCACGGCTAGGTTTCCATGCCATTGGCGTGGCATACCTTGGTGCGGTTTGGTGTGGCCCAACTAGGGTTTCGGGCCAAAGGTTACAATGTGTTGTTTAGTAACCTTGTACGGCTAGGATTTGCTCCTGGGATTGAAGGGCGACCGTTGATTGTCGCACGCCTTCTTTTTGGTAGCCGCATGGTGGCGCGGCTAGGTTGGCATGCCATTGGTGTGGCATGGTGCGGCTAGCATGGATAGGACCAAGGCAGGGTACGTTTGGCTTGTCATGGTGGGGCCAAGGGTTTGGCATGGACGGATTGGCTTGGCATGGTGCGTCTAGCATGGCTAGGGCCAAGGCAGGGTGCGTTTGGCTTGTCATTGTGGGGCCAAGGGTTTGGCATGGACGGATTGGCTTGGCATGGTGCGGCTAGCATGTCTAGGTCCAAGGCAGGGTGCGTTTGGCTTGTCATGGTGGGCCCAAGGATTTGGCATGGACGGATTGGCTTGGCATGGTGCGGCTAGCATGGCTAGGGATAAGGCAGGGTGCGTTTTTGCTTGGCATGGTGGGGACAAGGGTTTGGCATGGAAGGTTTGGCTTGGCATGGTGCGACTAGCATGGCTAGGGTCAATGTAGGGTGTGGTTTGGTTTGGCATGGTGGGTCCAAGGGTTTGGCTTGACCAAGCTAAGATCGCGACCAAGCTAAGGTTTTTGGGCCGAAGGTTATCATATGTTTTCTGGTAACCTTGGACGGCTAGGATTTTCTCCTTAGATGGAAAGATGGTCGTTGTTTGTTGCAAGCCTTTGTTTTTTGGTAACCAGCATTGTGCATGGAATGTTGGGACGACAAGAATGATTGGAATGCTTTAGCATGGAGATTTGGCTGGCATGGTTTTCCATTGGCACAGTGGTGCGGCTAACATGGTTGGCATGCCTGGGGGCGATAGGTGTGGCTGGCATGGTTTTCCATTGGCAAAGGGGTACGACTAGCATGGTTGGCATGCCTTGGCACAGTAGGTGTGGCTGGAATGGTTTGTCATTGGCACAGGGGTACGGATAGCATGGTTGGCATGCCATGGCGCGGTAGGTATGGCCTGAATGGTTTTCCATTGGCATAGGGGTGCGTCTAGCATGGTTGGCATGACTTGGAACTGTAGGTGTGGATGGCATGGTTAGTCATGGTCACAGGGGTAAATATAGCATGGTTGTCATGCATTGGCGTGGTGGATGTGGATGGCATGGTTATCCATTGGCACATACGGTGTGAGAATTAGGGTTTTGTCCTGTCGAAACCCTAATTAGCATTTAAAAAAAAAGGTACCCTGGTAATTTTCTCGCAGACAAAATAAAGGGTTCAATAAATGTGCTTGGTTTAGACATCATTACTCAAGTTCTGTGATGTCACTGTCTGACTAGGGTTTTAAGATTTTAACCCTAAGATAAAAACCACCATCAACATTAAGTCCCCTGCTTAGCTCGGAACAGGAGCCTTGTTACGAGGTAAGCATATGATGGTAACAGAAGAGGACAGAATCGAAATGTAGGTCATGCAAGATGGTCAGGAAAGTCCGACTAACCTTTTTCGAGAGGTAAGGAGAGTTCATGATCCCGCATTTGGCAGATTTACGTAGATTCTTTCTGTGGTGTTGACCGTGAAGTGGTGAGATGAAAAATCGTTAGTTCAGTTTGGCTACTCATCATCTTGACTGGGTTAGGGAACATCATGATGTTGGATTGGCGAGTTGGTGCTGGCGCGGCAAGTCATTGTATGTATGGCTTGGCATGATGTGGCCACGCCAATGGAGTAGATGGCTTGGCATGGTGCGGCCATGGAAAGGCGCGGTTTGGTGAGGAGAGGCGTGCAAGAACGTCTTGGTGTGGTGGTGATTTGTCTTTGTGGGCCCGATTGCCTCTGTTCTTGTGTAGCTTGAATTGGGAATTTTTCTTTTTCTTTAAAATATAAGAGAGCTATGCCCATAAAAGGGGCGTTACTCCTTCTTCTCAGGTTACATTGCCGGTTTTGTTTCCAAATTCCAGTGTTGGCGGTCAGAAAAGAAAAACATGAGCAAGCATGTCTCAAACACGTACCTCCACGTTTTCTCACCAAACCCTAATTATATCGCATAGCCAGGCATGAGACTTTCCCTTTTATTTACTGGTAGATCAGGTTTTAATTAAGACCGGACATCACGCCTTAATTCACAATTAGTAGAAAACTTTCCTTTTCTGGATTGCGTCATTCTGCCGATCATAAGAGATGATCTTGGATCCTTCATTCACATAGTTCATCATGAAATCGTGCTCAGTCCCCTAGCAGGTATCATCTCGTATTTTCTTCTAGTTTCCATTTTATCTTCTTCCTTATGTATGTTGCCAGTGTAGATTGGGTAAACACTTTCCTACTTTCTTTGGTTTTGCAGCGCGTAATGGGATATTCCAGAGGCATCTGTACCTCTAACCCTTCCACCCATCTAGGTGAAGTGCGGGTGCGTGTTCAGACCTTCTTGGATTCGGTGAACATGGAGGAGGAATGGGAGAGTGACGAAGCGCCCCAGTGTGCTGAGAGACCTTAGTGCAATAAAAGTATAAAACTTCTTCATGGCCCAGTGCTAGGGCAGTATAGTCCACTTCTAGGTTGAAACGATGGAAAACTGAGTCTGTGAAACTTTTAGGGGAAAGGCAACATAACTTTTTTGTTCAGTCTAGTGGTATAATTATCGATTCGGATGCGGATGAGTCGGGAAATTCTCCTTGAAAGGTCTCTAAGAAGACCCTCGAGAAATACGTCGCATCTGAAACAGCCTTCGGAGTAGGCACCGAGACTGTTGTCGGCGAAGTTGTGTGGGTCATGGTGGCATATGCTGGACCGTTTGTTGAGGTTACTACTGCTGGAGACGAGCATTGTTGCTGCTGAGGTTACTTCAGGGTGGGATGTTGAGGTTACTACTGCTGATGCGGACGTCGGGTGGAACCTTTGCTGCCCGAGAGATTTTTGGGGAAAGTGCTTGAAAAGAGCTCTGACCGAGGAGACTCACGATCCACCTTTTTATGACTAGCTTCTCCCTTTTATCGTTTCCATTTTTCGTGTAGTCGTCTCTATATTTTTGTAGGATTATCTTTACCTTCTTTGTACTCATGGCGAGGTTAGGGTTTCTCCAATTAGCATCCCGTTTGCGATTTCTCATTCTTGAATAATTGAATAAGGTATTTCTGACACAGTTTTGGCTTTCTGGTTGTGATATGATGGTTAATGGATTCTCAATGATTTTGGATTAGTTTGGTGTGTTTTTTTTTCTGATATTTGTAAAACCCATTCAGAAAGAAATGTATTTTTTTAATGAAAATGAAACTCCGGAGAAGAATACAAACGGTGTATTCATCTCGGGGAAATACAAATATCAAGAGAAACTGCTGAAGGAAATATTAAAGGGAGAGTGGCTAGAAAAGTACAGCGTTTTAGGGATTGGAAAGCTTGAGCCATCGCGAGTAAAATATCATGCCTCCCGTCTTGTCTGTGTTGATGATCTTGCAGTATCCTCCTAAAAGAACGTCTTCTTCCAGATACGGCTCGTCTTCTTTTTCCTTAGGTGAAGCAATCCGAACAGCTATCTTTACTGTCATCTTCCCAACTTGAAGCGAGTTCACTTTGACCACTATATCTCCGATTAAAAACGGGTTCATGTGTTGTTCAACCGTTTGAATCTTGGTCTCGCCGGTTTCGATGGCTGCTTCCAAGTTCTTTACAAAGTGTTTGAATGGCCCAACGCCCCATTCACATCCCTTGACAGCGTCCATGCCAGTAATCGCGTCGTCTCCCCATGACGGAATAGGGGAAGAAATGACAGGTTGTAGAGAAGATCGTTCAGCCAGACTTACTTGCATTTGGATTCTATGAGTTAGCGCCAACAGGTCTTCTCCAGATGTCTGGATTCCATCGGTAACTCGTTGATGCGGCATCAAGTGAGACGGTTTTTTGGGGATTCTTTCGGGCGTTGACATTGGTAAAGGGGATGTACCCAATTTTGCCTTGTTGTCGAGTACCTATAAGTGCTCCAATATCATGTCGTAACCCAGTTCTTTGACAATGTGGAATTTGCTATGTGTTATAGCGTCTCTTATCCAGACCTTGAGGTTGATGTAGCCATGCATGTTCAAGGCTTCCCCTCCCAGGTTCTCAATCATATATGGGGAATGGGTAGCGTCTTGTTTAGCAAATGTCGCAGCTTTCAGTGTCTTGAAAGTAATAATGTTGAAGTCAGAGGCCGTATCGATGAGCATGTTGTCGAATTCAATACCTCTTAAATAGGACGTAGTCATCAGTTCCCAGTTGTTCTTTTCGATTACGTCCGCTGGGAAAGCTCGTTCCCTTGGAGTGGCTTCCATGAAGGGAAAAAGTCGTTAGCCCGACACAACGCGATTGAGAGCCGCGTAAATATCTTGGCGATGCACCTTGGAAAGGAAGAGGATTTCACATATATGTTGCATCATGGACTGCACAGTCTCGTACACGGAGCCCCCAGAGACCCCACAATTCCTTACTGGAAGTGGGTCTCGATGTACTCCTTCATTTCCTAGTTGGATCTCCCATGCTTCTATCTTTTCTTTGAAGATATGTTTTAGCCTGTTGCAATCACTGGTTAGGTGGTGAACAAATCTATGGTAGCAGAAGTATTTGGGGTTCACCATCTCTGCCTCAGTCGGTGGCCGTATGGGAGATGGAAGTCTGATAACATCATCTTGAATCCATGCTTCCAAGACATCGATCACCTCCTCGATAAGAAAAGGGAAATCCAGAGCATTCCCTTCAGTTTCGTGATGACGTATGGGAGATTTAGCAGCAGCCTTCCGTGGTGGAGTTGACCGTTGTGCTGGTGCTTCACGTTTATGATGATGGTATGCATATGGGGCCTTCATTTTCCCTCCCTCGTTCACTACGCTCACATAGGAGGAGCCAGCGTTAAATTGCTTGCTGATGAGGCGTCTATTCCCGTGAGTTTCGCACATGTCTTCGATTCGATTCGGTCTAGCTCTTTCCAATAATGTTGGTATTGTCGTTGCGGATCGTATGGCAGCTTCATAGAGTTCTAAGAATATCTGAAAATGCAGGTTCTCTAGCAAGGCATGGTAAATAGGAGCCATACCGCTGATGCATGTGCTCACCAGCTGTTGCTCGGTCACGTTTAGGTCATGACAGTCCAGTGCTTGAACCCTGAATCTCTTAACAAAATCATTCGGATGTTCGTTGTCCCACTGGTACATTCTTCCTAGGTCTGATAAAGTAACTTGTTCAGACAAGAATAAGTACTTCTTATAAAATACGGTAACCATGCTACCCCAGTTGGGGATACTGTTCGGCGCAATGTTGTTGTACCATGTGTACGCTCTTCTGGTAAGCGATTTCGAAAAATCCCCCATACGAAGAACGTGATTATATTCATGTTCTCCTAGGGACTCCAAGAAGCGAGAGACATACTCACGTGCATTTCTGGTGCCATCGTACATGGTGAATTGAGGAGAGGAGTATCCTCTTGGGAGAGGGATTCTTTGTATTTTAGATGGGTAAGGAGGTTGATGCTGATGCATGTCCATTTCATCATTCTTGATTCGGTAGCGGAGAAGTTGCTCCAGATCCTCTCGTGTGACAAATTTGGACGGCTGACTTCTCTCCAATGGGGTTCTAGCACGAATCTCTTCGTCCGCGGAGACGCGTTCCGCCGAGGTGTTAGCAGCGGGGGTTTTGAAGGCCTTTCTTTACGGCTCTGGAGGGCGTGACTCATGGGGTAGCCGCTCTGTCAGGGCCTTGAGAAAGACGAGTACTTATTTATGTGTCGAAACCATATCCGTCTGGGATCTAGTGAGAACCTCATGTCGTTCCATCAAATCAGTGATGCTGACATAGGGTCGGCTTCCTCTAGTTCCTCCGGTTTCTCATCTCATCGGTAGGGTAGCCGGAGTCTTAGTGGTGGTTAGAGGTGCCATGCTTGACAAAGAATTAGGATCGGTAGCGCTAGATCTGGCTCTGGTGACTGGTGGCGTAAAACCCGAATGAGTATTTTCGGTACTTCCGTGACTAGCAGGTTGTGCAGGGACATTAGAGGCGGCAGAAGATCTGGCCCTGGTGATTGGTGGTGTTACAACTGAAGGAATGCTTTCGGCACTGCCATGAAAAGCAGGTTGTGCAGGGACATTAGAGGCGGAAACAGATCTGGCCATGGTGATTGGTGGTTTTACACCTGAAGGAGTGCTTTCGGTATTACTATGGTCAGTATGGGACACAGTGACGTTGTTGGAAGTACTGTTAACACCACGGATGGGTTCCGCGCTGGTGTTCTCGACAGCCAATCCAGATCTGAGTTCTACCATGGTGGAGTTGTAAGTGAAAGGTGATATTGGAAATTTGGGAATCGATATTTCAACCGAGAGATTGATTTCCCACTATGGTCGCTAATTGTTTGTGGGTGAAAATAGTTTCTGTTGATTTCGGTAATTTCGGGTATGCGGGTGAGAAATGAATTTAAACCCTAAACAATGTACTGCAAGGGAGTACTTTAGATTCGAGAGATCAATCTGTATAAGTCCAGCCTAAACCAAGAAATGGCCATTCCAGACTTGCTTCGGTCACAAAGTGAAGGAGAATGGGTTGGTTTTGGGGAGGAAAGCAAGGAAAGTGATGAGACCAGAATATTTGATTCTGGAAGAGTAGTTGTGTTACGACTTTTATCATAAAGTGGGAAGCTAACAGATGAAAAGCTAGCAAAATATTTTATGAGTGGTGTATGCTCCTGACTGAACTTGTTGTTCGGTGGAAATAGGTAAGACCAATTTATACAAGTCGAAGTGAAACGTACTCTGGTCTCATTAAGGAATGGAAAAATGGGCGATTAAATGGGAGGAGGTGGTAACCGTTAACGCATGGAATGGATATTCCATAAAAAATAGCGTTTCACTATTAACTCCCTGTATTTACTAACCTCCTCATTCTTATGAAACTTTCTTATGACGGGCGTAGTGAACGCCGCACACTGTAAACCGCCAAACCAATACCCAAAAAGGATCCCCCAGTTTGTGATACGTGTTGATGTCTCGAATGTTTTTGTGGAAAACATGTAACATATTATTGTTGCCTGGAAATTCGAGCTCAGGAGGCTTGCAAGCTTGGTGACCTTCGACGGTCGAGATTTTGCATCTTGAGAGGAAAGGTAGTCGTTGATCGTCGCACGCTTTCATTTTTGGTGGCCGCATAGGGAAGGCCAGAAAGGTTGGAATGCCATTGGCATGGGATGCCTTGGCGCGGTTTGGCGTGGAAAAACTATGGTTTCGGGCCAAAGGTTACCATGTGTTATCTGTTAACCTTGGACGGCTAGGATTTGCTCATGGTATTGAAGGGCCACCGTTGATTTGCGCACGCCTTCGTTTTGGTAGCCGCATAGGGAAGGCCAGCATGGTGGCGCGGCTAGGTTGGCATGCCATTGGCGTGGCATGCCATGGTGCGGTTTGGCGTGGCCAAACTTGGGTTTCGGGCCAAAGGTTACCATGTGTTGTCTGCTAACCTTGTACGGCTAGGATTTGCTCCTGGGATTGAAGGGAGACCTTTGATTGTCGCACGCCTTCGTATTGGTAGCCGCATAGGGAAGGCTAACATGGTGGCACGACTAGGTTGGCATGCCATTGGCGTGGCATGGTGCGGGTAGCATGGCTAAGGCCAAGGCAGGGTGCGTTTTTCTTGTCATGGTGGGGCCAAGGGTTTGTCATGGACGGATTGGCCTGGAATGGTGCGGCTAGCATGGCTAGGGTAAAGGAAGGGTACGTTTGGCTTGGCATGGTGGGGCCAAGGGTTTGTCATGGACAGATTGGCTTGGTATGGTGCGGCTAGCATGGCTAGGGCTAAGGCAGGGTGCGTTTGGCTTGGTATAGTAGGGCCAAGGGTTTGGCATGGACGGATTGGCTTGGCATGGTATGACTAGCATAGTGCTAAGGCAGGGTGCGTTTGGATTGGCATGGTGGGGCAAAGGGTTTGGCATGGACGGTTTGACTTTGTGACTACTTATTTTTCCATAGTCTACGTAATGTAAACAGCTCAAAGGATCGGATACTATGAAGTAATGATACCTTTGTTGAACTGATGATACTAAGTAATAAAATATGATTAAGGTATCCACAACAACCAAGAATGTAAAGATAAAGTAAATGCATCTAAGTTATCAAGAGACACAAGAAATAACGTGGTTCGACATTCGTCTACGTCCACGGGATAAAGAGTGATTATTTTGTATTGAGTTGTTGTGGTTACAAAGATCTTAAATGCTTCCCAAAGTAATAGAGAGAACTCAAGTTGTAGTGGTTACTTAAGTTCTAAACACTAAATAGGTATAAGCTTAAGACTAAATATCCTCCTCTTTCTAGGTATTGAATTGAATCCCCTTGTTTGTTGGTGGGGCTTGGTATTTATAGCCCCTTATGCCCTTAGTATATCTTTGCTTCCTCTGGGTCCATCGTCTGCTGATATACATTAGGCGTCGGTGGTACCTTCGTTCACCGCGTGCTTGATCCAGTAAAAACATGCCATCTCAACTAACCCATGTTCCTTCGGGAACTTCCCATCCTTTGTATGGGATGTACCTTCGTCCACCTCATGTGTTAGCCAATCAGGTCTCGCCACGCCTCTTCTCCCCACGTGCCTTGGTTTATGCGTGTAGATAAGAGTCTTGGCATTAAATGATTATTAGATGCGTTATCTAACTTTGTCCCTTTGCCAGCTGCGCCTTGTGGATAGGACTTGTACTTCCTTTATCTCTACCGTCGAGGTCTTCTTTCGTGATGTGTGTTGTTTTCTTTTCGTTGTAGCGTAATTAAACTGTTTTCCTTGGTTGGTTTAGTAAAAACCCATGCCCAAAGTACTTTAGTTTTTGCCCCTGTTTTGTCTTTGAGTGTTCTGCACTTTTCTGCTGATGCCATTGTTGATGGAGAATATTCTTCTGCTGGTGTCTGTTATCATAAGGCTTACGAAAAATCCTGCGCGTAAATCCACGAAGGTATCTTCGTCGACGGATCCACCTCCACGGATGGATCATCCAGATGCTACGCCTTCTCCTCCTCTTGAAGATTCTGAGTTTCCTGCCGGAGCTGAGGCTCTTGTAGTTGCTGAGGAGGCTACGGGTGCTGAGGAGGCTGATGTTGGAGGAGATCTTCATCTTCCCTCTCCTCATTATGAGTTATCAAGGCTCCAACTTCGTGAAAAAGATAGCAATGCTCATTGGACTATTGCTGACATTACTAAGTCCTTCCGCCTTCACAAGTTTGAGGTCTCCTTTGCAATGGTCCTGATGTTCTTACCGAGACTCTCATTCGAGAATTTCCTTATGATGAGAATCATCTCCTCATTAGCGTTGGCCAGTTAGACGCAGGTATGCTCCTCCCGCTGTTTAGTAGAAAGGACCCCTTCTATTACGATGTTTTGTCTTCGAGGGATGATCCAGCGAACAAGACTCAAGTCCGAGGAGTCATGCAATAAACCGGAAATTACTAGCATGCCCTTCGTGAGTGCTGGTACCGTAGCAAGGGTAAGACAACGATGGCGTCTTACGATCCCTTTGCTGAAGGAAGGTCGATGTGTGAGGATTACACCCCTGCCAACTTCAATGCTACGTATGCTGATGCTATTCATAAGACTAATCTTCTTCCATGGAGTATTAGTCATCGCCGTATCCATGTCACTGCTAAGAAAATTAGGGAGGGTAACACTCTTCGTTTGTTGGAGGAGATTGATAAGACTGGTTTGACCACCATCCCCTACTATGCGAGGCTGCATTTTCCAAGGGATGACCGTATTCGTCTTGATCATGATGACCGTTGGGCTCGTACTCCTATTCGCATATTTGGTCCTTGGGCTTATGGTTTCCCCTCCGCGGACCTTTTTGTTCCTCGTTCAGCTCGCTCTTTTCCGGAGCAGTATGATGGATATCAGCCTTGGGTCTTCAATCCTGCTGCTTCTCATGAGGTATGTTGTTATGTAATATCTTAGCTTAGATATCTCCGTTTGTTGCGGAGGCTTTGTTATGCTTAGGCGTATTTGCTTGATTTTTCAGTCTGTTCCTGCTTCTTCTGCTGGGGCTACTTCGGGATCTGCTGGTAACTCTGTGGCCGCCAGGACTAGGAAGAGAAAATCTCTGGCTGGAACACCTGCAGAGGTAAGAATTATTTATCATACCTTTGCATCTGTATGTTCCTTAGTCGTCTTTCCCCCAAAGCTTAGCAGCCGTATGTGTTTCTTTGCAGTCTTCATAGAGGAAGGGTAAGCTAAAGACTGTTATCGATCTTGATGCTTTGGAGGAAGAGGCTAAGTTTGCTGATGGATCTCCTCGTGATGAAGATATGGAGGACGTCGAGGATACCGGTCTCATCCCTCATCTGGACGATATCGCTGAGGATTTTGCCCACTGTACCCCTAGTACTGTTCGAGCTTCTTCAGCTGAGGGTCAGAATCTCCTCGTTGGTGTCGGTGCCAAGTTCTTCATGCATGTTAGTGTTCATGCCCCTGTTGTTACTTCGTCCTTGAAGATTCCTTCGTTTTCTATCCCCAACATAGATTTGCCTGCTACTTCTGCTGCCGGAGCTGCTGGTAGGCTCGGAAAGATACCTACTACTATGTATAAACTGCAAGTGCACAGTGTCGGCAAGCAACACAGGGCAAGCACAGGTCGAACCACAGAGACTTGGTGGGTGTAGAAGTGATTCCAAAATATTACTAAACTGATTCAAATAAGAGTAACACAATATTTTTGGTGTTGATACGACGAGATAATTTTCAAGTAACTGAAATAATAAAAGTAAAAGATGCAAATAACACAATGAGGATATGGATACTAGAGCTTTCAAATCCACCACTAACTACAATATGCATTTAACTTATGATGTTATTCTTGTCCTTACAGCAGATTCAAGTCTACCTCAGTATATGGTGTTTCTCCAATGAATAAATTAATCACAACTAAAGTATTTCTCCAAAGCATTAACTGTCTTATTAAAGCACAACTAATCTAAGGATCAATAATATTTTTAAGCATAAGTTGCAAAGATAAACAACATAGTGATATTCTAACTACAATGGATACATGGCATACATTGTGAGAGCAAAATGTTGATAAACTTGGATTAAATTCGATCTCTAAATCATTTTGAACATTCAAAAACACACACAAAGTATAAATAACATATCAGTAGGCTAGAGTTTCATCTAAACTCTAGCAGAGAGTTTAGAACATGATAAATGAAATTAAAACAGACCGAAAAATATAATGTCCGAGAACCCCTCAAATTTGTCTGCCCAATGAGAGAAGAATTTGAACTTATTTATAGGATAGAAAACACCCGACATTTCTTCATTTGTTTAACTTCTTCACGTGCTCATCTCTTTCCATCATTCTTCTACTCCCACTCGAGTTGTTGCTTCTTTCTCTTTTCTCCACGAGCTGCCCATCACCCATGTGATGCCCATCACGTTGCGCCCATAATGTTGCCAGCTCGCCCCATGCTGTCAGCTTCTCACTCAACGTTTTTATTCTTCTTTGTATTCTCCCCATGCCGTCTTTTTCCTCTTCCGCTCTCACTCTCTTTGTGCGTCAGCTCAACGCTTTTCTTTACCCACTGTTGGTTCCCACCACGTGCTGTGTGTGTCAGCTCTTTCTTCTTCCCACGAATTTTTGTCTTCTTGCTGTCTCTTCTTTTCCTCCCCACGCCTGCTTTTCTTTTCCTCCCATAATTTCGGTCTTCTTCTTTCTTTTCTTTTCTTTCTTTTCTCCCCACTTCTCAACGACTTCTTTCTTCTCCTCCCAACGTTTTTGTCCTTTCCTCCCACTACTTTCCTTCTTTTAATTAAAATTCAAATAAACAAAACAAAGATGAGAATGTTTATATGATGGTGGGGGTGTGGGGTAGAACATGGAGGGAGTGTTTGGTTAGGCCAAGTGTATGAAGGGGTAGACAAACTGTGGTGTGAGGCGGACGCTTCTAATTTGGATGCAGCTCCTAGAATCGATCGAACGGTCCAATTTTCTGCTCTTTTGGCTCCTCAATTCTTCCAAGCTTTATTTAGTACTTAAAAACACAAAATTAATTAGTACAAGTATTTATTCTTCAAAACAAAGGAAATACAGAATCTGGGATAATATATGATTTTAAAGCACAAAAGATGATTTAAATGCCAATAAAAAGGTGTAGAAATATGCACTATTTGGCACTCATCAAATACCCCCAAACCTGAATTTTACTTGTCCTCAAGTGAAACAGAAATTAAGAAATCCTAGCTATACCACTGTCGCTGGTCTCTCGAATGCATTTAGCGTATGCACTAAGCCTTTAAACCCCTAGGTGTCCCTAGTGGACGAGTTGTAGTCTCGTGAGGGCCTATCAGAGATGTACCCACAAAACCTTCTCCAACTTCAGAGCGTAAAAGAGTCCCAAGCATCCAAAGAGTTATGAGGACATAGAGTTTCTGCATGCTAGTAACACGAAGTTAAAACTACCAAAGAACGCATTCTCATCCTTAAGAGTTGAGCGAGAAATAACCATACCATACGAAAGAATCCGGGTTCGAGAATAATCACAAGCCTCAACTTCTGCCTCACCAATAGGGTTTTATGATATTTGCACTCAAAAAGACAGCTTTTTTTTTTTTTTAGTCTCTCATGTGTGCAGAATGGAATAAAGAGTGAAATCTTGCACACTTTGATGGTGGGAAGGAGAACCTTCCGAAATAATTTCTGGAGACTCCACAGAAATGTGGACAAAAAGAATCTTTTTCTGATGATCTCTAAGAAAGGAAATAAATCATTAGCAAGGATGGGAGTACTCACTTACCTTCACATCCGATCGTCAATCAACACCACTCTCACAGCATCCATAGAAATGTCTTCAATCTTCGGTCTTCAACTGTTGATGATGAACTTCTGAACTTCGAAAAACTTGACAATTTGTAATTTTTCTCTTCAATTTCCTTATTGCTTGGATTTTTTTTTTTTTTTTTTTTTTTTTTTTTTTAATTTTTTAATTAAACATGAAACAACAAAAACAATGAAACTACTAACTCCATGGATGAAGGACTTTATCACTCAATTCTTCACAACTTGTGTTGTATTGATTTCATAAACTTCACTAATTCTCATGTTCTTTTCTTCTCTTTGCTTTGCTTTTGTAAAATACCTCTTCAAATGTGTATATAATTCTGCTCTTTGTACTGTATTGTTGCATGTAAACCTTGGACTAATTTTTGATGTTGTTATGCTCGTTGATGATGTGTTTCTATGGATCTGTTGATGTTGTTGAGAGAGATAGAGTGATGCTAATTGCTCATCGAACTACAAGAAGGAGTTTTCATCTTTAGACGTCACCCTCATGATTGACAAAATTAGCACTCAAGAGATCAAAAATAGTCTTTGAAAGTGGTGCGAAGTTGGGTAGCTCACCATTCCTACCCGGAATTGACGTACGGTGACACACACTCTAAAAGATTTTTTAGAAAGTCACAAATTGAAGGTCGGTACCTCGCTTGATGTAAAAATGGGTAGTCTCCACTATGGGTGATCACAATTCTACTACCAATTTCTTTACAAAGACACCTAATTAAGCCCCTCCGGCATGGCTAAATCCAACTTTAACGCTTTAATAACCTAAGAAACCCGATTGTGTTCTCCAAAGATTTCCAAGTTCAGCTATTTCGGTCAGACTCTCTATGTAAACATAGCTAGAAGTATGCTAATGACTCTAAGATCTCTAAAAGTTGGAGGTTTTATGCAAATATTTGCAAAAGATTTTTTTGAAATTTTTATGATTTATGATTTAATTAAACACTAAAAACTCTATATGCAAAACACACCCCCAAACCTAAATCTAACATTGTCCTCAATGTTTCAAAAGATGATAAGAACACATACGAAGAGAACAAGGAAGAGCAGATTTAAAGGAAAGAGATTACCAGATGCAAAAAGGATGGTGCTAACCATAATTGGATGAATGCTTTGAAAGCAAACAATATGAGCGCAAGACAAAAAGTTTGGTTAGCACAATATATACAAAATACAACTTAACCGGTTCATGAAACAAGATTTAAAAATATCTACTGGATTATATACAAAAATTCACCATACACTAGCAATCTAAAGAGTTGAGGATCAACCCAAAATACGAAGTGCATAAATTTTAACAATCTCACATAATTATGATATGATAGAAATGCAAGTGAGACAGTAAAACAAAAATAGATACCCCCAAACCTAGAATTTTCAATAGATAAACTTTTGGGTACAAAATCTAACAATTTCAGGGGTGCATCATGCACAAGATCTAGTTCAAAGTGGATTTTTTCAGGGATGGATGGAGAGACATGATTAAACTCTAATTGTGGCTCATCAAAGGTATTATATTTAGCTGCAAAATAGTCCAAAAGGACTTGAGATGCACGCAGTTCTAATCTAAAGCTTTGAGTTGTCCACAAAATGGGTTTGACAACCTCTCGGCTGACATTAAGACAGTCATGTTGTGACTTAAGCATGGAATCATAACTCTCCAAGCTATAAGTATTATCACATGATTCAACTCTCCCTAAGTCAGAAACAAGTACCACATCATGCTCATCAAACAAATCAATAAGTCCTAGTTCACAATCATCACCTACAACTTCATTTTCATGCATATGAATATCAAAAGAAACATCACACTGTGACTTAGGCAGAGAATCAGACACATCAAATTTATTTTCATGCATAGTATCATTGGTGTCTACAGAAGATTCAACATTTTCTAAGTCAATATCAAGTTGTGTAGCATGCTCATCTTCACAGAAAAATTGCACAGGCTCAAGATTAGTATCAACATCACATGTGTATGTAACACTAGAAGAAACATCATTCATTAAGGTCGAGGCAGAGAAAGCCTAATGTCCCTGAACCCAAAGGTTCGACAATATTTTCAGTAAAAACATGTTCTTCTAACATATCATCATCATCATCATCATAGAAATGCATTTCCATACAAATTGTAGTATTTCTAGTCTCTTCTTTTAAAACAGATTCATAAGCAATATCAGTTGCACGAGTAAGACTAGACACACTATTGTCATAATTGACTTCATTATTGGTGATAAACATTTCATTTTGAAAGTCCTCCCTTTCCTGATTTTGTAAATGAATTAAATTCATCCTTAAAATGGTATTGAGTTGTTCAAAGGAAGGAGAGTCTTCAACAGTAGGAAATTCATAATCAATGCTATATGGTTTATCATGCAATACACTCCTAGCATTATTTTGTTCAATGAGTCTGAGATTTTCCTCCACAGATTGAGAAGTACAAAATTGTTCAACTTCCCATTGTGGTGGATGATACATGTGTGCATGGTCATTAGGGTATATAAAAGACTGATCGTAACCTTGAAAAGGTTGATTATGGTCCCAATGACTTTCAGCTTTGTAATCTGTTGGCATTTCATATTTTGGATTTTCATGATGTTCTCTAGACTGCCTAAAATCATGCAAAATATAGCAATTTTCAGCAGGATGGTCTAAGCCTCCACATAATGTACAAGCATAGATTTCAGATTGCATTTCTAAAGATGTGATTTTAGCTTCTAACTGATCCAAAAATGATGACTGTGAGAGTTGGGCACTGTAAAGATGTTCATTTTTACCCTGTGGTGGATGATACATGTGTGAATAGTTATTAGGGTTCATGTATTGAGGTTCAGGACTGTGAAAATGTCCATAAAAATCCCTATAACTATTGACATCATGGTGTGTTGGAGGTTCATAATGTGAAGCATGCCCGTAAGCAAGCTCTCTGATGGATTTGCTTCCATCCCCAGGTGTAGACCAAAAACTAGACATGCTATGGCTATCAGATAACCAAGCAAAGCAATTTTTTTTTTTTTTTTTTTTTTTTTTTTTTTAATTTTTTATTAATGAAGAAAGAAAAAATAAAAATATAATACCACAAACAAGGAAGGGGAGTTCTATTCAATCACAAACAAGGCTGACTCCACCATAGTAAACCTACTGATTTCTAGCAAACAAAAAAAGCATGATGGCTCCACTTAGATTGTTTTCTAGACCAGCTTCTAATCCTTTGAAAGGAAATTCGTTACAATCTAAGCAAACCCTTCTGGAATCAATCTGAGTTAAAGTATATTGAATAGAGGCGAGGGAAGCTGCTGGAGCTTTGATACCCAGGGCCTCACCGTATCACAAGGCGGCGCAGTCACGCATTCAATTTGACGTAAACTATCATGAACTTCGAAGTATGCTTAAAGAGTAACCAATATTTTCCGAACGACTTTCCTACTAAGCTCGTTACCTTATAGGTCTTGTTCTATTTCAAATTTTAAAGCTTAGGTTCACGTTTAGGTATCGTTTTCCTAAGGCGGGCAAGAAGAGAACGGTGATGAAATCCGAACCCTTATCTTATATGGCCAGTTCTTGCCCTTTACTAGGAAAATAAAAGCAGCCGTATTCAAGTCCTCAACATATATGCAGACGAAGGAATACGAGAACTCGCTAACATGGGATTCACGAGTGTTTCGACAAATTTACCTCCCGTACCAGACGGGGGATGAACCGTTGTTGTCGACTCGGGCCACGACTCCTATGTCATGAACGAACCCGAGGGGCCGAGGTGATATTGTAATCACCGTCCTTCTCTGCAAACAGTTGATATTTAATAATACCCTTCCGTAGGGTTTAAAAATAAAAAATAAAAATAGAATGTCCAAGTCCAAAGTCCAAAATAAAGTGCAAAAGAAAAAGAAAATTACAAGAGTAAAGGAATCCTAATACAATCTAAAAATAAATAAATAAAATAAACTCTTTTTTTTTTTTTTTTTTTTTATGTAAGAAAAATCTTCTTCTTCCGCCTCCTTTAGATTCGCCTTTACTCTCAAGTCTTTTAAATATTTACCAAAAGCTTTGGTAAATTTTCTTTCGTTCCAAATTCTGCAAGGAAATGACAAAAACAACAAAAACGTAAAGAAGAACAAAAATAACAAGAGTGTACAGTAACCAACGGCTGTGTACCGTGTTCTGTGTATCGTGTACAGTGAACAGTATTCGTGTACAGTGAACAGTGTACATTATTGTGTGTACAGTGAACAGTGCACATTATTGTGTGCACAGTGAACAGTATTCGTGTACAGTGTACAATGAAAACAGTAAAGTGAAGCTAAAGAAGCAACTACACTGCCACCTAGTCCCCGGCAACGGCGCCAAAAACTTGGTAGGCTCGGAAAGATACCTACTACTATGTATAAACTGCAAGTGCACAGTGTCGGCAAGCAACACAGGGCAAGCACAGGTCGAACCACAGAGACTTGGTGGGTGTAGAAGTGATTCCAAAATATTACTAAACTGATTCAAATAAGAGTAACACAATATTTTTGGTGTTGATACGACGAGATAATTTTCAAGTAACTGAAATAATAAAAGTAAAAGATGCAAATAACACAATGAGGATATGGATACTAGAGCTTTCAAATCCACCACTAACTACAATATGCATTTAACTTATGATGCTATTCTTGTCCTTACAGCAGATTCAAGTCTACCGTATATGGTGTTTCTCCGATGAATAAATTAATCACAACTAAAGTATTTCTCCAAAGCATTAACTGTCTTATTAAAGCACAACTAATCTAAGGATCAATAATATTTTTAAGCATAAGTTGCAGCATAAACAACACAGTGGTATTCTAACTACAATGGATACATGGCATACATTGTGAGAGCAAAATGTTGATAAACTTGGATTAAATTCGATCTCTAAATCATTTTGAACATTCAAAAACACACACAAAGTATAAATAACATATCAGTAGGCTAGAGTTTCATCTAAACTCTAGCAGATAAATTTAGAACATGATAAATGAAATTAAAACAGAAAAATATAATGTCCGAGAACCCCTCGGCCAGGTCTGCCCAATGAGAGAAGAATTTGAACTTATTTATAGGATAGAAAACACCCGACATTTCTTCATTTGTTTAACTTCTTCACGTGCTCATCTCTTGCCATCATTCTTCTACTCCCACTCGAGTTGTTGCTTCTTTCTCTTTTCTCCACGAGCTGCCCATCACCCATGTGATGCCCATCACGTTGCGCCCATAATGTTGCCAGCTCGCCCCATGTCAGTCGCCTTCTCACTCAACGTTTTTATTCTTCTTTGTATTCTCCCCATGCCGTCTTTTTCCTCTTCCGCTCTCACTCTCTTTGTGCGTCAGCTCAACGCTTTTCTTTACCCACTGTTGGTTCCCACCACGTGTCTGTGTCGACTCTTTCTTCTTCCCACGAATTTTTGTCTTCTTCTTTGTCTCTTCTTTTCCTCCCCACGCCTGCTTTTCTTTTCCTCCCATAATTTCGGTCTTCTTCTTTCTTTTCTTTTCTTTCTTTTCTCCCCACTTCTCAACGACTTCTTTCTTCTCCTCCCAACGTTTTTGTCCTTTCCTCCCACTACTTTCCTTCTTTTAATTAAAATTCAAATAAACAAAACAAAGATGAGAATGTTTATATGATGGTGGGGGTGTGGGGTAGAACATGGAGGGAGTGTTTGGTTAGGCCAAGTGTATGAAGGGGTAGACAAACTGTGGTGTGAGGCGGACGCTTCTAATTTGGATGCAGCTCCTAGAATCGATCGAACGGTCCAATTTTCTGCTCTTTTGGCTCCTCAATTCTTCCAAGCTTTATTTAGTACTTAAAAACACAAAATTAATTAGTACAAGTATTTATTCTTCAAAACAAAGGAAATACAGAATCTGGGATAATATATGATTTTAAAGCACAAAAGATGATTTAAATGCCAATAAAAAGGTGTAGAAATATGCACTATTTGGCACTCATCAGCTGCCGTGGTGGCTTCGAAGAGTCTTTCCTCGTCTCCTGCCACCTCTCTTTAATCAAGTGGTTCATTTTCCAAGGTTGTTGCTCCTACGGTTAGGGCTGGTAGTTCAGATTCGCAGTCGAATAAAAAGGTTGTGATTTCACTGAGCAATCTTCTCTTTCAACGTTTCTCCTCCTTTGCTGGGGAGTGCTCAGTCCGTCTCCACTGTTCATGCGAGCAAAGTTGTTGGACTTCCCCCTTCGTTACCAGAATGGACTGTGCTTGGTAATATTCCTTCTGCTGGTGAGTTGGGTTTGAGTGGTTCTCAAGGATTTTCTTCCATTCCTAGCTCTTCCACCATGCTATCTCTTCGTCGTGGTGAATGCTCAGCAATTGTGCCCCTTGTTGGTGCTGAACCAAGTCATGGCAAGTTGTTGGAGATCTTGAGCTTAGGTAGCTCTGATGATGTTATCCTTGAGGATGTTCTGCGAGATTCCAAGGGTCCCTTTTCTGCTGGAGTTGAACATCATCATCTTGAAAGTTTTATCGAAGTTGCTTCTCAGTTGGGTGTGTTGACTTTGCAGTACCGTGCAGCTAAGGATTTGTTTTTTTACCATGATTGTCTTCGTTCCATCCATAGCTTCGGTGAGATCCGCATGGGTAGCATCCAAGAGATGGAAGTTTTCATGGATACCTACTCCACTTTCCTTCCACGTCTTGCAGCCTTTTTAGTAAGTGTTTCTTACCTGAATGTTTTTTCTTCAGAATTCGATCCTTTATCCGTAATTACGCTCCTTTGTTTGCATCTTTGTAAGCAGATCGATGTCATATATACGTCATTCAAGGTTTATAGGGCTAAGTGTACTCATCTGAGTGCCTTGTTGGAACGTGCAAATCAATAGTATGCTCTTGCTTTTTCAAAGCATCCCTCGTCTAGTGACGCTGCTTTGGTTGCTAAGATATCTTCGCTGGAGGACGATTTGAATAAGACACAGAGGTCTCTGGAAGAAGTCTTGACAACAGTGAAGCAACTCAAAATAGTATGCTCTCTCTTGGGATTCATGTACATAGACCAGATTGGTTGTAAGTGTAGGGTATTGAAGAAACTTAATAATGAATGAGTGGTTGTCTCAACTATACGAAGTTTCGTTTGTCAAATTGTATAGCGGTTTAATTCTAAGAGTATTTAGAAATGGACTACATCCCTAGGTATTTCTGCCAATCAATTTTTCTCGTCAACAAAATCTTGTGTGTCGTATCGTTACTAAAATTTCGGCATTATAATTGTTTTGTTAAGTAATTGCGCTTGTACATTAATCAATTTGAGAAACAGTAGATAACAAAACAAAAAGAGCTACAATTTGCAGGAAACATTCATTGCAGGATATGTAATGCAAAACTTCCAAACAAAAACCAACCGGCAAGGTATACTAATTGGATTTTCTTATGATTTGTTCAATACATTAATTGGAGTGGGTCTTTCTTCTTGTATGCCGACTCGGAAAAAGAAAAAAAAGATCGCATTGTGTGGCTTAAAAAAAGTTTAATGTGTGGCTGCTAGGATTCGAGCCCAGGACTCCATGGCCACAACGTGGAATTCTTACCACTAAACTGCAGCCACTTTGTTGGTCAGTTATCAAAACTCCACCTTCTTGTACCACTTATCTCCTAATTCTTCCATTTAGAATGTTTACCGTTTAACACAATCTCAGCTAGTTAATAACGGTGGTGAATCCTCCGGTATAATTTCACCCATTCGTTTCAACTTCTGTAACCCTTGAATAAATAATGTGCCCACCCTGCCTACGATCTCATTATAATGTTATTAACAAATTAATTCCCAATTTAGTTTTATGCATGTAACGCAGTCTCCTCTACTACCAAACTCACTCATTTTGTGGGTACAAAATATCGCACACCTATCAGTTACGCGAAATGATATCTACAAGGAGCGAGCGAAGACGAACTCACACAATCTATTCAGAATGACGCACCAGATGACGTCACTCTAGTCATGATTTAAGTGTGAAAATCTACGATGCAGTAAAGAACATGTGCGGCAATGGTAAAGTCTACGCGAAATTAACGCGCATCAGATCCGAATTTGGGGGCTTTATTAGCTTTCATCCACTGTGTAAAACTCATATATAAGGAGCCAATCACCATTTTATTGAGAGAGATCCTTTTGGTAATCTTAGGGTAGATATTATAAGAGAGAGAGTGTTATTTGCTTCCCAAGTTAGGGTTTTCTCACATCTTTCTAATTGTTCTAAGATTTCAATAAAAAGTTCTTGAGTATTTCATTATGGTTTCTTAGTTTACTTCATACATTATCATTAGGGTGTGGTTGTAGGATTTCCTATAACTACATTTTGGCGCTAGGAAATATCTTAGATGATATACCTTGTTGGGTAAATCCTTTAAAAATAAGCTTGAAATCATTCATAAGTTTTTCATCATTTTTTAACAATTATTTTGGAAGTTTAGATCTAAAGTTTTTATGTCAAAAAAGCAATCCTATGAAAATGTCTAATCTGTTTAAATGGAAGAGAGAAACAACAATTTCAGACACCTTCAAGGGCAGATTCAGCAGAAGAACACATGTAGGAGCCAACGAGGAGTCAAAGGGAAAGATGGATGCGGGGAAGCAATAAAGATCATCAGAACGAAAGAAGGAGGAAGGAGTATACATTGTAATTTAATAACAAAAGAGATTATCAATGAGGAGGATTTTCACGTAGGAATCACAGGAAGAATACACAAACACGATCATGAAGGAAGGAAAATCATGATGGTGGAAAAAATATCTCCCTTAAATGAGTGGGAAAAGAAGGAGATAACATTTGTAGCGGATGAAATACCATAAGAGAATTTAGGGAAAACAGATCCCCTAGTGGTTACAATAACTGATGCGCGAAAATAAAAAATAGAAGACGCGAAAACATTGGAAAAATTGGTGATAGATAGAATCTTGATAGACACAGGTAGTTCGGTACGTATCATATTCTACCACGCGTTCATAGGTATGGGATACAAAGATGCGGATATGACGTGTTCTATATATAACATTCATGGTTTTAACAAATCAATAACAAAACCAAAAAGTTAGATAACCATCCGAATACTATTGGGAGAAGTATAAACGCAAGTAACCTTGTGCGTAGTTGATATGGAATCACCATATAATATGATATTGGGATGAACATGGGTCCATGCGATAAATTTGTAGCGTCAACTCTTCATCAGAGCGTATGTTTCCCAATACAAAGCGGATTAGGCGAAATCAAAGGAGACATTAGAAGTGCAAAAGTATGCAGTCAAATATATGTAAAGAATTATTAAGGACGCGCAAATAAGCAAAAGGATAGATGGAGGAAGGCAAAAGAACTGAAGAAATAAGAAGACCTAAGAATATACATGATGGGAGCTCCAAAAAGAAAAGGAATACCAAGTGAGATCCCAGAAAAGGAAGACGAACCATTACATGAAATAAAAGAGTCATCACCATTAGAATAACCGAAAGCGAACTTTACCGCAATAGAGCCAACAAAAGACATAAATGTTGGAACAGGCGAAGAACCAAAAATGTTGAAAATAGGAACTAAGATGGACAAGGAAGAGGAAGAAAGTACAATTAACCTCTTGCGAGAATACAAAGACATCTTCGTATGGAGTATAGACGTGATTCCAGGAATATACTCTTCTGTCGCATGCCACAAGTTGGATATCAACAAGAATGCACTTCCATTCAAGCATAGGATAAGAAAGATAGCTATAACATATTATCCTCAAATAGAAGAAGAATTACAGAAGATGCTAGATGCGGGAATAATCAGGCCAGGAAAATACTTGGAGTGGATAGAAAACATGGTGGTCGTACTAAAGAAAAATAAAAGCATACGAATCTGCATCGACTTCAGTGACTTAAATAAAGTGTGTCCAAAAGACAGTTTTCCACTACCAGACATACCAAAGATGGTGGAAGCAGCATCAAGTAACGATAGGTTGTCACTTATTGACGGGTATTTAGGATACAATCAAATCCCTTTGGCGGAAGAAGATCAAGAACACACGGCTTTCTTCGCACCAAGAGGTTTATATTGTTATACAAGAATGCCTTTTGGTCTAAAGAATGCAGGGGAGACATATCAGATAATTGTAGAGAAAGTATTCGTAAAATGGGTGCATACAATATTAGAAGTCTACGTAGATGATATGCTGGTGAAGATCAAAAAGGCGGTAGATCATGTTGAAGACTTGAAAGAAATATTTGAATAGATGCGGCAATTTAAAATGAAGATTAATCCATCAACATACATCTTTGGAGTTGCATCGGGGAAATTTTTAGGTTACATCGTATCGAAAGAAGGAATTGAAGTGGATCCGGAGAAGGTGCAGGCTCTGCAAGATATGCCATCACCCGCAACAATTAAAGATGTGAATAAATTGAATGGGAAAATAGCCTCATTAGGGCGGTTCATCTAGCATTCCACAGATAAATGCAAGCACTTCTTTAACATCTTAAAGAAAAGAACAAAATTCGAATGGACGGAGGAATGCGAGAAATCACTACAGGGTATTAAGGATTACTTACTCAGCATCAACACTGCATACATTAAGTGCCGTACTACTTCGTCCAAATGGGGGAATCGAAAATTCAATATATTACATAAGTAAGACTTACAATTCCGCAGAGAAAAACTGCACAAAGGTTGAAAAGATAATCCTCGCACTAGTTTATGCAACACAAAAGCTTCGCACGTATTTTCAAGCTCATAAGGTCAAAGTACTAACAAAAGTACCAATTAAATCTGTAATGAAGAATTCGAAAAGATCGAGAAAAATAGAAATATGGAACACACATATTGGACAATTTGGAGTTAAGTATGAGATATTATCCTCACCAAAATCTCAGGTTATTACGGACTTCTTGGAATAATTTCCATTATAAGAAGACGAAGGTGTTGAAGAAATGATGGATATAGATGAAGATCATGGAAATCCTAAAGACTTGTTAACTGAGCATAAGATGGATATAGATGGGAGATATTGGTGTATGGGTCATCAAATATAGAGGGAAACGGGAATAATATTCATTTCACCAAAAAGAGCAAGAATGGCCTACTCATTTAGATTGGAATTCACATCTACCAATAATGAAACTGAATATGAAGCGGTGGTGCACAAGTTACAGTTATCAATTGAAATGAAGTTAATGGAAGTTAGAATAACTAGTGATTTACAATTGGTAATACGTCAAATACAAGGCGTGTATAGTACAAATGAGTCATCTCTCCAAAAATATAAACAACTCATTGAAGAGATCTCAGCCAAAATTGAAAACATAAGTTGGAGGCACATATGCAGGAAATATAATCAATTCGTAGACACACTAGCATTCGTTTATTCTATGTTAGTAGATCCTACCGCAAGGTATACAAAGATAAAGACGCTCTACTTCCCTTCAATTAAAAAAGAAGCGAAAGAATACGCAGACGTGATGATAGTGGAAGATGCAGAAGAAGAGCAAGAAGATAAAGACGCAGATTGGAGAACACAACTCCATCTATATATGGAAAAAGGTGAAGTACCAAGAAACAGATTAGAGGCGCACAAGTTAAAAAGACGGGCGACAAATTTTGAATTAAGAGAAGGCATACTCTATCGGAAATCATTCCTCGGACCATCATTGAGATGTTTAACAGGGAAAGATGGAATGGAAATATTGAAGACACTACACTATGGATAAGAAGTGAACCATAGTGGAGGAAGGTATTTAGCTTACAAAATAAAGATACAAGCGTACGACTGGCCCTACATGCATGAGGACGCGAAAGAAGTATCTACGCGATGCGAAGAATGCCAACTCTATGGAAAGAAGATACATTCACCTGGAGCGGTGATAAACTCATCAACAATTGTGTGGCTATTTGCAAAATGGGGCCTAGACATTGTAGGACCATTTATACCAGGAATAAGGAAGAGGAGATACTTAATAGTAGCAACGGACTACTTTACAAAGTGGGCTGAAGTAAAAGCAGTGCAGCATATTCGAGATGTGTTCACATTCATATTTGAAAATATCATTTGCAGCTTCGGAATTCCTGTACAATTAGTGTCCGATAATGGAAAGAAATTTGAGGGGCTTCTTAACGCGTTCAAAATCCAAAGCGATAAATAAACTCCTTTATATACGTAGAACAATGGATAAGTTGAGGCAACTAATAAAACTATCGTAGATATATTGAAGAAAAATTTGGAAGGGCACAATAAAGTATGGCGCGAACAAGTGCATAATGCAGTATAGTAATATAGAACAACAAGGCAAGAAGCCACATGAATGTCACCCTTTTGTCTAACATATGAAGTAGAGGCGGTACTACCAACTGAAGTCATCATTCCAACAACAAAAAAAGAAGCATGGGAAAATAATCTGAACACAAATTTGATCTTAGCAAAACTGGATGACATATAAGAAAACATAGAAGTCGCTCTGCAACATATGGAGAATTACCATAAAAGATTAGCTCGAGAATATAATAGACGCGTCAGAAAAAGAGAATTCCATCCAGGAGAGCTAGTGTTGAGAGAAATACCGCCCTATCAGATGGGAGGAGACAGAAAGCTAGAGAAAAGATGGGATGGAGCCTACATAATAAAGAAGGTAGCTGGAAAGGGGGTGTATGAGTTAATAGATAAAGAAGGCAGTAACTCGGGACGAAGGATTGATCACCCATGGAATAGATTATATCTAAAGAAGTACTACCCGTAGGCCACGCGGCAGTTATCGCACATCTGAAGAAAACAATTCGCACGCGAATATAATGAAGAATAAGGATTGGTGAAAATGAGTAAATATAAGGATTATTTAGAGCAAGAAGTTATTATATAGGTGAATTGATGAAGAAGAGAAGCTACAGAATTGTACTACAAAAATGTATTAATGAAAATAAAAAATACGTCTTCTTTATACATCTTACATATATCAAGAAAATAACAACAGAAGATAAAATGACATATAACTACAGAAGATAGGCATCCAACTGTGGCGTGCACCCAAGTTTGCATAACAACAAGAGGCAATAATAAGACATAACGCGCGTCATGGTTGGGGAAAACCTAATTAGCATGATTCATGGGAAAGATACACCGACCCTGGAACCTGAGTCATAGATATTTGGGGTGAAATGAAAGCCCATCCAGGAGCGGCGCCTTAGTCGAAAGACCAAGGTGACAAGGTCTCTCTTAAGGAGTGTAGAAACTCGATTAGGGCGCCGAGGAACACGGTTGAGTCAAGAGTGCCTAGGGCGTCTAGAGTATACCTGGCCGCTCTTGGAAAGTCATGATTATGATGCACTCGGTCCTCAAGAAACCCCACTTTAGGTGCGTTCTCATAACCACAATCCATATCGGCGGAGGGATAAGAATCCACGAAAACAACTGATTGTTGCATCACCGGATGGGAAGAGCCCAACCTAACCCGCTAGGGGTGAGATTACTTGAAGGGGAAGTCAGGCGGAGTATAAGGACGTCGTACATCAATATCATGCGGCTTTTTAATCATGGGTGTAATAATACTTGTCTTATTGACGCACCCATACATCTTGTAGAGGCAATAATATGAGAAGTTGATAAGGCGAAATCAATGGGTCATTGCATAAAAATGTAAAGACCGCCTACGATTTTGCCGCACAGAAGCAAATCATATCTTAGGAAAAATAAGACCTTTACTTAAGGAGGCTTAATAATACCTCATGAGAAAAATAAAATCGAAACTAATATTGTTTTGCAGGAAACAATGTAAGAACAAATGACGCACGGACAAACCGCATGATGAGAAGACAAAGAGTATTTCTAACAAGGAGAATAATAAGAGGCATGTATGGGAATAACAAAAAGGAGGTATTATTCTCCTTGTTCAAGACAACCTTATATAAAAGTAGCATAAATAGAAAGGTGCTTCTACATAGTCAAAAATCAGTATCCAAAGTTAAAGTACATCCAGACGCACAAGAGAGGGAAGAAACAAAAAAAGTTAAGCATCATTTGGAGAGATGTTTTGATCTGGTGCAGATGCTTCAGCACCAACCTCAGTAGTAGGGTTAACATTAGGATTTGGACACTTAGGAAGGTCACCAACAGACCCATCCTTTTCATGTTGATCCTCTTGAACAAAATCTTCTTCACTTTTATCATCTCCACCCTCATCCTCTTCGCTATCATAATAGTAATAACTATCAGGCTCAGGAAGCTTCTCATCTTCACCAACATCAAGAGGCTCCACATCTACTAGAGGGAGTGAATTATCGAGGCAAACTTTGTTTGTGAGAGTTTGATCCTTAACATGAGCTTCACGTGTGACACCCTTCTCAGCGTTCCTTATGGCAACTTTCATAAAATTTTCGAGATACAAACACCTCATATTCGCTCTGTCTAGGGAAGAAGAGAGTATCGTCGAAATACGCGTACGTTCTTTATGGGCCTTAGACAAATAAGTCCTTAGCTTGGAGATGGTAGCTTGGTATGAATTCTCAGAAGATACAAAAAAGACGTTTGATTATTACCAGGGAAACAGTTTTGCAACAACAAGACGCAAGTGATTAAATAATACAAATGGACTGAGGCAGTAAACTTAATGTGACTACCTTCCCTCAGAGAAACTAGGTATTGAGATAAAGCGAGACTACTATTTTCCATGTCTTCCATGTGCTTATCAAAATTATCTCCAACTAAACCTTGAAGACGAGATCGAATCTTCTTTTCATCTTGGGAGAGAGATGCATTTTCTTTCACCAAGATGTCATAGGATCCCTTTAATTGTGCGTGATCTTCTCGAAGTTTGTTCATATCCACAGTCATCTTTATCTTGCTTTGAATGATCTTTTTATTATCTGAGGTTAAATCCTTCAGATTTTTCACAACCGCATCATGTTGGCTTCTTAGAGCACCAAGGGATTCCTTCTGGACATCACACGTCTTTTAAAGAACAAGATATTGACGCGTAAACATTGATTTATCACTAGTAAAAGATAGCTTATCTTCAGCAAAGACATGGTTTCATCTGATAGAGTTTGGTTTCTTAAATTAGCACTTAACAATGACCTCGAGAGGTTGGACACTCGGGAACTTTGAAAATCATTATGGTTACATAAATGTAGGTTTTTATTCT
Source organism: Papaver bracteatum (assembly GCA_023529315.1). Lineage (NCBI taxonomy): Eukaryota > Viridiplantae > Streptophyta > Magnoliopsida > Ranunculales > Papaveraceae > Papaver > Papaver bracteatum. The sequence continues at coordinate 316,914 of JAJJWX010004893.1, read as the reverse complement.
TCAAGTTATCAGTTTGGTCAGATAAATATGAATATTCATTAGTTAATTATTCTAATTGATTCTGCAATCTCTCATTATCTGCACAAACATCTACGGCAGAACATTGGTAAGTATACCTTTCCATAACGCGCTTCTGGTTAAGTATTTAAATATATGCGAAGGAGATCAAAATATTAATGCGAACGAAATAAAACTAAGGAGCAATTAAAATAAGAAAGAAAATCGCACCTTTAAGATCTCGATTCTACTTACGAAGACTCTCAAACTCAAAGGATTCAGCTTGTAAAGCAGCTTTCAACTTAGCATTCTCACGATGAAGTTCATGGATAGTAATTTCTAGCTAGATTCAAAAAATCCCTCATCTTGGACTAAGCAGCAGCGAGAATCCTGAAAAATAGCATAATTAGACATAAATATGAAAGTGCGGTCAATTAAAACAGACAAAAAGATGTGATCTAAAGAATAATTACCAAGAGATCAAAATCAAGGTTGACGCTTGGATCAAGCTGGGAGAAGATTTCGAATCTAACAGACTTGTCTGGAGGGAAGTTTCCTAATAACTTGACAAGAACCATCTGGTTGTCTAGAGGAGGTCAGTTCTCCTCAAACACTAACAAACTAACATTAACATAACATTCTTTACCAATCAAAAAAAAAAAAAAACATCACAAATGAGAACTTGAAAAGGGTTAGCAATGGATGAGCGAGCGATATTAATGATTTCCAGAAGAGGCTTGGTATTGGAAGGAGAAGAAGAGGTCACAAGATGAGGAGAAGAGGTCACCACAATATCAACAGGGAAAACGGTGGTGATACCCTCCGAAGCAGGAATGGTATCATCCTCCATTAACGCGGGAATATATGTTGAGGCGGGGATACTCACAAAGGTATAAATATTAGTAACTTTAGTCGGTGCGATAACACCCTCAGAAGTAGGAGCACTGATGGGCTCTGTTGAAGCAGCTTTCTCAGAATGGGTGGCTTTCTCAAAAGACGCAAAGATATTTAAGGAAGCAGAGGTAGCCGCGTCCTTTGAGGGAGAACTAACAACATCACTAAAAGAGACCTGCTGCTGAGGGAGTGGCTTACAATCAAATGGGGGAATAACAAGAGAAGCACCAATTTTAGGAGCACGGTGAACCCTCTTGACTTTTTTCCTTTCACGAACAACCTCGCACTCGGTCTCATTCGCAGAGAAATGCAGATAAAAACATAAGAAACAATATTGTTTAAAAGAAAATAAGGCATTTCATACTACCTTGTCATGCAAAGGCTTCCTCTTGAGAGGTTCATCACCTTTAGAGCCCAAAGAATATTTCGGGTCTATAAATGCAATACAAAGATTACCAGAGGAGGGGGAGATTTTGCTGCAACAAAACCAGTATGGGAATAAAACAATGGCGGATCAACAGTGGCAGTATGAAATTCGAGAAAAATAAAAACAAGATAACAATGGCGGAGAAATACACTAACCTGGGATAAGAATCCATAAGAACAACACCGACAAAATAAAAACTTTGAGAAGATGAAGAAAATCAAGATTTCGAGAAGAGGAAGATGATAAAAATTTACAGAGGATTTGCAGAGCTGAAAAATGAGGAAAAATAAAGAAGGAAAATTTATCTCTCCTCATCTCAGTCAATATATAGACAAAGAGACAACTGGTTGAATTCGGACGTGCCAGTAGAAAGGGGAAGGAAGTCAACACATGTAGACAGTTAAACCGAAATCACGGAAACATGTCGGTAGTTAGGAATACGAAAAGATAAACGAGTGCGGCAAAACACCAAATATAATTTCTTATACCGCTCATTCTCTCAAAGGAACGGTATGAGAAGAGGCAAATGTGGGTACAAAATACCGCACACCTATCAGTTATGCGAAATGATATCCATAAGGAGCGAGTGAAGACGAACGCACACAACCTATTCAGAATGATGCACTAGATGATGTCACTCTAGTCACGATTAAAGTGTGTAGATCTATGCGGAAGTAAAGAATACGTGCAGCAATTGTAAAGTCTACGCGACATTCATGCACATCAGATCCGAATTTGGGGGCTGTAGTAGCAGGATTTCCCACACTACACCCCTATTAAGATCCTATAGAAATCTAAGTGAAACTAGTTGAAGATTGAAGAATTAAACGACACTTTTATTATTTAGATCTCAGAAATGTTTACAGAAAATATTCAAACTCAGAATTACAACTTTCTTTTCTGGAGTTTCTCTCTCCTCAAGATTTTCTCAACTCTAAAAAATACATCATCTTCTCTGGACTTACTTGAACCCTTTATATAGGAAATTACATTAGTGGGTGACAGCTAAGTTTTCCCCTTCTTTCGGATCTGTTTAGCGATCTCATCGTGGTATTTGCAATGTTAATGTTCGCCAACTTCTTTAATCCTCGTGAAACAAAACTCTCATATCATGTCTCTTCAGTCGTTAGCTATTATGAAGCTTCTCTGTGACGCTCGCCAAATGTTGCTGAAGAATCTTTACGACACTCTCGTGAACAATGTCATTCTTGTAGTGGGAGTATTCAACCTTCTTGTGGAAATGTCATTCTTATCACGAGAATATCGTTGTGGCGATATTCTGGTACTACATCTTGCCTCTTCTCATGTCTTTTCTGCGAAGAAGAAACGATCATGAGAATCCTTAACTATCGCAAGAATATCTGAACTTTTTTTTTCTCCGACAATATTCCTCTAATTCAGCTTTCCTTGTTAACACGTGTTGTAAATCTGCCCTTTTGTATTGACACGTCTCACATAATTTACTCCCTTCTTTGCCTATAAAAGGAAGAGTCGAATTTCATTTCTAGTTTTCTTCTCTTAACTTTCTTTCTTCTTTACTTAATATCTTTGATTTTTGTTCTGCAACTTCTTCTCCTTCTCATTCTTCTGCTACTGTATTAATGGAGTCCTCGAGGTATATTTTTGATCATGATATTTTCTTAGATCAAACTTTTTATTTATATTCTTCGATCTTCTCTTACTTAATTCTTTATAACCCCATATTATGTTCTCTTCAGCGGAGCTGCATCTATTTCCCAATCCACGACTCAAAAACCTATTATTCACAAGAAGCCGACTGGAAAAAGGAAAGAAAATTCTGCGAGCAATAAGGTAGTAAGAAACACATTCTATCTCTTAATAACAATATTGTTGCCTCTGTTTCTTATCTAGATTATTGTTTGCAGAATAACGAGGGTAATGCTAATCCTCCTAAAAGATCTCGTCAACTAAATAAGACCTTTGGAAGTAATTTCATCATTCCTCCCTTAATATCTGCGAAAGCTTCACCTACACCTGTGTAATCTGATCTTCCTCCTTCTTCTGGCGAGAAGCTCGCTTTCACTACCACTACCTCTACTGGTTCTTTACCAATTCAAATTGCAAAACCCATCATAACTAAAACTCCCTCTAGCCCTTTACTTCCTTCAAATGTTACTTTCCCAAAAACTCCTCCTTCTGATGATACAACCATTGCTAATGACTCAAATCATCATCTTGTCCTCACTTCTTCTATTTCACCTTCTACATCCCTTCCTTCATCAAATGAGACCATCGCAGGAATTGATGTTGCTTTCAAAATTTTATCTAAAATTCTAAATAATGCTAGAGATTCTTCTACTGACTCTCTCCAAAGAGGAGTTTGCGAAACTCTGCTCAAATATTTTGGCTCAGACAATTCTATTTCACGATCTTCTCTAGAGAATGAAAATGCTGCTTTGAGAAAAAGTATTCAAGATAAGATTTCTGAATGTGAAACTCTAAACCACAAGCTCAACAAATCTGTACTGGATCGCGAGAATCTCGCTAGAAAGATTGATGAGTTAAAAAGTAATCTTCTTTTTGCCTCTGTCCTTTTATATTTTTATTCTATTTCCATATTCTTCGTACTTAATCCTCCCTTTAAATTCTTGGTTTATATATTAGTCTCCAATCGAAATCGTTTCATCGAGAAACTTAAATATGAAACCATAGTTGATGAAGCTCGCATTGAAAGAGATTCTTGGATGGACCAACATAGTAGATTAGATAATCTTTATACGTATTCAGTTGATCAAATAAGAAATCTCACAAATGAGAATAATCAATTATTACAAAATCACAGTTTTCTAAACAATGAGGTTACTCGCCTCTCATATTCGTTATCCAAGACTAATTTGTCTATAGAATCTTTATCAGACAATAATAGAACTCTATCTCAAGAGAAATACAAATTATCATGCTTGTTGGCGATCTCCTCGCAGAAAGTAAACAATCTTCAAGGGATATGTGATGACCAAAAGCAGTATCTCCGCTCTCTTAAAACTAAACTTGACGAAGTAACTAAATCATCTGCTGCTAAAATAGACAAACTTATCAAGGGTAGACTAACTCTTAGTTTGAATGCCAGCAAGCTTCGAGATGAATATTCCCAACTAAAGGAGTCTCATTCCTCATTGTCAAAAGAAAATTCATATTTACGCACCAAAGAAGAGAACATGAAATCTCGTGTAAAAGGCATAGTTGGCGACAAATTTGATGATGCTATGAACCAATAGGAGAACTGCCTCTTTTCATTAGTCCAAAACTTAACTTCGCAAAAATAAGGTAGTCAATTATGACTGCCTCACTTGTTGATTTCCCTTGTCACAATTTATGTTATATTTCGCTTGTTGATATTCTCACGATACATTTATTTCTATAACCTTTCATTATTTTGTTGCTCGCAGAATCTGAAAAAATTCTTCATTCTACTATCACCAATCTTACTAAGGAGCTAGACAGTGTTCGCAAAGAAAACAAGACTCTTCTTCTCAACCATTTAGAAACTCGTGATAAAGCATAAATAAGACTTGATTATCTTGAGTATTTCAAGAATATAGAGATCAGAAATCGTGACAAAGGTTTCCTTCGCCAAGTTCATCTTAGTGCTGAAGTTCTCGTGAACGAAATTTTGATCTCCAACTCTCTTTCTCCTGTATCCGTTCTACCTTTGAAAGTTGACGATGATGAAGTCCCTCTTCCTATGGATAAAGATTTAGAATATCCGTCTTCTGAAGGAGATGTTGAAGAAGACGTTGAAGAAGAAGATGATCAAGGAAAAGAAGAAAACCCTCCAAAAGAAGGAGAAGATCGTAACAAAAAGAACTCTGGCGATGATGTTCGCGATGAAAGAAATATTGGTGATGATAACAATCCTGACAATTCTAAATCTGGTGAGACTACCGCTTGAAGCTTGAGTTCTATTTTTAGTTTCTTTATTTCTTCTTCTTTCTCGCAAATGATATAACCCTTTTTTGAACTATAATATTCTCAAGAAACTTAATGAAATCCTAAATATTTATTCCCTTACTTGCCTCCTCATTAAATTTCTTGAGACTTGTTGAATTCAACTTGTTTCTTGTGATAAATAAATCTTCCCTGCATGCTTAACAAAGAAGAATTAATTTTTGAGATTATTCTATTGGTCTTATTTTGCCTTTTTAATTAAAGGTCTTATTTTGCCAATTTTTTCTTTTTGCGACAAAATCGCAGGACGTCTTTACACTTTCATGTATTGACCCATTGATCTTGCCTTATCTATATTTCTTTATTATATTGCGACAATATGACAAGCCTAAGTTTTCTCGCGAAAACAAAGCCTCGTGACATTGCCGTCTTGCGATGAAATCGCAGGACGTCTTCACATTTGCATGTAAAAACCCCTTGACCTCATCTTAACTTTTTTCTCTTATGGATTTTTGCCTCTGTATAATTTACGCGACAATATGACAGGCCTAAATGATCTTGCGATCTTAGAGCCCCTTTTTTCTCTTAAGACACTTATCAGCTCCCTAATGGAGGGTTCCGCCCTTATCTTCCCCCGGATTTCCCCTTCAAGGAGGGCACATCGGCCATACAAGACTAGCTCCTCCCATCTAGATTTACCAACAACCAGTTGTTTTCGCAGCCTCTTGTCCTTTATGCCTATATGGCTTATAGTTACAAGACTGCACCCTAGGTGGGGTTTTCTTCAGGCCAAGTGCATTGTAGCCAAGACTTACCAAAGATGGCCAGGGTAGGTTCGTCCGTCCCGGGCACCCTTGGCTAAACCGTGTACCTCGGCGCCTTGGTCATACTCTGCACTTCTCGGAAGAGACTCTCAGTCGTCCAACCAGGGTATAACCTTATAAAGTTGGAAATCCGAGATCTCTCTCCCGGATAGGTTTTCTTTAACCCCTACATCTGTATGACTCAGGTTCCAGTAGCGGTATAACCTTATCCCTGAATCATATAAAGAGATACCCCCTTTATAACGTGCTTGTAGGTCTTACATTTGCCTCTTACGAAATTGTACTCGCGAACTAAGTTGCACGCCATAAAGGTTTGTCCCATTCTCTTAATCTCTGCGAAATTTCATTCGCGTTTCTCACGATATTGCTCGCGTAATCTTTAAAATAAAAATAGTCACTGATAATAACCTTTAGTTATGCCAATATTTCTTACCTTACAGCATTTGTCAGTGATAATACCTTTTCAAAAATAGTCTATTACATGGTCTATCAAGTCGTTGGCCAACATCTCTTCCTTCAGGATCCATTAATTTGTATGCCCCATTTCCAATTATTTCTTTAATTAAGTAAGGTCCGTCCCATTTTTTCGCCAATTTTCCACCATTATCTCGTTGATATCTCGGTGTCTCTCGCAGAACTAAATCACCAATTTGGAATTCTCGTTTTTTGACATGTTTGTTGTATTCGCGAGCTAACCTTCGCTGGTAGTTTTCCATATGTTGTAGAGTCTTCTCCCTTTTTTCTTCCAATTCATCTAATTTATGTAAAATCATACCAGCACTTAAATTCCTTTCCCACGCTTCTCTTTTTGTTGTAGGAATAGCAACTTCTGTTGGTAATACACCTTCAACCCCATATGTTAAACAAAAGGGTGACATTCCAGTAGCCTCTCTTCTAGTGGTGTTGTAAGCCCATATTGCATTATGTACTTGCTCACACCATGATTTGTGATACCCTTCTAATTTCTTTTTCAGAATATCTGCGATCGTTTTATTAGTTTCCTCAGCTTGACCATTTGCTTGTGGGTATAAAGGAGTAGATTTTCCACACTTTATCTTAAATTCATTGAGTAGTAATTCTATGTTCTGTCCTTCAAACTGCTTTCCATTATCAGACATCAACTGTGCTGGTATTCCAAATCTGCAGATGATATTCTCGAATATGAATGTGAAAATATATTTATCACGAATATGTTGTACTGCTTTTACTTATCCCCATTTTGTGAAATAATCTGTAGCCACAATGAGGTATCTCCTTTGTACAGAGCCAGGCACAAATGGTCCCACAATATCTAATCCCCATTTTTCGAAGGGCCATACACTTGTTTAGGATGATAGTGGTGCTCCTGGTGCATGTATCTTTTTTCCAAATCGCTGACATTCTTCACAACGCCTTGAATGTTGTTTCGCATCTTCATGCATGTAAGGCCAGTAATACCCTTGCATCTTCATTCTATATTCCAAAGATCTACCTCCTCTATGATTACCAGCATCTCCACTGTGCATCATTTTTAACACCTTTTATCCTTCCTCCCTTGTCAAACATCTTAGCGATGGTCCATTAAAATATCTGCGATATAACACTCCGTCTCTTAACTCATAATTAGTTGCTATGCTTCTTAGTTTGTGTGCTTCCAGTCTATTTCTTGGAGTTTCTCCTTTCTCCAAATAAGCAAGAAGTTCCGCTCGCCAATCTTTGTTTCTCTCTTTTGTTTCTATTTCGCCATTTTCTACAATCATCACATCTTTCTCTCCTTCTTCGTCAATTTCGACGGAATTCCCATCCACATCTTCGTCTTCTTTATTTACTGATGGTAATAAAAGTGTTTGAATTTTTATGCATCTCGCAAGTGGGTTTGTCATCATGCTTGATATGAAGGCAAAAGCGTCCGCAAGCCGGTTATCTTTCCTTGATATGTGCCTCCATTTTATCTTTGGAATTCTCGCAGATAATTCTTCCATGAGTTTCTTGTATTTCTTTAAAGAAGGTTCATTTGTTATATATTCTCCAGTTATTTGACGAATAACCAATTGAGAATCGCTTGTGATTCTAGCATTTTCCAACTTCATTTCTATTGCAAATTTCAAAGCGTGGATAACAGCCTCATATTCTGTCTCATTATTAGTGGATGTAAATTCTAACCTGAATGAGAAAGTGTTTTTTTCTCCTTCTGGTGAAATAAAAACAACTCCAATCCCATTTCCTTCTCCATTAGATGATCCATCCACTAATATCTCCCATCTATTGGGTTCTGTCAATAATTCTTTCGGATCTCCATGTTATTCTTCTGCCTCCATCATTTCTTCCACGGCTTCGTCATTTTCCAAAGGAAATTCAGCTAAGAAATTTGCGATGACTTGGGATTTTGGCAAAGATAGAATTTCATATTTGATATCGAAATGTCCCACTTGTGCATTCCATCTTTCTAGTCTTCCTGATCTTTTTGAATTCTTCATTACCGATTCAATTGGCACTTTTGTTAACACCTTGACCTTATGTGCTTGAAAGTAAATGCGAAGATTGAAAGTTGCATGTACCAATGCTAGGATTAATTTCTCAATCTTTGAATAATTTTTCTCTGCTGAATTGAATGTTTTACTAATGTAGTAAATTGGTTTCTCTATCCCACCATCTACTCGCATAAATACCGCACTTAGCGCATATGTCGTTGTCGCGAGATAAATTAATAACTCTTCTCCTGGTTCAGCTTTCTGTAAAATGGTTATATCCATTAAATGATCTTTTATTCCCTGAAAGGCCTTCTCGCATTCATCTGTCCATCTGAATTTTGTTCCCTTTTTGAGTATATCGAAAAAGTGCTTGCATTTATCATAGGATCGCGAGATGAATCTTCCTAATGAGGCTAACAGCCCATTCAATTTTTGCACATCTTTTATTGTAGCTGGTGTGGGCATATCTCGAATCGCTTGCACTTTTTCTGGATCAACTTGTATTCCTTCCTTTGATACAATATACCCCAGAAACTTTCCTGAAGTCACTCCAAAAGTACACTTGTCAGGATTTACTTTGATATTAAATTGCCGCATTTGTTCAAAAATCTCCTTCAAGTCTTGTACATGATCTTCAGCTTCCTTGCTCTTGATTAACATATCATCTACATATACCTCCAGTGTTTTGTGGATCCACTTTGCAAATACCTTCTCCACCATTCTTTGGTATGTTTCACCAGCATTTCGTAATCCAAAGGGCATTTTTGTATAACAATATAACCCTCGTGGAGAAAAAAATGCAGTATTTTCTTGATCTTCTTCAGCGAGAGGGATTTGGTTGTATCCTTTATATCCATCTAACGAAGATATTATTGCATTTCCCGCTGCTGACTCAACCATTTGGGGAATATCTAGTAGTGGAAAACTATCTTTAGGACAAGCTTTATTTAAATCGGTAAAATATATGCAAATTCTTATTCCTTTATTCTTCTTTGGGACCACCACCATATTTGCAATCCACTCTGGTTACTTGGCTTGCCTTATTATTCCTGCATCAAGCATCTTCTGTAATTCTTCTTCTATCTGAGAATGATATGTTGTTGCGATTTTTCTTATTCTTTGCTTGAACGGCCTTACATTTTTGTTGATTTCTAATTTATGACATGTTACCGATGGATCTATCCCTGGAATTTCATCCATGCTCCACGCGAAAATGTCTTTGTATTCTCACAAAAGATTTATAGTTCTTTCTTCCTCGTCTATCTCCATTCTAGTCCCAATTTTTAGTATTTTAGGTTCTTCTTCACTCCCAACATTTACTTCTTTTGTTGGTTCAGCTGCAGTGTAACTGGCTTTTGGTGCTGGTGTTTTTATGACTCTCGCACGTTCATCTCCTTCTCGCGAAAATTCATTGGGTATTCCTTTTCCCTCTTTTGCTCTTATCGTGTAAATTTTAAATTCTTCTTCTTTTCTTGTTTCTCTCATCAATTTTCTACGAGCTTTTCGCTGCTTAGGACGTTCTTCACAATTTTTTACTTCAATTTGATAGCATGTCTTCGCAAGATCTGTATCTCCTTTAATTTCCCCAATTCCACTAGGCATAGGGAATTTGATACGTTGATGTAAGGTTGACGCTACAGCTTTAATTGCGTGTATCCATGGTCTTCCCAATATCATGTTGTATGGTGATTCCATATCCACCACGCATAATGTTACTTGTGTTTCAATTTCTCCAAGTGGTAATCGTACTATTATTTCTCCTCTTGGTTTTGTTATAGATTTTCCGAAACCATGAATATGATATCTTTGAAATAGACATTTCTTCATCCTTATACCCCATTTTCTTAAAAGCATGATAGAACATTATATCCACAGAACTTCCTGTGTCAACTAGAGTTCTATTTATAGCCCATTTTTCTACAGATTTTATTGACTTTTCCTTCCTTATTGGTATCATGGGTACTGTAATCACCAAAGGAGATGTATGATCTAGATTTTCTTCTAAAACTTCTGTTGCTGTAAATGTGATTTCCTGCTTTTCCCAATTCTTTAATAATGGCGTTTTCTTTACCATCATAATTTTTCTCCCTTCAAAATCACGCTTATGTATCCTCCCCTTAATATTTTCATGAAATTTATCGATCATTTCTCTTGACACTAATTCATACTTCAATTTCCTACAATTTTCTTTAATTCTAATCATTTTTCTTCTGAGTATTTCACCAATCTTCTTCAAAGTTTCCTTGATCTTGAATAATCCCTGTCTTCTTTTTTACCTTTTCTTCGATTTTGCTAATTCAACGTTCCCCTTAGTCGGCGCCAAAATGTAGTAGCAGGATTTCCCACACTACACCCCTATTAAGATCCTATAGAAATCGAAGTGAAACTAGTTGAAGATTGAAGAATTAAACGACACTTTTATTATTTAGATCTCAGAAATGTTTACAGAAAATATTCAAACTCGGAATTACAACTTTCTTTTAAGAGTTTCTCTCTCCTCAAGATTTTCTCAACTCTAAAAAATACATCATCTTCTCTGGACTTACTTGAACCCTTTATATAGGAAATTACATTAGTGGGTGACAGCTAAGTTTTCCCCTTCTTTCGGATCTGTTTAGCGATCTCATCGTGGTATTTGCAATGTTAATGTTCGCCAACTTCTTTAATCCTCGTGAAACAACACTCTCATAACATGTCTCTTCAGTCGTTAGCTATTATGAAGCTTCTCTGTGACGCTCTCCAAATGTTGCTGAAGAATCCTTACGACACTCTCGTGAACAATGTCATTCTTGTAGTGGGAGTATTCAACCTTCTCGTGGAAATGTCGTTCTTATCACGAGAATATCGTTGTGGCGATATTCTGGTACTACAGGGGCTTTATTACACTACAGGAAAAATACTCTTTGCTAAATGTCGTAGAACAACCTATGTTTACAAGTTTTTTCAAAGGAAGGGTCGTAGAAGGGCATCAGTATTACTAACCCCCAGGACCAAAGGGTTACGACAAAAACACAAACGAAAACCCTTTAAGCAAAGCAGTTGTGACACCATTTAGATTTCACAACCGTTTTCTAGATATGTAGTTCATAATCCTATCACAACCAGTCGCAAGAGTTGTTGAAGATAAACAAAATATGAATAAAAGAAAAAGAAAAAAAGAATAGTGTTGAGGGGATTTGAACATGAACCTACTGTGTGTTAGTTCAACCCATCAACCATCCTTACACTTCACAAGTTTTGGGTTTTTGTTCTTTTTTTATTAAAATGTATTACAACCTTTATAAGTGTTGTTGAAGTAAAATATAGGATGTTGGAAAAAATAAGAAGAAAAAGGTTACAGGGATTTGATCCTGAGCCTCATGCGTGCAAGTCCATACCATCAACCATGCCTACACTATCACAACATTGTCAGGTTTGTGGTTTTTGTTTATACTCAGTTTATGAAAACCTTTATAAGAGTTGCAAAAAAAAAATATGATGTTTAAAAATAAGGCTCAGTTACCTGATCCGCAAACAACGCAAAGCCTTCCCTGCAAACAATCACACACATTCTACAATGATAATGCATCTCATTTCATATCTACTAGTTCCCTGGAACTTCATTTCACGGTTCAATACTTTAAGTACCCAATTTCTTCCAATCCACCAAAAAACATAAAAAGAATGGAAATTTTTCAGAAACAATGACAACCCATAGCACCAAATTAATGGTAACTAAACACAAAAAAGAAGACAAATTACTGTGCATATGTAGTTCTCTAACTGTAAATGACCGTACCATCACAACCCATGTCTCCCACTTGTCCGTATCCATAAACATGTTCAAATGCATGTTCAAAGTCATCTGGGATTTGATCATTGTAATCTCCATAATAAACAAATGCTCCATCCTCGTTTTAACCAGGAACAACTTCTTCTTCTAAGTCTGTACCATCATAATCTCCTTTTGATGATGGAAGTACCACGTATTCCATATGTGAACCCTCCAAACTAGAAAATTTCGCTGCCTGGTCTCCTCTACCAGGACGCGCAGCAGTGTGCTTGACAAGATCATTTTTTAGTTGTATGTGCATTTATAGGTTTTTCAGAGATGACATAAATACACGACCATTATTGGTAGGTTCCATAACCGGAACAAGAACAACTCTTCACCAATCCGTATCCCGACGTTCATGCTCGATAATCATGTTATGTAAAATTAGATAACATTTCATAATTAGGTTCAAGTCATATTGTTACCTATACTTACATGGAGATCTGACAATTCTGAATTTACCCTGAAGCACTCCAGAAGCACGCTTGATATCCTTTCTTTTATCCATTTGACACTTCTTGAATCTCTCATAGTCGGGAATGTCCAATGTCTGACAGAAAGCTTGTACAATGTAGTCAACTTTGGATAGATAACATCGACTAAGAAATAACCCATATTGTAGTGGTGACCATTGATGACATAATTGCATGGAGGTGCTACACCCTTTAGCATGTTATCAAAAAGAGGTGAGTGTGCCAACACATTCAAATCATTGTTTGATCCAGGCATTCCTAAAAAATCATGCCAAAACCACAAATCGTATAATGCCACCGCCTCTAATACCAAACTACTATGTTTATCTTTACCCTGGTAAGTTCCTTGCCAAGCTGCCGGATAATTCTTCCATGTCCATTGCATACAATCAACATTACCACGCATTCTAGGAAAACCTCGTTCCGCATTCTCAGCTAGCAACCTCTGAACATCTTTAGGAGTGGTTCACGCAAATATCTTTCTCCAAAAGTCTTGCAAATGGTGTGGAAAAATCTTTTTAGATACTTATATATTGTAGTTGCACCCATACGAGTGTAATCATTAACACTATTAGCTTCTTTACTTTTGCATAAACATTTCATCACGACAACTAATTTCATATGCGGAGAATTCCCCATAGTATCGGTTGTATCTGGACGTTGTTGCCATTCCAGATCAACTTCAAGCAATTTTCCTAACAAATTCTCGAATAAGTCTTCCCTCATGCCTAGACATTATTTGAATTATCTTGAGGTATAACCAGTTCTTGGCGTAAAATAATCATTCATTATTTTGTCATCATGCCACACTCGATCACGCATTATTATACTACGTGTTTGTACCGCTCCCTAGGTACAGGTTGTCTAATAATACGCAATCGTTCATCCAAATTAACATAGTTGTGTAAACATTAGCAAAGATTTCTCTTCTTCATCACTAGAGGTATCCAAATAGATTTCATATTTAACTCTCATATAAGCACGCATTAGACTCATTATGCACCTTTGCAAATAACAAACACGGTATCAATTGGTGTATACCATACATAAATACAAGTAAATCAATGTTATACATCGATATGGTAGTTTACAAACATTTCATTCAACATAAATCAAGACACACAACGATTAATCATGGATTTTTCACTAAATATATGTTTTAATTACATTATTGAACTGCATAATACATACCTAGCCAACCTAATATCAACAATTTTATCAAAATCAAAATCAAATTAATTTGAAACCCTAATATTAGAATCACTCACCTTAGATGATTTTTTGGATGAAATTCGAAATTAAAGAATGGATTTGTTTCACCTTGGAGTAACGATCAAACCCTTTTAATTTAAGCCATCGAATCATAATGAATCAAAGTAAAAGTCAAAAGGGGGTAATAGGGTTTGAAAGGGTTTTAAGAGGATGAAAAACTAGTGAAGAAGAAGAAGTGGGAAATCCGAGCCAGTTTCTGTAGACTAAAACCTATTAAACGGCTACTGAATAGCCGTATTAGTCAAGTATCGTGTAGGGAAGGGATAAGTGGATACCATAGTGAAGTTGCCTTCCTTGTGCTATCCCTTCCCTGCATATAATGGATAGGGAAGGGAGACTAAGCACCATATCCAAGTGCAATCTCGCCCAGGTTCGCATAAGGACATAATCAACCTCCTAACATACTCATATGTACGAATTCTCTCCCTTTTAAATAAAACCAAACCTCGAAAGCCCTAATTCTATTGTTTATCTCTTCTTCGTCGTCTCAGAGGTAAAGGAAACACAATAAATCTTACAAAACCCTAATTTTGTTTTCCATCGTTTCTTAAAGGTTACAATATCCTAACTCTGATTCTTATTTTCATTTCGTAGATCCCATCTCAAATCACAACATCAGAAGGTAAACTTCATTTTCTTAAAATGACCTAATCTTGCCTCTGGTATTCATATTTTACTGTTTTTTCATTAGGGTATGACTGATTCATGTGATTCTTATATACCCATCTTGAGATTTGATGAGAAATAAACATCAATATGTTAGTCTTCGGTTCAAATTTTTGATTTTCCCAATTCCATTCTCAAAATCTGTGATGTTGAGTTGAGTTATTGTGTATTTAAAATTACTCAAGCTTGTTGTGTTCACTGTCTCTCGCTGGTTGTTGAATATTGGATGTAAAACCTTCAATGGTTAAAATTCAAATGTTATCTGTTTCTGCCTAGTTGAATTGAGTGCAGTGTATCACCTAAAATTACTTTAATGGTGGTTCATATATTTTGGTGAAGCTATGTAAGAGAAATTTAGTTTATCGGCAAAGGGGACTTATAGAGAAATTATGAAAATCTAATGTACTGTTGGAATTGCTGTTTTTGATTGTTTGATTTGACTTTTAATTTAGTTAGATTCTGAAATGTATGCTATTATACCTTTGCTATTTTTAGTGTTGAAGATTATATGATATGACAGCTTCGGTGTGTTGGTAGTTAAAAGATTTGAAGCCAGTGAAATTTTATTGGTGGGTGATTTTTCATATAAATTGTATTTGTTTGTGTCATATTTTGTTGTTGTTGTTGTGAATCCTATACCTAGGTGAATCCATGTAAATAAGTTTAGTCTATCTTCGTAGGCAATTTACAGAAAAACTATGAAAACCTAATGTAGTAATGGAACTGCTGGAAGTTAGTACTTCTTGTGATGCATGGGAAAAATCTATCATCTTGATGTTTTTGATTGTTTGTTTATCGTGAATTTCAATTTAGTTGTTAAAGATTATGTGATAAGACATCTTTGATGTGTTGGTAGTGAAAAGATTTGAAACGAGTGAAATGTCATTATTAGGTGATTTTTCGTCGTTTTTCATAGACTTAACGAAAATGGTCTTTTATAACAGGGTAAGTAATGGCTTCACCACAGACGAAGAGTGGCCTCTTTGTGGGGTTAAACAAAGGACACATTGTTACAACAAAGGAGTTGGCACCACGCCCATCTGCTAGAAAAGGAGTAAATATTCAAACCCATCAAACATTGTAATCAGAATGCTTACATGATTTCTTTGTTATTAATTGATTGAAAATGTTAGTGTATTATTGAATGGAGCATGATTTTGCTTATTCGAATAACATCTCGTATGTGAATAATTTTGAAAGCATTTGAGGTGACATGCTGATATGTATCTTGATTTGGTTTTCAGAAAACCAGTAAAAGAGTTCTCTTTGTCAGGAGTTTGATCAGGGAAGTTGTTGTATTTACTCCTTATGAGAAAAGGATTACTAAACTTCTCAAAGTCGGCAAAGATAAGCGTGCTTTGAAAGTTGCAAAGAGAAAGCTCGGTACACACAAGAGGGCAAATAAGAAGAGAGAGGAGATGTCCAATGTTCTTCGTAGGATGAGGTCTGCTGGAGTGGCAGAGAAATGAAAAAATAAAAGTTACAATAGAGTATTTGGAATTCAGTTGTGGTAGTAGTTACCAGTGTCACCACCCAAAACTGTTTTAGTTTTTTTTTCTCCAGCTATGTTTTTGGATTCGGATATTGAAACTCTCCCTTGGTTTTTATGAATTATAGATATACCACTGTTATTTTCCATGTCTTGTAATATTGTTACCATCCATTTGGTGTTAGCAGTTACAGTTTGCATATCTATCATAAATACCACCAATCTGCATTTGGTGTTCCATGCCTTCGACAACGTTAAGTGGTCTTTCTGGATGAAGTCTTGAAATGCATTGGCTTTGGCATAAAATGAAAAATCCCGTTCTCGGTCCTTATCAATGGCACTGCATGCGGAAAAAACCTGTTTTGATGCATATTGAATTTTTTTTTAGGCATACTCATTGATTATCCCATCTAGGGTGGGTTTATAAGGGGTGTCTAGTGCAATTAGTTATATATCCTTAAACAATTTAAATTAGAGTGTCCTTATCCTCAAAATCCTAAAATAAAAAATCAAAATAACCTTTAAACTTCAACATCTTGGATTCCAATTCAATCAAGCAATTAATCAAGCAAAGGAAACACGAATTGAAGTGAGCGATGTTGGAGTGCGAAATCCAAATCTCAATTGCTCTCAGATGTATTTTAGAATGTATTTGTAACAAACCCATCTTGTTTTCGATTGATTTTATTTTGTTTGATCGATAGAATATGATTTCAAAGGTGGAATTAAGGTTTTCAGAAGATTAGTTCGGCTGATCTTGGAATATCAATTTTGAGCCGAACCTAGTATATGATTTAGAGAAACACTATGTTCGGCTAATGCGACTTTGGTAGATTGTGTTCGAATCAGCCGAACCTAAAATTCGACAGTTCCAGAGTGAAGTTATATTAGCCGAACCGTTCATCTGGGTCTTAAAAAATCAATTTTTTAACAGATTCAACATATAACAAGGACATTAAACCTCGTATAGAAGCATACCTCTTATTTGAATCACGCATTTTGGTCACTTCTAATCACTAAAATCTCAAAATCCAATTTTTTTTTTCACTTCTTCTTCTTCTTCCTCTCAAAAATCCCAACTCTTTCACATAAATTTGTTTTCTCTACTAATTTACCACTAATAATTTAATTTTTAATCAATCCTTCAAATTCCTAAGTAATCAAATCTAATCATAATGACACTAATTATGTAAGGGTAGTTATGCCATTATTAAAAAGGGTGGATAAGGGGTGATGTTTTTTATTTAGTGACCCTATTTTGACACTATTTAGTATCCCTAAAAAAAATCAGTATGCCTCAAAACAGGTTTCATGTGGAAAATTCACCAGAGGTCTGTGCAGAGTGAGTGGTGCATGACCATTAGGTCCAATATCACAATTTGATTTGATTACCCCTGTTGCGCCCCCTAAGCTAGCAGCTGACTAATTCAAGAGATTAACTAAATAAGAGGCACTTAAAAACTAAAACATTTACTTAAACAATCAATTAAGAAATCTTCTACAAAACTTAACCCAAAACTAGCCCCGCTCAGAAATATATACATACAAGAACTCCTCTCAAATGATACATATACAATAGTCATTTGGTTTACAAATACAATATGCAATATAATAAACATAGTAAAAGTTAACCAACTAAAGAAATCAACCCTTGAAACTTTCGCTGCGCAACTCTGATCTGTCTCTGAAACTGAAAGTGTGAATGGGTGAGCACATCATCCCTAAAAGGGGTGCCCAGTAGGAATAACATTTAACTTTAAAGTAATCATAAGCAAGATTTGGAAAAAAAATACATGTTTTTCCGAAACATTAAACAGTGACCAAGTCACTGAAGTAAACATACATGTATATGGACAAACTCCTTCTTCAAACAAAGGATAATATTCAATACCAAATTCCGGCATCTAATAGCTATTGATATCACCCATTACGGACGACCCATAATAAGCATAAAAGCTCGAATTCATGTAGGTATAAATGTGAAGGAGCGTGTCCTATATACCATAAGTGGAAATTTTCATTTCCCATACAATTCATAATGAGAAATAAAACATTACAAGTGCTTTCCAAATCATGGAAAGATTAACAAAATCAAAAGAAGTAAAGTAAATAAATTTAAACAAAGCATGGAATGCACACTAAACAATGCATGAGTTTAATAAACAAAGACTTTTGTAAAAGAAACAATAATGTATTCCACCTCTTTTGATGACAAGCCACGCATACCTCAAGATCCACGATCCACTGTCTCATCATTTGAATCGATCGTTGTTAATAGAGTCTAACTGTTAATTACACAAGAACTCTAAGAATCTAGCCAAAATGGCTCACACGAGAATCATACAATTCTATCTAATGGTTCTAAGCCCATTATGGTATCTTATTCTCTATCTTTAACATAACCAAGAGTTTACTAATCCGATTAGGTTGATTCTATAGTTGGTAGCTAAGTCTTATACATATCTACAACCTTGAAGAATAAGTCAAAAGCTAATTCAGACCACAAGCGGTCCAAATTATCAAACTAGTAAAACTAGCCCTAAGCCCAAGTTCACTAATCCAGTCCATTAACTAAGCTCTAATCCATCTAAGTCAACTAACGGTCAATGTTTGGTCAGAAGGACTCCACTCACAGTCAACGTATAAGTCTAGGTCAAAGTCCGGTTAAGGGTTAAAGCCAAGGTCAGGTCAACTGGTCAACAGTCAGACTGGAATCGGTCAACCGTCCAACTCGAGTCAAAACAGGGAACTCGATGAGTCAACTTCGATTCAACTCAGTCAGATTAACTGAGTCGGCTAAACAATCTAGTCAGACATCTGACTGATTCTTGCTTGAGCCTTTGCACAGGCCAAAGAACTCTAATGCACAATCATGGTGTAAAACATAACCTGTTAAGTCTAGAATGATGCAATCAATACAATTATACTAAACAACTTTGAATTCCAATTACGATCAGAAACTATGCCTACCTGCAATTGCAGCATTTCCAAGCTTCTACAAGAGAGGTTCAACTCCATACAATCATCTATTCCATCACTCCAATAACTCAGTCACATAACATATGATTCTCAATTAGTTCTCATTTAATCATTTCCATAAATTCATCACTACTCTGACTCTTCCCTGCATATTATAGTATCACCACATCTAAACTCATATCACCTACAACACCACCACCAACACCATCAGATCAGTTAGCTACCACTATAACTCAGTTCAACATTCAACAATTCCTGTAACTAAGCAACAACCGCAGAGCCACTACTAGGTAACTCAATTCCACCTGCAACAGTTCATTTCTCAACCCCATCTCCACATTCAGCAGAACCCAACAACAGTCCTTGTATTCCACACATCATTCATATCTTCATAACTTGCAACTGCAACTTAAAACAAATATCACCAACCCATTCAAGACTCAATACTAACACCATCTTCAACAACTACAAATTCAGCAAAATCCATCAATTCATAATAACCCATCTCCAATCTTAATATTCACAGACCACCAGTTCTACAAACTTACTTACAAATTCAACAAACTCTAAATTCTAAACTTCAGTTTCATTATATATTCATCATCATCCATAGACTCATAAACCCACTAACTGAAATCAATAGCTTAAGTAAGTTATTAAGATGAAAATTACCTCAAATCAGATTTGCTCAACATCAACCAGAGATAACTCCATAATTCCTTATTAACAGAACTAAACCCCAGCTTCACAATCAACTTCAAAATCCAAATTACATCAAACTCGAAGTACTCTTCATATCTAACCCTAATTCATCCAATCGATCAATACCCATCTCAGATCTTCCCTTCTATAACATCAATTTCATCTTAAAATTCCTCTTTGAACTTCTTGTGAAACCCTAGTTCTTAATTTGGGAAGAACAGAAACCCTAACTTCTATCAGATCTTCTATTCATCCTCTGAACATCTTCATAAAATTAAATTAATAACCACCCTTCCGTCAACATCTAACATAAACTCACAAGCAACATCAAATCTACTCAAACCCTAATTTCGATTTACAACAACTTAATATTCTCCTCTATCCCGTGTTTAACAGACTACAACATCATCACCATCTTCTACTTAATATGCTCTCCCTCATCAACAATCTCTCTCAGACTGAACTCACAATTCTCAGTTCTCTCGCAGACGCAGAACAGGAAGAAGAGAAGAATAATGAAACGAGAAGAAGAAAGGAAGAAGAAGAATGAAAAGAAAAAATAAAAGAAACGAGAGTTAATCTTCTCGATCGGGTGAAGATAAGACCAAGGTTAACACTATTTCACCCACTTGATTCACTAAGGGGATCCCAGGTCGGTCTAATTGTGAAAAGACTATTTTTCCATTTAAATAAATCTGATGATTACTTCTTCGTCTGGTATCCGAATGACACGTTCAGTCCATTCTGCATCAATTTTTGAGACATATTCAATGGTACTAGTTTCGTATCTAGATCGTTGTTATATTAATTCCTATTAACTAACGTTCGTGTTGAACTAATCGAGTTATTACCGGCTAAGACGTCTCTTTACTAGTCTAATAGCGTTGACCAGCTTGAGGGTCTTTACATTCTCCCCACCTTATTCATTTTCGTCCTCGAATATCAAACCATCCTTTTGGTCTTCAAACTCCCCACCTTATAGAAAAATTCCATCACTTGTTTAAGCGCAAACAACATAAAACAAAGCACAAACCTAAAAGTATTTCTACAACTAAAATTTGTGGCTCTAAGTTCAACTACGCAAATTTAATTTCTATCAAATGGGGAAGTCTAAGTTTCCTCTGGAAATTTCTATTTTATAACATATATGTCTCTAACTTCAAGGAAGAATCTTACAAATCTTTCTAAGGTTGAAACTATAAGTTCTCTAAAACAACTAATTAATCCTTCTATGATCGGTCATCTTTGAATGCAGTTGCCCTGTCAAGGTTGGCCAATCCTAACAATGCCTTTTTACGAACAGAGAAAACACAACCTTCACTATTTCCCAGTGCTGGATTAACTAAGTGTTCATTTTATTTTATCAAGATTAGTTAGTCTCTAAACTTTTATCTTAACTGGTGTAATCTGATAAATTTACTTCGTAAATTATTATATAAATATAGTTCACATCATTTTAAGCAATTTAATCATCAAAATTTAATTTAATTATTTTTTTTGTTTATCATTATTTATTTATTTTATCAACATAGGTAATCCCAATTCGATTTTACGTCAATTTATAAAATCTGATATTTTTAACTTTGTTGTAATACCAAATATATAATTTTTAGGTCCATGTACTGTTTAAGAATAACTTAATGTTATAACCATTACTCAAATGTTATCTTCAATGAATTCATTTGTTTATTTCATTATATGACGTGATATAAGTAAATAACCGCTAACAATTTTTCATAATTGCTTGATATTAATATTTTATTATTACAATTTATTTCTTGTTTCTTAGACCGATAATAGTTAATCGTAATCAATCATAATGCTAAGTTTAATTTTATTATTAATACTCGATTTGTTTTCATCTAACTTTATTCCCTTAAATTTATTTTATTGCTAAGTAATCTGTAAATTGTACTATTAATAAAAATTACATATTGCTATTATTGTCCAATAATAATTATCCAAATCAATAACTCTAAATTTTATAGTAATTATCATTATTTAGTATTATTTGCTTATCTTATCAAAGATTATGGTCTTAATTATATTACTATCATTTTCATTATTCTTAAGTTAATAATCCAGTTGATACACTAAGCCTTAATAATGTTCTAATAAATATAACTGTACATTTACGTAAAGATTGATATAATTGATTTTAATTATTCAGATTGAATCTGTAAACGAACTCTTATTAAATATTGGCGTTAGTAATTTAATACGATTTAAATTTGAGTATGCATAAGATTTTGGTATGTCTTCATAATCTTAAAATTTATGTATTAAAAATAAGTATCTTATTCATAGACAAATTTACTCTCGTTTAAGTCTAATTTTGTACTAAGCATTCAAGTATTATAATTATTACATCATGTGTATAATTAGTGATTTAATGAATCATTTATTGGACTAAAAATAATCTGTGGTACAAGATTGTTAACAAGTTTAGTCTCTGTTTTATGCATTACTAGCCCTTAACCCGTGTTGTAATGGCACGGGCCATGATGTTGGTTCATTTTTAATATATCGTATAATTTGTGTCCCGAATACTTATCAGATCCTTATGATTTGGTATATGTTTGTCATAAAAATAGTTGGGATTTTCCTCTCTTTTTTTCTTTATTTTTTCCTTTAATATTTTACCGCCGGAGATTTCCTCAAACAAAAGAAATATAATCTTAACTTCCAGACACTTTTTTATTTAGGTTCATTGCTTATAATGAGATAATGATGTACATGAACATGGAAGTTAAAATATTTTTTGGAAATATGTCGTCAGTAGCGCTCATCTCTGTGAAATCAACTAATCAATATCATCCATAAAAGTCTCCACATGCTCATATTTCGCTCCAGCTGACTCATATATCATGGTCATGTTGTCGATCCTCCAAATAGGCAGAGAATAGTTTGTTTTTTTTTTTTGCGTCAAACGAATGATACAAACTATCCAATGTGACATGATTTTCCTGTAATTTTTCAAAACCCATTAGATGACAATGTTTAAAATGTGTACCCATTACCTTTTCGAAGGGATTGTATATATGCGAACCTCTGCCATTAAATCTTCAACAAAGTATTGTGCCCAGCAATTCATCTTAACGAAGGCTTTGGTAACTTCAAAAGTCTTGGACATTTTGTCACTTCCGTATGTTACTACCTTCACTTGGAATACAATCTGGTGAAACATTACCTCATAAAGAACCTTAAACAAATATGGTATTATGGATCGTTGCTTTCTAGGATTGTAGTTTTAAAAATTGGCCTCTTCAAGTCCCACGTCTTTCTAAGTTTATATATCTTGTTTGTTTTTAACATTTTAGTTAACAATATTATGCTTGTTACTAACTTTAAACTTGATGTCATCTTCTACTGTGAACTTTATGTGATTTCAGAATCGAAATAGTTATACCTATTTCATTCGTATCAAGTAATCTGTTGTATATCCCAACAATTCTTCTACATAATTCCTTTATTTTGCCGTTTCCGGACCATCAGTAGACATTATTGTCAAATGCAATCTATCTAATTTTCGTTGATGTTATGTATTTGCAATGTTCATTTTTATTAAATAAATAGATTGTGGAAAAACTAAAAAAAAAAATAAAGTATTACATCGGGTCTAAGTTACTATATCCAAAATACTCCTGACATCGCTTAGGTGCCTTGTTTCCTCAAAATCCTCATTGAAATCTTGACAGTACATGCAACACCAATCATTTGCGAAGTGAGCTATTTGCGCAAGTGTGGTCAATGTATCCCTTTCCTGTAATAATAATAACAACACGTCAATTTTTTTCAAGGCATCCAGTTGTAAATGGTATGAATCTCATAGATTTGAATTATACCTCAATCTTAGATATCACCTCCTATGCGTGCTTATAGTGTGTAATGTTAGGAAGATAAAAAAAAAAAAAAACAAAGAGAATCTCATTATAAAGGTGATTAAAGGCTTGCATTGCCACTGATGTATCATGTATGTGGATAATTTATATAAGAGTGCGGTCCTTAACGTGAATATGAGCTTGCATATTTGAATCGAATTCTTGGTAACACTAAGACATTTGGGGTATTACTTCAGCAGTTGGTGGTTTGCGTATATTTTTCTCAAATTACATAAATCCAATTCACATCACAGTTCACAAGTGGCCTCTGCTTTGAGCTCACCAAGAAGTTTCGATATATAATGGCCATCATCGCAAGTATTTATCTAGGTGTTAATCAGGTGAGAAATATGTTTCATAAATTATGATTAGTTCATTACAGCGCCAAATATTTGAATAAACTAAACTGAAAAATAATTTTTATTAGTTCATTACAGCACCAAATATTCAAAGAACATATTTGAATAAAATAAACTGAACCATGAACTCTAAATATGCAATTCACATAAGCATTTCCAGTTCATTAGCTTATTCTTTTTTTCTAGGCAGTGCTGTGAAGAACTCTTGGATCAATACCAGGTCTACAAATGGTTTCAAAAGGCTTTTGAATCCAAAAAATGTAATATTTATTTTCTTTGAAATACAGATTTCCTAAATTATCGTATATTCAATTTTTGGTTTTATCTTACTGTTTCTTATTGTTTTTGTTAATATTTTTATTTTATTTTGCAGGTAATCATAATGAGAAGAAGCTATGTCTTCAATGTAAGGGTTTCTTCTTACTTCTCATTTGTTTTCGTTTGTGTGTTTCAAATTTGAGGTATTCCATTGTTTTGCATTTTCAATCAACGCTCACTTTACTAATGTAACGCTCATGTCAAATGATTTAGGGTCTTGGAGCTGCAAATTTCTATCAGGTCCATGGATACAATATTCTCATGAGCTATTATGTCAAATGTTTTGCTTCTAAGGTATCTCCCATTCTCGCTAATCATAAGCTATTCCATTTTGGCCATTTCATGTTTCCCATTGATGCACTGTAAATGTGTGCATCTAACTACAATTTTTCATTGTCGATATCCATTCTTTTTGCAGGTGTGTACCAATTATCGACACCTGCAGAATTCCATCTAAGAAATACTCATGTCTATTCGAAACCGTGAATGGTTTCCTCATACTTATATAGGTTATCACTCAAAGCTAGGATTTTTTTAATTTATTTTTTAGAGGCGCATTTTTCATAAAAAGGGATACATTTGAGTTGTAGCTAATTCAATTGATAATACAATTTTCATTGATTTACATAAATATTTTTTGTCTGGGTGCCTAAAAGGAAAAGTAAAATATTATGTAAATATAATAGTCGACCCCCGTGCCGTTACAACACGGGTTAAGACTATCAAAAGTAAAGAAAAATTGACGTAATATTTGGGGTTTCTATCAACATCATGTTCCGTTACGGCACGGGTTAAGCAGAGGGCGAGACTCGACACATTAATTTTTGTTAAATATTTTATCTTTATATTCTCAAACTTTGATATATTGCTAAATATTTTATCTTAACTTTGTTGTTATGGATTTTTAAAATATTAGGTTTTTGCGTACATGATACCGTGGTTTTGGATTGAACTTAACATTTTTTTTTTATTTGAACACTACAAGCTTCATCAAACTGGATTAAATTTGTAGTTGTGGACTTGAACGACGATCCCTTTTTATTTATTTATTTATTTTTATTTTTTGTTTTCTCAAAAAAATATTTGCACTCATTATATAATAGTTATTGTTTTTACGATCTTTAACATGTTATTTAAGGTTATCAGAGAGGCGGGAGGAGTAGATATAAATTCATCTTTGAAAAGACAAAGAACTAAAGACAGGGTAGTTTTAGTGATCGACAACGACGTTAGGTTAATATAATCTCGTCATGAATTTACAAATAAAACAATATAGCGAAAAATAGGTGGCGTACTTTCATTGGCTAGGACATGAACAAAGAGGAAAATACGGGACATGTGATCTGACCCCGTTACATGCATCTTTATTCCTGATCACAACCATCACGTTACGTTTAATAGTTTCAATTGAGGTAATTTTTAGTAAAATTATTTATTAACGAAATTATATGTTTATTAGATTAATCAAGGGAAATGAAAATTTAATAAATCATTCATCATAAACAATTAATAAGACCCCAATTAATAAAACACTAATAATATCATTTAAGAAATTAATGGAATATGCATTTATTAATTTAATTAGTAGAAATAAAAATTAATAAACCATTTATTATGAGCAATTAATGAGACAAAACCAATTAATAAAACACTTAAACTAACATTAAAGCTGAACAACCCACAACCGTAGATTTATCTTTGCCAAGATTAAATCCTGGCCACCACTCAGATAGGCTAAGTTAGCCTAACTGTGCTTTATAAGGGAGATATGACCTCACGTTCTTAATCTTAATTAACGTTCTGTCTTAAATGCAAAACATATACTTCTAATTTTTTATTTGTTAACTTTGCAAAACTTATACATAGATAATCACTTAGCTATTTAATTCTAATCATTATTTTATCACTATATAATGTTAATGAGATTCTAATTTAAGTTTTGCTCAATATATTACTAATTTAAATTCTAACAGTTTAAGTTTGTCATATTAATTTTCCATTTCAAAAGATGGTTAAATCTACAAATTTATTTTGTTTTAATTTCTAATATTACACCAAGTATCTGAATACTATTATAACTACTTCATGTATATTTGTTTTATTTTACAGATTTATTGGATCATTTATTAGATTAAAGATAATTTCGGTATAAAGTTACTAACTAATTTAATCTTTTCATTTTATATATTATATATTATATATATATATCCTCGTTTTCTTAAGTCTAACGCCTAATTAGCATTATATTTTTTTATTTATTATTATTATAACATTGATGATTCAACTATTATTCTAACTATTCTTACGATATTATTAAATCCCAAATATATTATTAAAATTTATGTAATTATAATTTGTTTACTCATCATGTAAGTCAATGCGTTTCGTAAGTTTCAATGTGATTTACAAAATCTATCAATAATACTAATCTCACTATATTATTATAGTACTAGCCCTTAACCCGTGCCGTAACGGCACAGGCCATGATGTTGGTTCATTTTTAATATATCGTATAATTTGTGTCCCGAATACTTATCAGATCCTTATAATTTAATATATGTTTGTCATAAAAATAGTTGGGATTTTCCTCTCTTTTTTTCTTTGTTTTTTCCTTTAATATTTTACCGCCGGAGATTTCCTCAAACAAAAGAAATATAATCTTAACTTCCAGACACTTTTTTATTTAGGTTCATTGCTTATAATGAGATAATGATGTACATGAACATGGAAGTTTAAATATTTTTTGGAAATATGTCGTCAGCAGCGCTCATCTCAGTGAAATCAACTAATCAATATCATCCATAAAATTCTCCACATGCTCATATTTCGCTCCAGCTGACTTATCTATCATGGTCATGTTATCGATCCTCCAAATAGGCAGAGAATAGTTGTTTTTTTTTGCGTCGAACGAATGATACAAACTATCCAATGTGACATGATTTTCCTGTAATTTTTCAACACCCATTAGATGACAATGTTTAAAATGTGTACCCATTACCTTTTCGAAGAGATAGTATATATGCGAACCTATGCCATTAAATCTTCAACAAAGTATTGTGCCCAGCAATTCATCTTAACGAAGGATTTGGTAACTTCAAAAGTCTTGGACATTTTCTCACTTCCGTATGTTACTACCTTCACTTGGAATACAATCTGGTGACACATTACCTCATAAAGAACCTTAAACACATATGGTATTATGGATCGTTGCTTTCTAGGATTGTAGTTTTAAAAATTGGCCTCTTCAAGTCCCACGTCTTTCTAAGTTTATATATCTTGTTTGTTTTTAACATTTTAGTTAACCATATTATGTTTGTTACTAACTTTAAACTTGATGTCATCTTCTACTGTGAACTTTATGTGATTTCAGAATCGAAATAGTTATACCTATTTCATTCGTATCAAGTAATCCGTTGTATATCCCAACAATTCTTCTACACAATTCCTTTCTTTTGCCATATCTGGACCATCAGTAGACATTATTGTCAAACGCAATCTATCTAATTTTCGTTGATGTTATGTATTTGCAATGTTCATTTTTATTAAATAAATAGATTGTGGAAAAACTAAAAAAAAAAACATAAGTATTACATCGGGTCTAAGTTACTATATCCAAAATACTCCGGACACTGCTTCTGGTGCCTTGTTTCCTCAAAATCCTCATTGAAATCTAGACAGTACATGCAACACCAATTATTTGCGAAGTGACCTATTTGCGCAAGTGTGGTCAATGTATCCCTTTCCTGTAATAATAATAACAACACGTCAATTTTTTTCAAGGCATCCAGTTGTAAATGGTATGAATCTAATAGATTTGAATTATACCTCAATCTTAGATATCAACTCCTATGCGTGCTTATAGTGTGCAATGTTAGGAAGATAAAAAAAAAAAAAGAGAATCTCATTATAAAGGTGATTAAAGGCTTGCATTGCCACTGATGTATCATGTATGTGGCTAATTTATATAAGAGTGCGGTCCTTAACGTGAATATGAGCTTGCATATTTGAATCGAATTCTTGGTAACACTAAGACATTTGGGGTATTACTTAAGCAGTTGGTGGTTTGCGTATATTTTTCTCAAATTACAGAAATCCAATTCACATCACAGTTCATAAGTGGCCTCTGCTTTGAGCTCACCAAGAAGTTTCGATATATAATGGCCATCATCGCAAGTATTTATCTAGGTGTTAATCAAGTGAGAAATATGTTTCATAAATTATGATTAGTTCATTACAGCGCCAAATATTTGAATAAACTAAACTGAAAAAATCATTTTTATTAGTTCATTACAACACCAAATATTCAAAGAACGAATTTGAATAAACTAAACTGAACCCTGAACTCTAAATATGTAATTCACATAAGCATTTCCAGTTCATTAGCTTATTATTTTTTTCTAGGCAGGTCTTGTGAAGAACTCTTGGATCAATACCAGGTCTACAAATGGTTTCAAAAGGCTTTTGAATCCAAAAAATGTAATATTTATTTTCTTTGAAATACAGATTTCCTAGATTATCGTATATTCAATTTTTGGTTTTATCATACTATTTCTTATTCTTTTTGTTAATATTTTGATTTTATTTTGATGGTAATCATAATGAGAAGAAGCTATGTATTCAATGTAAGGGTTTCTTCTTACTTCTCATTTGTTTTCATTTGTGTGTTTCAAATTTGAGGTATTCCATTGTTTTGCATTTTCAATCAACGCTCACTTTACTAATCTAACGCTCATGTCAAATGATTTAGGGTCTTGGAGCTGCAAATTTCTATCAGGTCCATGGATACAATATTCTCATGAGCTATTATGTCAAATGTTTTGCTTCTAAGGTATCTCCCATTCTCGCTAATCATAAGCTATTCCATTTTGGCCATTTCATGTTTCCCATTGATGCACTGTAAATGTGTGCATCTAACTACAATTTTTCATTGTCGATATCCATTCTTTTTGCAGGTGTGTACCAATTATATACCTGCAGAATTTCATCTAAGAAATACTCCTGTCTATTCGAAACCGTGAATGGTTTCCTCATACTTCTATAGGTTATCACTCGAAGCTAGGATTTTTTTAATTTATTTTTTTGAGGCGCATTTTTCATAAAAAGGGATACATTTGAGTTGTAGCTAATTCAATTGATAATACAATTTTCATTGATTTACATAAATATTTTTTGTCTGGGTGCCTAAAAGGAAAAGTAAAATATTATGTAAATATAATAGTCGACCTCCGTGCCGTTACTGCACGGTTAAGCCCTATCAAAAGTAAAGAAAAATTGACGTAATATTTGGGGTTTCTATCAACATCATGTTCCGTTACGGCACGGGTTAAGCAGAGGGCGAGACTCGACACATTAATTTTTGCTAAATATTTTATCTTTATATTCTCAAACTTTGATATATTGCTAAATATTTTATCTTAACTTTGTTGTTATGGATTTTTAAAATGTTAGGTTTTTATTATACATGATACCGTGGTTTTGGATTGAACTTAACATTTTTTTTTTATTTGAACACTACAAGCTTCATCAAACTGGATTAAATTTGTAGTTGTGGACTTGAACGACGATCCCTTTTTATTTATTTATTTATTTATTTTAATATTTTGTTTTCTCAAAAAAATATTTGCACTCATTATATAATAGTTATTGTTTTTACGATCTCTAACATGTTATTTAAGGTTATCAGAGAGGCGAGAGGAGTAGATATAAATTCATCTTTGAAAAGAAAAAGAACTAAAGACAGGGTAGTTTTAGTGATCGACAACGACGTTAGGTTAATATAATCTTGCCATGAATTTACAAATAAAACAATATAGCGAAAAATAGGTGGCGTACTTTCATTGGCTAGGACATGAACAAACAGGAAAATACGGGACATGTGATCTGACTCGGTTACATGCATCTTTATTCCTGATCACAACCATCACGTTACGTTTAATAGTTTCAATTGAGGTAATTTTTAGTAAAATTATTTATTAACGAAATTATATATTTATTAGATTAATCAAGGGAAATGAAAATTTAATAAATCATTCATCATAAACAATTAATAAGACCCCAATTAATAAAACACTAATAATATCATTTAAGAAATTAATGGAATATGCATTTATTAATTTAATTAGTAGAAATAAAAATTAATAAACCATTTATTATGAGCAATTAATGAGACAAAACCAATTAATAAAACACTTAAACTAACATTAAAGCTGAACAACCCACAACCGTAGATTTATCTTTGCCAAGATTAAATCATGGCCACCACTCAGATAGGCTAAGTTAGCCTAACTGTGCTTTATAAGGGAGATAATTAGATTGTTTACGTTTTCATATTTTTTAGATTAATTATTCTCAAATTCTTATTAGTTAAAGTACTGGTGTACCCTACAAATTTTATTTCATTACATACAAACAAACAAACAACCAAACAAACAAACCAATCAATCAAACAATTCTTTTAATTATTAATAGCTTTTAGCGATTAATATTTATCTCACAACCCAACCCAGTTCTAAACTATTCGAGTTCACTAACTGGCACTGGCTATTCCCATTAATTCTCATATAATATCTAATAGTGAGCTCTGATACCAACACTGTAGCTCCCCCTAAGCTAGCAGCTGACTAATCCAAGAGATTAACTAAATAAGAGGCACTTAAAAACTAAAACATTTACTTAAACAATCAATTAAGAAATCTTCTACAAAACTTAACCCAAAACTAGCCCTGCTCAGAAATATATACATACAAGAACTCCTCTCAAATGATACATATACAATAGTTATTTGGTTTACAAATAAAATATGCAATATAATAAACATAGTAAAAGTTAACCAACTAAAGAAATCAACCCTTGAAGCTTTCGCTGCGCAACTCTGATCTGTCTCTGAAACTGAAAGTGGGAATGGGTGAGTACATCATCCCTAAAAGGGGTGCCCAGTAGGAATAACATTTAACTTTAAAGTAATCATAAGCAAGATTTGGAAAAACAATACATGTTTTTCTGAAACATTAAACAGTGACCAAGTCACTGAAGTAAACGTACATGTATATGGACAAACTCCTTCTTCAAACAAAGGATAATATTCAATACCAAATTCCGGCATCTAATAACTATTGATATCACCCATTACTGACGACCCATAATAAGCATAAAAGCTCGAATTCATGTAGGTATAAATGTGAAGGAGCGTATCCTATATACCATAAGTGGAAATTTTCATTTCCCATACAATTCATAATGAGAAATAAAACATTACAAGTGCATTCCAAATCATGGAAAGATTAACAAAATCAAAAGAAGTAAAGTAAAGCAATTTAAACAAAGCATGGAATGCACACTAGACAATGCATGAGTTTAATAAACAAAGACTTTTGTAAAAGAAACAATAATGGTTACAAAAGAGTAAAATGTATTCCACCTCTTTTGATGACAAGACACGCATACCTCGAGATCCACGATCCACTGGTTCATCCTTTGAATCGATCGTTGTTAATAGAGTCTAACTGTTAATTACACAAGAACTCTAAGAATCTAGACAAAATGGCTCACACGAGAATCGTACAATTCTATCTAATGGTTCTAAGCCCATTATGGTATCTTATTTTCTATCTTTAACATAACCAAGAGTTTACTAATCCGATTAGGTTGATTCTATAGTTGGTAGCTAAGTCTTATGCATATCTACAACCTTGAAGAATAAGTCAAAGCTAATTCGAACCACAAGAGGTCCAAATTATCAAACTAGTAAAACTAGCCCTAAGCCCAAGTCCACTAATCCAGTCCATTAACTAAGCTCCAGTCCATCTAAGTCAACTAACGGTCAACGTTTGGCCAGAAGGAGTCAACTCACTGTCAACGAATAACTCTAGGTCAAAGTCCGGTTAAGGGTTAAAGGCAAGGTCAGGTCAACTAGTCAACAGTCAGACTGGAATCGGTCAACCGTCCAACTCGCGTCAAAACAGGGAACTCGATGAGTCAACTTCGATTCAACTCAGTCAGACTAACTGAGTCGGCTAAACAATCTAGTCAGACATCTGACTGATTCTGGCTTGAGCCTTTGCACAGGCCAAAGAACTCTAATGCACAATCATGGTGTAACACATAACCTGTTAAGGCTAGAATGATGCAATCAATACAATTATACTAAACAACTTTGAATTCCAATTACAATCAGAAACTATGCCTACCTACAATTGCAGCATTTCCAAGCTTCTACAAGAGAGATTCAACTCCATACAATCATCTATTCCATCACTCCAATAACTCAGTCACATAACATCCGATTCTCAATTAGATCTCATTTCATCATTTCCACAAATTCATCACTACTCTGACTCTTCCCTGCATATTACAGTATCACCACAGCTAAACTCATATCACCTACAACACCACCACCAATACCATCAGTTCAATTAGTTACCACTATAACTCAGTTCAACATTCAACAATTCCTGCAACTAAGCAACAACCGCAGAGACACTACTAGGTAACTCAATTTCACCTGCAACAGTTCATTTCTCAACCCCATCTCCACATTCAGCAAAACCCAACAACAGTCCTTGTATTCCACACATCATTCATATCTTCATAACTTGCAATTGCAACTTAAAACAAATATCACCAACCCATTCAAGACTCAATACTAACACCATCTTCTACAACTACAAATTCAGCAAATTCCATCAATTCATAATAACCCATCTCCAATCTTAATATTCACAAACCACCAGTTCTACTAACTTACTTACAAACTCTAAACTCTAAACTTCAGTTTCATTATATATTCATCATCATCCATAGACTCATAAACCCACTAACTCAAATCAATATCTTAAGTAAGTTATTAAGATGAAAATTACCTCAAATCAGATTTGATCAACATCAACCAAAGATAAATCCATCATTCCTTATTAACAGAACCAAACCCCAGATTCACAATCAACTTCAAAATCCAAACTTCATCAAACTCAAATTACTCTTCATCTCTAACCCTAATTCATCCAATCGATCAACATCCATCTCAGATCTTCCCTTCTATAACATCAATTTCATCTTCAAATTTCTCTTTAAACTTCTTGTGAAACCCTAGTTCTTAATTTGAGAAGAACAGAAACCCTAACTTCTAACAGCTCTCCAATTCATCCCCAGAACATCTTCATAACACTAAATTAATAACCACCCCTTCCGTCAACATCTACCATAAACTCACAGGCATCATCAAATCTACTCAAACACTAATTTCGATTTACAACAACTTAATCTTCCTCTTCATCCAATGTTTAACAAACCACAACATCATCACCATCTACTACTTAATATGCTCTCCCTCATCAACAAGATCTCTCAGACTGAACTCACAATTCTTAGTTCTCTCGCAGACCCAGAACAGGAAGAAGAGAATAAGAAAGGACGAAGAAGAATGAAGAGAAAAAAAGAAAAGAAACGAGAGTTAATCTTCTCGATCGGGTTAAGATAAGACCAAGGTTAACACTATTTCACCCACTTGCTTCACTAAGGGGAGCCTAGGTCGGTCTAATTGTGAAAAAACTATTTTGCTCTTTAAATCAATCTGATGATTACTTCTTCGTCTGGTATCCGAATGACACGTTCGAGTAGTCCATTCTGCATCAATTTTTGAGACCTATTCAACGGTACTAGTTTCGTATCTAGATCGTTGTTAGATTAATTCCTATTAACTAACGTTCGTGTTGATCTAATCGAGTTATTACCAGCTAAGACGTCTCTTGACTAGTCTAATAGCGTTGACGAGCTTGAGGGTCTTTACAACCCTTATACAAATTTAAGGGGTGCCTCAAATTTCAAATAAGACAAAACACCTCGTACCTCTGGAATGGTACGCTCCCAATTAAATTGGTAACCCCTATTATCAGTCACACTAAATTTAATGTGTATGCAAAAACAACGAGTCCAAATTTGTTCACACTCCTCTAACGAGTGTATATTTCACATAGTCTTCTGATTGGTTGATTATTTAACTGATGACCTCATTACCCTCCATGTTTAGAATCACTGCCCTCGTTACATAACTCCCAAAATATAATGAATGGTTGGCATTAAAATGCTTCAAAAATTCTTTACACACCGAGCGGTGTGTACTTCGGAGAGAGAGTGTGAGAGAGAAAAAAAACATGGGTCCCACTAATAGCCCACCACCCTGCTAACTCCTCCCCAGGGCGCCCCTAACATCCCTTGGATTTCCTCGATGTGCACATCACGGTGCACACCGCTCGGTGCATGTAGCAAAGCTCAAAATGCTTAATGCACACTAGTTAAGGAGTGTCCACAAATTTGCACCACCTGGCGCAGTACATGACATATCAAACGAATCGGTAACACGTGGCACAGTAATTAAAGTTGACAGGATTTACGAGACGAAATGAAAGCTTATAGAGAACAGAAATTCTCGTTGAACCGAGAAAAAAACAATGAAAAAAAAACCGCCTCTCACACCCCCTCCCCTGCACGTCTCCCGAGGGGCGAACCCTACTGGGACCCACCAAAAAAAAAAACTTTTGGAAGAGGCGGTTTTCCCCTTGTTTTTATCTCTCTGTTCGTTTAGAACCACTGTATAGAGAATCTCTGTTTCTTTTCCCCCCATTTCAATCTGGCGAAGAAGAAGAAGCGTCAGCAGTTTGAAACAAACCAGTAGTAAAAAGTAAGTTATTTCTCGCTCTCACTCTGTTTAAGTTTGTCTTTTGATTTCTAGGGTTTATACTATTTGGGGGTTTATGGGGGTAAAAGCGTGTCTTCATTTTCTTTTGTATGTCAAGTATTGTTATTTTCTTTGATTTCTAGGGTTTATTACCTAAAAGGGGGTTTAGTTATTAGTTACTGTTTGTGGGGTTTATTGTGTACTTTTGTTTATGGGTTGGTTGTGTTCTTTTGATGATGGGTTTGATTTTTGTTGTTGTTCTTGTTCTTGTTATGATGCTAATTGGGTGAACTTAGGGTTTTGATTTCTACTCTATTGGATTGCTGGTTGTGGGTTTGGGTTCAACTAGGGTTTTTTTCTGTTCCTTCATTCTTCAAAATGTTGCTGAGAAGAATCTTATTCACAAATTTGGAAGTCTCCAACGTATTCCCCTGAATTAGAATTCAGGATGATAGAACATCTCTAATTCCTTCGCCTAGTTACATCAAGAAACACGCACTTGTCTAAATGGTTATTTTGAGGCCCGAAAGATGCAAAGCAGAAAATTAGTCTTAAGATTGTGGGAACTATTTCAAATTTGTGAAATTAGCATTTTAACTGTTCAAAATCCTTGTTTATTTCTTGTAACGGACCTGGCAGCAAACTTGATTTTGTGTTGGAAACCATGCGACCTCATCTGTGTCTATTTTAGTGCCTTACTCTAAAGCAATGATATACCATTGAGAATGGTGGGTACAAACTGGTGCAACCATGTATGTGGGTTCTTTATCAACGGTTATTCTCTTGACTCATAAGAAAAATACTGGCAATCGTTGTTTGTTTAGAAAAATTAGAGTCCTTTGTGATGAAAGCTAGTGGTTTTAGACAAACCCTTTTGGTAGTTTTGGTTCATATGAGTGAATTTTGCTCTTTTGATTTCTTCTTTTATTTGGTACTTAGGGTTTAATAGTGGAAACGAATACCACATAGGAAGTGATCAAAATTTGTTAATTAGATGATGAAACACAATGAGTAACTTTAATTTGGTAGGCCCAGAGAAAAATTAATCAATTTTGAAACACTTGCTTAGGCTTTGGAATAAGATTAATTGAGATTGTTTTGAGTTTTGAGTTTTGCGTTTTGAGAAAGTTCTCATACGAAATGGATATTGGATGTCGTACGTACACTGTTAGACTCTGAGTAATTCTTCATATGTTTAAGCTTTTGTCTACTTTTTCCTTTGCAGAATTAGGCTGGTTGCAGTTGCCACGCAGAAGTTCATTGCTGAGGTTGCCACCGATGCCCTTCAGTATATCTCTCAACCTCTTTATAATTTTATTGTTCTGTTTTGTTGTAACACGCGCATACGTTTTGGTTACTTACATGAGAAAAACTGTTATAACATCTCTTGATGCTGATTTGTTCATTATGCATCGCAATCCAGGCACTCTAAGGCAAGGCAGTCTGCAGTAGTCAAAGATAAGAAACAGCAAAAGGTGTGTTGAAGTTGTAGTTTTGGTGTCGACCCCTTGTTTTATATATAATTATTTTGAATGCTGGCTAGTGGCCACTCTATTTGTATGTATGGATAACCCAACTTCTTGCTGATGCAGGACAAACGCCTAACCTTGACGATGGATGATCTCTCTAAGTCACTACGTGAGGTAAGCAATTTAAACTCTATACGAACATGTCATGCTGCAAAAAGATTGCTAAACACTATCGTACATCACTCCACAACATATGTTGGCACAGCTTTCCCTTAATCATATCATGACCTTTTTCTGTAGAAGTCGACATAGAAATTTTGCTTTGACATGGCATCCACAAATCCTTACCCATTTTTCACGTTTGATCTGATCTGTCATCCATGGAAACTCTGCAATTTTTGTGAATTTTCCAGTGCTTAAGATATTCTCACTTGTCTGCTTTATGTAAGATTTTGCCACTGCGGTCTTGTTGTAGCTTA
Source organism: Papaver bracteatum (assembly GCA_023529315.1). Taxonomy (NCBI): domain Eukaryota; kingdom Viridiplantae; phylum Streptophyta; class Magnoliopsida; order Ranunculales; family Papaveraceae; genus Papaver; species Papaver bracteatum. The sequence continues at coordinate 279,843 of JAJJWX010004893.1, read as the reverse complement.
TCCTGCTTTTGTTGAATAATTATTGTTCATGCCTGCTACATGAGTTAATCAAAGAAACTAGTCTAGGACTCTAGGCATCCTTTTCAGTTGTCACACCTCACTGGCATACCGTGTATTACCGTAAGAATGTAAAAATCTTGAGACTGAAATGAAGTCTGCATAAAAACAGAGCACAACTCTATTAGTACACAAAGTGACATGAGGTTAGAAGAATCTCCAATAGTACTAGGCAGTACAAAAGTGTTATTTTTCAAACCTATGAAAGGTAATGAATGGAAATACTAAGGTATACACAGTTTTGGAATCAACTGAAGCACTGGCAGGTTGTATTAGATCTGTCACATGGCAACCTATAGCCATGGTTCATCAAGGTTAAGCTCATAATTTGCTCAGAGAATCTGATAACTTTGGTATCCTTGAAATGTTAATTTTAGTTTGCTTTTGATTTCTTGTTTGTTGGTTCTTGGCTGCTTTTATCTCCAAATACTCTCCCTAGCTTAAATTTTCTACAATTGGAACCACAACTGTCTAATATTGGTTGAGGTGGTTTAACCTTTCAAGTCAAGTCTCAAAAAAAAAAAAAAAAAAAAAAAAAAAAATGGTTGAGGTGCATTGTGTTCTGGAAGAGAACACAATTCTGGTGAGAAAAGTGTGGAATTCTATACTATATTACAAGATAGGCCCATGAAAACTAGCTGTGAAGCATCATGACAGTGAGGTTTTTTGAATTTCCACTGTATCCAGTGCAACTGGTTTTGAATTTACACGCCCAGCAACATGGTCTATCATGGGCATAAGCACCATGGTCTATCATGGTTTTGTATTTGTTTCAGTCTCAGTTTCAGTGTTTCTCTTAAGTTGATTATGGCGTCGAAACATGTTCATATGAATTGTCATAGGTATTGCGTAACTAATGCATTTGTTTGTCTTGCTCTGTTTACAACCTCTTCTTCCAGTATTTTGTTCTTATGGAGTTATTTTCAAGTATAGTTGTATTTTCTTTTACTGCATCTTTAGATTGAGTGGGTGTTTAAAGGGGAGATATGGAATACTGACTTGGCTGAACCAGTTTGGTCAGAAATTTTGGAGAAATTGGTCTATGATGTAGTTGGAAAAGTTAGGATTCTGAATTCAGGGGAATTTGGTTGGGAAGGAAGTGGCGTAATTGGATGTTCTGTGCAGGAGAGTTCAATAGTGATCTTTACCTGGGCCTTAAGTGATTTGTTTTCGAGCAATAAGGTTAAACAAACTTAGGTACAGAAAATACTGGCAATCGTTGTTTGTTTAGAAAAATTAGAGTCCTTTGTGATGAAAGCTAGTGGTTTTAGACAAACCCTTTTGGTGGTTTTGGTTCATATGAGTGAATTTTGCTCTTTTGATTTCTTCTTTTATTTGGTACTTAGGGTTTAATAGTGGAGTAATTTTGAGATGCTGCATTTTAGATGATTGATTGACATGCTGTGATGAAACAAGTGTAAGCTGGAACGGATCCTTGACGGTGAATGGATTCAAGATAGTGTTTGTCGTGATCAAGCATGATTTTGATTTCTTAAGATGGAAATAGGTATTCTGTTTTGATTTCTTATGTGTGAATTGATCATAATACATAAAAAATCATTGAATGCTCTTCTAGATTAGACCACAGTGTACATGTATGAAAACAATTGTTGTTCTGAAACATTTTGGGTAGAAATTAAGAAAGGGAAACTTGAATGATCTTCTCTGTGTTCGTTGATGTTGGCTTACCACTTCTAACAAAGGGACATAACTCTTGTCAAGAGATGCCAGTTCCAATCATTTGAGCTGTCCTATCTGTTTTAAGCATCTGCATTTTTTGGGGGACACATTTTGTTCCTGTTTTTATTATGATGGTGTGTTTTTATGGGTTTGCTTATGGCCAACACCGTGTTTTTTGTCTCAGATTTGAATTCGAGGTGGTTCGGTTTCTTCTACTATTTGTAAGTTTGCTTCATTTTCGCAGGTGAAGTCTGGATTTCTCATTGTGTTTGGTCCTTTGTTCGCCTTTCTCTTCTTCCCTTGTGTTATTCATTTGTGGTTAAGTTTTTTATTTGTTCACAAGTGCAACTCTCTGGTTATTGATATCTTTGTGGGAATGTTGTACAGTGTGCTGTCATTGAGTCTGCATCTGGAAGCTATTTTAAAGGACGAGAAAGATGGAGTGCAACAAAGAAGAGGCCATCAGAGCCAAGGAGATTGCAGAAAAAAAGATGCAAGACAAAGACTTTGTGGGAGCAAGGAAAACTGCCATTAAGGCCCAACAACTATACCCTGCTTTAGAAAATATCTCCAAGATTCTAATAATATGTGATGTACACTGTTCTGCGGAGAGCAAAGTAGGGTCTGAAAAAGACTGGTACAGTATCCTTCAGGTTGACCGAACAGCAGATGGCGGATCAATTAATAAGCAGTACAGAAAGCTCGCTCTCTTACTTCATCCTGACAAGAACACGTTTCCTGGTTCAGAAGGTGCATTTAAATTGATCGGTGAGGCCCAAAAGTTGCTTGTGGACCCTGCACAAAGGAGAATATATGATATGCAGTGTAGTGCAGCAATGAAGCAGGCTCAAGCAAAGGCAGCTCGTACAGAAGAACCTGGTGTACATCCCCATCCTGGGAATCCTCAACAGAATGATCCGAAAGTACAGCAACAACGACAACAACAACAACAACAACAACAACAACAGCAGCAGCAGCAACAACAACAGCAACAGACCCAACCTGGGGATTTTAGTGAACGATATTTATTCAGGACGGTATGCCCATTTTGCAATGTAAGGTATGAATATCAGATAATACATTTGGGCAAAGGTCTGCGTTGTCTGATTTGCGGGAAAGTCTTTATAGAACATGAAGTGGGTCCTCAAGGGACAGCATCTGAAAGTTATCAGTCGCTTGCTCAAAAGAAGGAAGAGCCACATCAGGATGGTCATGAAATAGGATCTGAGAAGGAGACCACTATGAAGGTTGGTGGGGATTCTGAAGCTAAAGGGAGGGAAGCCACAAACTTGCGCAAAGGAGATGTGGCTCAAAAGAAAGAAGAGCCACATCAGGATGGTCATGTAATAGGATCTGAGAAGGAGTCCACTATGAAGGTTGGTGGGGATTCTGAAGCTAAAGGGAGGGAAGCCGCAAACTTGCGCAAAGGAGATGTGGCTCAAAAGAAAGAAGAGCCACATCAGGATGGTCATGAAATAGGATCTGAGAAGGAGTCCACTAGGAAGGTTGGTGGGGATTCTGAAGCTAAAGGGAGGGAAGCCGCAAACTTGCGCAATGGAGATGTGGCTCAAAAGAAAGAAGAGCCACATCAGGATGGTCATGAAATAGGATCTCAGAAGGAGTCCACTATGAAGGTGGATGGGGATTCTGAAGCTAAAGGGAGGGAAGCCGCAAACTTGCGCAAAGGAGATGTAAGCAAAGCAAATGAATCTTCCGGGAATGGGACCAGGAAGAGAGAAAGCAAGTTAATGGACAACTGCAGGTCCCAGAAGAAATCAAGGGTGACCGAACCTCCTAATGCTGCACAAGGTCGGACTGAAAGAAAAGGTGATGCTTCTAAAACTGACAAGGTGTGTGATTCCCAGAAAAATCCCATTTGTTCAGATCCGGTGAATAATTCTGATGACTTAGATACAGTGGGCAGTGTTGGAAAACAAAGATCCACTCCACCTTCCGCTGTGGACGCTATTAAGCCCGATCCAGAAGCATTATACTACAACTTTGAGAAAGACAAACTTCCCAAAAAGTTTATGCGTGGTCAAATATGGGCTATGTATTGCGACATTGATGGATTGCCCAAGTTTTATGCTCACATAAAAAAAGTTGAACTGTACCCGAGTTTCAAATTGCAGATAAGATGGCTTGAGTCGTGCAGTCTACCAAAGGGTGCTACTAAATGGCTTGACAAAGAAATTCCCATTTGTTGTGGGACATTTACACATGGTTCGAAGGAAGTATTTGATGAAACTGCGTCTTTCTCTCATATGTCAAGACCAGTTACAATTAGCAAGACTAGCAAGTTCGAAATCAACCCAAGCAAAGGGGAGGTGTGGGCGTTATACAAGAATTTTAATCCCAAATTATCGCATTCTGATCTGGATAAATGTGAATACGAGATTGTGGAAGTCCGTCAAGCGAAACCTCAGCTGATACAAGTGTTGGTTTTGGAGCAGGACTTCGAGACTGTTCATTTTGGAACTATTTTCAAGAGTAAAAGAAATGGGCAGGAGGAAATCACTATGGAGATACCAGCAGTTGATCTACTTAGATTCTCTCATCAAATTCCTGCTTTCCAGCTTACGAATAAAGTACATGAAAAGCTGCAGGGATGTTGGGAGCTTGATCCCAAAGCATTGCCAGATTCTTACATTTTCGACAGAAGAGCGAGAGTAAGTTATTATTCATTCCAACAAAAACTTTACTTTCATTTTCAACTTGTGATTACATTAAATACGTCAACAGTTCGTGTCTGATATTTAATTGGGTCTGGAATTATACAGGGAAGTGGCCATAAAGATCAATGAAAAGGTTTTCTCGTGTGATACATCTTCTTATTCCGTGGAGCTTCTACAAGTTTGCATTTTGCCACTGTGGAGTAAGTGCCTGTCCATTTGACTGAAACTTGTGATGTTCAAGGATAATTTTGTATATATAGTAGACCCTTGCATCATTTTTTTTTTTGGATATCTTGTTTTATGTAGAATCTCACATAAAATGGAATACTCTCTTTTTGTTTAACCACTATCAGAATTTTGTAGTCACCATACCCATTAAACAAGTACAAAAATTACACTTTTTTCTTTGAGTAGTTGTGAAATTCTATCTTTTTTTCTTGAATTTCCAGCCTGGGTTCCTTTTACTACTGATCCTTATCTAACTTATCTTGTTTGCACTGTGCTGTATTCCCCCTTTAAGTAACCCTCCCTTGCTTTGTTATCATGGTTCAGTAATGGTGACAGTCATAAAAAAGTGGGACAATTACATCATCTCCGTTTATGGGCCAGGTTTAGATTCGATCCTGGGACCTGTGGGTTATGGGCCCACCAGGCTTCCGCTGAGATTTTTTTTTATACAAACTGATTTGAACATATTTGAATGAGGGCTGTTTTTGGGCATACCAAAAAATTATCGGACATAAATTGTGTTTAGGTTCGGCTCACAACTTGTGAGCCGAACCTAGCAAACCTAGTCAAAAAAAAAGTTGTGAGCCGAACCTTGAGTATGCCCGGTATTTTTTTGGTATGCCCAAAAACATGTCTCATTTGAATTGCAGTTTTGAAATCAATATGGAAATCTTCAACTATGACGATTATGATTGTGTACACAGTGATTCCATAAATAAACAAGCTTGGTAAAGGGGCGTCATGAATTGGTAGAGGGGCGTCAAACTAATAAGACAAAAAAGGTCATTAGAAGTAAATTCAAGTGCCCCTTATCAATAAAAATCTGTAAATGACTAATTAGCCCTTATTGTTAATAATCAAGATTAGTAATGATAATTAAGATTAGTGTTGATTATCAAGATTAGTGTTGATCTAGATTTTGATTCACTTCACCAAAATGAGTGATTCCAGTGACCCGATATACTTCTAAATTAGTTTCAATTAGCTTTTTCTCGCTCAAAATTATCTAAATTACATAACAAAATCAAAATTTTGAATTTTCAGAAGAACTTACGGTTGCAATTTTGCTCGTGACCAACCGTAACTCTTAGTTACGGTTCGTAAGTTATCGAATACCAATCGTAACTGGTTAAATTTGGGGAAGATCCAATCGTAAACCCAGTTACGGTTGGTAACTAATAGAAACCAACCGTAACTAACCTACGGTTGGTAAGTCATCTTAACTTTTGAACCGTACATAACTATTTGATAAGTTGTTAACATTCAGGATGATTTACGGTTGGTAAGTTTAATTGAGTTTCAAACCGTAACTCAATTACGGTTGATAAATATGATGCAAATAAAAAATCAGAACTGAACAAATTCCCAAAACTAAGAACTTACGGTTGGTATTTGAGTTTAAACCAACCGTAACATCAACCCAATCTACAGTTACGGTTCGTATTTGAGTTATTACCAACCGTAACTAGCATAAACCTAGAAATTTCAATTTTAATTTTCATTCAAAACCCTAATTTTTGATACAAAATTAACTTAAATCCAACACAATAAACTAAACCCTAACTGGGTTTTTCCAAACATTTTTCAAATCCCCGATTAATCAAAGACGGTGACATTTTCGGTTTTAATGGAGGTTAGGGTTGATGGAGGAGAAGAGAAGATGAAAAAAAAAACTGATTTGATTTTGGTTAATTAATTTGATTTTGGTTAATTAAAAAAAATTGATTTGATTTTGGTTAATTTAAGGTGAAAGGGATAATCTAGTCATTCTACACTCCTATAGGACACCCCCTAACCAATAAAAGGGACATTGCTATCACACTTGACGCCCCTCTACCAATTCATGACGCCCCTTTACCAAGCTTGTAAATAAAAGTGGAAATCAAAATTTGAAATTTGGGTCTTAACAGTATAACAAAAACATCGAGTGTAATCCAGGTGTAAGAATAATAAGAAAACAAGTTCAATCCGTCTTTCTTTACTTTTTGAAGTTTGAAGTGAATTGAAGTTATTCTTTCAGCTAGAGAGAGAAAGAAGAGATTAGTGGATTGATTTTGAATCACAGAGTGGGGTTTTAATGGAAGAAAGTTATCCTGATGATAAGAACAAGATGGTTGGGTCTTTGTTAAAGACAGAAGAACACCAATGTTGCTGAATCAGAACAGCTTTGTTTGTCATTCAACTTCTATATTCCTTAATCAACCTAATCTTCTTCAGCTCAAACCTCCTGTCCAAGTTTGAGGTAAGATTCTGATTCACCATATTTCATTGATTGATTGTCAAAATTACATTCCAGTACAGCTGGCTTTAGCTGGTTCTGTCATATGGAGACCTTGTTTTAAATTTAGGGTATCGAGGCTTTTTGTGGAGAGTTCTTGTTTTAGCTAAGCAAAAACCTTTCCATTTCAATGCGGGGCAAATGTCTCCAACGCATGGCTTCAGGGTTTTGAGGGTTTTTGAAGTGTAAAACTTGAATCGATCTTTTAGTTCGGGGGTTAGTTCTTGTTTTAGTTGAGCAGGGATGGGTATTTGAGGGAACTGTTTTTTGGGATCATCCTTTTTTTTTTTTTTTGGGACTATTATTTTATTTTGGGTAAGACATTAGAAGTAAATCTAGGTCACCCCTTATTTAAATATTGAGCAAAGGGCAGGGAAATTGCCCATTTGTTGGAAAGGTCCGGGTAGGGACGCAATTTATGAAAAGGTTACAAATATATGCGATTCTAACTCGGTTAACCCGGTGAGTCACTGCTGGCCTGTTTATTCCTAACCCACCCTTCCTGGTCGGGTTAGTTGATTAACCCAAGTTAGGTTAGGTTAGGTTATATGAGTGTGGTTAACATTTTGTGGTTAACATTTCTTCTTCTATTCTTCTATTCTTCTTCTCTCCTTCTGCTCCAGCGATTCAGTGAGTAAAATCTCTGTTGAGAAATTTGTAGAAACTTATTGAAACCAATGGTTCGAGGTAGGTGCTGGGAAGATTATAACCCTGACTTAATTAGGGTTTTTGTGTTGATTGAAGATAGATGATTCAGTGAAGTTATTATATGAAATTGATCAAGGATTAATTGAAGTTTAAGGATGAAATCGAGTAATTGTTCATGGGATTTCATTATTGATAAATAATAAGAAGATTTAGTAGGTGATTCTCAAATTGCAGTGAAGAGAGGAAAGTTTAGGGTTTCTGAAAATTGAATTTGAGGGTTCAATTGAGGACAAATAAGAGAAGTTGGAAGTTGGGTTTGTTTTTAATTGATGTTTGATTGAAGCTTTAGAGTGGTTGAAGATTGAATATGATATTAAGGTTTTTTAGTTTGATTCAAAGATGAGTTCGAAGATGAAATTAAGGATGGGTTTTAGGAGCAGGACATGAAGAAGATGATAGAGTTGTTGTTGGAAATTGAAGTTAGGGTTCATGGAGGAAATAGATGAATTTGATAAATTAGAAGATGGGTTCGATTTAGACGGTTTTGATTGATACTACTCGAAGGGTTACGTTGAAATCATAGATCGTTTATGTCTCACTGAATTAGGGTTTAAGTTGGAAATTCAGATGAAGAACTGGAAGATGAAATTGAAGGTTTTACTGAGTTTATGGAACAAAGAGAGATAGTTCAAAGAAAAGTAATGAGTTACGGTTCTTAATAAAATGGAGACTTGGGGTTCATGGGTTTGAGATGCAGATGAGGGAATTTCAATTCAGTGGATGCTATTACTGGGGTAAGCTTTTAATTGCTTTAATTTTGATATTTGGAGGATGAATCATTGAGTTGTTAAGTTTGTATGATTGTTTTTAAAACTGTGTTGAGATGGATATGGAGTGAAATGGGTTTGTTGTGTTTGTGATGTTATGAGTTGAATTGTGATAAGTTTACAGTGAGGCTTGAGACACTGTTGTAGTAATTAGTGCAGCAAGAAGTAGTTATGTTGGTCTGGGAAATTATGAAACTGCATGTGAAGCTGTAAATTCAGATGGAGATGTTAGTAAAGATGAACCTAGTTGGGTGAATGAAGGTTATTGGTTCTGATTGTATAGAAATACATGGGAACTAGTATTGATGTGAGTTACATGAAGAAGAATGTTGTGTAGTGGTGCAGATGAATGTGAAATGGAGATGGAAGTGGTTTGCAGAGGGCAGTGTTTACACTTCTGTGCAATGCCCTGTACTAAAATATCTATGTGCATTAATCAGGGGAAAGAAGCATCCTGGCAGTGTAGTATTTATTTTACTAAAACTAGTCAATTGATATAGCTAGTCGTTCCTAGTACCTCTATAATATTGCCATTCAAGGTTGTTCACTGGTCTCCCCACAAGATAGAGGTCGTATATATTTAATTGGAAAGACTGGGTGAAATTTTTTATTGGGTACTAGGAATGACTGGCTGAAAAAAAAATTTGGGTACCTCTGTAATAGAGGTCGTATAAATTTAGTTGGAAAGATGGGATGTAAAATTTTATTGGGTACTAGGAACGACTGACTGAAAAGTTTTATTGGGTACCTCTGTAATATAAGTCGTATATATATAATTGGGCACCTGTAAATTATGGGCGACAACCGTGTTGTTTCTATAAAGCACCCATTTGAATCCGGGTTAACCCTAACTCCTAACCACACTAGTTTAACTAACCTAACCTAACTAGGATTAATTAACTAACTCGACCAGGGAGGGTAAGTTTGGAAAAAAACGGAAAGGGTTGACTCACCGGGTCGGGCGAGTCAAAAACGCACACTTTTGTTCCCTTTTTACAGAGTTCGACCTGGGCTGGACCTTTCCAAGGAAGTGGTAATTTGTGTGCCCTTTGCTCTTAAATATTTATAGTAATACCAAATACCCATTTCAATTAAGTTAGTGTAATGATTAGTTGTATCATTAGGTTAACATAATTAGTGATTAGTACAAGATTAAATCAAAAAAAAAAAATTTTAAACTAAATAATCATAAAAAAAAATAAAAAAAATACTTGTATCATTTGGTTAACTAAAATTACCCCTTTTGGGATCATTGGAATACTTGGAAGTGACGAAGATTTTGAGTAATGTTGAAGATTAGACGACATGTGGAATGAGCTACAAAGTTTATATATATATTTTTTGTATTCCATATGTATTAATAGTTTTGTCACTAAAATTGACAAAGGGGGAGATTGTTAGAGCATTGATCGGTCCAACTCGCATACGTTGCTATCTCAAGCATGTTTGTCAATGTTAGTGATCAAAACTATAAAGTCTTGATTTCTAGTCTACTATAGCTAAGATCTCGGACTATGATAGAAAGTGTAGTTGATCTCAAGAAGTCCATGGAGATCATCATACAAGACGAAAGACTACTCAAGGAACCAGTGGATATTCATCGACTAAACGGTATGTGGAGACTTGAACTTATCTATCACTCAAAAGTCTATCTACTATCTTGAGACAAAAGTCCTTTTGCTATATAGACTTAGATTATACACATGTGGTTTTTCGAGCTGATTATATGTCGCTTATCTATTTCTCAAAATATGTGTTGGTAAAGCTTTCGCTTTAGACAAGTTCATCTTTACCTAGTGACGAAAGTCATGCTATGTTTTAATCACTTTGAAAATTGCTCTGACGAAAAATAGTTTGTGAATAACAACTATATAACGTCCTTTGATAATGTTTCATTAATTGAAATGAGAGTTTACACAATATAACCATTGGAGGATATAAGCATTATTGTGGAAACACATATATATACAAGTCCTTATTCCTTGAACCAAAGTTTGCGAACTTTGTTGATCAAGTGAAACCGGAGTAGTACGTGAACTTCAGTCCGCGAACTGGCGTAGTTCTCGAACCCGAGAATTTCTGCTGAAGTTTGTGAACTCCGTCCGGGAAGTTAAGTCCGCGAAACCAATCCGCGAACTTGAGTTGGTTATGTTTAAAAACGATGTTTGTGAACTTATCTTTATAAACTAAGGAATGCAATTGCAAACCGTGGCTATATAGTTCATGAACCGATTCGAGTGAATCAAATCATTTTTTCTTCAATTGTGCCTTGTGTAGTACATAAAGATCTAATCAATTGAACAACTCTCTAACTAGTTCATTTGAGTCATTTGAACTAGTTATGGTAAAGAAAAATATGGTTGATATGAAAGTTATCATGTGGCTAACCATTCGGTTAACTATTGTTGAACCAACTAATGTACAAGTTTGGGTACGGTTACAAAAAACTAGAAACATGCATTACATGTGTGTGTAACAAGCTATGTTTTCGATCTAACGATTGATAAATATTAGCTTGAATCTAATCAGGTTTTCATCTAACGGTGAATATTGAATGCTTTGTTAGCAAGCTAACATTGATTGCAAACCCTGATTTGAAGACTATATAAGGGAGAACTCTAGCAACTGAGAAACCTAATCCCCACACATTATGTGTGATACTAGTTGTGCTAAGCTAGAGTCGATTCTCCTTTAACCTTTGGTTTTCTTCTTCTAAAACCAGGTTAACGACTTAAAGACTTCATTTGGACTGTGAAGCCTCACCGATACTACTTTTCTTATAGTTGTGTGATCTGATCTTGCATCTTCTATCGTACGAGTACAATTGGAATAATTGGCTTGATATTTCTATCTCCGATAGGCAAGATATAAAAGTTGTCACAAACACTTCGCCTCATCGTTTGTGATTCCGCAATATCTCTTTTCGCTGCGTCGACTAGGATTATTGTGAGGTGATTTATAAAACTAAGCTATTCTTCGGGAATATAAGTCTAGTTTTATCAATTGGTTCATGTTCACCTTGATTTATCAAAAGACGGAACAAAAACTCGTAGGTATATTCGTGGAAGACGTATTTATCTATTACCGTAGACTTTTCTGTGTGATACAGATTCGTTTATTAAAGTCTTCGACTTTGGGTCGTAGAAACTCTTGGTTGTGGGTGAGATCAACTAAGGGAATCAAGTACGTAGTATCCTGCTGAGATCAGAGACGTATGAGCATAATTGTACCTTGGATCAGTGTAAAATTGGTTGGGGTTCAACTACATTCCAGACCGAAATTAGCTTGGAGTAGGCTAGTGTATGTAGCGGCTTAATACAGTGTATGTTTAATCTGGACTAGGTCCCGGGGATTTTCTGCATTTGCGGTTTCCTCGTTAACAAAATTATGGTGTCTGTGTTATTTCTTTTCCGCATTATATTTTGTTATATAATTGAAATAATACAGGTTGTGCGTTGTTCAATCAATTAGAATATCCGACCGTTTGGCTGTTGATTTAAATTGATTGACACTTGGATATTGTTCTTTGATACCATCAAGTTATCTCTCTTGTATTTAAATTGAAACTCGCAGTTTGCTTGAGTAAGATTTAAATCGAGAGATTGAGATATAAAATCGTTGATATATTTTCTATTGATTGAGTATGGCTGTCTAGTTGATTCTTTAGAAAGTATATTCGAGTTTGTCCATACAGATTACTAATCGAAATATTGGGTGTGGTTGTTAGACCCCTGCTTTTTCAAGTATTATAAAAAGAACCGAAGCACAATAATTTTTTTCTGCAAACCCTTTTGTAATAAAAAAAAGTTATGAGTTTAAGATACTTCAGGTTTTATAGTACATGCAAATATGTAATGCCTATATTTAAGGCTTCATACCCCGTTTTCAGTATGTTTCAAAAATATAAATGTAAACTAACGATATAGAAAAACAGTACAATATTGCAAAATAATGACAGAGAAAATAGTATTAGAGACTTTAATGTACTAAACCAATTGTATTACTTGAAACTTTTTTCCAGCAAAACAAAATGCTCCAGTACATAACAAAATGCTATATTTTACATGCTTCCTTACATTAACTAACATAAGTGAGCTATGTCTAAAAAAGCCTATCGGAGAAATGTCGCAACATTATACCTAAGAAAAAAGTTTGTAAATATTATATTAAATGAATAATGAGAACTGTAGTTTCTCAAACCTACAAGCAAGTTACTGTTACCAGGCTTCATCCCTTTTGGCTTGACTTTAAACTCAATTTGTGATTCATACAGATTTTATACCCAAACTTTAAACTCACTTTGTCATATTCAAACATTAATATAGATTTTATACTCAATTGGTTTTTACAGTACATATTGGCATGTACTAGGTTTTCCATAGTACATATTGATAGGAAATGAGATAGTGTTTTGATACCCACCGGCTGATTCGGCTATGATGGAACATCATGCACTACATTATTTACATAACGAAGATATTGTCAATATAACGAAGATATTGTCAATATGTACTGTTGGTATTCAAACATCAGAAAACACAATTTTCCAGTTGTACATGTCAATATGTACTGATTCTTATTCAAGCATAAAAGTGAAATTGGTTTTTTACAATACATATTAGCATGTAAGGGTTTTCCATAGTACATATTGATAGGAAATGAGACAGTGTTTTGATAGCCACGGGATGTTTCGGCTATAATGGAATATCTTGCACTACATTATCTCCATCTTTTATCTGAACATCATGCACTACATTATCTACATAACGAAGATACTGTCAATATGTATTGTTCATATTCATACATCAGAAAACACACTTTTCCATCTGTACATGTAAATATGTACTAGGGGTTTAACAAGTACATACCAATAAAAGGGGTTTACCCAGTGCGTATTGATATATATAACATAAAAATAACATGTATTTATCATATTTATCCATCAGTACATGTTGACATGAACTAATTGGAGGACAAATTTCTTTCAACGGTACATATCAAGGTTTTTAGCAGTACATATTGATACGTATTGTAGAATCATACACAACATACATACAATACATATCACAACAAAATGCAATAGAGGGATTAAGCAGTACATATCAAGTTTTTTAGTAGTACATACTGATATCTACTGTGGGATCATATAAGGAAATTGGTATAAGAAATTTAAAAAAAAAATAGAAGTAAAAACATTACATATATTGGATTTGTATTTCATTGTATTAGAAGCAGTACCTCTTTTCTCTTCGTTGTTGTTAGTTGAATGCCAACAAATTTCGTCTTTTTTTTTTTTTTGATTGAGTATCAACAAATTTTTCTTCTTCTTTTCACCATTTTTTTGTTTGTTTAGATCTGGTTTTTCAATTGATTTTTGTAATGGTTTCACCGAATCTAGGATTTTTCTGGTTTATTTTCTTCAATTTTGTTGAAGATTGATTACGTACAAGAAGAAGGTAAAAGAAAATGATAGGTATTTAGTCTTCCTAGAAAAATAAATTATTTTGAGTTTGTAAAGAAAGAGAAAAGTTATTTCTCTAATCTGCACATATCATAAAAAGGGTAGGCGGGTCTTTTTGCAAGACTAAAACATATTTGGACCACCGATTAAATGTTTTTTCATGGATGGACCATAGATTAAATGGGTCGCGGGTTTCTGGACTTATCAACAAATTTCTCAAACTATTTTACTTCACAAAAGACTAATTTTTCGGCTTCTAGAAATCGTTTTAAAATTTGACAGCCAAATTGACTTCCGACTTAACTACTTTTGATGTGCTATCCAAACAGGCTATAAGGCATTCCCACAATCTTACATTTTTGACTGGAAGGCAAGTGTAAGTTATTCATTCCAACGGACAACTTTACTTTCATGTTCAACTTGTGATTACATTAAATATGTCAACATTGCGTGTCTGGTGTTTTCAGTTAAGTATCACTAAAACAAACAAAAACTCATAATTTATGATTCTTCAAACAATACAAAATCACCAAGAAGCAAGCGTTACTACCTAATTTTTAACAACCCCTATATTTTAATTATTTGGGCAAAGTGAAATCAAATTTTTGGTTAAGAAAGTGGAATTAGGATTACTTATAAACGCAAAAGCTTGCAACCAAGAATCCGAAATTCCTTCCTTTCCCTAATAAAAATTGGGAATTTTCATTTCAGAACTCAAGGAAGAGATAATATTTTATAGAGGGTATAAAAGGAAAATAAATACAATGGATAGCAACGACGGCCTACCTAACGCAACAAAATCTGAAAAATTAGTTTGAAATCATCCGGCTTTAATCCCAATACACTTAGAAAAGGAGGATGCTACACTGATGGAAGATTTTCTCCCGAAAAAAATCTGGCACAAAGTTCCGGGAACCCACATAGAGGAATTATAGTGGGTGGGTTTTTGGTTCATCCACTTTATGTGTTGCAGGAAAAAATTTGGGAGAAAATCCTCGAGACATAAATCATTTCCGCTTAGATAAAAAAAAATCAAACCAAACCAAAAACATAAATGATAAATCAACAGAGAACTAAATCCCAATTTAACTCCGGCGTCTCATTGATTTGTGGGACCCACCACACAAAAATTGCCCCCATTAACTCCAGTAAGTGGCAGACTCCAATGGTCACTGAGACGCGGAAGATTATCTCTCGGTATCTCTATCATCTCCCAGCCAGAAATGGTAAAACTTAAATTAAGAAATTGACTAACAACATGTTTGTTTTTTCCTCTATGTAGATGCAACGCATTACATTCCTCTATGTAGAGGTGGTCCCCACTTTTTTAGATGATTGTTTTTTCCGGTACCTTTACCAATATAGAGGCTAAACCTCTTCAGATAAAGGAAATGAAATAGCACCAATCAGGTGTTCTCTTTAAGGAAACCTTTATTAATATACCCTCAAACAAAGATAAAATTTCTAACATCCTGTCCCCGATTAAAAACTTCCTTCCTTTTTTTTCTTCTTTTTTTTGTCTCTCAGCTCTCTTTTCGTTCTCTTCTGCCACTGCTGGCAAATTCTTTTCCTCAGCTTCTCCATTAAAATAGCAGAAAGATTTCATCGATCATTCCCACCGAGGTGAGGCTTTTGTGTTTTTTTTTGTTGCTATTATGTATCTATTTCTAAAATTTCCCTTGTTCTATTATTATCTCATTTTCTTTTAGTGTTTGTTAATAGATGAATTTTTCCTTTTCTTCTCATAATTTGTTTTGACAACCTCGTTATGATGACTGATCGATCTTGATAAATTAGTGTATGATATAATTTTAATCTGAAATGATAGGTTTTATTTTCTGATTTTCTGAACTTTTTTTTCTTCTCTAGGGTGGTTTGGGTTAATGAGTCATGGGTTTTGAAATTTTGAAATATATCGGCTATGGACCGAATCGTATGGTTCCGGGAATAATTGATTTTAAAAAATAAATAAATTTGTGTGTGAATTTCAGTTGCTTGTTTTAATGCCATGAGTTTGTATTTATTATTAGGGAATGACCCATGTCGAGACGGCATGGGCTATTTCACAGAGTAATAAGATTTGGGGTTTTCTATAACTTTCACATCTTATCTAAAAGTTCAATTGTACATAAATGTATTCCATCGTAATAGTGTGTTTTTTGCATATTATTTGGTACTAATGTTATTTGATATTAGATATACCACCACATCTTGGCACAATGATGCAAATGGTACTATGTGCTCATTCAGTTTTGAAAAAAAATCCACGCCATATCTATTATGTTTGACCACATTGACTATCTCTTATTTAATTCAATCAAATGCTTATACACATGTGAAATCAATAGATTCTAACCACCTACTAGGAATCCGAATGGAAGAATATCAGGGGGAATGAGTTCCTGACAGAAACCAATACAACTCAGGAAAGTAATGGATGAGCCTCTGGAATGGGAAGTAGAATTGTACAGGTGCCTACAGGGTAATCAGAAGCAGATACTGTAATGGAGGATTAAATGCAAAGGAAGATACTGCAGTGGAGGATTAAATGCAAAGAAGACTGAGTGTTTGGTTGTTCAGGAAGCTATCACATGGGCCAAATCTCTAAATCTTTCAAATGTTTTATTTTAATCAGACTGTCTTAATGTAGTGAACTCACTAAAAGGTGACACCATGTATGTACAGTGGGATAATTAGGGTCTTGTAAAAGAAATAAGGGTTATTTGGTTTTGGGTACTTAGGATTTTGCCAAAACATGGGTTCGGTCTAACATTTGTCCAGCCTTTGCGTTTGGTCTTAAGACCAACGTTGACCCACGTCGACTTGGTTAAATGCTGATTTTTCTTAAAGATGGTGAGCCTATATTTTGTTAAAGATGATGAACCATCTAAATCCGTGTTTGGTTCACGATGAGATATAACCACGGAGGTACACATGCACTATTAGGACATAGCGAGTAATTGTTACTAAAGTTTAATTTCATTTCGTATTTTCCAATTTAGTTAACAGAATAAGTGACACATCATGGTCTAACCGAGTCAACGCTGGTAAATATTGGTCTTTAGACCAAATGCAAAGGCTAGACAAATGTTAGACCAAACCAGGTTCTCGTCAAAATCTGAATACCAAAAACCAAATAACCCTAAAAATAAAGCACTTTCTAAAGACCTGATTAAGATAATACCAATGGCCAATAGACAGGAGTCAAATCTATGTCAGAACCAACTAATTATTGAAGGTAACAAAAAGGAAAACCAGATTACGTGTCAACCTAAAAATTAGAACCATTCACTGGACTACGCAATATTATTTATCTAGTGTCTTGTATCCAATACTCCAGCTATAGAAACTGGATGTCTTACAGCTTCACAATTTTCAGTTTATATTTGCAAAATTTACAAAGCTTACTATTACTAAGATTTGTAACTAACCACCACGATGAGAACACACTCTCCACTATCCATTCTAGCAATAGTATGCTTAAGCACTTAGGCAGAGAATCCCGTTTAAAACTGGCACAAACATAGAAAATCCAACAAAAGGTGTTTGATAACTACTAAAACATTCTAACCAGTTTGATACATGCATCTAATTAAAAAGGAGTCTGGAAAGTGTAAAATGTTGGAATCATGACCTAAACATTGTAATAAGATAACCATATGTTGGATATAGACTTGAACCTAGTATTAGGATACTCAACAACATATTTAAAACAATACCATACAGAACACACTATATATAGTTCATACTAAAATAGGTTTTGAATAAGGAAATAGAGAATAATCTGATTTATGGGTAATTATTAAACGCAAACAAAGATATTCAACAAAGAACAAACCATCACTTGTGAAGTGATATGCTCTCAACAACAAGCAGTACTCCTTCTTTAGTCTTGAACCAAATTTTAGTTGACCCAAGCTACAAATGAACACACAAAAAACCCAAACCAATCATGACCATAAACACATAAATTAGGTTACAAAAATTTCAGTCAGAAACTAAAAATTAGGTCTTTTTAGCTTTGTTGTTTACCTTAATAGCTTTAATCCCATATTCATCCTGAAACAATCTCCCTTCGGGTGAGAAATATTCACACCTCTATCATATTATGTCCTACACAGAGACAAAAATCCCCAAAAATATCAAAATTTATCGAAAAGAAACAAAATTAAAAGACCCTAGACTTGAGAAGTAAAAGATTTTTTTCTCACCACATCTTCAATTGTTTAACCTCTTAAAAATTCTGTAAAAAAAAAATCATCAGAAGTGAAGTGTAGATATCTATCTGAAAATATATCTTATGGCTAAAAATTCATAGAATAATTTGATAAATGATAGCAATGATAACTATTAATTGGAAAATTAGGATTTATACCTTTTGATTATCGATTGAGAGATTTAGGGTTTGTGATTGCGATGATAAAAAAACAAAGATTTTGTTTGGGAAGTTGTTTGTGAATAAAAGGGGATGTTGTTCTGCTGTGAAGTATTTCACAGGTATTTACAGAGAGTTTGGGATTCTGATTGCGGAAGAAACAAATATTTACAGAGAAATAAGAGCATATATATATATATATATTTTATCGGAGGGTTGTTTGATTTATCAAGTTTCTGTTCAAAGGAGGAAGCAATCATGTAAATTTGTTGTTTTATTCTTCATCTTGGTAAGAAAATGGAACATGGGGATGGAAAGTTCATAAGAAAAAAAATGGTTTTTTTCTTTGGTTCTGAGAGATTCGGAGAGGCGAAATGGGAGAGATAGATAATAGAGGAGAGGGATGAGAGATAAAATAGAAATATAAATGGGAATGGGAAAGTGGACACCTAGAAAACTGAACCATAGGAAAAACTATGTTCATCCGTAGCAGTATGGGTTGTAAATATGAGGGATAAAATGGTAAATATAATACAACGTGTTTTAACCGCTCAATCTGTTCTCCGTGTTTTTACCATATCCGCGACGGTCTTGATCGGTCAAAGGTCAAACAACAATCAACGGGGGCCATGGATTTGGGTCGTATAAACCTCATTATCCACTAGTGAATTGATATACCGGACTTATATTCCCGAAGAACAGCATAGAAATATCAATCACCTCATAATAATCTTAATCGTATGGTAGCGAAATAAGATATTGTGGAATCACAAACGATGAGACGAAGATGTTTGTGACTACTTTTTATCTTGCCTATCGGAGATTAAATCTCGAGCAAATCTTAGAGAAGATAGTACTCAATCACGTTAGATCATCAAGATCAGAACACGCAACTACATAGAAAATAGTTGGGTCTGGATTCACAATCCCAATGAAGTCTTCAAGTTGTTAACCTACAGGTTTTCGTGAAAAACCTAAGGTTAAAGGAGAATCGACTCTAGTCGCAACTAGTATCACACATGAGGTGTGGGGATTAGTTTTCCTAGTTGCTAGAGTTCTCGTTTATATAGTTTGCAAATCAGTTGGGATTAGGTTTCCCAGTTTTCAATCAATCTTACCCTGGTAACAAAGTATTCGATATTCACCGTTAGATGAAATTAAACCTGATTAGACTCACGGTAATATCTTTCAACCGTTAGATCTAACTTAGCTTGTTATGCACAAATGAAAAGTGACTTCATTTAGATATGAGTAACCGTACCTAAACATGTGCACCATTGTTGACTCAACAATAGTTAACCGAAGTTAGCCATATGAAGACTTTCATATCAAACTTATTCATCTTAACCATAATTAGTTCAAATAACTCAAATAAAACTAGTTCTAGAGTTGTTCAATTGTTTATATTCTCAAAGAAGTATACAAGACACAATTGAAGCAAAATCGATTTTGATTCACTCGAATCAAGTCATGAACATTCTAGCCACGGTTTGCAAAAGATTTCATTCCTTATTATATAAATGTATTAGTTCATGAACAAACCGATTTTAGAACATAACTACTCATGTATGAAAACGGATAAGCATACCTAAATGGCCGAACTAAGTTTGGGTTCTCCAGTATGCGAACTGGTACACATACCACAAACTCAGTTAAAGTCTCGGAACTTGAACCTCACGCCAGTACGCGTGCCGGTATGCGTACTTGGTTCCCGAACCGTGACAAAACCAAACACTACGCATATGGGTATGCATACCATGGTTCCCGGACTTGGATTACACATATGCAAGTACACATATTGTGCTCAAACCCAATTGTTCTAAAATCTCATTTAAACCATTGAAACATTTTCGGAAGATGAAAATAACTATTATCTTCAAAGCAATTTTCAAGTGATTGAATGATCAATACGAAACATTCTGAGTCTATATCAAATGACTGTCTCACACAAATCATGTAAGATGTTACCAGATGATTTTCACATGATCATCTTTTGACTTTCGTCGAGAATACAAGATGAACTTGGTTAAATCGAAATCTTACCAACACATATTTCGAGAAATATGTAAGTGAGTTAAACTCAGATCGAAATATCAAATGTGTATAATTGAAGTCTATATAGCTATATGACTTTTGACTCAAATATGAGATGGAGTAGATAGACTTTTGAGTGATATATGAGTTCAATTCTCCATATACCTTTGGTTGATGAAGTTCCACAAGATCCCCTTAGTAGTTCTTCGTCTTCATTCGATGAACGTTGTGAAGTCTAATGTTCAACTACGTACACTTTCTATCCTAATCCGAGACTTAGCTATAAGTATTCTAGAAACCAAGACTAGTTTTGAAAACTAAACTTGACAACAAGCTTGAGATAGCAACACCCACGAGTTCAACCGAGCAGTGCTCTAACAAGTAGCATCTTCATATCTGATGCATATAAAATTATACGATTACATGGAAAATTATATTTATAAATCCAAGAGGAGAGAATTTCAATTTCATGTCATGAGGTAGTATTTAAATTTTTAACAAGTTTATGTGTGTCTTCTGCAAGATAAAAAAAAATTCGCCATTGAAAAATTGGTAACATGTTAGAAGTTGAGTTGGATGGCTTTTACTATTTTCAATATCAGACAAGCTTGAATATAAGATCTCAAGATTACCTATTATTACAAAAATAAAATAAAATTGTGATCCTGTGAGGTGGAAGTGGAAGGAACGTTCTACTATGAAATGACGAGTGTACCAAATGTACCACAATAACGACCAAAACAATAACGTCTAAAAGATTATTTCAACAAGATATATTGGGTATATAGTCAGAAATCTAAATGAAATAACTATGAGATTGTTACCAAGTTGATTAATGTACAAGTCCAATTACTTAACTGAAATGGTTATAATGTGGAAAGTAAAGTAATGACAAGACACACAATACTTTGTTAACAAGGGAAACTGACTGATAGAAATATCCAAGAGTTTTGATGACATTTTTTTCTAATTCAAACTCAAAATCGACATCTCCCTAAATAGATTCCTTCTTTGCAGAGAGATTGTTTGACTCATTTAGTTGAGTGTAAATACTATCACAAATATCCTTAGCATCTTTTAATTTAATTTCATAGTGCTTGATACTCTTTTTAGCTGATCGAATACATTTATTTAAAGAGTTTCGTTGATCAACAAGTTTTTGAGAAATGCGTTGAAAAGAAATGTAAAAATGGTTTGAGAAAGATGAATGATATCAGATGAGTATGAGATGCAAGGTTTGGTCTCATCTCTGCTCTCGACGCAAGAAAACAGAGAAATAGAGAAAGAAAATGAAATATTTTATATATAAAACATCAAAAATATTTTTGTTAAAATGCATGAGTCTATAGTTTGACCCTATGAGTTCGAGTCAAGGATTAGATATGAATCAGTATCCGAGTCGAGGGATACAAAAACTGAAAGACAAAAAGTCTAACATTTGACTCGAGACAAGACATGGGCTTAGTCGGATCCATATGACGAGTCAGGTGCAAGTGAAACATACATTCTCTAAGTTGGACTGGGCTTTTATTGATATCTATTAACGCTGCAAACATTATAATAACCCAAGTCCAATCTCTTTCAAGTTCGCATAAGGACATAAATAACCTTCTAACATACTGATATTTACGAATTCTCTCCCTTTTAAATAAAAACAAACCTCGAAAGCCCTAATTCTCTTCTTGTTCGTCTCTTCTTCTTCATATCTGCGGTAAAGAAAAACATAATAAAAATATTAAAAAACCCTATATTTTATTTTCCATCGTTTCTTAAAAATTACAAAATCCTAACTCTGATTCTTGTTTTCATTTTGCAGATCCCATCTCGAATCACAACATCACAAGGTAAACTTCATTTTCTTGAAATGACCTAATCTTGCCTCTAAAGTTCTTCTGGTACTGTTTTTTCATTAGGGTATGACAAACTTATGTGATTCTGTGTATACCCATCGTGAGAATTGAAAAGCAGTAGACATGAATATATGTTAGGTTTCGGTTCAAGTTTTTGTTTTTGTCAATTCCATTCTCAAAATCTGTGATGTTGGGTTGTTGTACATTTAAAATTACTCAGGATAATTGTGCTTAGTTTCTCTCACTGGTTGTCAAATAATGCAAGTGTTATTTGTTTCTGCTAGTTGAATTGAGTGTCCTGTATCACCTAAAATTACTTAGTGGTGGTTCTTATGTTTTGGTGAAGCTATTTAAGAGAAATTTGGTTTATGGTTGTATGGGATTTATAGAAAAACTATGAAAATCTAATGTATTGTTGGAACTGTTGTTTTTGATTGTTTGTTGTGAATTTCAATTTAGTTAGATTCTGAAATGTCCATTGATTTTGCTAGTGGTTGAACATTATATGATAAAACAGCTCGGTGTGTTGGTATTTAAAAGATTTGAAGGCAGTGAAATGTTATTGGTGGGTGATTGTGTTGGTAGTTAAAACTTAAAAGATTTGAAGCCAGTGAAATGTTATTGCTGGGTGATTTTTCGTATAATTGTATATGTTTGTATCATGTCTTTTATGTTGCTGTGCATCCCATATTCCCATACCTAGGTGAATCCATGTAAATAAGTTTAGTCTATCGTCTAGGGGATTGGTAGAAAAACTATGAAAATCTAATGTAGTGTTAGTACTTCTTGTGATGCAAAGGAAGAACCCATCATCTTGTGTATGATGTTTCTGATTATTTCTTTGTTGTGAATTTAAATTTAGTTGTTGAAGATTATGTGATAAGACAACTTTGATGTGTTGGTAGTGAAAAGATTTGAAACCAGTGAAACGTTATTGTTGGTTGATTGGCGTATAGTTTTTATTTGTTTGTATTGTCATTTTTCATAGGCTTAACAAAAATGGACTTTCATAATAGGGGTAAGTAATGGCTCCACCACATCCAAAGAGTGGCCTCTTTGTGGGTTTAAACAAAGGACACATTGTAACAACAAAGGAGTTGGCTCCATGCCCATTTGATAGAAAATGAGTAAGTATTCAAACCCTGCTAACTTTCTTTTGATCGGAATGCTTACATATTTCCATTGTTATCTATTGATTGAATATGTAAGTAGGTTGTTCTTGAATTAAACATTATTTTGCTGCTTCGGATTGTACTTCTTCAAATAATAGCTCGTATGTGAATAATCTTGAAAGCCTTTGAGTTGAAATGCTGATAAGTATCTTGATTTTGTTTTCAAAAAACCAGTAAAAGAGTTCTCTTCGTCAGGAGTTTTATCATGGAAGTTGTTGGATATGCCCCATATGAAAAGAGGATTACTGAACTTCTCAAGGTTGGGAAAGATAAGAGTGCTTTGAAAGTGGCAAAGCGAAAGCTCGGTACACACAAGAGGGCAAAGAAGAAGAGACAAGAGATGTCAAATGTTCTCCGTAAGATAAGGTCTGCTGGAGTTGCATAGAAGAAAAAGTAAAAGATGAAATAGAGTATTTAGAATTCAGTATCTGAGCTTGTGAATGAGATGAGATCAAAAATAAGAGGTGGTAATGTGGGTTTAAAATTAGATATCTCTCAGGCATATGACACTGTCAACTAGGATTTCTTATTTTTGGTCATGCAAAAGTATGGTTTTTCTCAAGACTGGTGTGGGTGGTTAAAAACTTTATTTCAATCAGCAAGAATCTATGTAATGCTGAATGGTGGCCCATGTGGTTTAATTTTTTTTCAGTGGGCAGGGGGTTGAAGAAAGGTAACCCACTTTCACCTTTTTTTTTGTCTTAATGGAAGAAGTCTTAAGCAGAGGATTAACTAAGTTGATAGAACAACAGAAGATACATCCAATGGTTACAAGGAAAGGTATATATCCCACTCATCTACTATTTTCATATGATGTCTTTATATTCTGCAATGGAAGCAAAAAAGGTTTAGAACACTTGAATCAATTCTTAAATGATTAACAACTACGTTCAGGGCAGTGTATTAACAAAGCAAAGAGCAAATGTTTTGTCGATGGGACAAGTATTTCAAGGAAAGTTATGATAGATAATCTTTTTCACATGGATCTTTCAACCTTCCCAGACAAGTATCTTGGTATCATTCTAATGCCTGGAAGAGTAAAATCATCCACTATTTGGTTAATGGTAGAAATGCTTCAAAGTCAGCTAGCCTCCTGGAAAGTTAAATTATTATCATTTCATGATAGGTTGGTTTTAGTGAAATCTGTATTATGTAGTATACCAATCTATAACATGTCTGTCTACAAATGGCCTTCTTTTGTCATCAAAATTTGTGAGAGGATAATCATGAATTTTTTATGGACTGGTGAGGCTGAATGTAGAAAATATTCTACTTTGGCTTGGAATAAAGTTTGTACACCTTATGAAGAAGGAGGTTTGGGCACAAGAAGATTAGAAGTGATCAATAAATTTCTCCTTATGAAGATGATGTGGAGGATTCTACACTCTCAAGAAGACTTGGCAATGTTTTTCCTAGAAAATTCAATGATAAGAATGGTCAATGGAGCTTAAAATAGAAATATTCATCTATATGTCCAGGACTTAAATTGGCTTGGATAGCTATGAAAGATGATTTGAGATGGTGCATAGGTGATGGATCTAAAGTCTCTATTTGGTTTGATAATTGGATTGATGAAACTCCCTTAATTGAGACTATAGTATTGACTGATTTTGTGAAAGAACATCTCAATATGAAAGTTCAAGACTTATTGCAAGATGGTGTATGGATGATCCCTGAGGGGTTAAGATCTATTTTGGCAAATATAAATTTACCAATAGTAAGTGATGGAGATGATAAACTTTTCTGGATTGGAGATGTGAAAGGTGAGCTCGATACTGCTTCTGCAATAAATATAATCAGAGAGAGAGAGCCAAAGTTGTACTGGCCTGCTAAAATATGGAAAACTTTTATGCATCCTTCAATATCTAGTAATGTATGGAAAGTAATTCAAGGGATATATGTGGATGATGTGAAAAAATTTCTTCAAGGTTTTGAAATGATATCTACATGTTGCATATGTAAATCAGATCAAGATTCAATGTCTCATCTTTTATGGTCTTGCAGTTTCAGTGTGATAATGTGGTCTTGGTTGGGAACCATATTCGGTTTTGCTAATCCATTATCATTTGTAGATATCTGGAACAATGCTAAACAGGAGAGCTCTCTAATCAAAGAAGTTTGGCTAACTGCAACTTTCTCTACAGTGAGAGAGTTGTGGTTCCAGAAAAACAGGTACATCTTTGATAACTTATCCCCCTGTGAAAACAAATTTAAATGCAGAATATGACAACTAGTCCATGAAGGTGTCCTTAGAATGAAAGGAACCAGATGGGAAATGGATTATGATATACAAATTATAGACTTCTTCAAACTAGGACCTAGATGCATTAAATATAAAGAAATAAGTGAATGCTATTGGATACCTCCTAGTGAAGGCTTTTTGCTATTTTATTGTGATGGAGTTTCTTTGGGTAATCTAGGAAATGATGGTTTGAGGGGTATAGTTAGAGATCATGTATGTCAGGTGGTGGGAACTTTAACAGGAGGAATTGGTGTTGCTACTAACTATATTGTTGAGATTATGGAAGTAGTATGTGCAATTGAATGGGAAGTAACATTATAATGTAGGCATATTATAATCTGCTCACACTCCAAAACTGTTGTAAGTGACTTTAAGAGTAATAAGGTGTCATGTTTCATTTTCAATATATGGATTTAAGCTTGTAGTAGTTTGACTGAAATCCAATATCATCAAAGGTACAAGGAAGTAAACTTTTCTACAGGCGGTCTAGATAAATAGGGAGCACTTTTAAGAGCAGGGGGGAGAACTACACATATGGTAAGACCACAGTCACTAAGCCATATTGAAATACCTGGGGTTAAATACTATATATTCTGTAAATAGTCTACTGTATTCGAGTCTCTTTGTACTTGAGTCTGTATTTTTCTTTTATCATCTTTTCCTTTTTTAGCCTTTCTTTTATGCTCAACTTTTTGTAAAGTACATTCCATATTCTATGAAATATATAAAATCGTGTGATTGAGCAAAAAATAAATAAATTTGGAATTCAGTAGTAGTAGTTGCCAGTGTTACCGCCCAAAACTGTTTTAGGCTTTTTTTTTTCCAGCTCTGTTTTTGGATTCGGATATTGAAACTCTCCCTTCGTTTTTATGAATCATAGAGATACTTTTGTTCCTTTTCCATGTCTATTACGTAGATTAATCCATTTCAGGAGTTCTATAGCGCCTTCAAAAATGTTGGAATAACTGCTAGTTGTAGCAGACTCATTGAATTCTTCAAAAGCTCTGATCAGAGTTTCGAAGCCATATCATATGAACCATTTTGTCATATTCCTACAATATGTTTTAGGAGAAATCAGATTCCTGGTAGAGAAACTGCTAAGATTTGACAGGGGAATTCAAATTGGTCCGACCTGATAGTAGAATCAGGTACACCAGAATAAATACGGACTTTTAACAGGGGAATCAATTTACTGGAGGGAGTATATGGACTTCTAACAGGGGAACAAATTTACTTTGGGGGAGTATCAAATTTGGTATAAGAGAAAACATTTCTTACCTGTGAAACAGTACCTACGTCAGGCGAATTTGTACGCCGATTGCCATGGTAAAATTAATATGTGTGCAGAAACAACCGTACCACGTGCAGAGCTGTAACACGTGGCACATTAATTAAAGTTGGCGCATAATCCGAATTTTACCCGTACCAAACGCGTTCGAATGCAACTCCGACCCGTGTTCGCGGTTTTTCTGGCTGTACCGAATTGTTCGCGAATTTTCCGAACTATCAGGGGCATTTAATTCTTGAGATTTTTATATTAGTTAATACTAAGAAAATGTTTGAGTAGAGTAGGAATCAAACCTAAGTCCTAATGTTCACTGAGTGTAACGCAAACCATTGTGCCAAGCGCTGGTTTTTGTTAATTACTTCATATATTTTTTATATAATGCATTTTTACTTCATATTAAAATATATTTACCACCAAACCATAAATTAGTCATTTGTAGCTATAAATATTTACTCCCTCCGTTCCACTTTAGACGAGTGATTAGGGTTATTTTTTTGTACCACATTACTTGATAGTTTTCATATTTTTCCCACAAAACTACGAACATTACCCTAATATTTTGTCTTGGAGCCATAAATTTATTTTCAATTACACTAATAGCAACTAATGTTTGAAGATTTTTCTCAAGGGTATACATAGAAAAATTTTATATCTCTCTCTATTTCTCAATCTATGTGTAAACTCCTAAAACATCAACTAAAGCGGAACAGAGGGAGTATTAATTTATTATATATATCTGCCGAATTTTGGAGGCCGAACTGATATCTGGAAAACGAATTATACACGTATGTATACCGTTCCGTACTACTGTCGAACCACGAACCAAAGACCGGATAGTTGATCGAATTTGATTTTTACAAATCCGAATAATACCCGTACGTTTGCCGTTCCGTACGTATGCCGAATCTCGACTTGCTAACTAGGCGCAGGACATGATTTTCCGGAGTCAATTTACTGGAATTAAAATGTAGAGTCTTTGTCATATTTGATATCTAGGATTTATATTCTAGGAATTATTGGCTAGTCCAGAAATGAGATACCCGGTTACTGGCTAGTCCAGTACCAGAATTGATTTATCAGCTGGTCCAAAAACATGTTTTTGGACCAGAAACTTTATCCCCTAGTCCAAAAACATTCCAATGACACAAGAACATCTTTTAAATATTCCCACCTTATCCTTCTGCAACTCCTGACGAACATAAACACAGGATAATCAGTTTTCTTTCCTATTTTTTTCTTCTCTGATCGGTTTCTCTAGCTCTGCATTTTTCAATCATAAGATTCGAATCAATTTCTGGTACTGTTTTTCAATCATCTTCATCTGAGATTCGAATTAGGTTCTTCTAAGCTTCGAATTAGGTCATCTGAGCTTCGAACCAAGGTTTTTATCTTTTCAAATCATCCTCTTATGCTACTGTTCTACAATTCTTGATGAATAATTAGGTTTATTCTGATCCGATTTCTATCAGGATAATTATATATGATGTACATTGTTATATTTTTATGATTTCTGTTTTTATGATGATTTACAATGTGAATTCAGTTTCTAAGTAATTTTTGTTCGTTTTTTTAAGTAATTTTTCGTGATTTGTGTGTGTTTCAATTAGGTATTTGAGCGTCGAATTAGGTTTATCTCTTATTCGAACAAGGTATGATTTATGTTCTGTTTTCTGTAATCTGATAGCATATATGATTATGAGTCAGTACATGCTAATACGTATGATTATGAGTCAGTAGATGCCAATACATATGATTATGATACACTATTATAGCATGCTCTTTTTTCATCCTGCATTAGATGCCAATACATATCAATATGAGTCAGTACATTTCAATACGTACTGACTCATATTGATATGTTTTCTTTTAATACATATCAATATGAGTCATTACATTTCAATACGTACTGCATATTCATATGTTTTCTTTTAATACATATCAATATGAGTCAATACATTTCAATACGTATTGCATATTCATATGTTTTCTTTTAATACATATCAATATGAGTCAGTACATTTCAATACAGTACATATTCATATGTTTTCTTCTCTAATGGTCCGCTTAATTGTTCTATTTAGTCTAATA
This sequence comes from Papaver bracteatum, assembly GCA_023529315.1. NCBI lineage: Eukaryota > Viridiplantae > Streptophyta > Magnoliopsida > Ranunculales > Papaveraceae > Papaver > Papaver bracteatum. The sequence continues at coordinate 250,940 of JAJJWX010004893.1, read as the reverse complement.
TGAGTCAGTACATTTCAATAAATAGTGCATATAGCAGTAGATGCCAATACATATCAATATGAGTCAGTACATGTCAATATGTACTGCATATAGCATGTTGTTTTTTCATCCTGCAGTAGATACCAATACATATCAATATGAGTCAGTACATGTCAATACGTATTGGCATATAGCATGTCAATACAAAGACTCTTTTTGTTTCATCTCAAAGACGTGTCATTTTTTACAGGGTTAACATGTCTGACGTTGCTCCCAAACCAGACTTCTCCATCTATTCTCATGTATACCATAAGCAATATCATTTTTCATATGAGGTTACATCGTTTTCAACTCTAGAGGATTTGAAATTTTGCATCTGTAATATGTGGAGCTGGTTGACTCCATCGACTATTCTGGTTAACTATTTCCAAAATCAAGCGATAGTTCCTATTCTAGCCGATGTAACACTCCAGGGGATCGCTGCATTACATACCTCAAAGCAATCAGATTTCTTTGATTTGCACGTGGATGTAATTTCAAATGGCGCATCTAGTTCCTCTAGGCATATGGAAGTTGACAGCAACGCAGACTTAGTTGATAGTGCAAAGAATAGTTACTTGAAAGAGGGTAAAGAAGCTCCATTATTCTATGGTGGTGTTGATGCCGTACGTATAGCATGCCAAAAATACTGCATGAAAACTGGATACGAGGTAATTAAGAAGAAGAATGACCTTGAGAGATTCAGCGCCGTATGTAGTGTGAAAGGTTGTTCATGGAAGCTTCACGAAACTGCCATTGGTAGTTCTATTGATGTTTTTAAGATAAAGAAATATGTGGGAAGGCACACCTGTGGTGGTGGTTATATGTTGAAGAATCCAACAGTTACTAAAAAACTCATGAACAGTCTAATTCATGAGATGGTCAGGAACAACCCTCGCATAACACCAACAGAGATCATAGATTATCTTAAAGTTGGTGGTGGCATCGACATCCAGTATCACCACGCATATCATGCAATTGAGTTGTCGCATAAACAGATTTTTGGTAATGATGTGAAGTCGTACACTGATCTTGCTTGGTGGGTGAATGCTGTTAGGGAAACAAACCCTGGGTCATTTATTGACTTCGATTTCAATGATGCTACAAAAAGATTCAACAGACTTTTTGTTTGCTTTGGAGCTTGTATAGAGGGATATAAACTATGTCGTCCCATGATTTTTTGTGACTGTACTTTTCTCACTGGAACATTTAAAGGAGGTCTCATGGTAGCAACATGTCTTAATGGCAATCAAGGTAATTGGTTCTTTTTTTTATTTTTATATGTAGTGTCTGGTAGTTAGATCACTCATATTGACCATATTACATACTACATAATGACCATACTGAGTATGAGATAAACCATACTACATGGTTAACCATACTCAGTTAACCTTTATTAGTGGAATCATCTTCCACTACATACTGATATGTATTGCTGTATTGGTAGCATATTCCTAATACTTATAAAACATGTCAGCTACCCTTATTTAGTGGAAGATGGTTTCCACTACATAGTGATATGTAATACTACAATACTGATTGTGATGTAACCATATTTTCCACTACATGCTGATATGATTCACCATCTACGGGGGTCGAGGGGGCAGCGCCCCCTCGTATCAACAACATGTAATATTTATAAAAAATATTTTATAATTCCTTCTCTATTAGATATACAAGGAGAACTACATATTACATATGTACTCATACTAATATGCAGTGTTTTATAACACATCAACATACTAATATGTAGTGTTTTATAATTTTTTCTCTATTAGATATACAGGGAGAACTACATACTGATATGTACTCATACTAATATGTAGTGTTTTAACACTAAACTCATCAATTATACAACCATCTACGGGGGTCAAGCAGTTGCTTAACATGACTAATAATTCCTTTTTGCAGGTTTTTATCCCCTCGCGTTTGGTTTAGTAAATGGAGAAAGTAATATCAACTGGGAATGGTTTTTCAAGAATCTGAAGGAGGATTTGAATGATGATCTCCCAATCACTTTTATGACTGACCGAGGTGAAGGGTTGGTTAAATATATTCCCAAAGTATTCCCTAATTCTCGTCAAAGATATTGCTACTATCACTTGGACAAAAACTTACCTATCGCAAAGTCTGACGAAAAGTATAAAGAAGTGACTGATGCTTTCCGAAAGGCGACATATGCTCTTTCTCCTGCAACATACGAGGAAGATCTTCAAGAAATGGTTAATTTGGGAAGGCCTTGGGTTGCTGACTACTGCCGCAACATTCCAAAGGAAAAGTGGTCCAGTGCGTTCTTCCAGGGTTGTAGTTATGGTCAGACTTCTTCCAACGTTGCTGAATCGTTCAATAACTGGATTAGACGCGAGAAGAAGTTGCCTGCTGCTGCGTTTGTTGACTCGATCAGGTTTGTATCAGTTCCCCTAGTCACAGTACAAGCTTATATGTACTGTTAATCTACGTATAATGTAGTATAATAGACTTTTTTGCTATTACTTTTGTCATGTAGGCTACGTATGATGGAAATGATGTCAGAACGTCGTGAGGAGAGTGTCTTGATGGACCCAAAACTGCTAACCCCTGTGTATCAAGCCTTGCTTGAACTACACATTCAAATTGGCCGTCCCTGGAAAGTTAGCCAGTCAGATGCTAAGCGATATGAAGTTCATTCTCCAAGGTTAGAATTTTACCCCTAATCTCTATCATATGAATTTAAGTAGCATGTTCAAATATAACATATTCATATGTACTGTGTATAACATATGAATGTGTACTGACCATAACATATTAATATGTACTGTGTATGAAATACACAGGGAGAACTAAATATTACATATGTACTCATACTAATATGCAGTGTTTTATAACATATCAACATACTAATATAATTTTTTCTCTATTAGATACACAGGAAGAACTACATACTGATATGTACTCATACTAATATGTAGTGTTTTAATACTAAATTCATCAATTATTCTACACAATCTCATGTGTATTGTGCATAACATATGTACTGTGCATAACATATGTACTGTGTATATATTTACATGATCTGCTTGTACTTGCCAACGATAATATGTTGTTTTTTGTGTGTGCAGGTCTCATATGGTGGATCTAGAGAGAAAAACTTGTACTTTCCAACGATGGCGCGTTTATGGTTTTCCATGCTTGCACGCTACTGCAGCTATTACTAAATCTGGAGGAAGAATGCTTGATTACGTCGAGGATTACTTCAAAGTTACCACTTTCCGTCAGCTATATTCAATAGCTATTAGACCCGTTCCTAACTATGACAGGTATGTGTCTTTAATCAATACATTTTGATTTTTGTTTTTTGAGGAACAATATACCGTGTATATATATGATATGTAGTTATGATACTGTGTTTTTTAATCTCACAGGCCTGATGAGTATCACGTAGACGATATTGTTCTCCCACCATAAGTTATTAGGGCTCCACCAGGCAGGAAGAAGGGGAAACGTATTAAGTCATCTCATGAGACTAGTAGAAAATCTGTCAAATGTTCAAACTGTAATTTGAAGACTCATCACAACAAGGCAACATGCAGTGTTATCCGTCAGTATGAACTTGCTGAAGAATGATTTTTGTGTCAGGTATGTGTTGCAGTTAGATACATATTACAGATGTTTTCTTGGGGTAGGATGATACAATACAATGAATTTTAAACTAATTAGTGTTCTGATTTCTCTTTTTCTTTTATCACAGGCTTGAACGTGCAGCAGAATGTGATACCAATGACGTCGCCATTATTCTTTAGTCCACAATTCTTTCCTCTAGCCCTTGTTCTACTCTACTTTTTTCTTTTTAATATGTCACTATTTGTCAGTACCAACTGAAAATATTACAGTTTTTTTTGTTGTTTCTTAGAACATATTTTGGTTTTTGAAACATTATAAGACTATCAAAAATGTAGTTATATTGATCTTTCGACATAATGAAATATGTTGCTAAGTCTACCAAAATGACAGTATCTATTACATGTCAGTATTCTAGTGTAAGCATCTTCCACTTCATACTGATATGTAGTGGTTGTAGTGTAACCATACTGAGGTTGTAACAAGAAAATAATCGAATATGTACTGGTTTTGTGGTGTAACCATATTCCACTAAGATTATTTAGAACATATCATAATTACATTTCCATAAGATTAGTTTAAACCTTTGTGGTTTCAATCAGATCAGTACATATTAAAGAAGACAATCACTACTTACTGATATGTACTGGTTGTGGATTAACCATGTTCCACTACATACTTACAGTTGCATCACTTAAAGCAAATTTAAACTTCTGGTTTCAATCAGATTAGTACATATTAAAGAATAGAATCAGTACGTACTGATATGTACTGGTCACCATCTTCACGGAGATCGAGTACATAATCACTAATAATTTAGACTACACAACAAAGTAACACAATTGAAATATATCTACATTAAAGTTAACCCAAGTTTTTGAACATTCTTAAAGATAAAGAAAAAATAACTAGTAAAAGGAAAAGTTGTATGTTTTTAAAATATAAAATAGCTAAATATTAAAATATACTGTCATACTACTTTTATCAATTAGGATCTATTTGCGTCAGTTTGCCAACTGATTTCAGGTGGAGATGCTGTCAGCAATTTGCATGCTAACGACACCCTTTTGTTACGAATCTTCACTTGCAGTTCATCATCATCTCCTAAACATACTCCCACAAATTTGCTTTTCGACTTCATCTTCATAAAATGCATCACAAATAGTAGGCAGTCTGGTGATCCACCTTGTTGAGGTACTTCACATTCATTGACTATTACATTCTTCAATGTTTCTTTTTTCTTCTCCACCAAGTACAGGTTGATAGGTTTGTACATGTGATCTGCCATTCTTGTGGCGTTTTGATAACATCTTGCTCCCCAATCAGTCTTAGAAGAATTGTAGTGGTTGAACACCATTTTTTCACAGTCATATTCAAGTAGCGTCCAATGAAGATTCATATGGCACATTGGTACAAGAATCTTCTTGATGCTTTGATCCATCTCCAATATTGGTTTGTAAACAGAATCGTCTGCTCCTCCTTTGAGCTTTTCCGGGAACTCAACATTAAACTGAAAACATGGATGTACTTTGAATAATTATATCTAATTATGTTTTTATGAAATATAGATATGTAGTGTACCAATCCCTACATACTTTTAATATTAACATGTGTTGTAGTAAAAATGCACTGTAAGATAAAAACTTACCCAAGCGGACGGATCCAGATGCAAGACAGGAAAGTATTTTCTGTCTACTTCTTTCATCGGCTGCTCTTTATGAAGCTTGTTCTTAAGCTTGTATTGTGTGTAGTTTAGAAGATCTTGCTCTAATAAATCATTCTGTACCAAGTCATCAATTGTACCTCCACTTACGCAAAGACCACCTTCTCCCGTTCTCCAAGCAATTGAGCTGGAAAATAACAACGTAAAGGTTACAAATAGTACATACTAAGATACAAATCTAGTATACAAATATGAAATTAACAAGAATACAATCAATAAATCAAATTTAAACCACTCTATAAGACTAGTACTGATTGTTAAATAAAGCATTACTTACTGATATGTACTGATTGTTAAATAAAGCAAATTTAAACATTTTATAATTTTTTCTCTATTAGATACACTAGGAGAACTACATACTGATATGTACTCATACTAATATGTAGTGTTTTAACACTAAACTCATCAATTATTCTAAACAATGTATAGCTACATATTCATAAATATGTAGACACTACATATTAGTATCCTACATATTCTAAACACTATATATTCTACAACACTACTTATTCTAAACACTACTTAATCTACAACATACTGATATGTAGTACACAATTTTATTAGCTAATAGAGAACATAAAATATTTGATGAGTTTAAGCTACTCGTATCAACAATACAAAACATACTGTTATGCAAATCTAGTATACAAAACATACTGTGTAAGAGAACATACTAAGATACAAATCCAGTATACAAATCAATATGTAGTAGGCATGGATACCAATAACTCACCTAAGAAATTTTGCATTATCGATGAATGTGGAAAGGGTAGTCTTTTGTTCATCCTTCATGTCATTATAGAATGGTGATTTATTCAGTTTCCGGAAGAATTTGCGTTTCAATCTGAGCTTCTTGTTTTTCTTAGGTTCTGTTGCTCCAGCTTTCGGCTTCTTAGGTTCTTTATATGATGGAGAGAACTTACTTCCACTTTCGTAAATATCATCTTTCTTTTTTGAAGGATGGGCACGAGTAACGGGTCTGGAAGGTGTGAACTGCTTCCTTTCGGGCCCTTTGACGGTCTTTTTAATCATTGCAACCCTTTTTTGTTTCTGGCTTGGTGTAATTGGTTCCTGCATTTTTACCAACGTAAATAAATAGCAATATGTAAACACACAACATAGCTGTTGATTAACATTCACTTTTCATCTGAAACTAAGTATGCATATGCAAAAATTAGCATCCAATACCTGTGATGGAACCTCAAAAACATCTTGCGATGGAATTTCCAAAGTATCTTGTGATGAAACTTGCAAAGTTTCTTGTGATGAAACTTGCAAAGTATCTTGTGATTGAACCTCCATAGTAGATTCTGATGGAACCTCCAAAGTACCTTGTTGCTTAGCTGTAACTTTACATGCATCTTTCGGTTCAATGTTTTCTTGTTGCTCTGTTGTGTGTGGAATAAATTCTACGTTTTCCAAATCTCTTCCAATTAAATTATAAAAACATTATTGTAAGTCAATGCCAAAAAGACCAAGGTTTTTATCAGCATCAACACCTGGAAGGAGGTCAGCATACTCTTCGACGTAAATTCCAAAGCCGGAGTTTGCCATGTCTATATAATCTCCCATAGAGATCTTTTCGATGTGTTCCAAACTCGACATCTCAGTAAACAAAGGTACATCCAAAGATATGAAACTCTTCCGCCGCCATCTCAAAGATTATAGTCTGCAGATTTCTGCGAATTAACTACAACTGAAGCCTTTGTTTCTAGCATAGTTTTAAGCAACTCCTTTGCTGCTTCCTGCCTAACTTCAAGTTGATCAACCTGCAAAAAGCAATCGAAACTGTCAACAAAAACCTTCTTAGGTGAGTTTTTACATAATGTTACATAGCAATATGTAATGGTAGACACCACTACGAAGAATATAAGTATTTACCAGTACATATTGATATTTTTTCAGAGTACATATCAATATGTAATGGTAGACATCACTACAAGAAATGTAAGTTTCTACCACTACAAGAATATAACAGTACATATCAATATGTAATGGTAGACACCACTACAAGAATGTAAGTATCTACCACTACATATTGATATGTAACAGTAGATACTGATATGCTACTTAGACTACGTATTGATATGCTACTTGCTTGTGTGTTTTCTTTTCCTTTTCTCTCTTGTATCTCTTTGACTTTTTGCTCCAAATTAGATTTAGCCCAGTTTTTAACCTCAGAACGCTGAACTTCAACATCATGGAACTTCAATACTGCGGGTGACAAACCAACTTCAGCATTACCATGACATTGATCTTGAGGTGTTGACAAACCAACTTCAGCGTTGTTGACATGTACATCTGTTTGATCTTCCTGATAACCTTGCATTACGGTCTCAACTATTGGGTCCACATTCATCTCTTCATTGGGTTTGCTTTGAGTAGGTGTACATCCCAAGCTAACATAATCTTCCGGGCTGGCTTCTCTCTGCAAAGGGAAAGCTTTCCGGTAAATTTCATGCAACATGAATTCAAGCTTTGAAGCGTCAACCGTTTCACCCTCTTGCTGCATTGTGTTGACTTCCCTCCATTTAGCAGATATTGTACTCCTCAAATCATCGTATTTGATCTTCCAAGCTTCTCCCCCCAATACTGAGTCATCTTCTTCTTGGTCTTCTTCTTTATCTTCTTCTTTCTCTCCTTCTTTCTCTTCTGCCGATTCGGAATTGTCATCCAAACAAAAAGCTTCATTATTTTCTTCCTCTTGAATCCTTCTTGAGATACGGTTAAGGATTTGTCTTTCTTGGTTTGTCATCTCGTCTTTAAAATCAACATGGAACTGGTACGAATCAAACAAATGTAAAAAACCAACTACATATTAGATATTACCAAAAAAAACATTTTATAATTCTTTCTCTATTAGATATACAGGGAGAACTACATATTACATATGTACTCATACTAATATGCAGTGTTTTATAACACATCAACATACTAATATGTAGTGTTTTATAATTTTTTCTCTATTAGATACACATGGAGAACTACATACTGATATGTACTCATACTAATATGTAGTGTTTTAACACTAAACTCATCAATTATTCTAAACAATCTCATGTGCATTACCATCTACGGGGCGCTTCCCCCTCGTAAACAAACAAAACAATGTATATCTACATATTCATAAATATGTAGACACTACATATTAGTATGAGTACATATTCTAAACACTATGTATTCTACAACATTACTTATTCTAAACACTACTTAATCTACAACATACTGATATGTAGTACACAATTTTATTAGCTAATAGAGAACATAAAATATTTGCTAATAACCAGTTATCAATATATACTTTTATTCGACAAAATATGTACTTCAAGTTTACCTGATACTCAGAAAGATCAATATCCTTTAGGAACTCAGTACATATCTTTGTATGATTCCACCTAGCCACTCTTGGCACATACATTCCATTAGGTTCTGTCACTACTATATCCTCGGAGCCACCAAATGGGTATGCTCCGCAAAACCATGGCTGCAAGTATTGATACGCAGTTATTATTAGATATACTTCCAAAAAATGTAGAAAACACACAAAAAAAAAGATTTTTAAAGTAGAATAAACAAATCAACAGATTCTTACCAACAAATAAACAGCACAACCATTTGTGTGTTCTACGGATTCCATGTTTTCATTCAGCTCTTTCTCTAAATGAGAATGGATGAGGTCAGGCCATGAAATATTCCTCGCCTTTTCAAGATCAAGAACGAAACCAATGTATTTTTCAGTCAAAGCGTTGGCATCACTTGTTGCGAAAAATAATGAAGTGCACATATACAGGCAGATAAGCCTAACAAGATCTTCGGCATCTTCCTCGTCTTGCTTAGAATCTTCAGAATCTTCATTTGATTGATCACCCATGCTTTCCAGAGGCTCTTCTTCAGACTCTTCATTAGACTTCTTCTTTTTCAGATTAATTGGTGTTCGTTTAAGGATTTTCAAGATTGCCTTCACAATCATTGGCCTAGTCACTTTTTCACCGGCTCTCAAATCAGCTGGAAAAGTCCTTTTGAAGAATTCTGTTTCACGCCATCCACTTTTTTTTATTGACTTGTGTTAGCCTCCAATCATGATATTCCCTATTTGGAACTCTTGGCATTCCATAAACAAGTGCCAATTCTTCTGTGTGGATACCACTCATTCGGTAAGCCATGTCTTTCAAAGCAAAAGTAAGCTTGTTTGGATCTTGACCTCTCACGTAACAATAATAACATTTTGGTCAGTGCATCTTCAATCTTCAACCAATGTTCCAACTCAAATTTGGTGTACCAGAACATTAGGAACAGGTTGCCGTAAGATGCTTCAGAAATCAGCTTCAGCTGTAACTCACTCAACTGAAGTTCTTCAGTGGTCTTAATAGTCTTTACAAGGCCCCACAAGCCCTTGAAACCGCCACGGTACAAACTTCGCGGTTTTCCAGCTCCTTTCTTACGCTTATTACCACCTATACAATAACAAGAATCTAAAACTATTACACTACATATCAATATAACAAATTAACATGTAATTATATCATCAAGAATAGAAGTATCTACCATGTACTTGAAACTACATATTTTTAGCAGTACATATTCTTGTAATATATACCTCTACATACTGCTATGTAACTACATATTATTAGCAGTACATATCAGTATTATTAGCAGTACATATCAAAAAGGGGGGGAGCATATTATTACTACAAGTAAGTATCTACGGTCTACCAGTACATATTGCTATGTAACAGTACATATGGCATAACCATCAATTATTCTAAACAATCTCATGTGCATTACCATCTACGGGGGTCGAGGGGGCATCGCCACCTCGTAAACAAACAAAACAATGTATAGCTACATATTTAAAAATATGTAGACACTACATATTAGTATGAGTACATATTCTAAACACTATGTATTCTACAACATTACTTATTCTAAACACTACTTAATCTACAACATACTGATATGTAGTACACAATTTTATTAGTGATTAAGATTTAATTTGGTTTAACACTACATACCTTCTTTTGGAGGAACATTTTCTCCCCCCCCTTTTTGCTTTCACCTTTAATTTTGGTGAAGGAGTAGCAGCTCTCAGGGCAAGTGCTTTGTCCCCCTTTGCTTGCGGTGAAGGAGTAGCAGCCTTTGTAGCCTTTTTTACTTTTGCTATATTAGTTGCTAATGCTGATTTTGTTTTGGTTGTTTTCCCTGTTGTAAACCAAAAACAAGTATAAAAAAATGACTACATATTCATAAACAAACACAACAATGCATCACTATGTATTCTAAACATGTAGTGTTAGACAACATACTGATATGTAGTACACACTTTTAAGTATAGAAGTATTAGACAACATACTGATATGTAGTAAACACTTTGTAAACACTACATATTCATAAAAAAACACAACAATGGCAATATGTAGTTGATATGTAAGTATTTTTTTAGCACTAAAAACACTACATATTGGTATGTAGTGTTAGACAACATACTGATATGTAGTACACACTTTGTAAGTTGATATGCAAGTATTTTTAACATTTTATATGAATTAGTTCTCTAACACTACATATTGGTATGTAGCGGTGCTTAATGATATATTGCATGTCAATTTGAAGTACATACGGACATGTAATCACAAAATTAGGGTTTATTTCTGATCTGCTCACCTTTTTTCGGAGGAACATTTGCTTTCTTTATTGGTGACGGAGTAACAACTTTACTCATACTTCGAGTTGTCGGTGATTTAGTCAGTCAGGAGGTTTCGTTGGTGAATCATCAACGCTTTTTGTTCTCCTTTTTGTTGGGAAGGGGTTTCTTCTACAATTTCTTCTCTAATGGTCCGCTTAATTGTTCTACTCGTAACCATCTTTTCAATTCAATTGAATGTAATGAAAAAAAATTAGGTCAAGAACGGAAGCTTTTTTTATTTCGATTTTTTTGTAGGTGATGATTTTCGATCGTTTGACTTCAATCTTATGATTTTCTCAGAATCGTTTTTAGAGTGATTGATTGAGAAGAAAAACAAGTTGAAGAAAGAAGAAGTTTTGAAGAAGTTTCGATGGAGAAGACGAACAACAGATTGCGGAAAGAGAGAAGAAAAAAATTAAAAAAAAATGAAAAATGTAACTATGTAAACCAAGAGTATGGGTAGAGAGGTAATTTCATCAGATTTTAAAGTTTTTTGGACCACCGGATAATTCTATTCTGGTGCTGGACTACACAGTAAACCCGGGTCGGGTTTTTGGACTAAATAAGAAATTTCTCATTTATATTTGATATCTAGGATTTTTTTCATAATATCCGACATCCGATAAGCCTAGGGCTAGGGGCGTTCTCTTCAAAAAAAAAGATAAGCCTAGGGGTGTACTAGTAATTTCCTACCCCAGGTATTATCAGTAGAGAGAATTGATACTCGTTTTCTCATTCTCAACAAAACAGCAACTCTCAACACAGAAATAGATCGAGAGCGTCAGTTCAGTTCAGTTGGATCGAGAGAGGGGGAGTGAGTTATCGATAGAGAGAATATTTGATCGTGAATTTAATCGATTGATGGTCATAGATTCTCAGAGATGAAGTAAGTAACGAATCTAATGATTGATGTTTCTAAATTAGGTTTTCTTTTCTTCCCCAAATCGATTGTGAATGTTTCTCTGTTTTTGTGGAATCAATTCTATTCTCCTTTTATCTTTTTCATTAAAGCTGAATTCGGTTTAAGTATATGGAGAGGAACAGAGAAAGTTAGGGTTTCAAGCATATAGGTTTTTCATCTTTTGAAATTGTAAAAAGGAGTCCTTTTTCAGCTAACTTAGGAATTCCAATCAATTTACTGGAGATCCTTTTTGTATAAAAATGTGGAGATTTTGATTAGAAGAAAATGTGCTCTTTTTTCTCTATTGTCATCTCATTCATTGTTTTTTTCTTTGTCTAGTAATTTGAAGGACAACAATCCTCTATTATTTCTTTCCCTAGTATTTTATGCCGTCTACAAAATCGTGAACTGTCTGACAGTAATAAGCTTAAACTGTCTGACAACAGTCCTCTATGTCAATGATCAACACTTGTACAATGCTATATTGCTGTATACGGTGAGCTAAACCCATGAGCACTGTTTTATGTTGAGAGCTCTCTTCGGCCACTATGAAGTTTGAGTCCTACACTCTAAAGTTGTTCAAACTAAATGATCACTTAAAAGTTTAGCATATCTCCGCTTACTTTTGCACATTTTCCATATTAATTTTTGATTAATGATTTACTCACATTATTTCATTTCAATTGCCGGTGTGTTGAAATTGAGTTGCTACTCATTATGCCTGAATTGCACTTTAGGCTACTTCTTGTTTTGGGGATTTGGAACTATGGTTTGTCTGCTGGCTATTAGTATAGTTACCTTACGAAGCAACTTCTGCAGTTGTATGAATTATCCAATTGTTTTACTTTACATCAGTTAAATCCCAAGTCGCACATTAGCCACCACTAGCTGCTCATTTGACAGTTGCATTTTGCTATTTCTTCCAAAAATTTCTAGCTTAATTGATCTTATTACCATGAGTCCTTACACTTAAATGTAATTTGGCTTAGTTCTGATTATCTATATGTTTTGAATTGGAACTTTCATTTCCACTGTGAATGTACATAGCCGTTTGAACTAATTATCCATGGTCCAACAGTGTGCAGTTTGGCAGCCAAATTTGGGCCCTCTACAAAGAATTTCCTGTCTTTTCTATTCTCTCTAGATTTTGTGATTACACAGGTTGAGTTCACATGTTTGGATCTATCATCTTTGCTTGTTGCATGCGTAACAATAGTGTTGAGAAAAACAGTTCAATTTCTTCAATGTCGTCCTTCCTATTGGTTGCAAAAGAAAATTTAGTTTACAAGTAAAGTAGCTCTTAGTTTTAGAGTAGCGCACCCACGAGTTTTTTGCAAACTGTTCCCATTTAAAGTTACACCGCCACTAACCCTCTATCTCCCTCTCTCCAATCTGTTCCCTACAAAACAAAAAGGAATTCGTAGAAAGAGTATGAAAATCTAATATAATGTTGGAACGGCTGGAAATTAGTACTTCTTTTGATGCAGGATTGTTTGTTTGTTGTGAATTTCAATTTAGTTATGAAGATTATGTGATAAGATAGACAGCTTTGGTGTGTTGGTAGCGAACATATTTGAAATCAGTGAAATGTTATTGTTGGAATATTTTTGTATGTTTTATTTGTATGTATCGTCGATTTTTCATAGATTTAACAAAAATGAACTTTTGTAACAGGGTAAGTAATTTTATAAAAATACAAAATAGAGAAAGAAAAACCAAAAAAGAAGAAGGTAAGAGACTTTCTAGGCCTTGGACTTTATAGGAGAAATAAATAAAAATTCCGAAAATTAAAAAAGTAGTGATAGAGAGAGAAAGAGAATAATATTAGAGTGATCTGGTGGATTCGGTTCGATCCAGTATCTATGCATCACCAAAAACCCTACTTCTTCTACTCGTCTCTTTCTCTCTTTCTGTGTTTGTTCTAGAAAAAGAAAATCTAGAATTTGGTATATTTTTCGAATATAATAAATAAATACTATAAATAATAATAAGTGTGTGTGTGAATACTTCATTCATAATATTCTCGATCTCATCATTACATTATCTCGAATTCAATTCGTTCTCAATTTGAGGTTTTAAGGACTTCCGACTTGCGTGAATCAAGCAAATCTGTGTGTGTTACAGTAGAGGGGAGGGAGATATGGCGGATTCAGAAAGGAAGATTATTGAAAAAGTTTCAGGAGTTAGTGATTTAGCAAAGGAGTTACAAGATTCAGCATCAAATTTGATTTTGAAAAGTACACATGAAGAACAATCTATTAGACAACGAGCTGTAGCTCTTGGTTCTAATATTCGTACGCTTCATTCTTCTATTGCTTCTGCTGTTCAAAATGGAGTTATTGATCGAAAAGATGCTGAAAAGGTATTTAAAGTCTCGTTTTTATTATAGATCTCATTTTGATGAAGCTGCATGTTGTATTGAATCGAACCTAATTTTGATTACTTGATTCTAGGATTTTAGTTTTGTATTTTGGGGATATTTCTTGTTCATTGGTTCTGATTTTATTTTGCTTTGTTTATAAGATGAACGAAGAATTGTATAGAGCCAAGTGCCTTTTGAATGATGGAGATGTTGCGTCATTTCTTCCTATCAAACAACATGGTGATTTCACTTTCTTTCTCTGTAGCTTGGTCTTGCTCAAATCTATTTTTATTGGTTTATTGTTTTATTTTTGTAAGTCTAATGGAACTGCATGTGGTGATAGGTGGTTTTCTGAGAATGTTTCTTGGACCCATATGTGTACGCGCAAACAAGAAAGATGTTCAACTGAAAGTTAAAGAGGAATACAATAGTTATAGAGTATGTTTCTTATTGCTTTTCTTTTTTTTGGTTGCAAAAGCTTGTTTTATTCAAATGAGTCTTTCTTTTTTTTCTTTACGTGTTAAAATCAAAAATTAGTTGTATGAGTCTTTGCCAAATGCTCATTGGCTGGAACATGAAACTTCTGTTGGCAAATCTAAATGAACGCTTCAATAGAAAGGACCATCTCCTTAGTTGGAGAAATATTGAGACTCATCTTTTAGAAAGGAAAAGTTGTTTCAAGAACCATTTCTATGGAATAGCGTAGAATAGAACTGCTGCTAGGAGTAGAGTTTCTGGTAGTGTTGTTGGAGTTGTCTCTCGAAATCTCTTTGTATTACCAAAGAAAGCTCTATCTGTAGCATTCTGTAATTCAAAGGGAATACCCGTTAGTGCATTGTGTCTGTGATCATTTCAGTTGTTGCTGATAGCAAAGTTGTCCGTATAATTTTTGTTGTACTCGAAACCGTTGTAGTATTCGTTTTTCCAGAACCTATTTGTATTTGTCTGTTAATTGCAAAGATTTATTTTATAATCCGCAATGATGATTGCAAACAATGGATATTGTTTTTATTATATGTGAAGCTTTAATAGGTTATGGTGAATGACCACTATCCTTTCATTGTTTTTCTTCTGAAACTGCAGTATGCTTGTTTTCGGGGTTCTGGTTTCCATGCCAGTCTCTTCTTATTTTAAAGGTATATGATCAATAACACCGTCTCTTTATAAACAGGATAGAACGGCATTTATGTTTCTTCTGTTCCCATCTACTTTACTACTATTAAGAGCATATGTTTGGAGTGGGTGCCTGCCAACGTTACCAGTTCAGCTTTACCAGGTACCATAAGTTGTGCCTGCATAGTTCTTCATTGCATACCAAATATTTGATCTGTATCGGTAGTGTTATGTTAAATGTATACTGATGATATTAAAATTTATTTTTTTGATCTATCATGTCAATATTTACTATGCCACTGTTTCAGGCCTGGCTTTTGTTTCTCTATACAAGTTTGGCTTTGCGTGAGAACATATTGAGAGTGAATGGAAGTGATATTCGTGCATGGTAATTGGATACAAGGCGGAAGGTAATCTGGGAAGTGGCTTTGCGCTTAGAAGGCAACAGTGGCAGTGGGTTTCCTACTATGCGGGCTTATGGTTTTTAGTCAGATCACAGTTTATTGGCGCTGGACCTTCTGTATTTGACATATCTAGGGTACATGTCCAAATCATCTTTAATGCTCTTTCACGCACTGAGGCCTGGCCTCTTTGCATATGGAAAACAGAGCTCAACTTGCCGCTTGGTGAAGGTTATTACTGCTGAAATATTTACTGCACATGGAGGAATAAAATGGTGAAGCTTAGTCCTGCAACGTCAGCACCACATGTGAAGACACTGTCACTGTTGGCTTCGGAGTCTTAAGCGACTACCCTGAAGACCAGGCGTCTTGTTTATACTCTTTTTTGTTCTATTGAATCCGCCTAAATAACCAATAGAGAAGATGGTAAACACTCAAAGTGCCTATTATGTTCTTGTAGGTGGATATATCATCACTATTGTGCTATGGTGATGGCGCTTGTCAGTCTCACATGGGAGATTAAAGGTCAACCTGATTGTTCGCAGAAGCAGGTCAGTGTTCCTCCAGTAGAAATAGATCAGATTTGTGTTTATTTCCTGATGGGGACTCCTGATCCTTATGGTTTAAGCAGAGAGGTGTTCAACTTTTTCTTCAATGGGCAATAATGCAAGGAGTTGCCATGCTACTACAAAATAGGTATCAGCGTCAGAGACTGTATACTCGTATTGCGTTGGGAAAGGTACTGAATTGCGATTGAGTGCTGCACTTAGGTTTTGTAACCATTCTAGGTGTTCTGTTTGTGTCAGTTTATGTGCCTTATGTCTCGTTTCTTCCCAAAACAATGTCTTCAGTTAGCTGTCACCAGCTCTTTAGAAACCTACTTACCTTTTATCTTTCTGTTTTTAATATCATGTTTGGCAAGTCTGGCCTCGCTTGTTTAACTTTCTTATAATTTGCAATGAAATGGATGCCATTTGTTGGCCCTTTCAGCGAAAAATTTCATACAGGTCATTGACTATGGTGTTCCCGGTTCATTCTTATTTGTGTGAGCTTTGTCTTACTCCATTTTACCATTTGCAGGCAAAAAGAATGGATGTGGTGTGGGGAGAAACTGCTGGTGTAGATGGTCAATTGTGGCTGTTATGCCCCATATTATTCATTCTACAGGTGATTGAAGTGGTTACACGGCAGCGGATTTTATATGTCACTAGCCTGAAGCACAATAGCTTAATAATGTGGTGGTATTATAGAAATATATTATTTGGAGGAAAACGAGTTGAATCATGTTCACATCTGATTGGTTGTTTGGTACTTAACTTTTTTCAGGGTTTCGAAGCATATGTTGGATTATTGCTACTTAAGACTGCAATGGTTGGTGTTGTCTCAGAGTGGCAGGTAAGAATTAGTTTAGATTCACCAGCGCGCATGCTATCATCTCCTTTACTTCATATAACTCTTATCCAGAGTTGTTCTCATACTTAAACAATGGTGCATTCATACAAATTCTTATTTGCTTATATGGTTAAAGGTAATAGTTTGTGGGATCCTCCTGGTGTTAATGGCGGTTGGCAACTTTGCCAACACAGTACAAACTTTGATGACAAAATCAAGGTTCAAGGCAAAAATGAAGAAAAGCAAGAGCAAGCAAGAGTTGGAAGGCTCTCCCAAGGATTCGAGATCATAATCCGCAATACCTTACAGAATGTCCCAACATTCTGTTTGTTAGTCGGCTTGATCATCTCTACCTTGTGAAATGTGTTGTGGGTTTATTTCCAGGTTTTGTCCCACCAAATTGATTTCTCATATTGTTCCATGTAAGCATACAAATAATGTATGAGATGCCTTGGCTTGATGAATAATTAGGGCTTCTCTTAAATATAGCCCTCGTTTTTATTAACCATAGTCCATTTGATTTTGGTCTATAATTTGACTATAATTTTAAGTTTCTTTTTCAATTATTATTCTAGCCCAAAAACTAGGTTAGTGAGATGGCGTACTTGTGAGTCGCAGAGTAATGCAAGTGGAGAGGTTAACACTCACGGTTCCGTTCCCTCGCAGAGTGACGTCACATCAGATGCAAGGTTTTCCAATTTTAACCCTAAGCTAAAAACCACCATCAATATTAAGTCATCTGCTTAGCACGTAACAGTTGTATTGTTGCGGGGTAAGCATGAGATGGTGACAAACAAGAGTAATCGAAAGGGCATGACGTGAAGAGATTTTTAGGGAAATTCGACTAACCTTTGGCGGAAGGAATGAGGAATCCTTGATCCTTGTATTGGCATTTTTGCATAAATTAGGCTTGGCCATGGGGTATTGGCATCAGCGCTGCAACTTTGGCTATTGATCGGCAGATGTGACATTGCAACTTGGTTCGCGGAACGGGCGTTGGTTGGCTAGGAAAGGTAGATGGCGCTGTAGTCTAGGTCCACAAAGCGGTGGATGCCGCTTCTTTGAACGGCTAAGATGGCGCTTCCTTGGCTGGTGCAGATGGCGCTGCTTTGAACGGCTAAGATGGCACTGCTTAGGCTGGACAGGGCATGATCGATGGCGCCGCTGGTTTGGGCATGGACTGTTGGCACTGGGAGTGGCTTGTTGGCGCTGGCTTGGGTGTGGTGCTGGCTGGGATGCGGGCTGTTAGCGCTAGCTTGTCCGCGGCCTGTTGGCGCCATGGAGCTTTGCCAGCGGGTTCGGTTGCCTCTTTTCGTGTATAGCCCAAAACAAGAAACTTTCCTCCGTTCGAACTCCAAAAAGTGTTATGCCTATAAAAGGCGTCACCTATCCTCTTTACCTCATATTATTGGCTTTGTTTCCACGTCTTGGTGCTAGCAGCGAAATGGTAGAAATAAAGCAGACGAGCACATTCCAGATATGTATCTCCGTGTTTCTTCTTTTGTTTGCTCTTCTGTTGTTGGTGTAAACCCTAGCCATATAGGCATATCTTTCATAAACTCGTAGAAATACTTCCATATGAATGATTCTTCTCTAGTAGCAGTATGCAAAGTAGGCGTGCACAGATGGGTGGCTGCCAATAAATTTTTTTCCCATGAAAAAACCTAGCTCTAGGGTTTCTTTTTCCTTTTGTGACCATGCCCACAATTTTCATGGGGGGACACACTCTTCCTTTGGCCGAGAGCATACTCCCTGCTGCGAGACACGGTTTTGGCTAGGGGAATGTTTTCCATGGAAAAACGTGGCTTGTTGAAGAGAGTATCAGTCCCCGCTCCTTTGGCTATGCGTGCTCCTTTTGGCTACGCATGTTATGACTTGCAGCCAAACAAAGTTTCCCATAGAAGATTTGCCGTGGATGTTTTATTTATTTATCATCGTACTTGATTCTGACAAAACCTTTATGCACGGTTTTGTCCAAAGTAGTAAGTTTTTTATTTTTCTTCGTTGTAGTTACTTCAAAAGCATAAGGAATTTTGTTAAGATATCACCTAAAAGTAGTTATGTTGCCGCGTCGAGAAGTTCCAACAACTCCAAGCCAAACACCGATGATGAGTTTTTTACGAAGTCTACTACGATTACAAGGACCCATCCCAAATTCGTGTCAACTCTTCTGATTGATTCAGAGAATGATGGAGAAGTCCAATCAGTCTGTCTAGGGAATATAATGAGGTTTTATCTTCAGAGGAAAGAGTACTCATCTTCTCCAATTGACTTCAAAATATGTCATAGTCCATTGTGCTCTTACGATAAGTGGATGAAATTTATGATGATCCGCGACCACGTAAAGGCCAACTTAACTGAGGCGCAAATCATGCATGATGTCATGGCATCTGCGGCACTTCAAATCAGAAAAGATATTGCAGGCTTGATTACTTTCATCTCCAGGTGGTGTCCGGAAACTCACACGGCTATATGTAGATGGGGTGAGATGACTATTTCTTTGTAAAGCGTAGCCGTTCGGTTGAGTCTTCTAATAATTGGGAAACTTGATGTTGTCTTTTCTGAGGAAGAAGAAGAAATACATGCCACTTTGGTCACAAAAGCAGCGAGATATGTTCGAAATAATTATGAGGAAAAGTTCTTCTATAACTGGTGGGTGTCTAAGTGGCTACCTGATGAGCCGGAATCGGATCAAGTGGTGGATGATACACTCCATGTTGCTGCATTTTTAATTCTGTGGATATCGAGAGATATTTTTGATGATGTCTCTGGAAATAAGGAGATAAGACAGAAGCTCATTAAATTTGCTATCAAACTAGCGAAAGGCATTGCTCTCCCCATCGGAAGTTTGTTTCTTGGCTCTTTGTACACTCATCTGGATCACTTAGTGGCAAACATGTACGTCTCTAATGGGTATATGAAAGTAGACTCGTATATCCACGTCGCCTTTTTTCAAGCGTGGTTGTGGGAGCATTTCAAAAATTACGCTCCTAATCCAAGAACCTCATTTCCTGATACATATGGCGGATCTAGGATACTCCATTGGTTGGAGATACGTCCAAGACCTGGTTCAAAGCTCATTTATTTTGTTGACAACACACATACAATTAACTCTTGTCCTTGGGATCCAGTCCACGCCTCCATAGTTCAACCAGATATTTTTTCTTCCGCACCGAAGGTGATACTATGTTTTTTTGATGGGAATATGAACATTGGAGAAACTGTGTTCTTGTGAAGCTGCATACCTGGGTACGTGCCATATCTTTTTAGAGAATCTTGTGGAGTAGTATCTTACAACATTGACAGGGCTGCTCAACATATGGGCTTTGATCAGGGATTCCCATTTCGCTGCCCGCTGACAACTCCAGATGAATCGTTACCCGCTATTCTTGATTACATCATCTTTGCACCGGATAAAAATCTTCCCTTCTTGCTCTCAGAATGAAAACCTGTGACGACTCCTAAATATAGCATCTTCTGGCAAGATGAGTTCCTCACCATTCATAAGTCCGTGCAGGAAGTTGTGACAAAGCCACATGGAGAACCTTCCTCTGCAGTTCTAGCAAAACATAAATTGTTGAAATAGCTTCCTTCGGGCATGCTAAAATCCCCTAGCTCAGATGTATATAGTCCCCAGAAAAAGGAGCAAAGGTCAAAAAATCATGCAGGCGGCTTTCAATCGGATTCGACGGCTCTTTTTACTTTTAGTTCTTTCAACACACATGTTGTATGGTTCCCTCACTGACTTGGCTGAATTATATAAATTTTCCATTTTGTCACAGACACCTTTTTTTTTTGAGGGTCTTGAAAACTCGAATATCTTTGCCAGACTTGCCCATGGCCAAAGACGACGCCTCTTGATAAAGGAGGAGAAGAGACTGAATTTCTTGAAGAAGAACCCGAGGAGGAAGAAAGCTCAAGATATGGTGACGAGAGGAGCACTTCTGAATATAACAACAAGTCTTCTTGCACTGGGCTTAGTCGGCGAGTTTTCCAAACTTTTCTCTTGGATTATTTATTTATACCGAATATATGATCAATTGGTGATATTTACAGGAAGAGCCTGCTTCTGAAAATAACCATGAGATGGAGATTCATGACAATAAAGGTGTAACAGTGTCTCCATTCATGGAAACCGTACACACTGGTGATCTGGAGATGGAGGTTGATCATCATGAAGATGCTGTTGTGTCTGCAATGGCGGAAAATACTGTCGTGACGATGGGCGTGATTGTTCCCAAAGAGTCTTTGCTAGTCGCACATCCAGCCGCAGGTGTCGTTTTCGATCCTCTATTTGAGGATCCTTTTGAGGGTCACGTTTTGATTGGAGGATTCACTGTCCCAGCTAAGTATGCAGAGCTATATACCAGGATACGGAAAAGGTATGGGCACATCGCCACGACCAGGAAGGTTGATAGTCGCTTTGCATTGGTTAAGCATGTGGAGGAAACCTTATCTTCAATTCATGACATGTGCGGCGTGACTTGACACACTATTTCTGGAGACGTAGTCAAAAGCTAGGAATTCCATCGGTATATGTGTGTAAATTTTGAGTTTAACGCCTCCTGGTTCTGTGAGGGATTTTCCGAGATCCAAAGGCTGCAGGATGAAGCGGTTGATGGCCCTTCCGCGAATTTGATTAATCAACAGGAGGCAGAAGTCGAGAAGTTTTCCCAGAAGTTGAAGTTGAAACAGGTGGCTCTTCAAAACATAAAGGACATTTGCTCCAAGAAGAACGAGCCGTTGTTAGGAAATTTTCCTTGAATGTTTTTATTTTCTGAACTTCCTTTTCTTAGGTTTTTTTTTTCGAAAGGCAAAAGAAATGCCTAGTTTATGGATTGGTTTTCTGGTTTCTTGGATTGATAGATGATTGCTTCTTATAAGAGTTTTTAGATTATTTTGGAATAATTGCCTTTTAATCAATCAATATGTCAAAATTTGAATTGTGAATGTAAGTAGAAAAATCATTCGGTAAAATTGCAAAACCATGACTGTTGTGTGAGAAAGGGAAAGATTGAGTTATTGGCTTCCATTGTAAGTGTGAAAACCCAAACAATCGATCGTGTAAACATTGTCTGGCAAAACTTACTCGCTTTAGGGTCTTTCATCAAAACTGAATCTTCAGGGAGTACATACGAGCCTTTATGTGATGCCCTCCTTGCCTCTAGAAGTCCCCAGTCATTTTTTGTTGTATGTGGAACGTATTTATGTCGATCCGCAGTCAGGTGGAGAATCTTTAGTCCCTACACGTAATTATGGAATCAAGATTTGAATTTGCAACCGAGAGATTAACCTCCCACTGTGGTCGCCAATTGTTTATGTGTGAAAACCGTTTCTGCTGATTTTGGTAATTTTGGGTATGTGGATGAGAAACGAATCTAAATCCTAAACAATACACTGCACGGAAGTACTTTTGATTCGAGAGATCAATCTGTACAATCCTGGTCTAATCCAAGAAATAGTCGTTCCAGGCTTGCTTCGGTCACAAAGTAAAGGAGAAGGGTCGGTATTTGGGAGGGAAGCGAAGAGAGTATCGAGACCAGAATCATTGATTCTGAAGATGTGGTTTGTTTTATGACTTGTGTCAGAAAGTGGATCTGGAATGAAAGGTATCAGTTCTTTGGTGATTTATGGATACTGTGATGTTGCCGACCAAAAACTTGTTGTTTCGTGGTAAATAGGTGAAACCTATTTATACAAGTCATATTTAAATATATCATGGTCTCGTAGGAAATGTAAATGATTGAGTGGTGGAAGAACAGAGTAATGTGTAACCGTCAGGCATTATGCTTCCATGATGAAGGAAGTGAATTAGTTTACTCCGTCACTTTCATCACCACTAATTATTTTCCCACTTCATGACACTTTCTTATAACGGGCGTATTGCACGCCACACGCTGGAAACTGCCAGACCAATATCCTGATGAGTATCCCCCAGTTTGTGACATGTTTGATGTCTCGAGTGTTTTCGTGGAAAACGTGTAGCAGGTGCTATGTGTGGCAATTCAAAGTCAAGAGACTTGCCATAGGAAAATAACATGTGATGCTATTAGGCTTGTCCTTTTCGGCAGCCTAAAAATTGCCACAAGTCCGTTAGTTTGGTGGCGAACTTGAATGGCTAGGATCGTATCTCATGAAGAAGGGTAGCCGTTGATTATGGATACCTTCTGTTGGCACCTGGTAATGTCACAGTGGCGTTTTTGGTGTACGCTAGTGGCATTAAAGCATGACTAGCATACCTCATGCATGCCAGTAGCACGATGGTGTAAGTGGCGCCTGGCGTAGCCATGGCCATTAGATGGTTTCCTGGAACTTGTCGCAAGTTCGTCAGTTCAGTGTCAAACTTGGATGGCTGAGATTGCATCACATGAGGAAGGGTAGCCGTTGATTATGGCCATATCTTTGTTGTGTAGCAAAGTGGCGCCATTAGCATAGTGGCATCTGGCGTAGCCGTGGCATAGCGGCATGCCAGTGGCGTAGCTGTGGCAGCTGTTTTGGCATATTGGTGTTAGACCCAAATATGGA
This sequence comes from Papaver bracteatum, assembly GCA_023529315.1. Taxonomy (NCBI): domain Eukaryota; kingdom Viridiplantae; phylum Streptophyta; class Magnoliopsida; order Ranunculales; family Papaveraceae; genus Papaver; species Papaver bracteatum. The sequence continues at coordinate 227,225 of JAJJWX010004893.1, read as the reverse complement.
TCTGGAAACATTAGCCTTATTTCCAAATTGATCCCAAAGCTCTGGGAAACATTATTTGGCTTGGTTAGCGTAGTAATTTTTGCCCAAATTAGGGTTTGGCATATCGAAACCCTAATTAGTGCGTGTGGCATGAGTGCGGCATGGCCACATTTAGGACATGACTCCGTGGCCAAAGTTAGGGCTTGTCGGCGTGGCCAAGGCTAGGATTTGGCGTTGTGGTGTGGCCAAGGCTACGATTTAACGCCATGGCCAAAGTTAGATCTTGGCGACATGGCCAATGTTAGTTTTTGGAGTCGTGTCCAAAGTTAGGGCATGGCGGCATGGCCAAGGATAGGTTTTGGCACCGCAACCAAAGTAGGGCTCGGCGGCATGACCAAGGCTAGGTTTTGGCGTCGTGGACAAAGTTAGGGTTTGGCGGAATGTCCAAGGATAGGTTTTGGCCTAGCATATTACTACGACGGAGTGGCATGTTGTCACGTTACTCCTGCAGAGTGGCATGTTGGCATGCCGATTAATATGTTGTTGTGGAAGCGCGTGTTTGGATTTCCAATTAGTATGGTGGTGCGGCAGGGTGTATTTGGACTTTAATGTATGGTGGCGAGTTTAGAGTGACTTAATTGGTCAAGAAAAGGGGCCAGCCAAACATGAGGCGCGACTACACTTCTGGTGTGAGTTTGGCGGCTTTAGAGCGACCTGATTGATCGATGGAAAATGGGCCCGGCAAGTATGGGCCCATCCACAACTTATGTGCGCGTGGAGAGTTTAAGGCGACCTGATTGGTGGAGGAAAATAGGGCCGGTTTAGGATGGGGCGCGACCAATGGAAAATGGCGTCGGCTGGACTAAGGCATGCCCACACCTCTATTTCTATTGCTCATATCCCGCGGCTCCCTGTTTTTCTGATTCTGGGCAAGATTTTGTATCTACTAATCCATAGCGGATTAATTACCTAGTTTGCATAGGCTTAAATTCCGATAAGCAAGGTCTGATATACTGCGCAAGGCGAAAATCCCTAACTTTTGCAAGTTAGCCATGATAATTTATTGATTTCTATGTGTTGACACAGAGTTATTTTAAGTTCATTGCCAGTGAGCATCATGCTTTCTGATTGAATACCTTATGCAAAGACCTTATCCTTGTGTTTGTAGGTGAAAATGGTTTCTGCTGATTTCGGTAATTTCAGGTATGCGGGTGAGAAACAATTTAAACCCTAAACAATATACTGCAAGGGAGTACTTTAGATTAGAGAGATCAATCTGTACAAATCCTGCCTAAACCAAGAAATGGTCGTTCCGGACTTGCTTCGGTTACAAAGTAAAGGATAATGGGTTGGGTTTGGAGAGGGAAGCAAGGAAAGTGATGAGACCATAATAGTTGATTCTGGAAGAGTAGTTATGTTACTACGACTTGTATCAGAAAAGTGGGAAGGCTAACAAGTGGTAAGATAGCAAGAAAGTATTTTCTGAGTGTGTTGTATATTCCCGAATGAACTTGTTGTTCTGTGGAAATAGGTAAGACCTATTTATACAAGTCGAAGTGAAACGTACCTTGGTCTCATTAAGAAATGAAAAAATGGGTAAGTAAATGGGAGGAGATGGTAACTGTATGTATGGAATTGATGTTCCATAAAACAGTTAACGCATAGAATTGATGTTCCATAAAATTGTTAACACATGGAATTGATGTTCCATAAAACAGTTTCGCCATTAACTCCCCGTATTTACTAACCGCCTCACCCTTATGACACTTCCTTATGACGGGCGTAGTGTACACCGCACGCTGTACACCGCCAAACCAATATCCAGAGAGGATCCCCCAGTTTGTGATATGTGTTGATGTCTCGAACGTTTTTGTGGAAAACATGTAGCATATTGTTGTTGCCTGGAAACTCGAGCTTTGGGAGACTTGGTAGCTTGGTGACCTTCGACGGTCTGGATTTTGCATCTTAAGAGGAAAGGTAGCCGTTGATCGTCGCACGCCTTCGTTTTTGGTATCCGCGTAGGGACGGCCAGCATGGTGGCGTGGATAGGTTGGCACACCGTTGGCATGGCATGGTTTGGCGTGGACAAACTTAAGCTTTCAGGCCAAAGGTTACCATGCATCTTCTGATAACCTTGGATGCCTAGGATTTGCTCCTGGAATTGAATGGGGGCCGTTTATTGCTGCACGCCTTCACTTGGGTGGCCATGTAGGGAAGGCCAGCATGGCGGCGTGGCTAGGTTAGAATGTTGATGGAATGGCATGGTGCGGCTAGCATGGCTAGGGCCAAGGCACGGTGTGTTTGGATTGGCATGGTGTGGCTAGCATGGATAGATACTAGGGTTTGCCATGGGCACATGGTACGTCTAGCTTGGATAGGTCCAAGGCATCGTTGGCTTGGCACGGCGAGGCCAAGGGTTTGGCATGGACAGTTTGGCTTGGCCTGGCGCGGCTAGCATGGCTAGGGCCAAGGTTTGGTTGGCTTGGCATGGCGGGGCCAAGGGTTAGACATGGGAGCGTAGTGCGGCTAGATAGGCTAGGGCCAAGGTGCGATTGTCTTGGCATGGCAGGGCCAAGGGTTAGCCATGGGCGCATGGTGTGGCTGGCTTAGCTAGGCACGGTTTGGCTTGGCATGCGGGGCCAAGGGTTAGCCATGGGCGCATGGTGCGGCTAGCTTGGCTAGGTGCGGTTTGGCTTGGTATGCGGGGGCCGAGGACTTGGCATGGCACGGCTAGCTTGGTTAGCTGCGGTTTGGCATGGCATGCGGGGCCAAGGGTTTGGCGTGACCAAGCTAGGATCGTGACCAAGCTAGGGTTTTTGGCCAAAGGTTACATGTGTCGTTTGTTAACCTTAGACATCTAGGATTTGGCTCATGTGATTGGAGGGCGAATGTTGATTTTTGCACGCCTTCGTTTTGGTAGCCGCATAAGGAAGGCCAGCATGGTGGCGCGGCTAGGTTGGCATGGGGCCATGGCAAGGTGCGTTTGGATTTGGCATGGCGTGGTAGGTGTGGCTGGCATGGTTTGCCATTGGCACAGGGGTGCGTCTAGCATGGTTGGTATGCCTTGGAGCGGTAGGTGTGGCTGGCATGGTTTGCCATTGGCACATGCGGTGTGAGAATTAGGGTTTTGGCCTGTCGAAACCCTAATTAGCATTAAAAAAAAGGTACCCTGGTAATTTTCTCGCTGACGAATTAAAGGGTTCAATAAATGGGCTAGGTTTGGACATTATTACTCAAGTTCTGTGACGTTATTGTCTGACTAGGGTTTTATGATTTTAACCCTAAGCTAAAAACCACCATCAACATTATGTCCCTTGCTTAGCTCGGAACATGTGCCTTGTTGCGAGGTAAGCATATGATGGTGACAGACGAGGACAGAATCGAAACGTAAATCATGCAAGATGGTCATGAAGAACCATCTAACCTTTTTCGAGGGGTAAGAAGAATTCGTGATCCCGCGTTTGGCATCCTTACATGGTTTTTTGCTTGCTGTGTAAACCGTGAAGTGGTGAGGTGAGAGGCGTCGACTTAGCCTGGCTACTCATCATCTTGGATGGGTTAGGGAACATCATGACGTTGGCTTGGTAAGTTGTTGGTGTCCGTGTGGCAGGCCATGGCATGATGGGGCCGCGACAATGGAGTGTACGTCCTGGCATGGTGCGTCAATGGAAAGGTGAGGCGTGCATAGAAGGCTTGGCATGATGGGGCTATGGAAATGGAACATGCAGCTTGGTGTGGCGCGGCCATGGTGAGGTGAGGCGTGCACGGATGGCTTGGCATGATGGGGCCTTGGAAATGGAACATGAAGCTTGGTGTGGTGCGGCCATGGTGAGGCGAGGCGAGCACGGACGGCTCGGCATGATGGGGCCATGGAAATGGAACAACCAGCTTGGTGGGGTGCGGCAATGGTGAGACAAGGCGTGAACAGACAACTCGGCATGATGGGGCCATGGAAATGGAACATGCAGCTTGGTGTGGTGCATCCATAGTGAGGCGAGGCGTGCACGGACGGCTCGGCATGATGGGGCCATGGAAATGGAACATGAAGCTTGGTGTGGTGCGGCCATGGTGAGTCGAGGCGTTCATGGTCGGCTTGGTGATTATCTCCATGGCCCAGTTGCCTTTTTTCCTTACTTGGATCAAATAGTAAGTCCTTTCCTTATTCAAACTCCCAAGTATTATGTCTATAAAAGGGGGCGGTCTATCCCTTTAATTCATGCCTTCATTATTTATTTATTTTTTGCTCTGGTTGTGTGGTAGCGGTGAAGCGGACGAGCGGACTAGGTATGTTTCCCAGTACTTCCTCTTTAACTTGCTTTATTTTGCTTTCTTGTGTTGGTGTAAACCCTAGCTATAGGCGTACCTTTTCACAAACTTGTAGAAATATTGTTGGCGTGAACACTAGACGTAGGTATGCTTTTCTTAAACTTGTAATAAATTTTAGGCGTGAATGCTGTAGTGATGTTGGCCGCCTCAATTATTGTGTGAAGTAGGTGTGCACGAGGATTTTTATTCCCTTTCCATGAAAGAACTAATTTTTAGGGTTTACTCCTCTTCCTGGTGTGGCCGTGTGTATGATTCCCTTTGTTGGGGCACGTCTATCCGGCTGGGCGCGAGTTTCCGGATGTGTCTGATAAAAATAATTTCCATGCGCTTCATGTAGTAATTTCTGCTTGTATTGTTCCATTGTAGTTATCTCGGCGGTGAATACAGCGGAAGAGAATCTTCGTTAGGATGTCAATAATTTCTTCCGTACCGAAGGATGTGGATAATTCCAAGCCAAACGTAAATGATGAGTTCTTCACGACATCGGCCACGGTTAAGAGAAACCATCCCAAATACGTGTCGATTCTTCTGGCTGGTTCGGAAAGTGAGGGAGAAGATCGATCGGTTCGGCCAGGAGGCGTAATAATGTTTTGCCTTCGGAGGAAAGAATATCATGCCTCTCCTATCGACTTTAAAATATCTGTGAGTTCACTGCGTTCCTTCGAGAAATGGATGCGATTCATGATGAACCAGGAGCATGTAAAAACCAATTTGACCAAGGCGTAGATCGTTGATGATGTTGCGGCTTCCGTGGTGCTTCAGATTAGGAAAGATATTCTAGGATTGGTTGCCTTTGTTTCCATATGGTGTCCGGACACCCACACGTCCGTATGCAGGTGGGGTGAAATGACCATCTCCTTGGAGAGCGTGGTTGTGTTGTTAAATCTTCCCGTAATTGGAAACCTCGACGTTAGGTTGTCTGCAGATGAAGAAGAAATGCGCGCCGCCCTTGTTGCAAATTCGAAAGGATTCGTTCGGAAAGAAAATGAGACGAAGTTATTCTATGACTGGTGGGTGTCTCAGTGGTTTCCTGATGAGTTGGAGTCGAACCAGAAGAATAGCATACTTCATATCGCGGCTTTCTTGGCTCTTTGGCTATCCAGAGATATTTTTGACGACGACTAGGGTAAGAAAGAAATAAGACAAGAACTTATCAAGTTTTCCAAAAAATTGGAAAAAGGCGTCATTCTCCCTATTAGCGGTTTGTTTCTTGGTTCTCTGTATGCACACTTGGATCAGCTGGTTTCGAATATGTGCGCCTCAAACGGCTACATGATAGTGGATTCGTATGTTCATGCCGCCTTTATCCAAGCATGTGTGTGGGAGCATTTCGAGAAGTATGCCCCAAAACCGTTGGATGCACTTCCTGAATCTTGGGGTGGTTCTAGGATACTGCGCTGGTCGAACAGGCGCCCAAAAACTGGTTCGAACCTGGTCGGACTCTTTGACAATTCGTACGCGGTTAATTTTCGTCCATGGGCTCCGATGCATACGTATATAACTCAGATCCGTGCATGTGCTCTTGTTCCGAACATGTCTTTATCTTCTGATAAAGAGGATCTGAGTGTTAGGGAGATGGTGTTCATACGAAGCTGCACGCCCGGTCATGTGCCGTCTTTCTTTCGAGGATCTTGCAAAGAAATCTCTTGCAACATCGATAGAGCGGATTGGCATTTGGGTTTTGACCAAGGGGTCCCACTTGTTCGTCAGCCGGTTGTTCCAGAAGTCCCGTAATCAACTGTTCTTGATGTTGGTGCTCTCGTGTCGGGTAAAAGTCTCCCTTTCCTACTCGTGGAACGGAATCCATCAGCAACCTCCAAATATAACATATTTTGGAAGGACGAATTTCTTGATATCCATGGATTCGTGAACAGTGTGGTAGAGAATAATCGCGACAAGCCTTCTCCTGTGTTTTTAGCGGAACATCCACTTCTAAGGGATCCCAAGCGAAAATCCGTTAGCCCGAATGCAGATAGTCCCCAAGTGAAGGAGAGGAGATCTAAAATCCGTGATGGTGGTTTTCAGTCGGATTCGATGGCTCTACCGACTTTTAGTTCATCCAACATGCGGGTACGTATGATTTTCCTCTTGACTTCAGCTAGATCATGTATATCCTTATTTTATTTTTCTGAGAATGCGTCTTTGTATCTTGTCCAGGGTTTCAACAGCGTGAATTCCTTTGCCAAACTTGTAAGAAGTCAGAAAAAATTGTATTTCGAGACGGAGGGTGGCGGTGCCGAGGCTATCCATGATAATAGGGAATCCGAGAAGGATGAAAGTTCAGAGTCTGGCGATGGCCAGAGTAGTTCTTTTGATAATAATGTTGAATCCTCCTCTAGGCAGTCTGAAAGCGAATCAGTGAGTCTTCTCTATGTTCTTTTTTTTTTTTTTTTTTTTGAAATAAAACCCAAATTTTGACATTCTAGGAGGAAACCGTTCATGGGAATGACCTTGAAGCAGAAACCCGTCAGGGTGAAGGCGTAGCCGTACCTCTAATTACGGAACCGTGCCGGCTGGTGCCTTGGACACTGAAGTTCAACATCCTAAAGACCTTGCCACGACTCTAATGGTAGAGAATACTCCAGGGACTGCTGGCACGATTTTAGTTAGGAATCCTTTGCCGATTACTGATGCAGTCGCATGCGCCACTTTTATTCCTTCATATCTGGTTCCTTATCCGGGTCATGTGTTGGTCAGGGGTTTTATCGTGCCAGCTAAACATGCGGCGTTGTACACCAAAATATGGGAGCGTTATGGACATATTTCCACAACCAAGAAAATTACTAGTCGATTTGCGCTGGTTAAGCGGGTGGAGGAAGCTTTGTCTTCGATTGAAGATATGTGCAACGTGACTGGTCATATGGTTTCTAACGATGTAATCTCGAGCTGGAGGTTCCATCGTGACGTGTGCGTGGGCTTCGAATTCAATGTTCCTTGGTTCGTTGAAGGTTTCTCTGAGGTTGAAAAGTCGCTAGACGAAGCAGTCGAAGGTCCTTCCGCAGACATGGTGAAGAAGCAGGAAACAAAATTTAAGAAGTTGTGCAGGCAACTGAATTTGAAGAGGGTGGCTCTCCAGAGCACAAGGGAGGCCTTTGCTAATAGGAGCAAGACGCTGTTGAAAAACTTTCCTTGAATTCATTTCAATCTTTTTGAACTTTTTTTTTTTAGTTTTTTTTTTTTTGAAAGGCAAATGAAACGCCTAGTTTGTGGTTTTTGATTTCCTGGATTTCTTGGGTTGATAGATAAATGTTACCTTGACAGTTTTGGGTTATTCTTTTGGAATGAATCGTTTAGGAATGAATTGTTTTGGTTATGATTGAAAGTGTTGTGAGCATCCCAGGAAAACCATGGGACCATGCATTTGGTAGATGACATGGGGTAAAGCGTAACATGGCTATTGATTTTATCATTCCCGTGAAAACTTAAAGTAGCAAACCTTGTATCTTTTCTAGGTAAGACTTACTCAGTTTTTAGGTCTCCTGAAGAAAAGTGAACCTTTTGGGTGTAAGACCGAGCTTTGTGGGAAACACCGTCGTGACTGTGGAAAGTCCCCAGTCGTTACTGAGTTATCTGATAACCAATTCGTCGGTTCTCGGGCAGATCATTTGCTTTTAACTTCTGGGAAGTCCCCAGTCATCCCTTGTCGTGTCATAATTGATAATCAGGTCGACTTCTTCTACCATCTTGACGTCCGTGTCGAAACACGAGATCGATGGTCGAAAATCGATATTGTAACCGAAAGATCAACCCACCACTATGGTCGCCAATTGTTTTTAGGTGAAAATAGTTTCTACTGATTTCGGTAATTTCGGGTGTACGGGTGAGAAACAATTTAAACCCTAAACAATGTACTACAAGGGAGTACTTTAGATTCGAGAGATCAATCTGTACAAATCCATCCTAAACCAAGAAATTTCCGTTTCGTACTTGCTTCGGTCACAAAGTGAAGGAGAATGGGTTGGTTTTGGGGAGGGAAGCAAGGAAAGTGATAAGACCAGAATAGTTGATTCTGGAATAGTAGTTGTGTTACTACGACTTGTATCAGAATAGTGGGAAGGCTAACAAGTGGTAAGCTAGCAAGCAAGTATTTTCTGAGTGTTGTATATTTCCGAATGAACTTGTTGTTATGTGGAAATAGGTAAGACCTATTTATACAAGTCGAAGTGAAACGTACGCTGGTCTCATTAAGGAATGGAAAAATGGGTAAGTAAATTTGAGGAGGCGGTAACCGTATGCATGGAATTGATGTTCAATAAAACCGTTAACACATGGAATTGATGTTCCATAAAATCATTAACGCATGGAATTGATGTCCCAAAGCGTTTCACCATTAACTCCCTATATTTACTAACCGCCTCACCCTTATGACGAGCGTAGTGTACGCCGCATGTTGTAGACCTCCAAACCAATACCCAGAGAGGATCCCCCAGTTTGTAATATGTTTTGATGTCTCGAACATTTTTGTGGAAAACATGTAACATATTATTGTTGCCTGGCAAGTCGAGCTTTGGGAGACTTGGTAGCTTGGTGACCTTCGATGGTCGGGATTTTGCATCTTAATAGGAAAGGCAGCCGTTGATCGTCACACTCCTTCGTTTTTGGTATCCGCGTAGGGACGGACAGCATGGTGGTGTGTCTAGGTTTGCATGCCGTTGGCATGGCATGGTTTCGCGTGGCCAAACTTATGCTTTTGGGACAAAGGTTACCATGCATCGTCTAATAACCTTGGGTGGCTAGGACTTTCTCCTGTAAATGAAGGGGAACCATTGATTGTTGCATGCCTTCACTTAGGTAGCCATGTAGAGAAGGTCAGCACGGTGGGGCGGCTAGGTTGGCATGATGTTGGCATGGCATGGTGCGGCTAGCATGGGGAGGGCCAAGGCAGGGTGCGTTTAGCTTGGCATAGTACGGCTAGCATGCTAGGTCTTAGGGTTTTCCATGGGCACATGGTACGTCTAGCTTGGCTAGGGCCAAGGCGTGGTTGGCTTGGCATGACGGGGCCAAGGGTTTGGCATGGACGGTTTGGCTTGGCATGGCGCGACTAGCATGTCTAGGGAAAAGGTGTGGTTGGCTTGGCATGGCGGGGCCAAGGTTAGCCATGGGCGCATGGTGTGGATAGCTTGGCTAGAGCCAAGGTGCGATTGGCTTGGCATGACAGTGCCAAAGGTTATCCATGGGCGCATGGTACGGCTGGCTTGGCTAGGAGCGGTTTGGATTGGCATGCGGTCCCAAGGGTTAGATATTGGAGGATGGTGCGTCTAGCTTGGCTAGGTGCGGTTTGGATTGGTATGCGGGGGCCAAGGACTTGGAATGGCGCGGCTAGCTTGGTTAGGTGCGGTTTGGCTTGGCATGCGGGGCCAAGGGTTTGGCGTGACCAAGCTAGGATCGTGACCAAGCTAGGGTTTTGGGCCAAAGGTTACATGTGTCATATGGTAACCTTGGACGGCTAGGATTTGATCCTGTGATTGAAGGGCGACCGTTGATTATTGCACTCCTTCGTTTTGGTAGCTGCACAAGGAAGGCCAGCATGGTGGCGCAACTAGGTTTCCATGGGGCCATAGCAAGGTGTGTTTGGCTTGGCATGGGGGGCTAAGGGTTAGCCATGGGCGCATGGTGCGGCTGGCTTGGCTAGGCGCGGTTTGGCTTGGCATGCGGGGCCAAGGGTTAGCCATGGGCGCATGGTGCGGCTAGCTTGGATAGGTGCGTTTTGGCTTGGCATGCGGGGGACAAAGACTTGGCATGGCGCGACTAGCTTGGTTAGGTGCGGTTTGTCTTGGCATGAGTGGCCAAGGGTTTGGCGTGACCAAGCTAGGATCGTGACCAAGCTAGGGTTTTGGTCCAAAGGTTACATGTGTCGTCTGGTAACCTTGGACGGCTAGGATTTGTCTCTTGTGATTGAAGGGCGACTGTTGATTGTCGCACACCTTCATTTTGGTAGCCGCATAAGGAAGGCCAGCATGGTGGCGCGGCTAGGTTTTCATGGGGCCATGGCAAGGTGCGTTTGGCAAGGCGTGGTAGGTGTGGCTGGCATGGTTTGCCATTGGCACAGGGGTGAGCTAGCATGGTTGGCATGCCTTGGCGCGGTAGGTGTGTCTGGCATGGTTTACCATTGGCACAGGGGTGCGGCTAGCATGGTTGGCATGTCTTGGCATGGTAGGTGTGGCTGGCATGGTTTTTCATTGGCACATGCGGTGTGAAATTATGGTTTTGGCCTGTCGAAACCCTAATTAGTATTAAAAGAAAAAATGGTACCCTGGTAATTTTCTCGCATACGAATCAAAGGGTTCAATAAATGGGCTAGGTTTGGACATTATTACTCAAGTTATGTGACATCATTGTCTGACTAGGGTTTTACGATTTTAACCCTAAGTTAAAAATCACCATCAACACCTTGATATTTGGAAATTCGTGCTATTCTGCTGCGAGCGAACACAAATTTTCATGCCATACCAACCTTAAGGGTTTAGCCGGGGATCATAGCATAGAAAGTATTCAAATAAACTTATATTAAGTGAATATAGGCAAGGCGCCGAAATTTACAGAACATATGGGATGGTTGCTACATGTGCCAGTCTGGATAAATTTCATGTAAATATATTGAATGGATCAATAAATATGCCAGTGGAGAGGTTAAAACTCACGGCTCCATTCCCTCGCAGAGTGACGTCACATCAGATGCAAGGTTTTTCAATTTTAACCCTAAGCTAAAAACCACCATCAATAATTATCCACGAAATTATGAAGTTTATTTCCTTGTGTAGTTTGTTATATTCTTCCTAAGTGTAATTTGTTTTATGCCCTTAATTATTTCCTAGACAATTGATTCCAAAGTCCTCATAGCTTCAGCTTGCTCCTCATCAAAGAAACTTTTGGGATGCATCATATACCATTACAAGCATATGCACTATTATGAAGTGGTGGAGCCAGAAACTCTCCTATGGGGAGGCAAAAAATGTTGAGGATAGGCAAAAGGAAAAGAATTAGACTTGGTGATAGACACATTTTTGTGTCTAATTTATCTCGTTTCTACATATTGATAGTGCTCATTTTTGTACTTATTATGGTATTTTATGTGTGTGTAGGTATTCTTGGCCAATAAACATTTTTGGAAAAATCGGCTCGGTTGGAAAAACCATCCAAACCTTTCGTGGTCTAAGGGACAGAGTCAAGGTCAGTTTAGTAATTCTAATGCCCCCTAGGTTTTGGTTCAAATAAGAATTCTTCAGGACAGTTTCAGAACTCTTCAGAGAATAGAATAACTAGCTTAGAGGAATCTCTTAGTATCTTAAGAAAGAGCCAGGATATGTTAGCACAGAGCCACGACATGTTATTAAAGAGCCAAGTTAGTTTTCAACAGGAAACCAAGCAGAACTTTCAAACTAATGCTCAGACTCTTACTAAGTTAAAACTTCAAGTAGGCCAAATATCTAAGACCTTAAGTGAGAGAGATAATGGAAGGTTCCCTAGTCAGACTAATCCCAATCCTAGAGGAGTTCATGAAGTAGGTGCAAAACCATCACATCAATTGAATGCTATTAGAACCCTTAGGAGTGGTAGAGTAGTAGACAATCAGGTAACCATGCCCGATAGTGAACATATTGTAGTTCACCCCTCAGGAGCACCACTAGATGATGGGGCTAATAAAGTTTCTGATGATGTCAATTTTGTTCCTGAGAGGTCTTATTTTGTGCCTAGAGCCCCATTTCCCCAGCTATTAGTACCAACAAAGAAGGAATCAAACTTTAATGACATAATGAATGTTTTTAAGAAAGTTACCATAAACATTCCTTTATTAGAAGCAATTAGGCAGCTGCCGGCTTATGCCAAATTCCTTAAGGATATGTGTACGCGAAAGCGCAAGCTTAGTGTCCCAAAGAAATCCTTTTTATCTATTCATGTAAGTTCGATCATTCACAACACCACAACTCCTAAGTATAAATACCCAGGTGCCCCTACCATTGCTTGCACGATAGGAAAACATCGGGTAGATAAATCTTTACTTAACTAAGGAACTAGTGTGAACTTACTTCCATATCATGTGTACTTACAACTAGGAGTTGGAGAAATGAAGCCTACCAAGATAACACGTCCAGTTAGCTGATATGTATGTTAAAATTCCTCGTGGTGTGATAGAGGATGTTCTAATTGTGGTTGAAAAGTTTATTTATCCAATGGATTTCGTGTTCTTAGATACCAAACCTGTCCCTGACCCAGAGAACCAAATACTTGTGATTTTAGGTCACCCATTTTTAGCTACGTCTAATGCAATCATAAACTGTCGAACTGGTATTATGAATCTATCTTTTGGTAATATGACTATTGAGTTGAATATTTTTAATGTCAATAAGCTACATTCTGAGCTAGATGACACATGCATTGAAGAGGTGAACATGATAGGAACCTTAATTCAGGAGTCATTACCAAACATCGTACCGGAAGATATATTAGAGAGTTGTCTAGCCCACTTTAGCATGGATTTCGACGAAGATAACAACATTGAACAAGTAAATGCTCTCTTGGATTATATTCCTATGTTAGATACTGATAAATGGAAAGATAGGTTCAAACCATTACTAGATTCCGGATCTACCTTAATCCCTTATTTAGAAGAGCCTGAAGAGCCTCCTAAGTCAGACCTTGATTATGCATTTTTAGGCCCATCTGAGACTCAGGACATTAGGCCAGAAATCGTGCTTCAAGACAATAAGGAAATTTTAGGGTGGACCATAGCGGATATGAATCCTACAGTTTGTATACCTCAAATGCATTTAGAGGATAAACCACCTGATTACAACTTAGAGAAAGCAATTGACCTTTTTTAGGAACATGATGGTCTAGAAATTAGAAATATTGTGACTAGTCTATCTAGAGACACCCAAAATTCTAAGTTTGGGGGGTAGTGATCGTCAAGTTTCCCTATTAGAAGTCCCTAAATTGGGAATCAAGCCTAGTGTACCTGAGGTATTAGTTGAGTCTCTTACGACTCCATAACCCGATCCTCCTGATATTGTCCAGGAGGAAGTCCATCTATTAGAGACCTATTTGAAGGAATCTATTTGTCAAGACACTCATAAGAATCCCAAGTGGACGCCACAGTTAAACCCAGATTTCTTGCAAGAAATTTTAGATCAGGATATGCTCTGTATATTCATTTTTCTGATTAGGTGTTGTTGTCTCATAATTGTGGCAATTTTATTTGATTTTGTTGACCCACGATTGTTTGGACTATTGATATATGATTTGAAAGGGTAATTAGCCATTTTGTGGTATATGACGTCTGGCTGAAGACTTTAAACTTAGCACTTCTTGGGAGGTAACCCAATATTCACGCAACACGGTAATATCTTTCCTTAACTATTTTTCTTCAAATGGTAACAATTTCTCCTTGTTCATGCTTTTAATTTTATCTTTAGAACATTGAGGACAATGTTAGATTTAAGTTTGGGGGTATAGGAGACACTTTTTGTTAGTTGCAATTAATAAACTCCAGAGCCTAGAAATTTATGTTTATTAAGGATGACACTAACCAATCTAAGTGGATGGAAGCATTTTGGTTGTAGGAGTTGAGGAACCAATCTGATTAGATGGCAACATCTAAAGAGTCTATTCATAAAAGCATAGAGCTCAAGTGTTATAAAAAAACATGATAGTTAAACCATATCTCATTGAGTCCTTTTCACTTCTGTTTTTATTTTATTTTGTTTTTAAACTATGTTTCTCTAAGTGAATAGGTGGGGCTCACGATTCAAATTGTTACCAATGCTAGGGTGAATTAGAGTGATTGAGATACAATAAATAAATTAAAGAAAAATAAAAATAAAAAGACCTGACCAATTAGACCAATTGGAATAAATATTAACACTTGGATAGCAATATGTGTGTGTTCTCCCTGTCTCCGTTGCCTAAACAAGCGTAGAACGCATGATCCACGGGAATTACCATGTAATTTTATGAGAAGAAGCATGCGCTTGGATCCGCAAGATCTAATCATGCTGTTAAAAAAAATGTTAAAGTTCAGTGAATAAATTGACCGCTGGTTCCCTTGTATATGCCAGACGAGTTGATCTAGAATTAGGATTGTCGACCACTGGTTCCCTTGTATATGACACTATGTTGATATTAGTCAGATCAGTATCTCAGTCCATTAGGATAGGTTCATTTTGGCGGAGGCCTTCAGAAAGATATGGGAAACATCGTTTGCTTAGTAAACATCAAAACCATCTATGTTTTTCTCTATATCTATCCATGTGATTAGTTTTGACTCCGGTTATGATGTCCATAGTGAGACTATCTGAGTAGAGCTCTGTCACTTATATATGAATTTTAGTATGCTTGAGTGCAAACTCGTGTACAACAATTGGAATTTCGCATCAGGGTACTTCCTCTTGTAGTCAATAAGTATGCCAACCAAGGAGATTCTTTAGTGCCTTCCAGCGTTTTGCGTAGACAGCTAGGGTCTGGAGTAAAGGTTTTGTGGGTATATCTCTGGTAATCCCTCCCGAGACTATAACTCGGCCACTAGGGACACCTAGGGGTTCAAAGGCTTATTGCATATTCTAAATTCAATCGACGATACCTGCGACAGTGAGTTAGCTAGGATTTTATTTCTATTTTATTTTTGCTCGAGGACTAGCAAACAATAAGTTGGGGGGTATTTGATAGACACATTTTTGTGTCTAATTTGTCTCGCTTCTATATATTGATAGTGCTCATTTTTGTACTTATTATGGTGTTTTATGTGTGTGTAGGTATTCTTGGCCAATAAACATTTTTGGAAAAATTGGCTCAAAAAGTTGTCCAAAGGCACCCGGAGGAATTGATTTTGGCACCCACATTTTGGATAAGGGCCACCTCAAGGCACCCCACATGCACCTGCTAAAGGAACCCATACTATGGATAGGGGGCACTTCTCTTCACAAATTCAAATGATGCTTTTTGGCGGGGAAAATGGCAGCAGCGAAGCAGAATTTGTGTTGGATTTCTCGGCGAGTTTTGACGAGATTCAATGGCTTATTTTCTTTGGGATGGACCTGTTAGAGCACAACAAGGTTGGTACGAGTGTTTGGATCGATAAGAATGGGTTGCATGGTCATGTTGGAGCGAAACATAGGTGATGGAAGTTTCGGGAATTCTCTAGTTTATATTTGGAAGTTACGGGAGATTTAAGGCAAGATAACCCTCCCTGATATTCGTATCTATCTAATAGAGGGATTGGAATCTCAGGGAGGGTTATCTTGCCTTAAATCTCCCGTAACTTCCAATACGGCTCAGAAACGCGTAGAGAAGAGTTTGAGAAATAGAAAATTCCGAGACTTTCTACCGAAGAAAATAGGAGATTTAATCGTGATTTAGGGTTGTTGTTGCCTATATATAGGTTGGGTTCAAGTCAGGGATGGGTTATGTAAGGAACCGCAAGCTCGTCAACACTATTAGACCAGTCAAGAGACGTTTTAGTTGATAATAACCCGATTAGTTTAGCACGAACGTTAATTATTATGGATTAATCTAACAAAGATCTAGATACGAAACTAGTACCATCAGTTAGATCTCAAAAAGTAATGAATAATGGACTACTCGAACGTGTTAATCGGATACTGGACGAAGGAGATATCTATGAAGGGCAAAATAATATTTTTGATTTGGACAAACCCTGACTACCCATATCAATTGGAAGGGTTCCTTTTTCATTTGTCGTTGGTCTTATCCCAGACCGAGAAGATAACTCGATCTATTTTCTTCTCTTCTTCATTATATCTTCTTTCTCTTTCTTCGTCTGTCTTCTTCTCTCTTCTCTGTTCTTCTTCTTCTATTAAAAATCGAGAAATGAATTTGAGGTATTTCCTGAGAGAGTAATTTGCTAAGGAAGGGAAGATTAAGTAGAAGATGATGAAGTTGATGTTATTGAACTAGGGAGGAGAATGAGATGATGCGGTTATAATTGGAATTACAGTTTGAGAACGAATTTGAGTTCTCAGGTGAATTCGTGGGTTGTTTGGGTTGCCGTTAGATGAAGAACGAATTGGTCGAAATTTAATTGAAGTTTTGTAGTTGTTTGGAGATGATTTGAGAAATTAGGGTTTCATAAGAATTACAAAGAAGAATTCAGAGATGAAATTGATATTATAGAAGGATGATTAGGGGTGGGTTTTGATCAGGTATGAGATTTAGATGTTTATATGAAGTTTAATTTTGATTCAACGGTAATTAGGGTTTTGAAGATTAAGATTGAAGTTGTTGTTGAAGATGGGGTTTAATCATACAAACAAGGTTATATTGAAGTGAATATTGGTGCTGATTCGAATAAGTGAATCAAACTTCAAAGAACATGAAGAGAAGTTAGATAATGTTAGTGGTTTGATTAGTCGTACACTGAGAAGAGTTGAAGCTTTAAACTGTTGTTGTGGTTGATATGAAGATTATTTGGGCATTGGTTAAACTGAATTGGCGGATTGTTAGTGCTCTTGAGATGATTTGCTGAACCAGATCAAAGAGGAGAACAATTTAGTCACAACGGCATGGATGAAGATTTTTGAGGTAACCATCTGTTAATTGACTTAGTAAGGTTAATTATTCTCTTTACAGTTTGAATTTATATGTTTGTTAAGGAAATTTAGAGTTGATATAGTTATAGGTGGTGGTGTTATGCTTGATATGGCAGTTATAGTAGTTCTGGTGGAGAAGATTATAGCTGGAACTATCTGAGTTTGAATGGAGGTGTTGAAGAAAGGTGTAATTGAGTAACTAGTTGTGTTGTTTATAACTAAAGGTGACCAGAAGAAATTTCTACCTGGAAGAAGAGTTGAACTGATTTGAGTTAGAACTGTAATGGATAGTGGAGGCTTGTAACTAACTGTTGGTTACAGAATAGTGATTGAGTTTGGGAGTTGTGTTGTATAATGGTTAATGTTGAAGTTATTTGTGTTGGTAGAGATGTATGATATGAATTGATGTTGCAGAAATGGATTTAGTGTTGTATTGCTGATGAAGATGTTTGAGACAGGTGGTATGTTGTTGGATGGTAATGGTGGAAGTAACTGAAGTCCAGTGAATTGGATGGATGGTTTAACAGAAACAAGAAGCATTCAGTGTATGTGATAGATATGGTGGAATGTAGATTGAATGTGTATTTGAAATGAGAAGTAGATGATTGAACTGGGATATGCTCTACAGTCAAGGTAATGTCAGAGGTTGAATTACAATTGTAACTACATAAGTTGTAGAGCTTCAGTTTAAATGTGTGGTCTTGCAGGAATGAAGGTTAAATGAATGTGTGAGTTGAATATCTCTAGGGGAAAGCTTGTAAAGCTGCAATTGCAGGTAGGCTTAAATACAGTTGTATTGAATTGAATTGTATTTGAATGTATTATTATTAGATTGAACTGAACTTGAGTTAGAGTTTTTAAAGTTTAGGATTTTAGTGTGTACTCAGTGGTTGTGCATTAGCATATCTTTGGCCTGAGCAATGGATCTGGCATGTGCAAGTATTTTGGCCTTGTGTTATTCATCCTAGTCAGGTATCTGACTCTAACTGAATTAGTCAATCTGACTGAGTCTCTGAACCTGACTCATATGAATCAGTCTTGTAGACTGAGTTAACTCATTGAGTTTTCGCTTATCTTGACCTGAGTTGAATCGTTGACCATTTACCCTGGACTTTGACCTGACCATGACTCTGTTGACTGACGTTTACTGTTACTTGACCCTTTAACCGTTAAAGACTGTTAGTGACTCAAATGGACTGGACCTTAGGCTAATGGGCTGGTCTAGTTGACTTGGGCTTAAGACTAGCTATGCTAAAGTAAGAGAATGGAAAGGTGTAGAAACATAATGGGCTTAGAACCATTAGATAGTCCACTAAACTTATAACTAGAGAATCATATGAAATTATGTTATGAGCCTTTTGTCTAAAATCTTAGAGTTCTTGTGTGATTAACAGTTAGTTTATTAACAATGATCGATTCAAAGGATGAACCAGTGGATCGTGGATCTCGAGGTAGGCGTGGCCTGTCATTAAAAAAAAGGTGTGGGATTGCATTTGACAGTTTTGTAATCATTATTGTTGTTTTTATAAAAGTTTATGCTTTATAAACTCATGCATTGTCTAATTGTGCATTCCATGCTTTGTTTAAATTGCATTACGATTATTCTGTTAATTCTGTGAATCTTTCCATGATTTAGAAAGGATTTGTAATGTGTTGTCAATATGAATTGTTATGGGAAATGAGATTTTCCACTTGTGGTATATAGGATACTCTCCTTCACATTTATATCTACATGAATTCAGCTTTTATTGTTTAGAGTTGGTCACCATGGTCTTGGTGGCATCCATAGCTAAATAGGTGTGAATTTCCGGTTAGGAATTTACAACCATATTAGTACATTGTTTGACGAAGGAGTTTGTTCCGTATACATGTATGATTATTTTCAGTGACTTAGTCACTGTTTAATTTCTCGGAAAAACATTTATTGTTTTCCAACTCTTGCCTATGATTACTTAGAAGTTAAATGTTAATTATTCCCACTTCAGTTTCTGTGACAGATCAGAGTTGCGCAGAGAAAGCTTCACGGGTTGACTTCACTAGTTGATTAACTTATGTTATATTTATTATGTTGTATATTTTATTTAAAAACCAATTGACTATTATATATGTATCATTTGAGAGAAGATCTTGTATATATATTTCTGAGCGGGGTTAGCTTTGGGCTAAGTTTTTGTAGCAGATTTCTTAATTGAAAGTTAAGTGTTTAATTTGGATTTTTAGTGCCTCTTATTTAGTTAATCTATTGGTTTAGTCAGCTGCTAGCTTAGGGGGCGCTACAAAGTTGGTATCAGAGCTCACTATTAGATCTTATATGGCAGACAATAGGAATAGCCAGTGCCTGTTAGTGAACTAGATTGGTTTAGAACTGGGTTGGGTTTGTGAGATAAATCTTAATCACTAAAATCTATTAATTAATAATTAAAAGAATTATCTGATTGATTTGTTTGTTTGGTTGTTTGTATGTAATGAAGTAAAAGTTGTAGGGTACACCAATAATTAATCTAATGACAATTAGAGAATAAATGATTTAAAATTATGAACACATACACAAGTCAATACTAAAAAATAGTGGGATTAGTATTATTGATAAATCTTGAAAGTCACATATATATAAATATTAAGCACCTTGACTTATATGTAAAATCAACGGTTTATAATCACATAAATGTTAATAATATTTTGGGACTCAATAATATTTGTAAGAGTTGTTAGAATAATAATTCAATAAAATACTATAATAGTAATTATAGATAGATGATAATAAAAAGTAAATTGTTATTAGAATAATAATTCCCTATAGTTGCTAGAATAATAATTCACTTGTTGTTTTTCAATAAAAGCTCGTGGTGGCATTCTTTTATAAAAGTAATAATAATTTTAATAAAGTAATGTTAACAGTTATCAATTAGTATCAAATTGAACTTAAATTAACCAAAATTTTGATAGGGATATGTAACGATAAAAAAAATAAAAAAATAAAAAAAATAATTATGATGTCTCTCCGTTCACTGGTGATGGTGTCCGTTCCTTCGCTCCTGGTAAGGCTATTTCTGCAGCAGTTTCTCGAAAGCGGGCTAAGTACTTGGACAAGTGCGTGGCACATGGGTATGGTTTGGGTGTGCTTGCCTTCACCACCCTGGGAGAGCTTGGTGATGACACTCTTATTTTTTTCAAGCGTTTGAGGAACTGTTTAGTCAGTAACGACGCTAGTAGTGGTTTTGGTAGCTTTATTTTTTATCGTTTAGGTATTACTATTCAGAGAGGAGTTGGTTCCCAGCTTGTTGCTAGGTTACCAACCAAGAGCTCTGTGTAATCATCATGTTTTTATATTTAAAAACAATAATTATAATATATTATGATTAATTAAATAGTTATGGAAAATTAATAATGCTTGTGTACTGTTAAGTTTGTAAATTAAACTAATTACAAATTAGAAATATATGTTTTACATCTAAACTAGATAACTAATGTAATGCTTATTAGGCGTTAGACTTAAGAAAACGAGAATATAATAATGTATAAAAATAAAAGACTTAATTTGTTAGAAATCTTGTGGAAAAATTATGTTTAGGCTAACAAATGATCCAATAAATCTTTAAAATGAAACAAGTATACGTGAAATAGTAATAATAGTATTCAGTTGTTTATTGTAATATTAGGATTAAAAGAAAATAAATTCGTAAATTGATAGGATCCTTCTTCGTAAATAGATTTAATCATCTTTTGAAATGGAAAATTAGTATGACGAAATTAAATTGTTAGAATTTTAATTAGTATTATATTGAGCATAACTTAAATTAAAATCTCATTAACAAATATATAGCGTTAAAATATTGATTGGGATTAAACAACTATGGAAAAATTATTAGTGTTTATCTAAGATTAAATTTTGCAAGTTAACTAATAACAAATTAGAATTATGCGTTTTTGCGTTCAAACCAAGTAGATAATATAAGACTTATTAGGTAGGATTAAGAACGTGAGGTCATATAAGGCATAAAATAAAGATTAAAACTTGTTAACGATCTTACACCTAGATTATCTTTAGTCCAATAAATGATTCACTAAATCACCAAATTATGCACATGAAGTGATAATTATAATACTTGAATGCTTAGTACAAAATTAAACTTAAAGGAGAATAAATTTATCTATGAATAAAATACTTATTATTAATACAGAAATTTTAAAACTATGAAGACATACTAAATTTTTATGCAGACTCAAAGTATAAATCATATTAAATTACCAACGACAATATTTAACAAGACGTAGTATGCGCATTCAATCTGAATAAATAAAATCTGTTATATCAATCTTTTCGTGAAAGTAAAATTATATTTACAAGATTAGGGTTTAATAAAAATTAAACTAAGTATCATTACTAAATAATTATTTTGATTGTATGTTAGTTATGTTAGTTACGCTAGTAATCAAATAAGAAAATTTGATAAAACAATAATGAATATGATAGTATAATTAAGACAATAATTTTCGATTAAATAAGCAAATTATAATACTGTCTAATACTAATTATTGTAAAAATTTAGAGCTATTGTAAATATCATTTGGATAATAATTTTATGTTAGTATGTGTTAGAAAAATGTAATTTTTATTAATAATACAACTTAGGGATTACTTGGGAGTAGAATAAATTTAAGGAAATAAAGTTAAATCAAATCAATTTAGTGTTAATAATAAAAATTTAAACTTGGCATTACGATTAGTCACGATTAATTTTTATCGGTTTAAGAAATAAGACATAAAGGTTATAATAATAATAATAATAAAATATTAATACCAAATGACTATGAAATATTGTTAGTGGTTATTTACTTATATGAAGTCGCATGATGATATAAACAAATAGATATATTAAAAAATAATATTTGGATACAAGTTGTAACATTAATTTACTCTTTAATAGTACATGAATTTAAAATCTATCTAGTTAAAATAATATAGTCTCATTTGGAATTAAAATTCGATTTCATTAAAGTAAATAAATAATAATAAAATAAAAGGTAAGATAAATAATTCGAGTAACTAAATTTCTTAAAATAATGTGAACTACTTATATATTTTACAAAGTAAATTTATCAGACATACACTAGTAAAGATGGGAGTTAAAGACTAAATAATCTTTAATAAAATAAAATTAACACTTGGTTAATCGTAATAAGTTTGCACTTAGTAATCCAGCACTGGGGAATAGTGAGGTTGGTAATTCTGATATGTTCAGGTGATACTTGTTAGGTAGTAGGCATTGGCAGGCGTCGCGAACCTAGACAGGGCAACTGCATTCTTGTATCACTAGGCATTGAAGGGAGACTTGCTTCTATTAGTGAACTAATAGATCCCAAATTTTAATGAGAAACTTTATTATGGAACATCTTCACAGTACTTAGAACTAGTAAATTATTGACATATAAATTAGTGTAGAGAATTCAAATCTAAAAGTCATAGTTTCCGTTATAGAACTTCATGAAAGAAACTTAGGCTTCCCTATTTGATAGAATCTAAATCAGTGTAGTTGAACCTAGAGCTACAAATTGTAGATTTTAGTTATAGAAACCCATATAGGTTGTGCTTTTTTTTGTTGTTTGCGCTTATACAAGAGATGGGATTATTCTATAAGGTGGGGAGTATATGAAGACCAGAAGGATGGTTCGATTTTCGAGGACGAAAATGATATAAGGTGGGGAGAATGTAAGGAACTGCAAGCTCGTCAACACTATTAGACCAGTCAAGAGACGTTTTAGTCGATAATAACCCGATTATTTTAGCACGAACGTTAATTATTATGAATTAATCTAACAAAGATCAAGATACGAAACTAGTACCATCGGTTAGATCTCAAAATGTTATGCAGAATGGACTACTCGAACGTGTTAATCGGATACTGGACTAATGAGATATCTATGAAGGGAAAAATAGTCTTTTTGATTTGGACAAACCCTGACTACCCATATCAATTGGAAGGGTTCCTTTATCATTTGTCGTTGGTCTTATCCCATACCGAGAAGATAACTCGATCTATTTTCTTCTTTCTCTTTCTTCGTCTGTCTTCTTCTCTCTTCTCTGTTCTTCTTCTTCTATTAAAAATCGAGAAATGAATTTGAGGTATTTCCTGAGAGAGTAATTTGCTAAGGAAGGGAAGATTAAGTAGAAGATTATGAAGTTGATGTTATTAAACTCGGGAGGAGAATGAGATGATGCGGTTATAATTGGAATTACAGTTTGAGAACGATTTTGAGTTCTCAGGTGAATTCGTGGGTTGTTTGGGTTGCCGTTAGATGAAGAACGAATTGGTCGAAATTTAATTGAAGTTTTGTAGTTGTTTGGAGATGATTTGATAAATTAGGGTTTCATAAGAATTACAAAGAAGAATTCAGAGATGAAATTGATATTATAGAAGGATGATTAGGGGTGGGTTTTGATCAGGTATGAGATTTAGATGTTTATATGAAGTTTAATTTTGATTCAAGGGTAATTAGGGGTTTGAAGATTAAGATTGAAGTTGTTGTTGAAGATGGGGTTTAATCATACAAACAAGGTGATATTGAAGTGAATATTGGTGCTGATTCGAATAAGTGAATCAAACTTCAAAGAACATGAAGAGAAGTTAGATATTGTTAGTGGTTTGATTAGTCGTAAACTGAGAAGAGTTGAAGCTTTCAACTGTTGTTGTGGTTTATATGAAGATTATTTGGGCATTGGTTAAACTGAATTGGCGGATTGTTAGTGCTCTTGAGATGATTTGCTGAACCAGATCAAAGACGAGAACAATTTAGTCACAACGACACGGATGAAGCTTTTTGAGGTAACCATCTGTTAATTGACTTAGTAAGGTTAATTATTCTCTTTACAGTTTGAATTTATATGTTTGTTGAGAAATTTAGAGTTGAGATAGTTATAGGTGGTGGTGTTATGATTGATATGTCAGTTATAGTAGTTCTGGTGGAGAATATTGTAGCTGGAACTATCTGAGTTTGAATGGAGGTGTTGAAGAAAGGTGTAATTGAGTAACTAGTTGTGTTGTTTATAACTAAAGGTGACCAGAATAAATTTCTACCTGGAAGAAGAGTTGAACTGATTTGAGTTAGAACTGTAATGGATAGTGGAGGCTTGTAACTAACTATTGGTTACAGAATAGTGATTGAGTTTTGGAGTTGTGTTGTATAATGGTTAATGTTGAAGTTATTTGTGTTGGTAGAGATGTATGATATGAATTGATGTTGCAGAAATGGATTTAGTGTTGTATTGCTGATGAAGATGTTTGAGACAGGTGGTATGTTGTTGGATGGTAATGGTGGAAGTAACTGAAGTCCAGTGAATTGGATGGATGGTTTAACAGAAACAAGAAGCATTCAGTGTATGTGATAGATATGGTGGAATATAGATTGAATGTGTATTTGAAATGAGAAGTAGATGATTGAATTGGGATATGCTCTACAGTCAAGGTAATGTCAAAGGTTGAATTACAGTTGTGACTACATAAGTTGCAGAGCTTCAGTTTAAATGTGTGGTCTTGCAGGAATGAAGGTTAAATGAATGTGTGAGTTGAATATCTCTAGGGGAAAGCTTGTAAAGCTGCAATTGCAGGTAGGCTTAAATACAGTTGTATTGAATTGAATTGAATTGTATTTGAATGTATTATTATTAGATTGAACTGAACTTGAGTTAGAGTTGTTAAAGTTTAGGATTTTAGTGTGTACTCAGTGGTTGTGCATTAGCATATCTTTGGCCTGAGCAATGGATCTGGCCTGTGCAAGTATTTTGGCCTTGTGCTATTCATCCTAGTCAGGTATCTGACTCTAACTGACTTAGTCAATCTGACTGAGTCACTGAACCTGACTCATCTGAATCATTCTTGTAGACTGAGTTAACTCATTGAGTTTTCCCTTATCTTGACCTGAGTTGAATCGTTGACCATTTACCCTGGACTTTGACCTGACCTTGACTCTGTTTACTGACATTTACTGTTACTTGACCCTTTAACCGTTAAAGACTGTTAGTGACTCAAATGGACTGGACCTTAGGCTAATGGGATGGTCTAGTTGACTTGGGCTTAAGACTAGCTATGCTAAAGTAAGAGAATAGAAAGGTGTGGAAACATAATGGGCTTAGAACCATTAGATAGTCCACTAAACTTATAACTAGAGAATCATATGAAATTATGTTATGAGCCTTTTGGCTAGAATCTTATAGTTCTTGTGTGATTAACAGTTAGTTTATTAACAACGATCGATTCAAAGGATGAACCAGTGGATCGTGGATCTCGAGGTAGGCGTGGCATGTCATTAAAAAAAAGGTGTGGGATTGCATTTGACAGTTTTGTAATCATTATTGTTGTTTTTATAAAATTTTATGCTTTACAAACTCATGCATTGTCTAGTTGTGCATTACATGCTTTGTTTAAATTGCATTACGATTATTCTGTTAATTCTGTGAATCTTTCCATGATTTGGAAAGGACTTGTAATGTGTTGTCAATATGAATTGTTATGGGAAATGAGAATTTCCACTTGTGGTTTATAGGATACGCTCCTTCACATTTATATCTACATGAATTCATCTTTTATTGTTTAGAGTTGGTCACCATGGTGTTGGTGGCATCCATAGCTAAATAGGTGTGAATTTCCGGTTAGGAATTTACAACCATATTAGTACATTGTTTGACTAAGGAGTTTGTTCTGTATACATGTATGATTATTTTCAGTGACTTAGTCACTGTTTAATTTCTCGGAAAAACATTTATTGTTTTCCAACTCTTGCCTATGATTACTTAGAAGTTAAATGTTAATTATTCCCACTTCAGTTTCTGTGACAGATCAGAGTTGCGTAACGAAAGATTCACGGGTTGACTTCGCTAGTTGATTAACTTCTGTAATATTTATTATGTTGTATATTTTATTTAAAAACCAATTGACTATTATATATGTATCATTTGAGAGAATATCTTGTATATATATTTCTGAGCGGGGTTAGCTTTGGGCTAAGTTTTTGTAGCAGATTTCTTAATTGAAAGTTAAGTGTTTAATTTGGATTTTTAGTGCCTCTTATTTAGTTAATCTTTTGGTTTAGTCAGCTGCTAGCTTAGGGGGCGCTACAGGTTACGTACACATTGGAGCAATTTCAGAGCACTTAAGAACACCATAGAGGTGAGAAGATCGAGTTGCAGGAAGTTTACGTTTTCTTCTGCTGCTGAAGAACACGAAGAACAAAGTCCATTGAAGACAGTCGTTTTTAGGGTCTTAAAATCAGCGACAAAGAAAGAGTGTTTACGACAATTTTCTGTAACAGTTCCATTGTATCGTTGTTCTGTAACACCGATACACTGTTGCAAACAGTCTGTGTTATTAGTTTTCACTCGTTTAATCATCTTTTGATCCATAAACATATATTTTGAGACCATGATTAACATGAGGAGCTAAACCCCATTGCTGAGGCGATAGAGGAAGCTATTTTTCCAACAAAAAGTGGTATATTCTATTTTATCTCTTTATTTGCAATTATTATATGATTATTTGCCTTGAACTATTATTAAATATGATTTTTATTTGAGTGATTGTGATCTATTTTGATGGAGTATGCTTAGTTTTAAGACTTTTGATGCTTCATACTTGGTATTTACAATTATTACTTGTGAAAATCTACTTGTTTCAATATTTAGAATCAAATTGAATGAGAAAATTGCATAAATATAAATATTGGATTAAATCACTTTGAACTTGGAAAATAGTGGAATCTTAGCTTCAGTGTTCTTTTAATATTGATATCAACTTTGTTTGAGTTTGCTATAATTTTTATTGTGTTTTCTATTTTAGTTTTGAATTTAAGTCTAAAAAAAATCCTTCACAAGTCTGAGAGGAATGACGACTTTCTTACCACTTTACAACAACTTTCAAAACCACATCAATTTTTAGCGCCGCCGACGCGGACTTGTGTTTAGGTTAGGTTTTAGATTTATTTTATTTATTTTTTAGATTTTTATTCTTTTGTTCTATTTTACATTTTCTTGGGTATTTGTCTTTTGGTTACAGGTTTTGGATCTCGGATCGAAAAGAAAGTTGAGACAAAGATTTTGGTGATTAATTAAAGACTTGGAGTCAAAGACAAAGCGAAAAGAAATGAGGAAAAGACAAAGAATTTTATTTTTATTTTTATTTTTTATGGTTTTTCGAAAATTGTATTAGGGTTTATTATTTTGTAATTTTTCTTTTCTTTTTGGACATTTTGGACTTTTGTACTTTGGGACATTATTTTTATTTTTACCCTACGGAAATAAATTGTTTGCAGAGATGTAGGACAATTACGATATTGTCTTTGCACCTTGGGTTTGTACACTGACATAGGAGTCAGTGGCCCAAGTCGACTACAAACGATTCATCCCCCGTCTGGAACGAGAGGTAAGATTCTAAAAACTCGCGAATCCCCTGTCAGTGAGTTACTGGACTCCTTCGCATGCATATATGTTGAGGACTGAATACGGACATTTATTTTTCTAGTAAAGGGCAAGGCCTGGCCATACAAGATAAGGGTTCGGATTTCATCACCGTTCTCTTCTTGCCCGACTTAGGAACACGTAACCTACGCGTACCTAAGCCTTAAAATTTTTGACTAAAACGAGACCGATAAGGTAACGAGCTTAATAGGAAAGTCATTCGAAAAATATTGGTTACTTTTTTAAGCATACTTCAAAGTTCATGATGGTTTCTGTGAGTTGAATGCGTGACTATGCTGCCTTGTAATATCGGTGAGGCCTTGGGTATCAAAGCTCCATTAAGCTTCCCTCACCTCTATTCAACTTACTTTGACTCGGATTGGTTCCAGAGGGGTTTGCTTAAATTGTAATGAATTCCATTTCGAAGGATTAGAAGCTGGTCTAGAAACAATCTAAGTGGAGCCATCATGCTTTTTGTTTGCTAGAAATATACATGTTTGATTTGGTTGAGTCGGCCTTGATTTGTGATTGCTTAGAATCCCTTTCCATATTTTCTTTTCTATGCCTGAACGTAAAAGAGACGCCCTAGGTAGATTTGTTAAAGAGAAACCTATAGATCCAGAAATGGCAACTTTGAAAACTTTGTTGAATCCGACTAGGACTACTCGTCGTTCATGTATCAGGTTAGCTAAAACGGAGGAAAATTATGAACTTAGACCTGGGACCTTACAGATGCTCCCAATCTTTTTAGGGAAAGAAAATGAAAACCCCTATTTCCATGTTAGGGACTTTGAGGAAATTTGCAGTACCCTAAAGATTAGAAACCTCGATGATAATGCTTTGAAACTTAGGTTATTCCCTTTTTCCCTAAAAGATAAAGCTAAATCGTGGTTATATAGTTTGACTTCCAATTCAATTGAAACATATGAACAACTTACATCTGCCTTTTTGAACAAGTTTTTCCCTAGGCACAAAATATCGTCTATTAGGACGTAAATCTGCATATTTTCTCAATAGGAGGGAGAATCTTAGTATAGGTATTTGGAAAGGTTCAATGATTTATTAGCCCAATGTCCTAATTATGGTCTAGAAAAGGTTAGGTTAGTTTAGATCCTTTATGAGGGTTTAGATTATTCCACTATGACCACAGTAGAGTCTATGTGTACAGGTGGGTTTGAAAACCAAACAGTTGATGAGGCGATGGCATTTTTGAGTGAAATCGCCGAAAAGACCAAACAATGGGAAAACAATAGGGGACCCCAGAAAATAATTCTTCTAGGTAGAGGAAACGTTAATAGGGTAGAAGGAGGTTATGAATCAGATGCCAAAATTGATGCTATAGCGAAAAGGTTAGAGGCCTTAGAAGTGGGTCATACTAGTAGTAGATTAGAGCCTTTTTAGGAAGGCCACAACAATGAAGATAAATGAAATGCTCTCTATAATAACACTAGATTTGATAATCGTCAGATATTTGACCCATATTCGGAAACCTATAATCCTGGTTGGAAAAACCATCCAAACCTTTCGTGGTCTAAGGGACAGAGTCAAGGTCAGTTTAGTAATTATAATGCCCCCTAGGTTTTGGTTCAAATAAGAACTCTTCAGGTCAGTTTCAGAACTCTTCGGAGAATAGAATTACTAGCTTAGAGGAATCTCTTAGTATCTTAAGAAAGAGCCAGGATATGTTAGTACAGATCCACGACATGTTATTAAAGAGCCAAGTTAGTTTTCAACAGGAAACCAAGCAGAACTTTCAAACTAATGCTCAGACTCTTACCAAGTTAGAACTTCAAGTAGGCCAAATAGCTAAGACCTTAAATGAGAGAGATAACAGAAGGTTCCCTAGTCAGACTAATCCCAATCCTAGAGGAGTTCATGAAGTAGGTGCAAAACCATCACATCAATTGAATGCTATTAGAACCCTTAGGAGTGGTAGAGTAGTAGACAATTAGGTAACCATGCCCGATAGTGAACATACTGTAGTTCACCCCTTAGGAGCACCACTAGCTGATGGGGCTGATAAAGTTATTGATGATGTCAATTTTTTTCCTGAGAGGTCTGATTATGTGCCTAGAGCCCCATTTCCCCAGCTATTAGTACCAATAAATAAGGAATCGAACTTTAATGACATAATGAAGGTTTTTAAGAAAGTTACCATAAATCTTCCTTTATTAGAAGCAATTAGGCAGCTGCCGGCTTATGCCAAATTCCTTAAGGATATGTGTACGCAAAAGCGCAAGCTTAGTGTCCCTAAGAAAGCCTTTTTATCTAGTCATGTAAGTTCGATCATTCACAACACCACAACTCCTAAGTATAAAGACCCAGGTGCCCCTACCATTGCTTGCACGATAGGAAAACATCGGGTAGATAAAACTTTACTTGACTTAGGAGCTAGTGTGAAATTACTGCCGTACCATGTGTACTTACAACTAGGACTTGGGGAATTGAAGCCTACCAAGATAACACTCCAGTTAGCTGATAGGTCTGTTAAAATTCTTCGTGGTGTGATAGAGGATGTTCTAATTGAGGTCGAAAAGTTTATTTATCCAATGGATTTCGTGGTCTTAGATACCCAAACTGTCCCTGACCCAGAGAACCAAATACCTGTGATTTTAGGTCGCCCATTTTTAGCTACGTCTAATGCAATCATAAACTGTCGAAATGGTATTATGAATCTATCTTTTGGTAATATGACTATTGAGTTGAATATTTTTAATGTCAATAAGCTACATTTTGAGCTAGATGACACATCCATTGAAGAGGTGAACATGATAGGAACCTTAATTCAGGAGTCATTACCAAACATCGTACCGGAAGATCTATTAGAGAGTTGTCTAGCCCACTTTAGCATGGATTTCGACGAAGATAGCAACATTGAACAAGTAAATGCTCTGTTGGATTTTATTCCTATGTTAGATACTGATAAATGGAAAGCTAGGTTCAAACCATTACTAGATTCCGGATTGACCTTAATTCCTTATTTAGAAGAGCCTGAAGAGCCTCCTAAGTTAGACCTTGATTATGCATTTTTAGTCCCATCTGAGACTCAGGACATTAGGCCAGAAATCGTGCTTCAAGACAATAAGGAAATTTTAGGGTGGACCATAGCGGATATGAATCCTACAGTTTGTATACCTCAAATGCATTTAGAGGATGAACCACCAGATTACAACTTAGACAAAGAAATTGACATTTATCAGGAACATGATGGTCTAGAAATTAGGAATATTGTGACTAGTCTATCTAGAGACACCCAAAATTCTAAGTTTGGGGGGTAGTGATCGTCAAGTGTCCCTATTAGAAGTCCCTAAATTGGGAATCGAGCCTAGTGTGCCTGAGGTATTAGTAGAGTCTCTTCCGACTCCACAACCCGATCCTCCTGATACTGTCCAGGAGGAAGTCCATCTATTAAAGACCTATTTGAAGAAATATATTTGTCAAGACACTCATAAGAAGCCCAAGTGGACGCCATAGTTAAACCCAGATGTCTTGCAAGAAATTTTAGATCAGGATATACTCTGTCTGTTCATTTTTCTGATTTGGTGTTGTTGTCTCATAATTGTGGCAATTTTATTTGATTTTGTAGACCCACAGTTGTTTCGACTATTGATATATGATTTGAAAGGGTAATTAGCCATTTTGTGGTATATGACGTCTGGCTGAAGACTTTAAACTTAGCACTTCTTGGGAGGTAACCCAATATTCATGCAACACGGTAATATCTTTCCTTAACTCTTTTGCTTTAAATGGTAACATTTTCTCCTTGTTCATGCTTTTAATTTTATCCTTAGAACATTGAGGACAATGTTAGATTTAAGTTTGGGGGTATATGAGAAACTTTTTGTTAGTTGCAATTAATAAACTCCAGAGCCTAGAAATTTATGTTTATTAAGGATGGCACTAACCAATCTAAGTGGATGGAAGCATTTTGGTTGTAGGAGTTGAGGAACCAATCTGATTAGATGGCAACATCTAAAGAGTCTATTCATAAAATCACAGAGCTCAGGTGTTAGAAAAAAACATGATAGTTTCACTATATCTCGTTGAGTCCTTTTCACTTCTGTTTTTATTTTATTTTGTTTTTAAACTATGTTTCTCTAAGTGAATAGGTGGGGCTCACGATTCAAATTGTTACCAATGCTAGGGTGAATTAGAGTGATTGAGATATAATAAATAAATTAAAAAAAAGACCTGACCAGTTAGACCAATCGGAATAAATATTAACACTTGGATATCAATATGTGTGTGTTCTCCTTGTCTCCGTCGTCTAAACAAGCGTGGAACGCATGATCCACGGTAATTACCATGTAATTTGCTGAAAAGAATCATGCGCTTGGATCCGCAAGATCTAATCATGTTGTTAAAAAAATGTTAAAGTTCAGTGAATAAATTGACCGTTGGTTCCCTTGTATATGCCAGACGAATTGATCTAGAATTAGGATTGTCGACCACTAGTTCCCTTGTATATGCCACTATGTTGATATTAGTCAGACCAATATCTCAGTCCATTAGGATAGGTTCATTTTGGTGGAGGCCTTCAGACAGATATGGGAAACACCGTTCGCTTAGTAAACATCAAAACCATCTATGTTTTTCTCTATATCCATCTCTTGATCTATCCATGTGATTAGTTTTGACTCCGGTTATGATGTCCATAGTGAGACTATCTGAGTAGAGCTCTGTCACTTATATATGAATTTTAGTATGCTTGAGTGCAAAATCGTGTACAGCAATTGGAATTTCACATCAGGGTACTTCCTTTTGTAGTCAATAAGTATTCCAACCAAGGAGATTCTTTAGTGCCTTCCAAGGTTTTGCGTATATAGCTAGGGTCTGGAGTAAAGGTTTTGTGGGTATATCTCTGGTAAGCCCTCCCGAGATTATAACTCGGCCACTAGGGACACCTAGGGGTTCAAAGGCTTATTACATATGCTAAATGCAATCGACGATGCCTGCGACAGTGATTTAGCTAGGATTTTATTTCTATTTTATTTTTGCTCGAGGACTAGCAAACAATAAGTTGGGCGGTATTTGATAGACACATTTTTGTGTCTAATTTGTCTCGCTTCTATATATTGATAGTGCTGATTTTTGTACTTATTATGGTATTTTATGTGTGTAGGTATTCTTGGCCAATAAATATTTTTGGAAAAATTAGCTCGAAAAGTTGTCCAAAGACACCCGGAGGAATTGATTTTGGCACCCACATTTTGGATAAAGGCCACCTCATGGCACCCCACATGCACCTGCTAAAGGCACCCCTACTCTGGATAGGGGACACTTCTCTTTACAAATTTAAATGATGCTTTTTGGCGGGAAAAATGGCAGCAGCGAAGCAGAACTTGTGTTGGATTTCTCAGCGAGTTTTGACGAGATTTAATGGCTTATTTTCATTGGGATGGACCTGTTAGAGCACAACAAGGTTGGTACGAGTGTTTGGATCAATCAGAATGGGTTGCATGGTTGTGTTGGAGCGAAACAGAGGTGATGGAAGTTTCGGGAATTCTCTTGTTTATATTTGGAAGTTACGGGAGATTTAAGGCAAGATAACCTTCCCTGAGATTCATATCTATCTAATAGAGAATTGGAATAACTTGGACGGCTCAGAAACGCGTAGAGAAGAGTTTGAGAAATAAAAAATTCTGAGACTTTCTACCGAAGAAAAGAAGAGATTTAATCGTGATTTAGGGTTGTTGTTGGCTGTATATAGTTTGGGTTCAAGTCATAGAAGGGTGACGTACACATTTGAGCAGTTTCAGAGCACTTTAGAACACCACAGAGCTGAGAAGATCGAGTTGCAGGAAATTTACGTTTTCTGCTGCTGCTGAAGAACACGAAGGACAAAAGGCCATTGAAGACAGTCGTTTTTAGGGTCTTAAAATCAGCGACAAAGAAACAGTGTTTACGACAATTTTCTGTAACAGTTCCATTGTATCGCTGTTTTGTAACGCTGATACACTGTTGCAAACAGTCTGTGTTATTAGTTTTCACTCGTTTAATCATCTTTTGAGCCATAAACATATATTTTGAGACCATGATTAATATGAGGAGCTAAACCCCATTGCTGAGGCGATAGAGGAAGCTATTTTTCCAACAAAAACTGGTATATTCTATTTTATCTCTTTATTTGCAATTATTATATGATTATTTGCCTTGAACTATTATTGAATATGATTTTTATTTGAGTGATTGTGATCTATTTTGATGGGGTATGCTTAGTTTTAATACTTTTGATGCTTCATACTTGGTATTTACAATTATTACTTGTGAAAATCTACTTGTTGCAATATTTAGAATCAAATTGAATGAGAAAATTGCATAAATATAAATATTGGATTAAATCACTTTGAACTTGGAAAATAGTGGAATCTTAGCCTCAATGTTATTTTAATATTGATATCAACTTTGTTTGAGTTTGCTATAATTTTTAGTGTGTTTTCTATTTTAGTTTTGAATTTAAGTCTAAAAAAAAAATCCTTCACAAGTCTGAGAGGAACGACAACTTTCTTACCACTTTACAACAACTTTCAAAATCACATGACTTGGACCGGGAAGATAAGGCGTAGAATAGGCAAAAATTAGCTTTAGGTCCATGCCGACAGGGTAAGTAACTGCCCACCCCTGACATGGGTTGGCTCCATCACTGCTATTACGCATAACTAGACCAATACCAACAGATTTTGTACTCATGAAAACTAGCATGTGGCTCATGATAACTTAGTGGATTTTACATTAAATTTGTGTTCCTAGTTATTATTGTGATCTTGAGTATCTTCTACTACTTAGCATTATTAGTTCAACTGAGGCGTCAATACTACTTAGTATTCGATTCTCTGAGATGTTTACATTACGTAGACTATGGGAAAATTAGTAGTCACATTGGTGTTGGCGGCATGCTGTGGACCATTAGACCATCCAACGCTATAGTCGGGTCGATAGTGTGCATATCCACGCTTTGTCCGTCGAACAGAATTGAATCAAGGCCAGCCAATTCGGCTGGTGAAGCTGGAAGGCCGAGATCGTTTTGCGGCAACAATGTAATGCTGCTTAATAGAAATTAGGGTCTTGTAAGTCGCGCGGCCAACTAACTTTGGGCAATCATTTAGTGGCTATGTTGGCGAGTTGGAAGGGATCTGATTGGCCGGAGTATTAGTGAGCCCACCGGTGTGTCTCATGATGTTTTTCCAGTCGTATCAAGGAGGGGCCAATCTCGGTAAACCATCCGGCCAAAATATGTGGTTGTGATGGTTTTAAGACTGATATGGACAGCATATGTCTAATTCCTTAAGGAATTAAGTGCGTTGACCAACCAACTTCCATTTTTAATTGGAAGTGCATGTGGCGCTTTTAAAAGAAATCTGATTGGTCGATGGGAAAGGGGTCCAGAAAGCAGCAACATGGAGCATGGCCAGCCGGATACAGATGGCGTCTGCTGAAGCAAATCGGTCGTCCAAGTGGCGCGGCCACGCCTACTCTTGCCGCTTCTCTTACTTGTAGCAGTTCCTCTTTATTTCTTGTTTTCTGATTTTTGGTAGGATCTTGTTCCTACTAGCTCCATGATGGATCAATCTCCTAGTTTGCCTAGGTTTAATTTCGACCAATAGGGTTCGGACTATCGCGCAGGGCGTAAAATACTCAATTTTTTCAAATTGATAAAATTAGGTTAAATAACTGAATTTTGCGGGTTGCCGCAAAATCAATCAATTTTTGGTGAATTTCTCGTATTGATACAAAAATCACTAATTCAATATCAAAGGACATCATAACTTTGCGTGCCTATGATTGAGTACTTCTACACGCAACTTAATCCTGACACTTTGAGAGATTCATGTTACTCAGCTGCGAGCGAACATTAGTCGTCATGCCATGTCTGTATTAAGAGTTC
This sequence comes from Papaver bracteatum, assembly GCA_023529315.1. Lineage (NCBI taxonomy): Eukaryota > Viridiplantae > Streptophyta > Magnoliopsida > Ranunculales > Papaveraceae > Papaver > Papaver bracteatum. Next base: position 192,046 of record JAJJWX010004893.1, on the reverse strand, counting down.
AACTGGGGAACATGGCATAGAAAAAATACTTAGAAATTTATAGAATATTTTGGATTGTTGTTGCACGCACCATTCTGGATGAATTTCATATAAACATATTGAGTTGCTCAATAAATATGTGAGTAAATAGGCCTAGGCACTCGTTACTTTTAAATGGCTTTGTTTCTTTGAAGAAAGATGACACATTAAATACATGGTCTTACAATTATATCCCTGAACTAGAAACCACCATCAACAATAATGAAAAATTATTTTATGAGATATGTGTATTTACGTCTGTGAACTATGATTATCTCATTTTGAAAAAGCGGGGGTCTAACAGCCACACCCAATATTTCGTTTCGGCAATATGTATGGACTAACTCCAATATATTTCTAAGAGAATCAACTAGACAGTTAGACTCAATCAAGGAAAATACATCCAAGAGTTATATCTCTGTTTCTCAATGTAATCAGCAAATCAAACATATAGAAATCCGGAGCCTGATTATTATGAGAAACAACTTGAACGGTACCTAAGACCAATGTTCAAGTGTCAATCAATTGATATCAACAACCAAAGGTTGGATTATCTAATTGATTGAACTATGAACAACCTGTGATACTTCAATTATATAGAAAATACAAAGGAAAAGAAATAACACAAATACCATAAATTTTGTTAACGAATAAACCGTAAATGCAGAAAAACCTTGGGACCTAGTCCAGATTGGAACACCAAACTGTATTAAGACGCTACACACTCTAGCCTACTGAAAAAGCGGGAGTCTAACAACCACACCTAAAATTTCACTTAGAAATTTGTATGGACTAACTCCAATATACTTTCAAGAGAATCAACTAGACAGTCAGACTCAATCTTAAGAAAAGCATATCAAATAGTTATATCTCTGTTTCTTAATATAATCAGCAAATCAAACAGATAGAAATGCGTGAGCCTGATTAATATAAAAAATAATTTGGCAGTATCAAAAACCAATATGCAACTATCAATTAATTCAATCAAGAACCAAAGGTTAGATTCACAATTGATTGAACTTACGCACAACCTGTGATATTTCAATTATACAAACAAGTATAATGCGTAAAACAAATAACACAGAAACCATAAGTTTTATTAACGAGGAAACTGCAAATGCAGAAAAACCTCGGTACCTAGTCCAGATTTGAGCACCACACTGTCTTAAGTCACTACAGACACTAGCCTACTCCAAGTTAATTTTGGACTGGAATGTAGTTAAGCCCTAACCAATATCACACCGATCAAGGTACAGTTTCGTTCCTTACGTCTCTGAATCCCAGCAGGATTATACACACTTAACTCCCTTAGCTGATCTCACCTACAACTAAGAGTTGCTATGACCAAAAGTCAAATACTTGATAAACCAATCTATCTCACATACAAAAGTCTATTGAATATATAAATTTGTCTCCCACAAATATACCTATGAGTTTTGTTCCGTTTTTTGATAAATCAAGGTGAACATGAACTAATTGATATACCAGATTTATATTCTAGCAGAACAGCCTAGAAATATCAATCATCTCACAATAATCTTAATCGTATAGTAACGAAACAAGATATTGTGGAATCACAAACGATGAGACAAAGATGTTTGTGACTACTTTTTATCTTTCCTATCGGAGATTAAATGTCGAGCAAATCTTAGAGAAGATATTACTCAATCACAATAGAAAACAATAAGATCAGAACATGCAACTATAAAGAAAATAGTTGGGTCTGGCATCACAATCCCAATGAAGTCTTCAAGTCATTAACCTACAGAGTTTTAGAAAAACCTAAGGTTAAAGGAGAATCGACTCTAGTCGCAACTAGTATCACACATGAGGTCTGGGGATTAGGTTTACTAGTTGCTAGAGTTCTCCATTATATAATCTTCAAATCAGGGTTTGCAATCAATATTACCTTGGTAACAATGCTCTCAATATTCATCGTTAGATGAAAACCTTATTTGACTCAAGCTAATATCTTTCAATCGTTATATCAAACTTATCTTGTTACACACAAATGAAAAGTGACTTCATTTAGATATGAGTAACCGTACCTAAATGTGTGCACCTTTGTTGGCTCAATAATATTTAACCAAAGGTTTCCATATAAACACTTTCATATCAACCTTATTCATCTTAACCATAACTAGTTCAAATGACTCAAATGAAACTAGTTCCAAAGTTGTTCAATTGTTTATATTCTCATAGAAGTATACAAGACACAATTGAATCAAAATCGATTCTGATTCAGTCAAATCAATTCATGAACATTATAGCCACGGTATGCAAAAGATTGCATTACTTATTATATAAATGTATTAGTTCATGAACAAACCAATTTTAGAACATAACCCACTCAAGTATGCAAACAGGTACGCATACCTAAGTAGCCGGTCTAAGTTTGGGTTCTCCAGTACGAGAACGGGTACGCATACCACCAAACTCAGTAAAGTCCAGGAACTAGAACCTCACGCCAGTATGCGTACCGGTATGCGTACTTAGTTCATGGACCTCTACTAAACCAATCAGTACGCATACGGGTATGCATACCATGGTTCTCGGACTTGGAATAACTTGCAACAGTTAGCATACAAGTACGCATACTGTGATATATCCAATCATGGTTATTTGTTCTAAACTCCCATTTCAATCATTGAAACATTATCGGAAGATGACAATAGCTGTTTAACATAAACTATTAGTGTCAAAGGAATTTCAAGTGATCGAATGATCAATACGAAACATTCCGAGTCTACATCAAATGACTGTCTCACAAAAATCATGTAAGATGTTACCAGGTGATTTTCACATGATCATATTTTGACTTTCGTTAAGAATATAAGATGAACTTGGTTAAAGCGAAAGTTTACCAACACATATTTCGAGAAATATGTAAGCGAGTTAAACTCAGCTCGAAATATCAAATGTGTATAATCAAAGTCTATATAGCTATACCACTTTTGTCTCAAATAGAAGATAGAGTAGATATAATTTTGAGTGATAGATAAGTTCAAGTCTCCACATACCTTTTGTTGATAAATTTCCACAAGCTCTCCTTAGTAGTTCTTCGTCTTCAATCAGTGAACGTCTTGAAGTCTAATGCTCAACTATACTTTCTATCATAATCCGAGATATAGCTATAAGTAGACTAGAAATCAAGAATTATAGTTTTGACAACTTAACTTGACAACAAGCTTGAGATAGAAATGCATGCGAGTTCGACCGAGCAGTGCTCTAACACCTACTACAAGTTAACTTCGGACAAAATATAGCTAAGACCTAACCAATCTCATACTCATCAAGGTATAGTTGTGTTCCTTATGTTTCTGAATCTCAGCAGGACTCCACGCACTTGATTCCCTTAGCTGATCTCACCCACAACTAAGATTTACTACGACCCAAAGTCAAAAACTTGATAAACCAATCCATCTCACACATAAAATTCTATTGTATAGATAAATATGTCTCCCACAGATAAACCTACGAGTTTTGTTCCGTATTTTGATAAATCAAGGTGAACATGAACCAATTGATACACCATACTTATATTCCCGAAGAACAACCTAGTAATATCAATCACCTCACAATAACTTAACTGTATGGTAGTGGAACAAGTTAGTATGGAATAACAAAGAATAAGACGAAGAGCTTTGTGATTACTTTTTATCTTACCTATCGGAGATTAAATCTCGAGAAAATATTAGAGAAGATAATACTCAATACGATAGAACAAAGGAAGATCATAACACGCAACTACGGTGAAAATAGTTGGGTCTGGCTTTAGAATCCCAATGAAGTCTTTAAGTCGTTAACCTATAATGGTTTTGGACTAACTCCAGTATAATTCCAAGAGAATCAACTAGACGGTCAGACTTAATCAAGGAAAATATATCCAAGAGTTATATATTTGTTTCTCAATGTAATCAGCAAATCAAATAGATAGAAATCCGCGAGCTTGATTATTATGAGAAACAACTTAAACGGTACCAAATACTAATGTTTAAGTGTCAATCAATTTCAATCAACAACCAAAGGTTGGATTTACCTATTGATTGAACTACGCACAACCTGTGATATTTCAATTATATAGAAAACATAATGCGGAAAAGAAGTAACACAAACACCAGAAGTTTTTTTAACGAGGAAACTGCTAATGCAGAAAACCCCGGGGACCTAGTCTAGATTTGAAAACCACAATGTATTAAGCCGCTACAGACTCTAGCCTACTACAAGTTAACTATGGACTGGAATGTAGTTGATCCATAACCAATCTCACACTGATTAAGGTACAGTCGCGTTCCTTATGCCTCTGAATCCCAGCAAGACTTTACGCACTTGATTCCCTTAGATGATCTCATGCACAACTAAGAGTTGCTACGACCCAAAGTTGAAGACTTGATAAACAAATCTATCTTACATAGAAAAGCCTATTCTGATAGATAAATTTGTCTCCAACAGAAATACCTACGAAGTTTGTTCCGTCTTTTGATAAATCAAGGTGAACAGGAACCAATTGATAATACGGTCTTATATTCTCGAAGTACAGCCTAGAAATTTCAATCACCTCATAATAACTTAACTATATGGTAGTAGAACAAGTTATTGTGGAATCACAAAGAATGAGACAAAGAGCTTTGTGATTACTTTTTATATCTTACCTATCGGAGATAAATCTTGAGCAAATGTTAGAGAAGATAGTACTCAATACGATAGAATAAGTAAGATCAGAACACGCAACTACAGAGAAAATAGTTGGGCCTGGATTCAGAATCCCAATGAAGTCTTTAAGTCGTTAACCTATAATGGTTTTAGGAAAAACCTAGGTTAAAGGAGAATCAACTCTAGTCGCAACTAGTATCACATAGGAGGTGTGGGTATTAGGTTTTCCAGTTGCTAGAGGCTTCCCTTATATAGTCTTGAAATTAGGGTTTGATAACTTTGGAACAAAGAAATCAATATTTACTGTTAGATGAAACCTTATTTAAGATTCAAGCTAATGTCTTTCCGCTGTTAGATGGTCTTAGCTTGTTACACACAAATGAAATATACTTTCATTTATATATGGTTAACCATACCTAAACGTGTATATTGAGTTGGCTCAATAATAGTAAACCGAAGTTAGCCATATGCACACTTTTCTATTGATCATATTCATCTTAATAGGTTTAGATCAAATGATAATCAAATAAATCTAATTGTGTTACTTATATAGTTGTTTAATTGTTTATATTCTCATAGTAGTGATCTAACATGAAGTTCCTCCGAGTTCTTCAGTATATATTTGTCTTTAGTTGTAAGCGTCATGAAGTCTAAAGCTCAACTACATAATCAATCCTAGTCCGAAAATCCTATAAGTATACCAAAAATCAAGACTATTTAGTTTTGATCAACTAAACTTGATAAACAAGCTTGAGATAGTTACGTTATCTTGTGAATTTGACCGAGCAGTGCTCTAACAATAATGAACTATAATATCTCTAGGATTATCTTGTTTTCTGCTCTGGGATGGTCATCTAATAATTCCAACAATTTGTCAAAATGAATATGCAGATGGTTTGATAATCTTCACAACAAGAATATTACAGAATTTGACGTAGTAAAACGGTATATTACATTTTGGTTTACCTGGACTGCAAGATGTATAAAGCTTTCCAGAACACCAATATAAGTCATGATAAGATTTTCAGAAACTACAGATCTTATTTTGAAGAACATGCTATCAGAAGTACACCTCTGTGAACTACAAAAATAAAGATATTCGTCAGAACATTCATTGGATTCCCCCTCCTATAGATTATCTTACTATTAACTATGATAGTTCTTTTCAAGAAATAAATAATTTAGGTGGAATTAATCTGATTATACATGTGCTTACCAAGCATCTAAATGCATCCATATGAAGAAAATCAATAGTAAAGAACAAGTTGAATGCATGAGCCCGTGGGAAACAGTTAATTAGGTAAGATATCTCCAGCTGATGAGGGTGCGATTCGATCTTGATGCTAAAGTGGTGGTTGACGCAGTAAGCAAAGAACATAGCTCTATTGATCGAAAACTTAATAATCTTATCAAAGACGTTAGAATATTTGTTTTTTTAAATAACTCTTTGAAACTGTTTTATGTCATAAGGAAAGAAATAAGGTAACAAATGTCAGAGCACTGCTCGGTCTAAATCGCAAGCATTGCTATCTCAAGCTTGTTGTCAAGTTTAGTTGCCAAAACTATAAGTCTTGATTTCTAGTCTACTTATAGCTGAGTCTCGGATTAGGATAAAAAGCATAATTGAGCATTAGACTTCACGGCTTTAATCGATTGAAGACGAAAAACTACTAAGGGGAGCTTGTGGAACTTTATCAACAAAAGGTATGTGGAGACTTGAACTCATCTATCACTCAAAAGTCTATCTACTCTATCTCCTATTTGAGACAAAAGTCGTATAGCTATATAGACTTCAATTATACACATTTGATATTTCGAGATGAGTTTAACTCTCTTACATATTTCTCTAAATATGTGTTGGTAAGCTTTCGCTTTAACCAAGTTCATCTTATATTCTTGACGAAAATTAAAAGATGATCACGTGAAAATCGCCTGGTAACATCACTATGGGAAAAATATACATCTACAACTGGGGTTTTACAACGCTTTTCTAAACATTGTAAAAAGTCCTATGTTTTACAACTGGTTTCAAAGGAAGAGTTGTCGTATATCATCACTACCAACACTTAGGACCAAGGGGTTGCGCTAAGAAAACAAACGAAAACTCTTTAATAAAAAGTGTTGTGACGACATTTAGCTATAACAACTCTGTTTTATAAGTGTAGTGACTTATCCTATGATAGGTGTAGAATACACCTAATTTACTATCTAGTAGTTTGTGCTTTCTTTGATATTTTTCTTGTGAATTATGTATTTTACGAGTGTTTTTGAGTTATTAGGTACTCTGGAGTCGCACGGAGAAAAAGAAGAAGAAATCACCAAATTTGAGCAAAAAGGGCAGAATTGTCATTTCATAGGGCGAACACTATCTGGAGCCCAACCACATGTTAAGGGGCAAATTTTTTGGGAAGAATTATAAAGAGCAACCATCTATGGTTAAGGGGTTACCATCTAGGGTATCCCTTATAAATTATCAATGGATGCAATTATCACTGGGTGCCCCTTATCCAGAAAATATGGGTGTTATTAGCACCCAAACTGGGGTGGTCTTATCCCTGGGGTGTACCATCTAGACACAATTTAATACCCTAACCCTAAGTCGAGGTATTTCTTCCCCAAATCATTTGGGGGCTGAAACCGAGAAGCAGCAGCCATTTTCGGTCTGATAAATTGAGAGACTGAATTCGAGTTAGAGACGAGATCGAGCGGAATTGTGAAAGGAGATAAAGTGCAGGGATTGTTAGTGATGAATTGAAGCTAAAAGGGGTTGATGGTGTTGTGGTAGCTGGAGAAATTAGTGATTGAGATAATAATGAAGAAATTATGGTTTCTCTGTAAAGATTTCAGAGAAGATGATGGTGCCGTTGTTGAGCGAAACAAAGATGAATAGATGGGTTGTCGCTGTAATGGAGTCTGGTTGAATCAGTGGAGTTTGAATTGATTACGCTGCTGTGAAGATACATATTGCTATGAGGTTGTATTTTAGGGTTTGTGTGGCTGTTGTCGATTTCAGTAAAATGGGTATTGAAGATGAAGGAATTGAAGCTACTGGTTGGATTCATATGGGGATCTGAGTTGTTTCTGTTGGAGACATTGAAGATTCTGTGTTGGTGTTTCCAGTGAGGAATTAGAGATGGGTTTTGCTTGAGGAATTCAACAGCAACAAGAACAAGGAGAAGACATTGTGCTCTGGTGGTTTTACAGCTGGAGTTTGGAGCTGAACTAGTTGATGAAGAGGTGATAATCTGTCACACAAAGGGTTGCTGCTCAACTAAATTTATGGGTTGTTCTACAAGGTCTTGGATTATGGATGGTTTAGATGAATGTTAGGACAGGGGTTATGAAGAAGGAGAGCCAATGAGGAAGAAAATGAGTACAACGGAGTTTTGTTCATTATAGATTGGAAGTGGCATACAATGTGTTTGTCAAAAAGCCTCAATGACCAGTTTTTCTGAACAAGTGCCATCACCAGGCTATGGCTGTGTAGGTCAGGTGGTGGACATGATCAAGAAGGCATTACAAGGGAAATGGTTAGAGTGGTTTTGTTGATGAACTGAAGATGTATGTGAAATTGAGATGGCAGGGTAGACTTAGAAGCTCTTGGTTGCTGCTATTGGAATCGCGGCTAGAATGGCAGCTGGTGGTTGGTGATGGTGATGCTGGTTCAAAGGTTTTGAGGTGTTGTGATTGGGTTATCGCTGCAAGCTATGCAAGACCAGAAGGTGCTAAAGGGAATGCTCGTGTTGGTAGTTCAAGAATGGGTTCTCTCTGAGATTGAATTTGTGGTATTGAGATTTTAAGGAGGTGATGATGCTGCTTAAAGGGAATGGAGATAGAAGATGGGTTTCGAAGAACTGTGGCTACTGTTGATTCAAAGATAAGAGAAGGTTATTCTGTGGTGTTGAATGCCTGAAATGGAAAAGTGTGTTTTGTTTCCGCAATGGAAGAATGCATCTCTTAAAGTTGTTTACAAGGTAGCCGTGTGTATTGAGTGAGCTGCAACTGCAGGACTGAATTGCAGTGGATCTCGTGTTGTGATCTGTTGGCGCGAGCCAGTAAAGGGATTGCTCAGAATGCAATTACAGATGGTAACAATGTTGAACTCGAGTCTTAGGTAGAATTGGTTAAGAGGATGAGCTGAATAAGTGCTGTTTCAGGAGGTGGTGGTTATGACTGGATGCAAATAATGGATTTGGATAGGTGTTGGTGTTGTAATGTGGGAAGGCTATGGAATGAGATTATGGCAATTGTTGGCCGAGTTTAGGAGGTTATGTGATGTTGTTAGAGTACTGCAGGTTGCAGTTGGAGAACAGCCATCATGGCTGGAACTGAAGCTGCAAAAGAGCAGGGAAGGCACAGCCATCATGGCTGGATACACCAGAGAGTTTGGCCACTGCAACAAGCCTGGCCTGGACCTGTCTGACTCTTTGTTGACCCGGTTGACCGATTTGATCCCTTGACCCACTGACTAATAGTTTGACTGACGGTTGACTCATTTGACTGTTAGTCATAACGGTTTACGGACGGAATATACCTTGACCGGAGGAGAATTTTCAGGTAGCCGGTGGTGACCAATTCCGGCCAAAAACCCAGTTTTCCGGTGGGCCAAAGTTGCAGAATTTTGTGTGGATTTCTCTCATGGGATGTGAAAACTTGGACTTGGAATTGGATGAAGAATTTGGTTTGAATATGGAAAGAGAAGATGGGAGATTTGAGAAAGGCTTGGATTTGGAAATTGAAGTGCTAAAGGAAAGGGATTCTATTCCTTAGAAGACTTGCAGAGCATTGAAGCCTATAAATAGAGAAGTTCTCTACTTTTCTACACACACTTCCATACACTTAGATGCACTTAGATACACATATCTTTACATACTTTTGCACACCTTTTACACACACAACACTTCTCTTTTCTTTATTCTTTGTGTGAACTTCTTTAGCATGAGTAACTAATTTTATTGATTGAGGATGAATTCCTAGTTCTTAACATATGGTTTGAGTTTTGTTTCAATTCTATCTTGAAGTTTTTCACATGATTATCGTTTGTTTTTACTAATAGGAATGTTTATACATTCATGATTGATTGATATATTGTTTAGGTGCGCAACTAAATTGATTTGTTAATTTGATCTATAGCTAGTGAAAGTTAGGGGATAAGTAATCGTTTCTTGACTCTTTACATAAGTAGAAAACACAAGACCTTGCGGAGGGATTCCGTGGAGCAATTGTGTGTGAAAACAACGTTAGCAAGTGGACCTTGATCTAAGAGTCTAACTACTAATATCAACCTAATAAATTCATAAATCTTAATTCGTTTAACTAAATTACATGTTGAGTGATCTACTACTAGGTGGTTTGGTGAATAGAATCCGGTAGTCGAGAACTTCCGTATCCGGTGATATAAGGGATTTTGGGGTTAGCACTGATCTAGCTGCTATACCTACGGTTGGTGATAATTTGTGACTAATAAGAAGTGGAAAAGAACATAACTTTAATCATTGTTTTGCAGCGAAGAAGGATTCCTTGATCTATTCTCTCTTATTGATTTTAATTTACACTTTTAATTGCTTTGTTTATTTTATTTACTTTCTTAAATTCTTAATCAATACCCCCCTTTGTGTGACAATTTTACAACTAGAATCTCGTGCTCCTCGTGGGATCGATCTTGACTACCCTATATTACTTGTTAATTAGGTAGTAAAATATTAATTAATTTATTGTGGTTACGACACACATCAAATTTTGGCGCCGCTGCCGGGGAGCATCGAATGATTTTAGTTGTTTTCTTTTTAGTTTGTGCTTTATTCTTGCTTTGTTGGATTATATATCGTATCTAACTTAGTTTTTGAATTGTTTTCAGGTACCGGTTTTCCATGTATGGGGGACAAGAGCAAGCATATTTCAACAATCAATACGATTTTCAACCTCAACATCATGGCAACTTCCAACCATCCTTAGGATACAATCAAAACCAATCTTTTGGTTCTGATCAATATCCTACGGAACCATATGGATATTCTCATGCATATCAACAACCTTATGACGGGTATGTAAGTAGACAATCACAAGGATGGACGGATAATTATGATTCTAATACATTGTTTTCTAGTAATGTACAGACCGAGAGTTGGGAATATACTCCTCTTCATCGTGTTTTTTCTTCACTTTTTAAGGATATACAATGTAGAAACTCTATACACGGTGGAAAGCGTGTTAACATCCGGAAACTTGCACAAAAGTTATACAAATTTGAAGATGATGGAGACTCGGAAGAGCTTGTTGCAGAAATTAGTAGGACCATTCATATGGAACTTAAACGACGTCGGGATAAAGGTTATGAAACCGATGAAGATTCTTATTATGGTGAGTCCGATAATGAAGATGATTGTGTTGAAAAGGACCAACCTTTGGAGACTTTTGATGACGCTAGTGTAGCTTACTCGATCCTTGATCTTAATAATGATCAATCACCTATTCAAGAGGTAGATCTTGAGAAAGATGCATTTAGTGCTTTGAAAAAATTCCTTAGGGAAAGATATGAGTCTGCGGAAGTGTATGAGCGTTGCAACAATGAGGAAGTTATTCCAACTCCGGATCATAATAACGATCCTTCACCTATTGAAAAGGAGGAGATTGTGTGTGACTTTCCTATTGTTGTAAACGGTGTAACACCCACACAAGAAGATTTTACAATTTTTACCGACGAAAATCATTTTAGTGAATGACCTGATTCCGATGATGAAGATGCTGAGGAGATGATGCTCGATAATGAAACCGAATTGATTGAATTTGTGGAAGACCCAATTGAACTTGCTAATGATTTTAATGATGCCGAGACTTTGGTTAAGGCAGAAAATGATGAAGAATGGTTGCAAGGTTTGATAGAGGACCATGATATGCAAGAGGTAAGTAATTCACTCGAATTTTTTAAGAATGAGGAGGATACCGTAATACAAGAAATTTTCCAAGGTTTGTCTAACCCTTTGCATATTAATTCTTCTCATTTACCTCTTATTGGATTGAATGTATGTTCTTCCAAAGTATTTTTGAATGACTTTGTTTCTCGATATCCACCATTGGAAACACTTTATGCTAACACTATGTAGGTTTGCCAAGAGGAATACATAGAAATTCCCAATTTCTATGTTCTTTATACACTTCCGAGTGTGGACAAGAATAAGTGTGGGGGAAATTTCTATCGAGCGATAACTTTACTATTCTTCTCTTGTGCTAACATTTGTATGAAGCTATTGTTTGCAAAGAAGGTACTATGGGTGGATCCCCAAATTTTTCGATTGTTAGTATATGGGGAATGAATCTTACAAGAGCCATGTCGGGCTGTCGACTTTAAAACAAGCGCTTAATGGGAGGCAACCCATAGGTTTTGTATTTCTTATCCTTTTGCTTTTTATTTTTGTTTATTTATTTTTCTTGTTCCATTTCATGTTACGATTTCCCACCTTGACTTTGCTTGGACGATTCAATTACATTGAGGACAATGTAAGGTTTAAGTGTGGGGGAGTGGCTAAGCATATATTTTTGAATATAAAAAAAATTGCATAAAACTTTCAACTTTTAGAGATTTTAGAGTCACTAGCATACTTCTAGGTATGATTACATAGAGAATTCTGACCGACATAATTGAACTTGGAAATGTTAGGGAACTACGTTCGGATTTCTTGTTTGTTAGAGTGTTAAATAATGGATTTAATCATGCCGGTGATGCAAATTAGGAGCAGAGAAGAATGAATTTTTAGAGTTTTTGATCAATCATTAGTGGAGACTACCCATTTTCATATCATGTGAGGCACCGACCAGAAATTCTTCCATGACTAAAGAGATTCTTTTGAGTGTGTCACCGTACGTTAATTCCGGGTATAATGGTGAGCTACCCAATTTCACACCAATTTCAGCACTATTTTGATCTCTTGAGTGCTAATTTTTGTCAATCATGAGGGTGACGTCTATGGATGAAAGCCTCCTTCTTGTATTTCGATTTGCAGTTAGCACCATTCTCTATCTCGACAACAACGGGTCCATAGAAACACCACCATTATCAACAAGGAGCGAAATCAAAATTTACAAGGAAAGTTGAAAAGGTTCAAGGTTTGCAAGCAACAATGGGACAAGAAAAAGAGCAAATTTCATATTCAAGTAAAGCAACATACAATGAAAAGATTTTTGTATACATGTTGAAGACTTACAATACAATGAGGTAATTCTATATTCAAGTATGAAGACTAATTTACAAGAGCAAAGAAAAGCAAAAGGTGAGAATTATTGAAGTTTATGATTTCAAGGCGAAACAAGTTGTGAAGAATCAAGCGGTAAAGTACTTTTCCACGGCCATGGTTTGTTTTATTTCACTATGTTTTGTATTTTGTTTCTCTTGTCTAAAAAAAAAAAAAAAAAAACAAAATTGAAAAAGAAAAGAAGAAAAAAAATGAGACAAGAGAAATATCTATTATTGTTTTGTTTTGAATAAGCCGTGGGGAAGGAAAATCTATAAGGAAGTTTCAAGCGACATGGATTTTAAGGAAAAAGGTTACAAATTGTCAAGGATCTAAGAAATTCGAAAGTTTATCATCAATAGTTGAAGCCGAAGACCAAGAAGATGAAGACAAGGAGCGGAAGACTTTTCTATTGGATTCAGTGAGAGTGGTGTTATCATAATTGGAAATCCGATGTGAAGGTAAGTAAGTAATCTCATCCTCGATAATAGTGGTTGATTTCCTTTCTTAGAGATAGTTAGAAAAAAAATGGTTTTTCAAAATATTAAAAGATGTGGGTTTTTCAAAATTTCGGAAGTTATCCTTCCTACCATTCAAAGTGTTGCAGGAATTCTCTCTTCATTCCTACCTGCACACATGTGAGACCCATAAAAAATCCGTCTTTTTGAGTGCAGTTATCATAAAATCCTTTTGGTGAGGCAGAAATCAAGGAGAAATGCTTATTGATCGTTTCTCAAACACGTGTTCTCTCATTATGGTGTGGTTATTTCTCACTCAACATTTAAGAATGAGAATATGTTTTTTAGTATTTCTAACTTCTTATTACTAGCATGCAGAAACTCTATGTCTTCATAAATTTTAGGATGCTTGGGACGCTGGAACGCTTTGAAGTTGTGAGTTTTATTTTGATTTGCCCGAGGACTAGCAAAGTCTAAGTGTGGGGGAATTTGATAGGTGTAGAATACACCTAATTTACTATCTAGTAGTTTATGCTTTCTTTGCTATTTTTCTTGTGAATTGTATTTTACGAGTGTTTTTGAGTTATTAGGTACTCTGGAGTCGCACGGAGAAAAAGAAGAAGAAATCACCAAATTTGAGCAAAAAGGGCAGAATTGTCATTTCATAGGGCGAACACTATCTGGAGCCCAGCCACATGTTAAGGGGCAACTTTTTTGGGAAGAATTATAAAGAGCATCCAGCTATGGTTAAGGGATTACCATCTAGGGTATCCCTTATAAATTATCAATGGGTGTAATTATCACTGGGTACCCCTTATCCAGAAAATATGGGTGTTATTAGCACCCAAACTGGGGTGGTCTTATCCCTGGGGTGTACCATCCAGACCCAATTTAATACCCTAACCCTAAGTCGAGGTATTTCTTCCCCAAATCATTTGGGGGCCGAAACCGAGAAGCAGCAGCCATTTTCGGTCTGATAAATTGAGAGACTGAATTCGAGTTAGAGACGAGATCGAGCGAAATTGTGAAAGGAGATAAAGTGCAGGGATTGTTAGTGATGAATTGAAGCTCAAAGGGGTTGATGGTGTTGTGGTAGCTGGAGAAATTAGTGATTGAGATAATAATGAAGAAATTAGGGTTTCTCTGTAAAGATTTCAGAGAAGATGATGGTGTCGTTGTTGAGCGAAACAAAGATGAATAGATGGGTTGTCGCTGTAATAGAGTCTGGTTGAATCAGTGGAGTTTGAATTGATTACGCTGCTGTGAAGATACATATTGCTATGAGGTTGTATTTTAGGGTTTGTGTGGCTGTTGTCGATTTCAGTGAAATGGGTATTGCAGCTGAGGGAATTGAAGCTACTGGTTGGATTCAGATGGGGATCTGAGTTGTTTCTGTTGGAGACATTGAAGATTCTGTGTTGGTGTTGCCAGTGAGGAATTAGAGATGGGTTTTGCTTGAGGAATTCAACAGCAACAAGAACAAGGAGCAGACATTGTGCTCTGGTAGTTTTACAGCTGGAGTTTGGAGCTGAACTGGTTGATGAGGAGGTGATAATCTGTCACACAAAGGGTTGCTTCTCAACTAAATTTATGGGTTGTTCTACAGGGTCTTGGATTATGAATGGTTTAGATGAATGTTAGGATAGGGGTTATAAAGAAGGAGAGCCAATGAGGAAGAAAATGTGTACAACGGAGTTTTGTTCATTATAGATTGGCAGTGGCATACAATGTGTTTGTCAAAAAGCCTCAATGACCAGTTTTTCTGAACAAGTGCCATCACCAGGCTATGGATGTGTAGGTCAGGTGGTAGACATGATCAAGAAGGCATTACAAGGGAAATGGTTAGAGTGGTTTTGCTGATGAACTGAAGATGTCTGTGAAATTGAGATGGCAGGGTAGACTTAGAAGCTCTTGGTTGCTGCTGTTGGAATCGCAGCTAGAATAGCAGCTGGTGGTTGGTGATGGTGATGCTGGTTCAAAGGTTTTGAGGTGTTGTGATTGGGTTATCGCTGCAAGCTATGCAAGAGCATAAGGTTCTAAAGGGAATGCTGGTGTTGGTAGTTCAAGAATGGGTTCTCTCTGAGATTGAATTTGTGGTATTGAGATTTGAAGAAGGTGATGAATTGAAGGTGATGCTGCTGCTTAAAGGGAATGGAGATAAAATATGGGTTTCGAAGAACTGTGGCTACTGTTGATTCAAAGATAAGAGAAGGTTATTCTGTGGTGTTGAATGCCTGAATGGAAAAGTGTGTTTTGTTGCCGCAATAGAAGAATGAAGCTCTTAAAGTTGTTTACAGGGTAGCTGTGTGTATTGAGTGAGCTGCAATTGCATGACTGAATTGCAGTGGATCTCGTGTTGTGATCTGTTGGGCGAGCCAGTGAAGCGATGGCTCAGAATGAAATTACAGATGGTGACAATGTTGAACTCGAGTCTGTGGTGGAATTGGTTAAGAGGATGAGATGAATAAGTGATGTTTTAGGAGGTGGTGGTTATGACTGGATGCAAATAATGGATTTGGATAGGTGTTGGTGTTGTAATGTGGGAAGGCTATGGAATGAGATTATGGAAATTGTTGGCCGAGTTTAGGAGGTTATGTGATGTTGTTAGAGTACTGCAGGTTGCAGCTGGAGAACAGCCATCATGGCTGGAACTGAAGCTGCAGAAGAGCAGGGAAGGCACATCCATCATGGATGGATACACCAGAGAGTTTGGCCACTGCAACAAGCCTGGCCTGGACCTGTCTGACTCGTTGTTGACCCGGTTGACCGATTTGATCCCTTGACCCGCTAACTAACAGTTTGACTGACGGTTGACTCATTTGACCATTAGTCAAAACGGTTGACGGACGGAATATACCTTGACCAGAGGAGAATTTTCAGGTGGCCGGTGGTGACCAATTCCGGCCTAAAACCCAGTTTTGCGGCGGGCCAAAGTTGCAGAATTTTGTGTGGATATCTCTCATGGGATGTGAAGACTTGGACTTGGAATTGGATGAAGAATTTGGTTTGAATATGGAAAGAGAAGATGGGAGATTTGAGAAAGGCTTGGATTTGGAAATTGAAGTGCTAAAGGAAAGGGATTCTATTCCTTAGAAGACTTGGAGAGCATTGAAGCCTATAAATAGAAAAGTTCTCTACTTTTCTACACACACTTCCATACACTTAGATACACTTAGATACACATATATTTACATACTTTTGCACACCTTTTACACACACAACACTTCTCTTTTCTTTATTCTTTGTGTGAACTTCTTTAGCATGAGTAACTAATTTTATTGATTGAGGATGAATTCCTAGTTCTTAACATATGGTTTGAGTTTTTGTTTCAATTCTATCTTGAAGTTTTTCACATGATTATCGTTTGTTTTTACTAATAGGAATGTTTATACATTCATGATTGATTGATAGATTGTTTAGGTGCGCAACTAAATTGATTTTTTAATTTGATCTATAGCTAGTGAAAGTTAGGGGATAAGTAATCGTTTCTTGACTCTTTACATAAGTATAAAATACAAGACCTTGCGGAGGGATTCCGTGGAGCAATTGTGTGTGAAAACAACGTTAGCAAGTGGACCTTGATCTAAGAGTCTAACTACTAATATAAACCTAATAAATTCATAAATCTTAATGCGTTTAACTAAATTACATCTTGAGTGATCTACTACTAGGTGGTTTGGTGAATAGAATCCAGTAGTTGAGAACTTCCGTATCCGGTGATATAAGGGATTTTGGGGTTAGCACTGATCTAGCTGCTATACCTACGGTTGGTGATAATTTGTGACTAATAAGAAGTGGAAAAGAACATAACTTTAATCATTGTTTTGCAGCGAAGAAGGATTCCTTGATCTATTCTCTCTTATTGATTTCAATTTACACTTTTAATTGCTTTGTTTATTTTATTTACTTTCTGAAATTCTTAATCAATACCCCCTTTTGTGTGACAATTTTACAACTAGAATCTCGTGATCCTCGTGGGATCGATCTTGACTACCCTATATTACTTGTTAATTAGGTAGTAAAATATTAATTAATTTGTTGTGGTTACGACACGCATCAGCCTATCACAACTCTCACAATTGTTGTTGAAGAACACAAAAATATGATAATGAAAAATATGTTAGAGGGGAGATTCGAACATGAACCTACTGCATGGAAGTCTAGCTCGTCAACCATCCTTTCAGTTCACTAGTTTTGGTTCTTTTCATTTTTTTTAAATAGAAACCTATAACAACACTTATAAGTGTTGTTGAAGTAAAAATATATAATGTTGGAAAAAATGAGGTTGGGGGGATTCGATCATGAGCCTCGGGCATGGAAATCTACACCACTAACCATTTTACACTATCACAGGTTCTGTCACGTTTGTGGTTCTTTAATACACTAACTTTATGACAATCCTTCATAAGTGTTGTAAAAAAAAATGTAATGCTCAAAAAATAATGCTCAGGTGACTGAGCCGCAAACAGCGCGAAGCCTTCTCTGAAAATTACTTATTTCCGATAAGGGTAGTCCTGTCATTTTACAGTCTCCAAATTGTTTATTGTAGGGCTGTCAACGGGTCCGGGTCCTCCAGGGTAGTACATGGCCCAGAACCGGACCCGGCATATCAGCATCGGTTCCGGGTCCGGTTCCATAATGTGTTGGCCCGGAACCGGACCCGTTTAAAGTCCCGGATACCCGTCGGGTCCAGGTACCCGTTGGGTATTAAAAAAACTATTAAAATCTTAATTTCTTTCTCTTTTTAACTTGAATATAAATTATTTTTATAAAAATTTATTATTATTTATTTATTAATGTACTAAATAAATATTAAATGTAAGAAAAAAATCAAAAATCAAAAAAATTCAAAGCCAAAACTAACAAAAATACCTATAATTTTGCTAAAAAAAATGATCAAAAGGTTAAATAAATGGCACCCGTTACCACGGGTACTGACGGGTATTACCGTTTTTGGACCCGTTAACATTCGGGTCCAATCGGGTAATTACCCGATGGGTCCTAAGTTGCTAATGGGTCCAACTTTAGGACCCAGAACCGGACCCGATTTAGCGGGTCCGGTTCCGGGTAGCGGGTAACGGGTACCCATTGACAGCCCTAGTTTATTGCACTTTTTTCAATCAAGGGTAATATGGTCATTTTGACATTCTAAAATATTTTCTTTACCTATTTCCGATAAGGGTAGTCTTGTCATTTTTCACGGTCACCATAATATTTATTGCACTTATTTCCATCAAGGGTAATATGGTCATTTTCAAAGTGTAACATTTATATTACTTATTTCCGATAAGGGTAGTCTGGTCATTATTAAAGTTTCGATAATATTTATTGCACTTATTTTCACTAAGGGTAATATGGTCATTTTCATAGTCTGTAATATTTTCTTTACTTATTTCCGATAAGGGTAGTCTGGTCATTTTCACAGTCTCCATAATATTATTGCACTTATTTCCATTAAGGGTAATATCGTTATTTTTACATTATATAATATTTACTTTACCTATTTCCGATAAGGGTAGTCTGGTCATTCTTTGAACCTGTGATGTTCAAATCTGATAAATTTCATCTTCAGTTTATCAGAATGAGAAACTCAGGTCCAACTCTAGTAATCTTTGAACCTGAGATGTTCAAATCTGATAAATTGCATCTTCAGTTCATCTGAACGAGAAACTCGGGTCCAACTCTAGTAATCTTTGAACCTGCGATATTCAAATCTGATAAATTTTATTTTCAATTCATCTGAATGAGAAATCCAGGTCGAACTCTAGTAATCTTTGAACCTGTGATGTTCAAATCTGATAAATTTCATCTTCAGTTCATCCGAATGAGAAACTCAAGTCGAACTCTAGTAATCTTTGAACTTGTGATGTTCAAATCTGATAAATTTCATCTTCAGTCCATTCGAATGAGAAACTCATGTCGAACTCTAGTAATCTTTGAACCCGTGATGTTCAAATCTGATAAATTTCATTTTCAGTTCATCCGAATGAGAAACTCAGGTCGAACTCTAGTAATCTTTGAACCTGTGATGTTCAAATCTGAATATGTCGAAGGAATCTTATCTGTAAATGGATGGATTTATCGTTCTTACCGAGTTTTTGACTTAGAATAGTCAACTCGCGGCCAGATTTCGATCTCAGAGCATTGTATACATAGAATATGCATAAATAAGGTTTGTTTAAGGCTTCGTAGAATATACCGAAGGAATCTTACCTGTAAATGGATGGATGCGTCATTTTTACCAATTTTTTGACTTAGAGTAGTCAACTCGCGGCCAGGTTTCGATCTTGGAGCCTAGTATGCATACAATATACAAAAATAAGGTTTGTTTAAGGTTTTGTAGAATATTTCGAAGGAATCTTACCTGTAAATGGATGGTTTCTTCGTTCTTACCAGGTTTCTGACTTAGAATAGTCAACTCGTGGCTCAGATTCGTCGTTCTGACTAAGTTTCCTACTTATAGTAGTCCACTTACCGCCATTTTTCGATCTCGGGGTCACTTTCTTTCTCGAAGTCGACGGAATTAGGGTTTTTCAAGGTTTCAGAGGAATATTCTGAAGAAATCTTATGTATGAATGGTTGGATTCATCGTTCTTTCGAAGTTTCCGACTTATAGTAGTCCAGTCAGAGCTAGGTTTCGAGATCGGATCCAGGTTAAGTCTCGAAGTTGCCAGTCATGTTATTCATGCAATATGCCAGAATAGGGTTTGTTTAAAGTTTTGGGGAATATTCCGAAGGAATCTCACCCGTAAATGGATGGATTCATCTGTCTTACCAAGTTTTCAGCTCATAGTTGTCCACTCATTGCTAGGTTTCGATCTCGGAGCTAGGTTATGCATATAATATGCCAGAATAGGGTTTTTTTTAAAGTTTTGGGGAATATTTCCAAGGAATCTTATCTGTAAATGGATGGATTCATTGTTCTTAATTACAAGGTTTTCAGCTTATAGTGGTCCACTCACGGCCATGTTTCGATCTCGAAGCAGAGTATGCATACAATATGCCAGAATAGGGTTCGTTCTCGCATATTGAAGTTTGAATCAATACTGAGCTTCATATTTATCGATTTCGATGGTGTAACATGCTAAGTTTGAAGTCAGAACCCTCTCGGAGCTTTGTGGATCATACTTTGTATGCCGTTATATCATATTTGAAGTTCTAATCAACAATGAGCTTCATATTTATCGATTTCGATGATGTACCATGCTAATTTTGAAGTCATAACCCTCCCGTAGCTTCTTGGTTCATAGTTTGTATGTCGTTATACCACATTTGAAGTTTGAATCAACCCTAAGCTTCGTATTTATCGATTTCGATGATGTATCATGCTTAGTTTAAAGTCAGAACCCTCCCGAAGCTTCTTGGTTCATAGTTTGTATGTCGTTATGCCACATTTGAAGTTCGAATCAACCCTAAGCTTCATATTTATCGATTTCGATGATGTATCATGCTTAGTTTAAAGTCATAACCCTCCCGAAGCTTCTTGGTTCATAGTATGTATGTCGTTATAACATATTTGAATTATGAACCTTCCTGGAACTTCTTGGTTTATAGTCTGTATGCCTCTTGAGTCTATCAGTGTGAACTAAATCTACTTTGTGACCTGTATGACTAGTCGAAATTACTTCATGACTTATGTGACTAGTCGAAATTCAAACCGGAAGCACAAAGAGAAAGCACAAAGAAAAACACCAATTATCGAATTCATTTTTCATTTTCCCGATTCATTCTTATACATTTTTTGGATTTTTTTAAATCAGAATGTCGATAACAATGTCCTAAATGTATTAATATTTTTTTTGAATTTTTTTTCATGTCGAAGGTTGATAATTCAAACGAAAACATGAGTTCGTATTAACACGAAGAGAAAGCACAAAGAAAACATAATTGGCTTGATCCGTATGACAGTCTTAAATTGAATCTTGACCGTTCATAGATTTTTCATAATCCGTATGAATACATTTCATCAGATATTTACCATCCAATTCCATTTACACAAAACGCTCAATTTTTTTTTCTCTCGGTTCCTCAGTTTCTCTCATCTCTTACTCCCTTACTCTCTCTCGTCTTCCTCCTTCCTAACAGAAAAAAAAACCCTAACCCACAAATCTCAAATTACCACCAATTCTCGCTCTCAATTTCTATGAAGATTTAGACAGAATTAGTGAAGGTGGTGGTGATTTCGTTGATGAAAGGGAAAGAAGATATGAGTAATTACAATTTTCAAACCATTTTTTTTGTTTCTTTTTCGTTCACTGAAAACCTAATATGCTAGACCGGGTTTGATTTTCATCATAATTTTTTTTTTTTTTTTGGTTTCAGATGTAAAAGAAAAATGATGAGTTTCAAGAGAAACTTTGTCCCTGATTTTGATGGTGGTAGTGGATTAGGTGAAAATCATCACAACCTCAGTTACAGAAAATTATCAATCGAATATCTCAGATACACCTTCAGAAACCCTAAATGAAATGACTGTTGTAGGATTTCAATGAGATAGATGAATTTAGGGAACCGGATGAAGATGAGGAAGATATGGTGGTTTCTCCGAAGGTTTCTTAGATGGGTTTGATTGACGAATAAATTTAAGAAGAGAAGTTAGGGTTTCAAGAAATAAAGAGATGGATTTGTGTTTATGTTCAAGCTCGAGAGGAAATCAGGGGATAATTTGTGAAGTTGGTGTTGCAATGATCAAATATTGGGTTTCTGATTCTTTATGTGACTGATAAGAGAGGGTTTGAAACGAAAAATGGAGAATCGGGTTCATGAGAGATCGGAGGGGATGGAATTGATAGATACAATAAAAAATCATTGTCAAATTGGTTCTACAGCAAGAATTAGAAGATGGATTTGGATTGGATTTGAGAGTATTGGGATAGAGACTCAATGGTTCTAATGGTGGTCGATGTTACTGCTTTGAATGAAAATTTCTGGCGCATCAGATCTAAGGCTAGTGCAAATGGCCTAGGCCGCAAACAGGTAAAATTATTTTCGGGTTTGCTTCAGATCTTTCTATTTTTCTTAATAACAAATAAAGTTCTTGAGCATGTAGACAGAATGAACTGCAAAAGATATTTAACTGTGAAGGACATTGTTGAGGGATCGACAAATCTGAACCTTGCATTTGTGGCACATATATTCCATCACAGGTACGAATGATTATTATCTAGTCATCTCTTAAATTGAGCTGAAGCCTTCCTTCTTGCTAGAATATTTAGCTCTGTATATAGGCTTTGTCTTTCATAAATGCAGCCTTGTTGGTGCATGTGCTAACTTTAGCAACTTCTATGCAGATGTTGTTTGCTTGATTTAAGTGACCAACCAATACAACTCAAGATTGTCTAAAACCTATCTTGTTTGTTTTCCTTAAGTTTGAACTCCAGATGCCCCCTAGTGGACCAGTATGCTTTACTAAGTGTCCAAATACTTGGAACATGCTGCATCAAATGTCTTACCCCATCTTATAGAGTAGAATGTGGTTGTACATGTAGAGATGTAGTTATGTCATCAAAAATTAACAACTAGATGTTAATATCTACAAATTAAATATGTTTATATCATGTCCCAACACAAAATCAATCCAAACCATCCATATTAGCTCCCATTGTTGACTTGGTTTTACCCAGTTGTCTTGATGAGCTTAACCATGAGCATACTTCTTAAACTATTGATGCTGGGCATCAACCTGGCTTCTCTTAAAGTTAGGCGCTCAAGTAATCTTCTATGGTAACTTTCTGTGCGCGACATTCATAGGCTCTGATTGGATTACCCAATTAGTTAATAAAATAAAGGTCATCGTGATACCTACTGATCATGGGGATTTGTTCTTCTTGTCTTAATTTCATATTCTTCTCCAAATTTTCTTTTGATCATCTTTCTAGTGATTCTTTTTTCTTTTCTTTTTTTTATTGTTTATTTTGGTTCTCCTTTAGGCAATTGGAGTCTGCGAAATTTCTTAGCAATATTATGAGATCTTCTTGTTTTATTTAAAATTTTAGTTATTATTTGTTTTCTACTGGGAGACAGTAGTTAATGCTATTGGTGACGATCTATTTTGCAGAAATGGGTTATTGATGGACTTGAAAAAGATCAACTTAATGAGATACCTCCTCGCCGCCAGACGCTGATGTACACTTCAACTTGTCCCAAGGAAGTGCGTGAAATTGCTGCCGATTTTCTAGTTAACCCTGTTCTGGTTAACATTGGGAATACTGATGAGCTTGCTCCAAACAAGCTTCAAAAATGGTTCTTGAGAAGGTTTTGATTTGTGTTATGTCCATTATATGCTTGGTCATGTAAAAAAATCTATCATTTTCTTTTCTTTTGTTGGGCAACACACTTTCATACAAGGTGATTTGAAGTTAGCTAGGTAATGCAATTGGAGTGGCAGGTTAACTTGAATAAATGTAAATGTGTTACACTGGCAGCTTAATGTGAATGTGAAATACTTTCGCCAATTCGGTTTCAGCTATAATTTTTTTTTTCAAAATAGTTTTATGCACACAACTTCTAATAAGAGTTGTGTTCCATATTTTAACTACACAAACCAATGGTTGTGAAAGAATGTCTTTACGACATAACTAGGTGTTGTCCAACATAGTTCTACAACACTAACAAGTGTCGCGCAAATCTTATTCATAATAGTAATAAGAGTTGTTACATAATTTTACAATACACATCCTAGGTTGTCTAAGATAATCCTTCAACTTATACAAGTGTTGTGTTACATATTTTTACGATACACATCCTAGGTTGTCTAAGATAGACCTTCAACTTATACAAGTGTTGTGTTACATATTTTTACGATACGCATCCTTTGTTTTGTAAAATAGTCCTACAACACAAGCAAGAGTTGTGTTAGGCTTTCAAAAAAAAATCGAAAGAGAATCACAACTTTGGCAAAATATTGTCGAACCATGAATCACAACACCATTTATAACTCTTAGTCAAGTATTGTAGAAAAGCTTGGACTTGGCGTGGTGTGACTAGCATATCTAGGGCCAATGCAGAGTGAGTTTGGCATGGCACGGATAGATTGGACTATGTGTGGTTTTGGCTTGGTATATGGGGCCAAGAGTTTGCCATGGGTGCATGGCATGACTAGGGCCAAGGTAGGGGCGTTTGGCTTGGCGTGGTGTGACTAGCATAGCTAGGGCCAAGGCAGAGTGAGTTTGGCATGGCGCGGCTAGCTTGGGCTAGGTGTGGTTTTGGCTTGGCATGTGAGGTCAAGGGTTTTCCATGGGCGCATGGCATGGCAAGGGCCAAGGCAAGGGCATTTGGCTTGGCATGTGGGGCCAAGGGTTTGCCTTGGGCATATGGCGTGGCTAGCTTTGGATAGGTGCGTGACCAATCTAGGGTTTTGGGACAAAGTTCATGAGGAGACCTTAGGCGGCCATGATTTGCTCCTGGGATTGAAGGGTAACCATTGATTGTTGCATTCCTTCACTTTGGTAGCCGCGTGGGGAAGACCAGCATGGTAGCGCGACATGGGGGGCCATGGCGAGATGTGTTTGGCATGGCGCGGTCGGTGTGTCTGGCATGTTTTTCCATTGGCACGGAGGTGCGGATAGCAAGGTTTGCATGGTTTGGCGCGGTCGGTGTGGCTGGCATGATTTGCCATTGGTACAGAGGTACGGCTAGCATGGTTGGCATGCTTTGTAGCGGTTGGTGTGGCTCGCATGATTTTCCATTGGCACAGAGGTGCGGCTAGCATGATTGGCATGCTTTGGCGCGGTCGGTGTGGCTGGCATGATTTTCCATTGGCACAGACGTGCGTCTAGCATGGTTGGCATGCTTTGGCGTGGTCGGTGTGGCTGGCATGATTTTCCATTGGCACAGAGGTGCGGCTAGCATGGATGGCATGCTTTGGCGCGGTTGGTGTGGCTGGCATGATTTTCCATTGGCATAGAGGTGCGGCTAGCATGGATGGCATGCTTTGGCGCAGTTGGTGTGTCTGGCATGATTTTCCATTGGCACAGAGGTGTGGCTAGCATAGCTGGCATGCTTTGGCGTTGTTGGTGTGGCTGACATGATTTGCCATTGGCACATAGGGGAATTAGGGTTTTGCTTGTTGTAACCCTAATTTGAAAAAAGATACCCCGGTAATTATTTAGAGACATGTTAAAGGCTTTTCAATAAATGCGCCTAGTAAATGCTTTATCACTTAAATGTTGTGACGTCACTGTCTGCTAGGGTTTAGTGTTTTATGATTTTAACCCTAAGCTAAAAACCACCATCAACATTAAGTCCCATGCTTAGCTCGGAACATGTGTCTTGTTGTGAGGTAAGAAAATGATGGTGACAGACGAGGACGGAATCGAGATGTAAATCATTGCAAAGATGGTTAGTAGAATCCGACTAACCTTTTAAGTGGTGAAGAGAGTTTTTCTTCCCGTGTTGGCGGACCTACGTAAGTTGTACTGGGAACCCAGACCGTGGAGTGGTGAGATAAAAGTTACCGGCTTGGTTTGGTCGTACATCTCCAAGGCAAAGGGGGCGCGGTCTTGGAAGGCGAAGCAAGTGGATGGCTTAGATCGAGGGGCCAAGAGGTGGCGTGGTCCTGGCCGCGTCAATGGCATGGTGGAACTTGCAGGGGCGGCTAGGCGTGGTGGGGACGCGGTGATGTAGCGAGGGCTCGGATAAGTCCGCGGCAATGGCATACATGGGCGTCTAGGCGCGGTGGGGCCGTGGTGATGGAGCAAGGGCTTTGCTAGGGCCGCGTCAATGGCATACATGGGCGGCTAGGCGTAGTAGGGCCATGGTATGTCGTGAGTGGTCTTGGACGTGGAAATTGGTCTTTGCGGGACCGGTTTCCTCTTTTCCTTCCTTGGCTAAAAATTGGAAATCCTTTCCCGGTTCGAACTCCCAAGTATCACGCCTATAAAAGGATGGACGGCCTCTCCCTTACGCCTTCATTATTTCTTCTTTTATTGCTTGGTAGCGGTGAAGTGGACGAGCGGATTAGGTATGTCTTCCAGTACTTCCCTTTGACTCTCTTTTTTTTTGCTTTTTTTTTTTGAAAACCTTAGTTGCATGCGTACCTTTCCACGTCCGTAGTAAGTTGACCACCCCAACAAGCTGTGCAAAGTAGGCACGCTATAGTAATTGCCATTCCTTTTCCATGAAAACCTAGTTTTTTTTTAGGGTTTACTCCTTGTCTTGGTATGTCCGTGTGCATGTTTCCCATGGTGGGGCGCACCTTCTCGGTTGGATAACGATTCCATGCTGCTGGGTACGGCCTTGAAACAGACTATCCTGCATCTTGGGTGAAAAAATAACTTCCGTGCACTTTCCGTAATAATTTGCCCTTGTATTGTTCCGTTGTAGTTGTTTGGAAAGCAAAAGTATTGTGAGAGAATCTTTGTTATGACACCGCTTGAGAAAAATTCTGCCATACCGAAGGACGTTGGTAACTCCAAGCCAAATATGGCTGATGAATTCTTCACGATAATCTCTGCCAGGAGAATTCCTCTTAAGCATGTGTCACTGCTTCTGACCTATCCGGAAAGTAAGGGAGGGGATCGGTCGGTTCCTCCCGGGAATGTGATACGGTTTTGTCTTCATAGGAAAGAGTATTTCGCTTCTTTTATTGATTTCAAAGCCTCAGTGAGTCCATTGCGTTCCTTCGATAAATGGATGTGGTTCATGATGATCCAAGAGCACGTAAGAACTAATTTGACCAAGGCGCGGATCGTTGATGCTGTTGCGTCTTCCGCAGTGCTTCAGATTAGGAAAGATATTCCAGGATTGGTCGTTTTTGTTTCCAGATGGTGTCCGGACACCCACAAGGCCGTATGTAGATGGGGCAAAATGACTATTTCCTTGGAGAGCGTGGTTGTACTGCTGAACCTTCCCGTAGTTGGAAACCTTGATTTTAAGTTGTTCGCAGATGAAGAAGAAATGCATGCCGCCCTGGTTGCGAAATCAAAGGGATTCATTCGGAAAGAAATTGAGACGAAGTGCTTCTATGACTGGTGGGTGTCTCAGTGGTTTCCTGACGCGTTAGAGTCGAACCATAAGAATAGTACACTTCACGTTGTGGCGTTCTTGGCTCTTTGGCTATCCAGAGATATTTTTGATGACGGCTCGGGTAAGAAAGAGATAAGACATGGACTTATCAAGTTTGCCATAAAATTGGCAAAAGGTGTCGTTCTCCCCCTCGGTGGTTTATTTCTTGGTTCTCTGTGTGCAAACCTGGACCAGCTGGTTTCAAACATGAGCGC
This sequence comes from Papaver bracteatum, assembly GCA_023529315.1. Classification (NCBI taxonomy): domain Eukaryota; kingdom Viridiplantae; phylum Streptophyta; class Magnoliopsida; order Ranunculales; family Papaveraceae; genus Papaver; species Papaver bracteatum. Next base: position 164,470 of record JAJJWX010004893.1, on the reverse strand, counting down.
CTCGAACGGCTACATGAAAGTAGATTTGTATGTTCATGCCGCCTTTCTCCAGGCATGGATATGGGAGAATTTAGAGAAGTATGCCCCAAAACCGTTGGATGTACTTCCCGAGTCTTGGGGTGGCTCGAGGATACTGCGCTGGTTGAATAGGCGTCCCAAGACTGGTTTGAAATTGGTCGGATCTCTTGACAGCTCGCACGCAGTTAATTTCCATCCATGGGCTCCGGTGCATACGTCCATAACTCAGATTAGTACCTTTGCTTCTGCTCCAAACATGTCTTTACTTTCTGATGGAGGGAATCTGGGCGTCGGTGAGATTGTATTCATGCGAAGTTGCACGTCTGGATATATACCGTCTTTTTTTCGAGGATCATGTCAAGGAGTCTCTTATACTGAGCGAGCAGCTCGGCATATGGGTTTTGACCAAGGGGTCCCTCTCGTTCGTTATCTGGCGGCTCCAGAGGATCCATTATTAGACGTTCTTGATGCTAGTGTCCTCGCGCCGGGCAGAAGCCTCCTTTTCTTTCTTTGGAACGAAATCCATCGACTACCTCCAAGTATAACGCATTCTGACAGAGTGAATTCCTCGTCATCCAGGAATTTGTGAAAGCCGTAGTGGAGAACACTCGTGGTAGGCCTTCCGCCGAGATTTTAGCAAAACATTCGTCGTTGAGGGATACTTCTTTAACCAAAAGAAAATCTATCGGTCTGGACGTGGGCAGTCCCAAAGTAAAGGAGTGAAGGTCTAAGAATCTTGTTGGTGGTTTTCAGTCGGGTCTGGAGGCTCTCCCGACTTTTATCTCTTCCAATATGCGAGTACGTATAATTATCTTCCTGACTTAGTATAATTACACATGTATCCATCTCATTCTTGAGTGTTTGTCCTTGTGCCTTTCCTAGGGTCTCAGCAGTATGAACGCCTTTGCTAAACTTTCACTTAGTCAGAAAACAGTACATCTTGAGACAGAAAGCAGCGAAGCTGAGCCTACCCATGACGGAGGGGAATCCGAGATGGACGAAATCTCAGAGTCCAGAGATGGCGGGAGTAGTTCTTCCAATAGCGGTGATGAATCTTCTTCTAGTTGGTCTGAAAATGTATCAGTGAGTATTCTCCATACCCTTTCTCTTCTTCTTTCTCCCTTTTTTTTTTTTTTGAAGTGTGTCTAAAAAGTGATATCGCAGAGCGACACCGGTTCTGAAGCTGAACTCGAGAATAAAAATGGTGATGACACGTATTTGTCTCCAGCCGTGTCAACCAATCCTGGTAGCTTTGAAACAGAGGCTAATCGAGACGAAAGTGTTGTTGTTGTGACTCCGACAATAGAGATTGCTCATGTGAACCCTGGCGCAATAGTTGTTAGGGATTCCATGCCGGTTACTGATGTAGTCGCAGGCGCTACCTTTGTTCCTCCATATCTGGATCCTTATCCAGATCACGTGTTGATTGGGGGATTTAGCGTGCCATCTAAGCATACGGCGTTGTACACCAAGATATGGGAAAGCCACGGTCATATAAGATCACTAGTCGACATGCATTGGTCAAGCATGTGGAGGAAGAATTATCTTCGATTGATGAGATGTGCAACGTGACTGGTCATACAGTTTCTGAGGATGTAATCTCGAGCTGGAAATTTCATCGTGACATGTGCGTGGGCTTCGAATTCAACGTTCCTTGGTTCTCTAAAGGTCTTTCTGATGTTTAAAGGTCGTTGACCAAAGCAGTTGAAGGTCCTTCCGCGGACATGATGAAGAAGCAGGAAGCGGAATTCAAGAAGTTATGCAGGCAGCTAAAATTGAAGAGGGAGGCTCTCCATAGTACAAGGGAGGCCTTTGCTAAGAGGAGCAAGCCGCTTCTGAAAAACTTTCCTTGAACATATTTCTGTCTTTTGAACCTCTTATCTTTAGTTTTTTTTTTTGAAAGGCAAGTGAGACGCCTAGTTTTTGGTTTTTTTATTTTATGGTTTTCTCGGGTTAATAGATAAGTGCTACCTTGACGGTTTCAAATTATATATTTTTTAATGAAGTGTTTAGAACGGAATTGTCTTTGGATATGAATGAAGTGACACAGACATCCCAGGAAAACCATGGAACAGTGTGTTGGTAGATGACATGGGATGAAATATGGCCATAGGTTTTATCAGAAAAAAATCAAACCACATATTTTTGTCTAGATAAGACTTACTCGGTTTCTCAGGTCTTCTGATGAGAATAAACCTTCCTGGCGTAGGACCAAATTTTTTTTTTTTCGAGAAACATGGTCATGGGAAGTCCCTAGTCTTCCGAGTCGTTGCTGAGTTGTCTGATAACTGCGCCGTTGACCACCGGGCGGATCACTTTGCTTTTAACCTCTTGGAAGTTCCCAGTCATCCCTTGTCGTGTCACGACTGATTATCTGAGAAGTCCCCAGTCATCCCTCGTCGTGTCATGACTGATAATCGAGCCATCGAGTAACTGAGTCAGAGTGGATCGCCTTCCTGTAAATCTTGACGCCTGGGTCGAAGAATGAGCTCGCTGGTTGAAAATTGACATTGTAACCGAAAGATCGAGCCTACCGCTGGGGTCGCAAATTGTTTATAAGTGAAAATATTTTCTACTGATTTCGGTAATTGCGGGTGTGAAGGCGAGAAACAATTTAAACCCTAAAAAATGTACTACAAGGGAGTACTTTAGATTCAAGAGATCAATCCGTACAAGTCCGGCTTAAACCAAGAAATGGACGTTCCAGACTTGCTTTGGTCACAAAGTGAAGGAGAAGGGTTGGTTTAGGGAGGGAAGCGAAGAGAGTGTTGAGGCTAGAATAATTCTGGAAGAGTAGTACTTGACTTGTATCAGAAGGTGAGAGCTTTAAGAAAGCTAGCAGGAGTTGCCTTTCTGAGTGTGGTGTTTCCCTCTGACCAAGAACTTGTTGTTCAATGGAAATAGGTAAGACCTATTTATACAAGTCGGAATATAAACATACCCTGGCATCATTAAGGAGTGGGGAAGTAAATGGGAGGAGGTGGTAACTATATGCATGGAATTGATGTCCATAAAGTTGTTAGCACATGAAACTGGTTCTCATGAAACTGTTAACGTTATGGAATTGATGTCCCATAAAATTGTTAACGCATGTGATTTATGTCCCATGAACGTTTCACACATAACTTCCCGTATTTACTAACCGCCTCACCCTTATGACACTTCCTTATGACGGGCGTAGTATACGCCGCACGCTTTAGACCGCCAAACCAATACCCAAAGAGGATCCCCAAGTTTGTGTTGATGCCTCGAATGTTCTTGGGAAACATGTAACATGTTGTTGTGGCTTGGCAAGTCAAGCTCGGGAAACTTGATAGCCTGGTGACCTTCGATGGTCGATATTTTGCATCTTGAGAGGAGGGGCAACCGTTGATCGTTGCACGCCTTCATTTCGGTAGTGAGGGCCAACGTGGTGGCATGGCTAGGTTGGCATGGCATGGTTTGGCGTGGACAAACTTAGGTTTTCGGGCCAAAGGTTACCATGTGTTGTCTGGTAACCTTGGATGGCTAGGATTTTCTCCTGGGATTGAAGGGAAACCGTTGATTGTTTCACGCCTTCATTTTGGTGGCCTCGTAGAGGAGGCCAGCAGGGTGGCGCGGCTAGGGCCAAGGCAAGGCAAGGGCGTTTGTCTTGGCATGTGGGGCCAAGGGTTTGCCTTGGGCGTATGGCGTGGCTAGCTTTGGCTAGGTACATGACCAAGCTAGGGTTTTGGGCCAAAGGTCGTGAGGTGACCTTAGACAGCCAGGATTTGCTCCTGGGATTGAAGGGAAACCGTTTATTGTTGCACGCCTTCACTTTTGTAGCCGCATAGGGAAAGCCAGCATGGTGGCCCCCCATGGCGAGATGTGTTTGGTATGGAGCGACTAGCTTGGCTAGGTTTGGTTTGGCTTGGCATGTGGGGCCAAGGGTTTTCCATGGGCGCATGGCATAACTAGGGCCAAGGTAAGGGCGTTTGGCTTGGCGTGGTGTGACTAGCATATCTAGGGCCTAGGCAGAGTGTGTTTGGCATGGCGCGGCTAGCTTGGGATAGGTGTGGTTTTGGCGTGGCATGTGGGCCAAGGGTTTTCCATGGGCGCATGTCATGACTAGGGCCAAGGTAGGGGCGTTTGGCTTGGCGTGGTGTGACTAGCATAGCTAGGGCCAAGGAAGAGTGCGTTTGGCATGGCGCGGCTAGCTTGGGCTAGGTGTTGTTTTGGCTTGGCATGTGGGGCCAAGGGTTTGCGCCATGGGAGCATGGCGTGGCTAGGGACAAGGCAAGGGTGTTTGGCTTGGAAAGTGGGGCCATGGGTTTGCCTTGGGCGTATGGCGTGGCTAGCTTTGGGTAGGTGCGTGACCAAGCTTGGGTTTTGGGCCAAAGGTCGTGCGGTGACCTTAGATGACCAGGATTTGCTCCTGGGATTGAAAGTCAACCGTTGATTGTTGCACGCCTTCACTTTGGTAGCCGCGTGGGGAAGGCAAGCATGGTGGCGCGGCATGGGGGGATGTTGCGAGATGTGTTTGGCATGGCGCGGTCGGCATGGCTGGCATGTTTTGCCATTGGCACGGAGGTGCGGCTAGCATGGTTGGCATGCTTTGGCGCAGTCGGTGTGGCTGGCATGATTTGTCATTGGCACAGAGGTGCGGCTAGCATGGTTGGCATGCTTTGGCGCGGTCGGTATGGCTGGCATGATTTGCCATTGGCACAGAGGTGCGGCTAGCATGGTTGGCATGATTTGGCGCGGTCGGTGTGGCTGACATGATTTTCCATTGGCACAGAGGTGCGGCTAGCATGGTTGGCATGCTTTGGCGTGGTCGGTGTGGCTGGCATGATTTTCCATTTCCATTGGATGGTTGGCATGGTGCGGTTGGTGTGGATAGTGATTTTCCATTGGCACAGATGCTTGGTTGGCATGCTTTGGTTGGTGTGGCTAGCATGATTTTCCATTGGCACGACTAGCATGGTTGCATGCTTTAGCATGGTTGGCATGCTTTTCTATTGGCGCGGTTGGTGTGGTTGGCATGATTTTCCATTGGCACAGAATGATTTTCCATGCGGCTAGCATGATTGGCATGCTTTGGCGCGGTTGGTGTGGCTGGCATGATTTTCCATTGGCACAGAGGGGAATTAGGGTTTTGCTTGTTGTAACCCTAATTTGATAAAAGGTACCCCGGTAATTATTTAGAGACATATTAAAGGCTTTTCAATAAATGCGCCTAGTAAATGCTTTATCACTTAAATGTTGTGACGTCACTGTCTGCTAGGGTTTTGTGTTTTATGATTTTAACCCTAAGCTAAAAACCACCATCAACACCTTGAATCAAGTAATCAAAATTAGGTTCGATTCAATACAACATGCAACTTTATCAAAATGAGATCTATAATAAAAACGAGACTTTAAATACCTTTTCAGCATCTTTTCGATCAATAACTCCATTTTGAACAACAAAAGCAATAGAATAATGAAGCGTGCGATTATTAGAACCAAGAGCTATAGCTCGTTGTCTAATAGATTGTTCTTCATTTGTACTTTTCGAAATCAAATTTGATGCTGAATCTTGTAACTCCTTTGCTAAATCACTAACTCCTAAGACTTTTTAAATAATCTTCCTTTCTGAATCCGCCACATCTCCCTCCCCTCTAGTGCAACACATACAGATTTGCTTGATTTAGCAAGTCGAAATTCCTTAAAACCTCAAATCGAGAATGAATTGATGAATGATGAGATCGAGAATATTATGAATGAAGTATTCACACACACACACTTATTATTATTATTTTTAGTATTTATTTATTATATTCGAAAAATAAACCAAATTCTAGATTTTCTTTTTCTAGAACAAACACGTAAACAAAGAAAGAAAGATACGAGTAGAAGAAGTAGGGTTTTTGGTGATGCATAGATACTGGACCGGATCCGAATCCACCAGATCACTCTAATATTATTCTCTTTCTCTCTCTATCACTACTTTTTCAATTTTCGGAATTTTTATTTATTTCTCCTATAATGTCCAAGGCCTAGAAAGTCTTTTACCTTCTTCTTTTTTGGTTTGTCCTTTTCTCTCTCTCTCTCTCTCTTTCTCTCTCTCTATATATATTTTTAGCCAAGAAACACTAACAACATTCAACTTTAAATTAATGTGTGAATAGTTACATCGAAGAAACAGGCAAACACGCAACAAGCTGCGCCGCAATCCGTTTTTGAATAGCAAATCCTATCCTTTTAAAAACAAATTCTCTCGAACCTGGAGTCATGACATTACTGTGCATAACTTTCTGGATTCTCTTAAGAAGTCCAACCGCTTCTGGATACAAAAAACCAAATGTATCAAAAGCGAAAGGAATGAAAGCGTGCCCATTATCATGACATGCTTTCTCATGTTTTGCTATCTTACCTGAGGCATCCCTTAGTGCTTCTTGCCCGACTGTACGTGCCATGCCCAATGCCAACTAATGGAGAAACCCTAGTGAGGTCAACACATGCGTGTTCTCTATTTTGTATTTTTATATTATTTTTGAAGCATTCTTTCTTCTTCATGTGGAAATTAGTACTCCACCACAGCCCAAGAGTGGCCTATTTGTGGGTTTAAGCAAAGGACACATTTTCACAACAAAGGAGTTGGCACCACGTCCATCTTCTAGAATAAGAGTAAGTATTCAAACCCATCTAACATTGCTGTAATCATAATGCTTATATAATTTTTTGAGTTATTTTGTAAAAGGGTCGCATCTTTTTGGCTATATTAGGGTCTGGGTCGTAGAAGTTGTAGTTGATGCGTTTGGGTAGAAGACTAACTTTGACTGCCTAACATTCTTACCAGAATACCCTTATAAAATTGTTTAAGGACATAATATCCTAACACCATTAAGAAACTTAACTGGGTCTAACAGATCTGATCCATTTATAAACTGACCCATATTTTTCCCGTGTATTGGTTTGTAGGGTATATATTCCATCTATAATAGGGTTAGGTTTATCTTCTTTGGTAGAATGGCTGCTACTGCGACTGCGATTCATACTTGAACTGATTGAAAGATCGATATTCCAATTGAAGAGAATAGTTAGGGATTACATTTATTATCGGTACTTCATACTTTCCCCTCTACCAAATGCATGTATACATTTATTTCAACCCTCTGTGATTTGTGTTTAAATTCTAGGATTTCTATAATGTTAATTTACTAAATCTACTATCAGATTTGAAAAGTGAAGTAGTGGAAATGATTCTTGATATGATCAATTTAGTTGGTGACATGTGTATTATTCCATTCTCTTTGTTTAGATGCTAGCTCCTTTGTACAAGTTCTGTATAAAAATGGGTGTTTATATAGTTGTCGGTTTTAAAAATAAAATAATGGTGTTGTATGATTGTATATAGCTTTGAAGATTCCTTTATTTTTGTATTTCTTTAATGATTCACATGGTAGTTGTCTGATTGTGTAAGGAAATACACAGTACTTTGTCGAATGTATTATTGTACTGAATTAAATTTGTTTGGTTGTAGTATGGGTGGGGGGACCAATTGTAAAAAGAAGAAAAGGAGTATTAATTCTGGTGACTCTTCAGAGAGTGAATAGGTACATATACCTAATTATAAAGTAGAAAAAATGCAATGGTAAGTGTGTTGCTGGTGAGGATTCTGATAAGGAAGAGGTTTTTGGGGATGATGTTGGTGTGGGCTACTCTTTGTTTGAGAATACAGGAACTGGTGCAACTGATGTGAATGCTCAATCTGGAGAAGGTGATGCTTGCAATGTAACTAGATCTGGTATTGGAGAAATAGATTGGAGAAGCTACCCTGGTTTGATGAGCAATGAAGATTGTCTAACGGAGCAGGAAGAGGAAGATGAAATAAAACATGTTAAAAGACATGTCAACATTAATGATGTAGATCCTGAGGATGGGTATCATTCAGACTTTTCAAGCTCAAGTGAAGATTCAATCCCAAGTGATGCAGACGATGAGGATGATGATATAGGAAATAATCTTTTAGATGAAGCAGACGGGGGTGACAATTACGTTGAATTCATCAAGATAACAGCACACTGCTATAAGGAAGAAGATGAAGATGAAGATGAGGATGAGGATCCTAGAAAAGATGAAGTTACACCACTATATGTTGGGATGGAATTGGGTTCTTTTACAGAGTGTAGAGAGTATTTAAGAGACTATGGTATTAGAAAAAGATTTGGGATGAGAAAAATTATGAACAACAAAGTAAGACAAGAGTATGTATGCGATGATGATTAATGTGGTTGGTTTGTGAAGTGTATCTCAATGAGTGACAATGTTACTTTTAGGCTCAAGAGAGGTGAGTTTAAGCATACTTGTCAACCAAGAGGGCTGGAAAATGCACTTGCTAACATCAAGTTGGTAGCACAAAAGGTATCGACTATTTTTACCTCAATTATGTCACTTAAGTCACTTAACTTTTAAACATCCAGTCACTTAAGTTTTATAGTTTTCTATTTCATTCATATTATAACCTCAATTATGTTGTTTGTTTATTTCATTTGTAGATTCCGGGATATGTAAGAGACAACCATGACTGCAATCCTAAAGCTATAAGGATAAGAGTCAAGAGAAAGTATAAGGTGAACATTTCATATTGGACAGCTTGGCATGCTAGGTGGAGGTGTTTGGAGATGATATTGGGAAGCTTTGAAGATTCTTATGCTAAAGTTCCTGAGTTGTGTGAGAAAATAAAGGAGGACAATCCTGGTAGCATTGATTCATTCAGTAGAGATAGTAGAACAAAGCAGTTCACGGGATTGTGTGTGGCTTACAATGCTAGTATAGAAGGCTATAATGATGTTAGACCAATGATTGGTTTAGATGATTTCCACAGTAAAGGTAAGCTACATAAATACTTTGCAAGAATATGTCTTAGTGAAATTTTCACAAAATTTGTGTCTGATGCTATAAAATTTTTGTCCCACGAGCAGGAAAATATGGCGGGGTGATTATGAGTGCTACAGCTTTGGATGGTAACGGTAGGTTAATCCCCCTTGCAGTCTACTTCACAAGGTTAGAGTGTAAAGAGACTTGGGATGCATTTTTGGAGATCATTACACCTAGTTTGCGGCTTCACGACAAGCCCCTGACCTTCATTAGTGATAAACAAAAAGGTATTGATTTTTTTATTATTCGATACTAGTAGATTATAAAAATCTGGTATTTTAGAATGCAAATATTAGGTACATTTGCTTTAGTCTAATTGAGTATAGTTTGGCAGAAAATGCTTGTCCTCTACCCACTGGATCTTTTTTCACATTCCTTTTGATTTTTATGTTTGTTTGGCATGTGTAGGTATGGAGTATGGTGTTAAAGACAGTTTGGTGATGTTAATCATTTTCACAGGCTCTATTTTAGACATCACTACAAGAACATGAAGATGAAGCATCCCGGACCTGAATGGCTACTAAAACATGACTTATCTCAGTGGACAAGATGGAAGTTTGACAAGACAAGCACGTGTGAGCATTAACTAACAACTTCAGTGAGTCCTGGAATAGTTGGATTCATGACCTGAGGGCATTACCCATATGCAAGTTTGTTCGAGAGTACCAGATTATGATCATGAGGTTGATGCATGACAGGAAAGAAGCTACGCTAAGTGAACAATGGAACCCAGATGGGTTGGTTCCAAAGGCAGAAAAAAGATTAGAGAGACATAGAAATAGGCAACATTTTTTTACTTGTTACCCTTCTACTAATACTAAGTGGCTAGTGGAAAGTGATAATGATATGTCTTACAAGGTTGATTTGGATAAAAAGAGTTGCGCATGTGGGGCATGGGAGGTAGATGGAATTCCATGTGTTCATGTGATGGCAGTTATCTTCCCTATGGGTCATGATGATAACAGGTAACAGACAATTCATAATCAAGTGTAGTAACTGTTGTGTTTCAAATTTAGGATGTCTAATTTCAAATATTGTGTTTGAAAAATAACCTACAAATTGCATGTGCAGATATGTAGATAAGTGCTACGCTGTTGAAACATATATGAAGATGTATGTAGGGAGTGTTGAATCATTGGATCCCATTGAAACATGGCCGCTTGTAAGTTTCTAATTCAACAATAAGTTTGTAATTTTTTAGTATTTGTAGTTGCTAATTTGATGACCTTGTTAAATGTAGAATGAGTACATTGTTAAGCCACCAAGACTAGTACGGCCAGATAGTAGGCCAAGAACCCAGAGGATCAAGGGTAGAGATGAGTCTGGATACGACAACAGGAATGCACATAGATGTGGGAGGTGTGGACTGTATGGGCATCATATAACTACTAGCAAGGGGGATCCAGATGGATGTGAATCTTCTACTGGTAACTTCATGTTACATTTGTACTACTGACTTATTTTCTAACATTTGAATTGCTCACTCACTTGATTTTGTTTGTTGTTGGGAAATTGCAGGTATTCACATATACCATGCACCACATATTAGAAAGACACCAATTACAATAACTGGAACTGGTGAACATGTGGACTATAGCAGGCCAGTAAGATCCACTGCAGGTATTAGGACAACTGGTTTTCATGGTAGTAGTGCTGGTGCAAGTGGAAGTGGTGGTGGTGGTTCAAATGTAACAGTTGATGCAACTGTAACTGGTGATGATGCAATTGGTGCTTCTACTCAGCCTGCCATAGGTGGTACTACCAGAAGAAGAGGAAGAACTGGTGATGCTAGAGGAAGAAGAGGTGATGCTAGGGGAAGGAATGGTGGGGCTTCTTCTCAGTCTGCTAGAGTTAAAGGCCAATATTATCCAGGGACTCATCCTGCAAGAGGAAGAGGTAGGGTAAGAACTGGTGTAAGGATGCGTGGTGCAGGTTTTGGTGTAGGACAATATTATCCAGTTGAAAACATAGGAAGAAGGGATTCAAGGATGGAGCACCTGTTGTTTGGAGAGGCTGGTGTTGCTGCCGAACAACATCAACCAACTGTAGGAGAACCACAGCAACCAACTGCAGAACCACAACATCCACCTGCCAAGAGAGTGAAAACTGGCCCTCAAGTAGTGCAATGGAGGTACTAATTTACATGACACGGAAGTTATAATTCTTCACCTTTTGCTTTTTTAGTTGAATAAAAAAAATGGTTTGGAGATGCCACTTTTTTTGGTTTTGTTGTTTGGAGATGCCACTTTTTTGCTTAAATTATAGTGACATTCAGTAATTTTACTTAACAATTTTCATTGATGAACACAACTTTTGTACAAGGGGCAGTGACATCCTCTATGTATTTGAATTGCAGCCATTCATTCACTTGTGTTGTACTGATCTAATCTCAGACATCATATTTTCACACGAGTAAACAGTGTAACACGTGTGACCCATGGGTCTAACGGTAACGGATTGCTTAACTTGGTCAAGACGGGCGTTATTTTGACCATAATTGAAATGTCAACTAACAGTTGACTTGAAGGTCAACTGTTAGTCTTCGACCCAAACGCATCAATTACAACTTCTACGACCCAGACCCTAATATAGCCAAAAAGATGCGACCCTTTTACAAATTAACTCTTTTTTTTTCGTTATCTATTGATTGAATATGCAAGTTGGTTGTTGTTGGATTAAACATGATTTTACTGCTTCCGATTGTAATTGTCCCAATAACAGCCTGTATGTGAATAATTTTGAAAGCCTTTGAGTTGAAATACTGATAAGTATCTTGATTTGCTTTACTGAAAACCAGTAAAAGAGTTCTTTTCGTCGGGAGTTTGATCAGGGAAGTTGCTGTATTTGCTCCATATGAAAAGAGGATTACTGAACTTCTCAAGGTTGGGAAAGATAAGCATGCTTTGAAAGTTACATAGAGAAAACTTGGTACACACAAGAGGGCAAAAAAAAAAAAAAGAGAGAAGAGATGTCCAATGTTCTCCGTAAGATGAGGTCTGCTGGAGTTGCAGAGAAGAAAAACTAAACATCGCAATAGTAGTATTTGGAATTCAACAGTAGTAGTTACCAGTGTTATCTGTTCAAGACTGTTTTAACTTTTTATTCCTGTTCTCTTTAGGATTTGAATATTGAAACTCTCCCTTCGTTTTTTATGAATCATAGAGATATTTTTGTTCTTTTCCCATGTCTTGTAATATTCTTAATATCAGTTGCGCGTTAGCAGTTCCAGTTTGGGCATATCTCATCTATAACTGGAACCTATTACGTAGCTTAATCCATTTCAGGAGTTCTATAGCCTTCAAAAATGCTGGAATAACTGCTAGTTGTAGCAGACTCATTGAATTCTTCCGAAGTCGAGGATTATTGGTATAAATAAAGAATTATGTCTCTGCTTCCCTTAGTTTGCATTTGCATTTGACAGGAATTTCGATATCATATGCACTGTTATTTCTGATATCATATGAATTGTTCTATGAGGTAGAGAAACTGCCAAGTTTTTCACGTACACCAGAAAAAATTTACTGCTTCTAACCGGAGGTCAGAGTGGTCAGTGGTACAGGAGTCCAATAAATTTGACCTTCTAATAGGGGAACCAATTTACTTGGGAGAGTATCAAGTTTCATATAAAATAAAAACATTTTGTTCCTTTGAAACAGTACCTCCGTCCGTCAAATTGGTACTCCTATTATCAGCTGGTAAAATTAATATGTGTGCAGAAACAACCGTACCACGTGGCAAAGCAAAAACAGATAACAAATGAAACTGTAACACGTGGCACAGTAATTAAAGTTGGCGCAGGACCGGATTTTCCGGAGTCAAATTGAAGCATGCCTATAGAGAAATCAAATCAATTCAACGAGTCATTTGTCGGTCTCTGTTTCCTTTCCCCCCCATTCCCGCAGTTGCTTCAACCTGGTGAAGAAGAAGAAGCGGCAACAGTTTATTCTCTCTCTAGAGCTTCTTCACAGAGAGTGAGAGGGAGGGAGGGAGAGAGAGACACACCCCATTGTTTTTTCTGTAAGAGCTTGAAGAAACCAGTACTTAGTAAGTTATCTCTCTCATTCTCACTCTGTTTAAGTTTGTCTTTTGATTTCTAGGGTTTTATACTATTTGGGGGTTTATCAGTAAAGGGCGTCTCCATTTTCTTTTGTATATCAATTATTGTTATTGTTTTTGATTTCTAGGGTTTAATATCTAAAAGGGGGTTTAGTTACTGTTTTTGGGGTTTATTGTGTGTTTTTGTTAATGGGTTTATTGTGTTCTTTTGATGATGGGTTTGATTTTTGTTGTTGTTTTTCATGATGCTAATTGGGAAAACTCAGGGTTTTAATTTCTACTCTATTAGATTGCTGGTTGTGGGTATGGGTTTAGCTAGGGTTTTTTCTGTTCCTCCATTCTTCAAAATGTTACTGAAAAGAATCTAATTCAATGAACATTTTAAATTCAATAACCATTTTGATTAGGTATAGACAAACATTTCAGGCACGCAACTTTGGAAGTCAAGGTAACAGAAATATGACCCTGATGCTCCAACGTGTTCCCTGAATTAATTCTTGATTATAAAACATGTCTAATTCTTCAGGTAGTTCCATCAAGAAGCACACACTTGTCTAAATGATTATTTTGAGACCCGAAAGATGCAAATCAGAAAAATTAGTCTTACGATTGTGGGAACTATTTCAAATTTGTGAAATTAGCATTTTAACTGTTCAAAATTCTTGTTTATTTCTTGTTACGGACCTGGCAGCAAACTTGATTTTGTGTTGGAAACCATGCGATCTCATCTTGTGTCTATTTTAGTGCTTTACTCTAAAGCAATGATGATATACCATTGGGAATGGTGGGTACACACTGGTGCAACCATGTATGTAGGTTCTTATCAATGGTTATTCTCTTGACTTATAAGAAAAATTAGAGATTGCTGTGGTGAAACACCATGAATTAAGGTTCAAAGTGCTCCACATCCCAACTGTAAAAACAAACTGATCCTTGACGGTGAATGGATTCAAGATAGTATTTGTGGATAAAGTGTTAGCATTATTTTTATACATTCTCTGATTTTTATGTTTAGTATAATACATGAAAATCATTGAATGCTCTTCTAGATTAGATCATAGTGTACATCTATGAAAATCAATTGTTCTAAAACATGTTGGGTGAATTTAGAAAGGGAAACTTGAATGAAAACGGTTGATCTTCTCTGTGTTTGTTGATTGTGACTTACCACTTCTACCGAAGGGACATTACTCTTGTCAAGAGATGCCAGTTCCAAGTTAATGATGCAGTTTCTATTATTTGAACTGTCCTATCTGTTTTAAGCATCTGCATTTTTTGGGCAACACATTTTGTTCTTGTTTTTATTATGATGGTGTGTTTTTATGGGTTTGCTTATGGCTAACACTGTTTTTTGTCTCAGATTTGAATTCAAGGTGGTTCCGTTTCTTCTACTATTTGGAAGTTTGCTTCATTTTCGCAGGTGAAGTCTGGATTTCTCACTGTGTTTGGTCCTTTGTTTGTAGGTGTAACTTTTTCTGCTATCCGTTGTCTGTTTTGTCTTCTTCCCCTGTGTTATTCAATTGTAGATATGTTTTTTATTTGTTCATAAGTACAACCCCTTGGTAATTAATATCTTTGTGGGAATGTTGTACAGTGTGCTGTCATTGAGTCTGCATCTGGAAACTATTTTAAAGGACGAGAAAGATGGAGTGCAACAAAGAAGAGGCCATCAGAGCCAAGGAGATTGCAGAAAAAAAGATGCAAGACAATGACTTTGTGGGAGCAAGGAAAACTGCCATTAAGGCCCAACAACTGTACCCTGCTTTAGAAAATATCTCCAAGATTCTAATAATATGTGATGTACACTGTTCCGCAGAGAGCAAAGTAGGTTCTGAAAAAGACTGGTACAGTATCCTTCAGGTTGATCGAACAGCAGATGGCGGATCAATTAATAAGCAGTACAGAAAGCTCGCTCTCTTACTTCATCCTGACAAGAACACGTTTCCTGGTTCAGAAGGTGCATTTAAATTGATCGGTGAAGCCCAAAAGTTGCTTGTGGACCCCGCACAAAGGAGAATATATGATCTAAAATGTAATGCAGCAATGAAGCAGGCTAAAGCAAAGGCAGCTCGTAGTAGAAATGCAAGAGAAGAACCTGGAGTACATCCCCATCGTGGGAATCCTCAACAGAATGATCAGCAAGTACGGCAGCAACAACAACAACAGCAAGTACAGCAGCAACAGCAACAGCAACAGAAACAACAACAGCAGCAAGTACAGCAGAAACAACAACAGCAGCAAGTGCAGCAGCAACAACAACAACAACAGCAGAAAGTACAGCAACAACAACAGCAGAAGACCCAACCTGAGGTTTGTAATGGACGATATTCATTCTGGACGCTATGCCCTTTTTGCAATGTAAGGTATGAATATCAGATACAATATTTGGGCAAAGGTCTGCGTTGTCCAAATTGCGGGAAAGTCTTTATAGGACATGAAGTGGGTCCTCAAGGGGTGGCATCTGGAGGTAATCAGTCGTTCGCTCAAAAGAAAGAAGTGCCAATAGGATCTGAGAAGGAGTCAACTATGAAGGTTGGCGGGGATTCGGAAGCAAAGGGGATGGAAGCCGCGAACTTGCACAAAGGAGATGTAAACAAAGCAAATGGGATGGCGACAGAAAATGGATCTTCTGGGAATGGGACCAGGAAGAGGGGAAACAAGTCAACGGACAACTGCAGGTCCCCGAAGAAATCAAGGGTGACCGAGCCTCCTAATGCTGCACAAGGTCAGACTGAAGCAACTAAAGAAAGTGATGCTTCTAAAACTGATGAGGCGCGTGACTCCTCGGCTGATCTTAAGGAAAATAAGGTGGAGAGACATAAAGGAATGGCCCCACATGAAAAAAGCTCTCTTGACGGGAAGGATAGAGCTGGTGAATGTAACAATAGGAAAGAAGAAGCTGTTGAAGTAGATAAAGTCCCTTTAGCTGGTTTTTATGATTTCAACAAGGATAAAAGCTTTGCAGCTGGTCAGATTTGGGCTATTTACGATCATTTTGATGGCATGCCTAGATTCTATGCTCGGATCAGGCAAGTTTTCTCATCTGATTTTAAGGTGAGGATGACATTATTAGAGGCTGATTCTGATGATCAATATGTGATTGATTGGATGACTGAGGACTTGCCTGTTGCTTGTGGTAAGTTCAAACACTCAAAGATTGAATACACCGAGGATCCTAGTAAATTCTCTCATAGGGTTGAGTGGGCAAACATCCTTGGTAGATGTCCATACATGATATATCCCAGAAAAGGTGAAACTTGGGCACTCTACAAGAATTGGGACATTAAATGGAGCTCTGATCCAGACAAGCACAGAAATTATGAGTATGAATTTGTAGAAGTCCATTCAGATTATAGCGAGGAATCGGGCATTAAGATAGCATACCTAGTTAAGATCAAGGGCTTCGTAAGCCTGTTTAGGCCAACCATAGCTAATGGAAAAGATTCGTTGCACATACCACCAAATGAAATTCTCAGGTTTTCACATAGGGTTCCTTCTTATAGGATGAGTGGCGGAGAGCGAGAAGATGTTTTTGAAGGCTATTTTGAACTTGATCCCGCTTCTTTGCCTAGTGACACCGAGAAGATTTCTGATCCTACACAAGTGGAAGTAAATATTGGAAGAGGAGACACTGACTCTAATGGTTTACTTAATTCTCCGCGGATGGAGAGGACTAGTCAGCCACAGGAGAGCACAGGGCAACCTATTCAGAAGAATCCCATTGGTTCAGATCCGGTGAATAATCCTGATGGCTTAGATACAGTGGGCAGTGTTGGAAAACCAAGATCCACTTCACCATCGCCTGTGGACCCCATTATGCCCAATCCAGAAGCAATGTACTACAACTTTGAGAAAGACAAACTTCCCCAAAAATTTGTGCGTGGTCAAATATGGGCTATGTATTGCGACTTTGATGGATTGCCTAAGTTTTATGCGCACATAAAAAAAGTTGAACTGTCCCCGAGTTTCAAGTTGCAGATAAGATGGCTTGAGTCGTGCAGTCTACCAAAGGGTGCTACTAAATGGCTTGACAAACAAATTCCCATTTGTTGTGGGACATTTACACATGGTGCGAAGGCAGAATTTGATGAAACTGCGTCTTTCTCTCATATGTCAAGACCAGTTATATTTAGCAAGACTAACAAGTTCGAAATCAACCCAAGGAAAGGGGAGGTGTGGGCGTTATACAAGAACTTTAATCTTAAATTATCGCATTCCGATCTGGAAAAATGCGAATACGAGATTGTTGAAATCCTTGAAGTGAAACCTCAGCTGATACAAGTGTTGGTTTTGGAGCAGAACTGCGAGACTGTTCATTTTGGAACTGTTTTCAAGAGTAAAAGAAATGGGCAGGAGGAAATCACTATGGAAATACCAGCAGTTGATCTACTTAGATTCTCTTACCAAATTCCTGCTTTCCAGCTTACGAATAAAGTACATGAAAAGCTGCAGGGATGTTGGGAGCTTGATCCCAAAGCATTGCCAGATTCTTACCTTTTGGACAGGACAGCAAGTGTAAGTTATTATTCATTTTCAACTTGTGATTACATTAAATACGTCAACAGTGCATGTCTGATATTTTGATTGGGTCTGGAATTATACAGGGAAGTGGCAGTAAAGATGAATGAAAAGGTATTCTCGGATGATTCGACTCTTGAGTACTTCTCTTGAGGAGTTTGTTTTGTCTTCTTAGTTCGAGCTTCTACAAGTTTGCATTTTGCCACCGTGGAGTAAGTGCTTATGGATTTTTCTGGATTGAAATGGAATGCCTGTCTGTCCATTAGAATGAAACTTGTGATGTTCAAGGATATTTTTGTATATATAGTAGACCCTTGCATCATTTTTTATTTTTTTTTGGATATCTTGTTTTATGTAGAATCTCACATAAAATGGAATACTCTCTTTTTGTTTAACCACTATCAGAATTTTGTAGTCATCATACCCATTAACAAGTACACAAAATTACACTTTTGTCTTCCTCATTTTTCTTTCCGTAGTTGTGAAATTCTATCTTTTTTTCATTGAGTTTCCAGCCTGGGTTCCTTTTAATTTGTTGAAATGATACCAGTAACTGATCGTTATCTTGTTTGTACTGCTGTATTCCCCCCCTTAAAGTACCCTTGCTTTGTTATTATGGTTCACTAGTAATAATGGGGCAAGTTACCTGTAACTGTCACTGCTTTAGTATCACTAGCTTTCTTGCACTTGTGCTGTTCAGTATAAAGGGGGGCAATTTATGTCGACTGGTGCAGAGATACACAAGACTGGGCATCCAATCTCTCTCGGCTCTCGCTCCTGTCCCTTTACGTCTAGTTGTTTGCATTGGGTTGTTGAGTTCATTGGGAATTTATCAGTTCTGAATATGCGTTTTGACAGGCACTCGGCTAATTTTTTTTTTGTTTTGACGCATATACTGAATAGATCAAATCTGAGTCAGTTCTACACTTCTTCCCCTGTAATGTTACAGTATGTAAAAAGTTACTCTTTTTCTTTTCAAAAAATGGGTTTGAATTGCATTTCTGTTACAGGGACTAAAAAAACTGTCCCAATAAAAATATGTGAATAGAAAATATCAGAGCCAGGTTTCGATCCTGGGACCTGTGGGTTATGGGCCCACCACGCTTCCGCTGCGCCACTCTGATTTGTTGTCTGCTTAACAAAATTTTCTTATAGCTTGTCTCATGTATAATTACAGTTTTGAAAGAAAAATGAAATCTTCGACTATGATGATTATGATTATGTATACAGTAATCACATCATCCTTGGATAAAAAATCAAAATTTGGTTCTTAACCAAACATCTCGAGTGTAATCCAGGTGTAACAATAATAAGAAAAACACCACGAGATATGTGTTCAGTATTGCGGCCTTACTTACCATGTGATTAGATGAAGTAGGTAATTTCTTAATGTTGTCATAGGGTCTGGGGCCGTGTTCGGGGTTGGGATCATATATGAAGGATCCATTTTTCTCTCAAATTCGGATTACTTTGAATGCATCAGCGAGATTTCGCAATGTTGATGTCTTTAGGGTGTCAGCTGCTGCCTATCTAGATACAAATACCTCGTACAAGTTGGTGATCCTCAGCATGCTAAGTTGATTTATTTTGGTGGGTTGTTTACCAATGAAATCCTTGATCGCATTTCTGTCATCTTTGTTAATGTCACATTGAAATGCTTAAGTACCATACAATACAATTTTCTCTAATTCTTTCGTAAACAAATTGGTTTTCAATGCGTTTCTCAAGACTAACAAGATCGAAATCAACCCAAGGAAAGGGGAGGCGTGGGCGTTATGCAAGAGAACTTTAACCCGTAATTATCACATTCTGATCATATGGGTAAATGTGAATACGCGATTGTTGAAGTCGGTGAAGTGAAACCTCAGCGGATACGTAGTGTTGGTTCAGGGTTTTCAGTCACTTCGTTTCCTGCCTTACAAGGATATCCATATATACTACTGTAGCAACTCTTTCTGGGTGATAGAAACGATTTATCAGAGTCCCTTGCGTATAATGTATGTCTGTACCATGAACACGCATCTCAGAACCGTCAGATCTGTTAATATAGAGGTGCATTTCAAAAATCCGACAGCCTACAGATACATTCTTCATTGTGTTGTTATGCATTCTTGGGAGGATTAGGTCTATCCTCATCCTCTTTTGGATTTCAAATTTCAAATCTTTATTCATCCTCCCTGACTCATTAGAACGGCTCATTGGCTTTGGCTGAGATAACACAACAGCACAAGGGCAAAAAAAAACCGGTTAAGTTTTGCAACAACTTTCAAGCTGTGTTTAGTAGCAGAAAAAAAAATATTCACTTGCCATCATTGGCAGGCACCCTTTAACAAAAATCATTACAAGCTGCGTAAACAAGAGAGATGGATTCATGGACAAATTGTTTTTTTTTTTTTCATCTAGTAAAGGAGATTCATGATCAATCATCTAGTACTAGTTTCCAAAACATACATTCTCTCACTATTATTACATTTCATCCTTGCTGCAGCTTACATTTATATGCTGCGCTACACAGGCCACGCATTCCCATGAAGCGACAGGTACTCCGTTTTTGCATTATTCTCCCCAAGCTGAGTTACTTTTGATCATAGACCTGAATAGCTGCCTGGTCTACCTGCATCACCTCCCGTGCACATATTGTTGGACTACTACATATGCATCCACCCTTGTGATTCCATTCTCATTGTTGTCTTGTAGAGTTGGCGCAATGAGGAGAATTAATCAGGAGAACCTGGTCACCACTAGAGTCCTCACATTGTTGTCGGTACCATTGCTCCAATCCACGCTCATCACCAATGCGCTTTAAAAAAGATGCACGTTTACACAGTTTCCTCGACTTCTCAAACTGTTTTCTGCATCATGAGAAAAGGAAAACCCCAATCAAAATCATAAAGATTGGTAGGAAAAGGAACTTTTCTGGTCTTCCAATCCAGAAAGCATATTCATAGCATCAGACAATTCTACCTAAAGTACTCAACCATAGAATAACAGGAAATAAGATAAGCACACAACTTTACCTCTTCTGATCTCTCTTTCTTCTCAAGTGCTCTCAGGTCATGATAGCAAAAAGATAGTGACACAAAGGTAAGGAAAACAAAAAAAAACTGGCCAATTACAGACAGGGATATTCCTGTGCTGACGATGCTGGTACTGGTGTTGGACACATCAACTAACCGTCAACCTCAGTGCTTTTGCAACTTAGTTCTATAAAGAATATGGCTGTCGTTTTCTTCATTATAAGACGGGATATATAACCATTCTACTTTCCCACGATGAATATACATAAACATTACAGTCTTGTACCCATGTTACCATTACATAATGCACCTCAATTGTGAAGAATATCTGATAAACTGAAGAATCTTTCTTCCATATAAGAAGAAACAAACAAACATAGACGACCATAAATGCATCTAACGCAAATAACAGTCGAGCCAATTCGCAACTCATTTGCTCAACCCTAAATTGGTAAACTCAACAGCAGCAAAAAAAACATAGGAATTGGTGTTACACCCACTGATATTGAATACAAACTGATTCGATTCAATTTTATTTCCTTAATCACTGTTTACATGGAATTTTGTATAATCAAGTAGATTACTAGTGGTTTGGGTGGGAAGCATTTCCTATAATAATGAAAAAATAACAGAATAAAAATACAGCAAGAAGAGAGTTGTGGACTGTAGTTATCTATTTCCCTTATTCGGCAAAACAAAACAAAATCCACCTTAACTTAAACTGCCGATCATATAAATTGAACTGAAGAACAAAAAATAATGGAGCAATTCAAGATCGGATCTCAATAAGTAGCACTTGTTAGGGTTATTGTGCTGATCATACAAAATTAAATTTCATTATAAAAATATTTATAGGGTTTCTGTTTAAAGAAAAGGGGAACTAATTACCTAAGAGAGTGTATCAGTGTACGCAGGGAAACCAAGGCAAGACCAGCGATTGCTTATCCAAGGTACCCAGCCATTTGTCCTGCCACCACTACCGCCAACCGAAGATTCTGTCACCACTGCTCCCTGAAACTGCTAATAAATCCTTCCCTACGACCACCACCTGAATAGAATCACCCTTTATGAATGCCATCGACCACCACTGCTCCCTAAAACATTGAAACCCATTCGCCTTATTGATCATAAAAAATGGTAGTAATATTCAGACAATAAATTTACTTCACAGAAAGTAGTTGTAGACTAACTAGGAGTAGCATTGAATTGTCTGTAGTGTGAATTGGATCTGATTCTGTACCAAGTAATGGGCACACAATGCAGTAACTACTGCATGCGGGACTTCACTACCAATTACTACTACCACCCATCATCATTCATACTTCATCCTTTTTGCTAAATCCTAAAGTTATTTTCATCAGTGGCGGAACTAGGATTTCAGATTAGGGGGGGCTTGAAACTAATTGGGGCAGCAACTAATTGGGAGGAATCAATTTCTTTAACCTTTTGCACTGCTAGTCATCCTTATTGGATCACTAAATCATCAAGCTCAAGCTTTTTATCATTACCATCTCAATCACCTTTTCCTCTATGGTATACTAAGGTCTTATTATATCAACAAACAAGCAAAATATTTGGAGATGGGGTCGTAAAATACAAACACAGAAACACTGGTATAGCTAACAGAACAAGAAAAGAACCTCTGTGTACTTGGACTTCTTTTTTTGACCGATCCTGTGAGCAAGCTCCTGATCTTGCAAATCCACTTCATGATAGAAAAAAGGGACATCAGAAGTGGACCAACAGATTAAGTCAAAGAGATAGTAAACATAAACAGAAACGACGTTACTTACCCTATCGTAAAGAATGAAAACACCACCAGTTGCAAGATTGATACCAA
Source organism: Papaver bracteatum (assembly GCA_023529315.1). Lineage (NCBI taxonomy): Eukaryota > Viridiplantae > Streptophyta > Magnoliopsida > Ranunculales > Papaveraceae > Papaver > Papaver bracteatum. The sequence continues at coordinate 142,141 of JAJJWX010004893.1, read as the reverse complement.
GGGCACCAATTCGAGTTGACCGTATGAAAATAAATCTTTCAGAACTAACCGCATACTAACACAAAAAATAAGAGACCACAGAGCACCATGATTCAACAACAAAAAAAAAAAATTGGTACTGGAAAGACGCATGTAAGCAAGTCATCTCCGATTCCATATTATATCCCTATCTTCCCTTTGATCAAACACTAAACACCCGTCCATGACCTCACCACACTTCGTATACATATTAACTACATTCCCATAAATACATATACGCGAATTCTGCACACAAGAAGATAAAACCACAGCAATTACTTCACCAGGTGAACAATTCATTTTCCCTCTCATATATCCAAACAATTCTATAATCCACTTCGTTTATGCATCGATATAAATGACGTCCATGTCAGTAAATGTGGTTCTACACCTTCTCGTTCCACGATCCGAAACAGTTTAACAACACCATCACAATCAAAATTATGCGCATAACCAGAAAACTTAGTATTCCAACAAACATGATTTCTGCGAGTCAATTTATCAAACACCTTTTTGCATCCTCCATTAATCCCATTTTTCCATATCCGTTAAACAAATCATTCCCAACATGAAAATTGAAGAAAACTAGAAAAGAACAACTTCTCTTATGCACAGTCGCACGCTTCTTTTAAGAACCTACAAAATTCCTTACCCTGGCTTCACAGAAAAATGGTACCCTGGCTTGACTCTATGTTTAGCTTGGGCTAGACTATAATAAGCTATCACTTATCACCTTCAAAAAAAAATATTTGTTTGATCGACCCCTGGCTTCAGCCAGGGGAAGCCTGGGCATACATCCGCCCCTGATTTTCATAGTGACTTTTTCAACTCATGCTGATACATGTTAGTCTCAAACTATGCAGCGAGAACTACAACCTATATTTTTTTAAGACAAAACCAACCAAAGTCCGTAAACTAAGAAACAAAAATCCAACTGAAAAAATGCAAAATAAAATTTGGCAAAACAATATTTCGCTTGAAGAATAAATAGTTAAATACACAGTTCATGGGCTTCCATTTCTAGTTTCCTTTATGCCTCTGAAGGAGTTCTACTTCTAACTCACCTTAAATGGATGGGAAAATGGCAAAACAGAATGGTAATCGAATTCTCATTTCTGATCACGTAACCCTGAAACCGAACAAGTTGGATATCAGTTGGAAGATTGTCAAACACTAGAATTTTTTAAATCATTTTATTAGAAACTATAGAAGTTCACACCTTGAAGTTGAGTACAGGCTTCAGACCGCCACCGAGACCTGAAAGGCTTTTTATGGACCTATTCCATTGTTGCTAACGTCTAAAACGTGACTCTGCCTGCATATTCATGTGAAATAATCTCAAATTCTCAATATACACATACTAAAAAACATAACAATGCATGTCGTAAATGAATAAAAAGGAGTGAGAAACAGAATGTAATCAAGTTTACATTCTACCAGAGACGACAATTCAAGGAAAGACGCTGGAGTTACAGAACCTTAGCTAATTAAAAGATCCTAAACCATAGCAAAGATGAACCAAGAATTTGTCTACATCATGCATAAATCAAAAATCAGGGGTTTATGGTTTAAGAAAGTGAAACTGTCATAAAGAATGTTATGACGGCAAATACGCCGACAGGAATAATCATACAGACAGCCTCCTTTACTCTTACGTGCAGATGATAAAGCTAGATCAGATTGAGATTGTTCATAAACATTATTAGTACTGCAGATTTCAGCAATTTACTTTGGTTTCTTATTTTTGTTCAGCCGCAGATAAGATTCTCCGTGAAGCCCAACAAGCTTTGTTACATCCCACAATGTGGATTCCTCCCTCCCACAATCAATTCATATGAAAACGGTACCCCTTTGCTCCTGCTAGAGATAGAAGAGCCAGGACATTATATGAAAACCATTGAAGCTCATTTGCCGTACAATGGCTGATAAATGCTAACAAATCTTTTCATGGCTGCCCTAAGTCCTACAATCTAATGAGATAGTTCAGAAATAAGATGCACCACATCAAACAATCTAACAAGAACATGGGACAAAATAACTGATCATCTCACATTTATCATTTCTACAAACATTTAGCAGTGCTCTATTAGGTCATCTAATCAACGAATCTCTTCAACCCAATCAAAACCCATTACTAAAACAACAACGAAAACATCCATAAAAAGGAATCAATCCAATCAAAAATATGGAATTAATCCAATCGAGAGAGAGAGAGGTTTTTTATTGAAACCCTAGAAATAAAATCCATTAGAAACAGAAAATCAGAATGAGAGAAAGAAACGAGGAGAATAGTACGAAATACCTATGTTGATCATGACTTATTCATCCTTCGTCATCATCATCTTCAAAAAAGAAATTCTAGGCTTTTCTGTCTCAAGTGAACTCAGAGCGAAATCAAACAAGGAAAATGAAATTTGGTTCATTGAGACGGCAGCATTTCCACGCCGGCCTGACTCGATGGTGCCCGAGTCAAGAGTCACCAAAAACAAAAAACATATCGGTACGAGTCAGGGATTGACTCAGATAGCAAACAAACAAGGTGTAGCTTTGTAATATTTTTTTTTATACTAAGAAAAAATTTCGTTAATGATGAATTTTGAGTTACAAATTTATTATCCTCCAGAATTGCATTTGTCGCAAAAGTTGGTTGATATGAAGACCAAACAAACTCTTGATACTTTAAATTTCCTAGCATGCCTGGCAAGTTTGTCAGCTGGCTTGTTGCATTCTCTACTTATAAAATTACCTTGTTCAGGATCATGGATTATAAATGAAAAAAAAATGGATTTTGAAACCCAAAACCTTTTGAGGATGTTTTCACCTTTGCAAATCAGTAGAGTGGATTCGTGAAAGAAGCCTGGATAACTGCAGCCTATGCAGTTCTAAGAGAGCTATGGTTCTCGAGGAATAAGATTATCTTTGAGGATCTGAAACCAAATGTGAAAAGATTAAGGCAAGGGTTATGCAGGTGGTGTTTGACGGTGGTCATAGGAATGATTTGCAGATTTTGAATTATTTCAAAATTGGTACAAGAAAGGTGAAAGACTACAAGGTGGAAGAATGCCAGTGGTATGCCCCTGTGCTGTCTATTCTTTGTTTAGTCGTGACGGAGGAGCTTCCCTCAGGTTGTGCAGGAGTAGGTATTATTGGCTAGAATATGTCTGGTATGGTTTATTATGGTTCAGTAAGTAGTGGGGCGAATCATAACCCCCTGTCAATGTTTTAGAATCACTAGCTTTCTTGCGCTTTTGCTGTTCAGTAAAAAGAGGACAATTCATCAGTGACAGTCGCTGTGAAATCAGTGTAGGACGAGAATGTGAAATCACTAGCTTTCTTCCACTTGTCCGAGAATGCGCTTTTCCTCCCACTGGGCTGGGTTGTCATGCAGATGCAAATCGCTGAGTTCACTCTGATTTAGTAGAATATATGTATGGTCCAAGAATCCAGATTTTTGGTAGAGAAACAGCTAGTTCTGATACTCTGCAATGAATCTTGTTCCGGGGTAGTACATGGCCCAGAACCGGACCCGGCAGATCAGCATCGGTTCCGGGGCAGTAAAGGACACGGGTAATCACCGGGTCCGGGTACCCATCGGTTAAAAAACAGACTTATATGGACTTCCCAATTTTATGACTCCTGAGTCCTGAAAAAGGATTATACATAAAGCAGAAATAAAATGATATTCAATTTAATAGAAAAAATCAAAAGAGACTAAACAAGTGATTGAATTATGAGTCTTTTCTTACAATGGAGAAATAACATTTCAAGTTTTCAAGTAACACACAAAATCATCCATACATGAATAAATTTAGTTGGGTATCTTTCAATTTCCAATGGCCATTGTTGTTGCCTGATTGTGTTTTGTCTGTGCATATCATTTCTGATTACATTGAGTCAAGCCTCTCTGGTTATATAGATTAGAACCAATTGACAAACAGACAGACTCTCTATAACAGTGTAATACATAATTGTACAAAGAAATTGTTGGTGAAATAATAATAAGAGGATAATTTACTCTAATTCTCTTAAAAAATGTACAGCATTCTATCTAGTCCTACATTTGCTTTTTTATTCTCTTGACAATGTTTACAGTTCGACCATCGTATTCTTGCAACTGCAACGTTGCTATCAATTAGCGGTTTGTGGTGGGCTACACGTAAACTGGACATACATCCTGATATATACGCTCATTTCTCGGGAGCACGATGGGTATGGCAGCTCTTCAGGTATCTATCTGTTTTGGATCTTGTATGGTTTGTTTTTGTTGGTAACATACAACACCAACATCTCCATTAAAATTGAGAAATTGATTCAACTAAAATCACAAATCGATTTAAGAATTTGTAAGAGTAGTATACAATACCTTTCTTTCACCGAAAGAATTTGAAAAACGAAGGATTTTGCTGTAAGTATGTAACTCCAGTCTGTAGAAAACTAGAAATAGTTGCGCCTGTAGTACATGAGTTGAACTTGAAGGAGAAAGTAGATCGGAAATGGAGTGGTGTGGACTTCTTAATTCTTATCCTTTATTATATATGACCTAATTTTTGTTGGGACTTTTACAAAACTAGCCTTTATCAAATACCCGCGGGTAGGACCCGATGGACCCGTTTATAAACGGGTCTATTCGGATAATTACCCGACGGGTCTTAAGTGGCTAATGAGTCCAACTTTAGGACTCAAAACCGGACCCAATTAGGCGGGTCCGGTTCCAGGTAGCGGGTACCTATTGACAGTCCTAGTTTAAATAGAAAAAGTTGATCGAAAAAATCTTAGGGAAGCCTTTTTCTCTTATCAGAGCCAGGTTTCGATCCTGGGACCTGTGGGTTATGGGCCCACCACGCTTCCGCTGCGCCACTCTGATTTGTTTGATTGATACTGATGTTTACACAAAAGAACGAAGATGTTGGCTTTCTTTAGCTAAGGGAGAGTGAGTGAGAAAGAAGAACAAATGGAAGAAGATTAGTATTTTGATTTTGAATCACAGATTGGGGTTTCAATGGAAGAAAATTGGAGAAGAAGAAGATGGATGATATCAGAAAAAGATTACTTCAATGTTAATAAAAATGAATGAATCAGAAATTCAACAGCTTTGTTTCTTCCTTAATCAACCAAATCTTCTTCAGCTCAAAGCTTGTGGTAAGATTTTGATTCATTGTTTTAGTTTGGGGGTATTTGATTTTGAGCCCTTTGCCTTAGTCTTCATATTTGTCTAAGTTGTTCTTGATGGGGTAGAATGGTTTGAGCCTTTAAGGTGCATAAGAGAGTGCAAAAATATCATTCTCTGCCTTAGTATTAAGGTTGTTAAAAACCCGAAGCATGTTTTTTTTTCTTTCTTTGTTTGGATGTTGATTTTCGCTATGTAGTGTGTTTGTAAATGTAAGCTGATATGGGATTGCTTGTTCGGAGTCGGGGTCATATATGAATCATCCATTTCTTCTCTTAAGTTCAGACTATTTTGAATGTAGCAGCGAGATTTCTCAATGTTGATGTCTTTAGAATATGAGCTACTGCCTGTCTAGATTAGCATACCTGGTATAAGTATTGGAGAAACCAGTACTCGTGAAAGAACAAGTTGTTTTATTTCGGTCAGTTATTTGCCTATGAAAAGTCCTTGATTGTATTTCTTTCATCTTTGAATGTCCCATTGAAATGCGACAATTCATTAACTACCAGACAATTTTCTCTAATTCTTCAGTAACAAATTGGTTGAAGAGATTAGGTTAAGTTAAATTGACAGGTGATATTCATGGCCAGTATTCTGATCTTCTCTGTCTTTTCAGATGCGCTGGATCACCTTCTGAGACAGACTACTTGTTCCTGGGTATGCTAACATAGCATTGTGACAATTTGTGTGTGCCAACCTTTGTGGGTGGTCAACAAGTTGATTCATGAGACCCAGGGAAAAGGGAAGTGTAGGCGCTATACAAGAATTTTAATCCCGAATTATTGAAGTCCGTGAAGTGAAATCACAGCTGATACAAATGTTGGTTCTGGAGCAGGACTGTGAGGCTGTTAATTTTGGGACTATTTTCAAGAGTTAACGGAATGGACGGGAATTCACTATCCAAATAACAGCGGCTGATTCTCTTACCAAATTCCTGCATTCCAGCTTAAAAATAAAGTATATATGAAAAGCTGCAGGAATGTTGGGAGCTTGATCCTGATGCATTGCCACAATCTTACGTTTTTGACTGAAAAGCAAGTGTAAGTTATTATTTATTCCAACAAACAACTTTACTTTCATTTTCAATTTGTGACTATATTGAACACGTCAACAGTGCGTGTCTAATATTTTGATTGGGTCTGGAATTATACAGGGAAGTGGTGCTGAAGATTAATGAAAAGGTTTCCACACAGATGATTCCGACTCTTGAGTACTTGTTTTAAGGAGTTGGTTTCATTTTCATATTTCGTGCAGCTTCTTCAAGTTTGCATTTTTCCTCTGTGGAGTAAGTCATTTTTTTAAGATTGAAATGGAATGCCTATCCATTTGATTTGACTTGTAGCTGTGATATATAGACCCTTGCATCAATTTTTTTGGATCTTTATGTAGAATCTGAAACTCACCTGAACTTGAGCATGAAACAGGGTTAGTGGGTTACTATTACCTAAATCACCAACGTAAGTTTGGTATTATGTTGTGAATGGAGGAATATATTCTGAATGACTCTGAATCCTCCATCATCTTAACATATTTACATCTCTTTTTTTCTTTTAATAGAATTTACCTCTTGCTTAGTGTCGCCAGAATAATGCTTTTGCTGCTTACAGACATGATTCACTGTTGCGTGCAAGCGTACCAGACTACCAGTTATTGTGTATTCGTTGAAATACTAACAACTGCGAGTGAAATTTAGTAGGGTGAGCATTAGCACCCTACTAATTCTTGTTTTAATTGAGCAAGGATGGGTATTTGATCCTGTTGCCTTAGTCTTCAAATTTGTCATAAGGTGTTCTTGATGGGTAGAATCAAGAACACATAAGAGAATACAAATATGACATTTGCTGCCTGAGTGTTAGGTTGTAAAGAACCTGGAAAATGTACCTTAGATTGGATGTTAGGTAGATTTTCGCTATGTAGTGTGAGCTGGTACCATGTGATTGTATGAAGTTGGTAATTTGTTAATGTCGTTATAGGGTCATGGGCTGAGTACTCATATGCGATTGCTTGTTCGGGGTTGGGATCATATATGAAGGATCCATTTTTTTCTTAAATTCAGATTATTTTGAATGCTTCAGTACCCCTTTCAAAATTCTCTATAATATCAAAGTTACCTTATTCACGGTATGTCTTGGTTAGTTCAGGGTTCTGACGTTTTTATCTCATTTACGATTTTCACAAGGTTGTGGAAGCTGGATATGAGTTCTTTGCCGTTCGCCACCTGGTTACCGTATTCTCTTCTCCAAACTATTGTGGGGGGACTGATAATGCTTGAGCTATGATGAGTGTAGACGCAGATTTGACTTGTGTATTCCAGAATAAAAATTGGGTATGGTAACAAGACCTCAAAACCTGGAACACTGCCGAAGAAGGTAATCCTGAATTTATCTCAAACCGATTTTGGAAAATTTATCCATGAGCTGACATTTAGTAAATTTTGTCCAAAAATCTAAGTAAAATCACTAGTCCATTTCTTGTCTTCTTCCTCTTTCGCAATTGCCAATAACTCAAAGCACCACTTTGCTTGATAAAATTTGGTTAGGTTGCTAGTGAAGCTCGAATTGATAGAACTATTTGTCTTTTTTATACTGGAATTTGAGAAATGGGTACCCAACAATATGAGGTACTAGTAGTAGGGGCGACGAACAAAAACAGTTCAATATTTCAAATGTCTAACATTGAGAATATGGGGCGTGGGATGAAGACTCCTGCCAAGAAGAAGTACTAGGCTTTGTTAGTTCTAGTATGTTTTTAGGTTTTGCTTGCTAAATTCGCATTCTTAGGTTTCCTTCCTCTGTTTCGAGGTTTGTCTTTTTAGCAAATCTCTTGTTGTAGCACTACTTAGTGCGAAAATGCTAGAGCTTTTTTTTTTTTTTTTTCTGTTTCTTTTCTTATTTTCAATAAAGTTTTAACCTTTATCCTCAAAAAATAAAAAGATTACTTCAATGTTAAAAATGGAATAACACCAATCTTACTGAACCAGAAATTCAACAGCTTTGTTTGTAATTCAACTTCTATGTTCCTTAATCAACCTGATCTTCTTCAACTCGAACCTCCTATCAAAAGTTTGTGGTAATATTCTGATTTTCCTCTTAAATTCAGATTATTTTGAATGCATCAGCCAGATTTCGCAGTGTTGATGTCTTTAGGGTGTCAGTTGCTGCCTATCTAGATAGCATAACTCGTATAAGTGTTGGAGAAAACTAGTTATTCTTCTGGAAAGAACAAGAATACTGAGTTGGTGATCCTCAGCTATGTTGTTTTATTTTGAGTGGGTTGTTTGCCAATGAAATCCTGGATCGTATTTCTGTCATCTTTGTATGTGCCATTGAAATGCGACATATCATTAAGTACCATACAATTTTCAATTCTTTTGTAACAAATCAGTTTCCAATGAAGAGGTTATATTATTTTGAATTGACAGGTGATATTCATGGCCAGTACAAGGATCTTCTCCGTCTTTTCGAATGTGCTGGTAGCTGCTTGGTTGCTGGAAAAATCTTTTCTATGCATGGTGGATTGTCTCCTTACTTAGAGAAACTTGGTCAGATTAGGGGTATATCTTGTACTGTTGAGGACCTTCTCTGTGATTTACTCTGGGCTGATCCTGATAAAGACTTCGATGGTTTGGGAGAGAATGATAGGTGTATCGTGTACATTTGGGTCTGAAAAGATGACTGAATTTCTTGAAGACCATGTCCCCAACCTGATTTGGGCGAGCTCACCAGGTAAAATTACCTCGTTTAACGTTCTCTGTAAAATCAAAGTTACCTTATTTACAGTATGTCTTGGTTAATTCAGTGGTCTGACATTTTTATCTCATTTACGATTGTCATAAGGTTGTGGAAGATGGATATGAATTCTTTGCCCATCGGCAACTGGTTACCACATTCTCTGCTCCAAACTATTGGGGGAAGTTTGACAATGCTTGTTTTATGAGCGTGGACACAGATTTGAGATTTGACTTGATCACTACGTTGTATGAGGTGCCCACACTAAGAATCGTGCGCGTTGGGCACCTTTGACAACATAGCTTGCGGATTCTGGATTCCTCAACCTTCTCATAAGAGAATAAAAATTGGGCTTCGTAACAAGAAGTCAAAACCTGGAACAACGCCAAAGAAGGTAATTCTGAATTTATCTGTATAGATTTTTTTCTTCAAGAGCTGACATTTAGTAAATCTTGCTCACAAATCTAAGTAGAATCACTAGTCCACTTCTTCCAGTTTCGCAATTGTTAATAACTCGAAGCACCACTTTGCTTGTTAAAATTCTGTTAGGTTGCTAGTCAGGCTGAAACTTATTCTTCTTGTTTATACTGGAATTTGAGAAATGGGTACCAATCAATATGAGGTGTGAGTTGGGGATGGCGACAAACAAAACAGTTGCGCAGTTCACTAGTTCAATATTTCCAATGTTGTTGCTATGAGCTGTTGAAAACATTCGTTTGTTTTTCTATTGGTTAGGGTCATTTTTGTGTGCCAACCTTTGAGGGAGGGTGGTCAACAAGTTGATTCATGAGACCCAGGGAAAAGGGAAGTGTAGGCGCTATACAAGAATTCTAATCCCGAATTATTGAAGTCCGTAAAGTGAAACCACAGCTGATACAAGTGTTGGTTTTGGAGTAGGACTGTGAGGCTGTTCATTTTGGGACTATTTTCAAGAGTAAAATAAATGGACAAGAATTCATTATAGAAATAACAGCAGCTGATCTACTTATATTCTCTAACCAAATTCGTGCTTTCTAGCTTACAAATAAAGTAGCTTAAAAGCTGCAGGGATGTTCGGAGCTTGATCCCATAGCATTGCCACAATCTTACGTTTTAACTGAAAAGCAAGTGTAAGTTATTATTTTCATTCCAAAAAACAACTTTACTTTCATTTTCAATTTGTGACTACATTAAATACGTCAAAAGTGCGTGTCTGATATTTTGATCGGGTCTGGTATTATACAGGGAAGTGGCGCTGAAGATCAATGAAAAGGTTTTCTCACGTATGATTCCGACTCTTGAGTACTTGTTTTAAGGAGTTGGTTTCATTTTCATATTTCGTGCAGCTTCTTCAAGTTTGAATTTTACCTCTGTGGAGTAATTCATCATTATCAATCTCTGCTTTATGGGAAGCCAAAAGGAAATCAGTTCTTTACAGGATTTAGTAGAATATATGAATGCTGTCCAAGAATCCAGATATTTGGTAGAGAAACAGCTAGTTTTGATAGGCTGACTGAATTCATCAATTTGTCATGTCGAGTCAGTACTAGTACTGCACTGAATCTTTTCTTTGCAAAAAAAAATAATTGTAAAAAATTTATTCCTAAAAAGTATGGATTATCAGAGCCAGGTTTCAATCCTAAAACCTGTGGGTTATGGGTCCACAACGCTTCCGCTGCGCCACTCTGATTTGTTGTTTGAATTGACTAATTTACTAGGATATCTTAGCTTAACTGATTTTTTTACCTATTTTTAATTTCAATTCTGAATGCAAAATGAAATATTTAACTCTGATGATCATGTTTATGTACAAATAATCATATCATCTATAGTATAAGGAAGAAGGCTGTCTATCTATGGATCAATTAGGGCCATTGATTTCGATTGACTCAAAGTCAAACGTGGCCATTGATTTTAGGCATCTTATTGTTTTGGACGTCAGAGATTATGCCGTGGCCCGGCCAAAACTAACTTAAATTAACTACTTAACCTAAATACCATTTAGCTGCCGACCAAACCAAACCTAAACGAACTACTTAAGCTAAATACGGTTTAACGAGTAGGTATCTTTCTATACCCACAGAACCACTAATGATGAACGATTGGTAAAAGAACTTAAAAGTTTTCTTACAAAGTTTTTGTGCACATGAATCCTCCCTTCCCTGTTAAAAAGAAAAAGAACGTACTATTATTACCAACATTAACTGTACTCGGCTAACCCTTAATGCTTCGGACTCCTAATCCTATTCCAACTCGAAACATTATTCTCACATTCTTCTTCTCATCAACATATATTCAATTCCTCTCAATTGAAATATCATCTCGAAATATAATCAATGCTCAGTAGTATTTGATTTTTTTTTAACTACTGATTATATTTTTATGTATGTTAAAGATGTGCTACTGCAAAATATGCAGTTAATGTGGTTTATACGTTTGGAGAGGATGATAGTGAAATGAAATTGTCATCCAAATATGGTGATCAGTCGATCACTTATATAGTACTCTTATTCAGGGTTTGGAAAGTTTGATATTGCCTTTGTACATATTTTTAGTATGTTTATCAATAGAGGCTTTGGCATGGTATATCGAGAAATAAAAAAACTTCATCATCACAGTTCTAAAAATTAGGGGATCTCAATTTTTAAAGCGAGTCGCTAGGGCTACGACGGTGAGTTATCCAAGTGGTTTAATAGCCATGCTCAATGAATCACATCCATCATTTTTGTGTACATGTAATACTTAAAGATTTAAGAGTAGTAGCACCAGCCACCAGGACAGCTTAATCCTGCCGAGTCTTCTTATTAAGGTTCTTGAAGCATAAATTTTTCCGATAAATTGGAGAAGAATGGTGAATTACCATTTTTATTTTTTTAATGATAAATCTTGGGCAACAACGTCATGGACATCAATGGTCCCATAACCTGATTAAAACTACTTGCGTTAAAAAAAAAATCCCATGTTTAAAAGACTCATGTTACTGAGATAGTCACAGGTGCTAATGGTCTCATAACCTTGGTTAAAAATTAAAACTTACTCTCCAACTCCAATCCGATGTCCTAACGACTCAGTCACTGAGACCAAAGTCTCATATATAAAAGAAAACAACTCACATGATATAAGCATATCGGGACCCAACCACTGCAATTCATACTGTTAAAACTACGGCAAAAAGGAATATACAATAAGCATTCTGACGAGCTACGGCAAATGGGAGGTGGGCAGACCTGGATTCTCATGCAATACATGTATATATTTTATATTTTCCAAATCTTATATTATCCAATCGGTAAACACGCGATGGGTGGTCGACTTATAGTGCAAGCATTCCAGATATACACCCTTTGAATGGCTCACAGGGAACACAAGCTTGGGACTATCAAATTGAGAATAGTTCTTACGAATCATGGCCAAGCATTTAGTAGAAAACTATGGTGATGCATGAAAACTGACAATGATTACATAACATAAGTGGCCAGAATAAGACTCACACAAGCACCTCACACAAAAATATCAACTTGACATACGGTGGTTTATGGTTGAACATAATATCAAAAGATTAACTAAGAAGGATTCACAATACATTACGATACCTAATATATGCAAGTGCCGGCATGACATGAGTTAGCAACGACCGAATTAACGATATTATTACACATGTTTAATTAAGCAACTAGCTAACATACTTAATAGGATTAAGGACTAATGACACAAAAAGATATAACCGATTTGATAACATCCACAAAAAAGTTGAACCCTGGGCCCCCGGCCTCCTTAGTTTATATTATAAGGAAGAAGGGTGTCTTTCTATGGTCAATTAAGGCCATTGATTTAGGTCATCCTATGGTCTCCATTGATTGTTGGGGGTTTGACTTTGAATCAAAGTTGGCCATTGATTTTAAGCATCTTGCGGTTAGGAATCCAACTGTTGCAATATTAATTCGGACGGGAGGATTATGCGGCGTCCCGTACCAAATTTAACCCTAGCCTGACCATTAAGCCGGTAAACTTGCCCGAGCACTAAACCTCGATTTCCAATTTCAAAGTTTCTAAATATTAACGGAGTTTCAATTATTCTTATGCCAAAATTGATTGCTTTCCTATGATTTCAAATCATAACACGTAAGGTGTAACAAAGAAAAGCCTTAATATAGATTTTATTTCAGTAAGAAGAAACTTGATTTATTGATTTTGTCCGGTATAGATTTTGGTTTAATCAGATTTTTCAGTTCTGTTATGGATTAGAAGCTGTATTTGGAAGTTTTTTTGAGCGAAAAAACAGGGATATAAGTTGATGTTTTTGTCGTTGATTGTACGTTGAATACTGACAGATTCGGAAGTGATTTAGAAATTGGATTAGAAGATTGGGGTTGCTGTCAAGGAGCTAGAAAAAGGTGTATAAAAGAACTTGAACTTCAGCAAGAAGACACCATTGACTGCACATTAACTGCTCGAGTTAATTCCATAGAGAGGAGCTCCAAAACCCATCAGTAGCAGCTGTATTCAGTTCGCAGTCACCATCTTTTCTACCTGCATACATCCATCAATACTCCATCCACTACCAGACCATAACCAGTTCAACACCATCGGCGCCGCTGCAGTCCATATATATCCACCTGCAGCACTTCAGTCCGAATTTTAAAAGGTGATGCTAGAAGATTAAGCCTATACTTCTTTGGGTGGCATACTAGCATTCCTGAAAGTATTGTGCGTTAGATTTGACCATACTTCTCTGGTTGTACTGATAGTGGGCTTGCAGGCTCAACGTATACAGGGTAACTGCAATCTCCAGTTTATGTAGAGATGTAGTGGATATATTGGCTGTGTCAAGGATATAGAGCAAGTGTAGATGTTACATTGTAGTCTACAAGTCTATGTACGTAATGAGAATCTTGGGATGCATTGGTTTGGTGTGAAAATATGCCGTATTTATAACATCGATTTGTTGTGTATTTTGTTGCAGCAATGTTGTTTTTGACGTCTAAGATAGTTATTCGTGTTTTTGCATCTATCATAAAGGTATGTAGCCTTGATACCATTAGGATGATGAACAATGGCTAATGTGGGTGAATATGAATGGAATGTGAATGAGTTTAGTCTTTAGATTATTATTTGCATATTGATGGCTCCTGAGTCCTTCCTAAAATTAAAAATGAGTTTAGTCTTTAGATATATTTTTGAATATAAAAATGGGAACTAAATTTCTGATTGTCAACAGAAAGGGGATGGATGGATCCCATAAATTTAGTTCTGTTAAAGTTCACACTTTCATGGAATTTGTTTATTTTATTTTATTTTTTGAATTTAATTTAAATATAATGCATGAAAACAAAATCAACATCCGTACTAACAGTGTTTTTTTTTTGGATGCTGAGGTGAATCGATGGTAAATTGAAACAATCTTCACAACAAAAAAAAAGATGGCACTAACAATCATTGGAACAAGCAATTTTTGTGCAGTGCAAGGGTTGTTGTTTATTGAATGTGGTGACTGCAAGGGCTAAATCACTACACTTGAACCATTTAAGGACCCCTGAATCTACAACATCATTTATTGTCAGAGACCCCGGAAGTTGAGACTGGAAAATAAAATCTCAAACATTGGTTGTGGATGGAAAAAACAAGATTTGGACCCAGCAGTTTATGTGAATGGAACCAGGCAAGTAAATTTAACAACCACCATCGTTCTCAAGCTAGGTTAATTGTTGTTTTCTAAACGTATATGATTTGATCACATGATTAAGTTGCTTTTCTTTGGTCATTCATTTAGCTCTCGTAACTCTTAACAGTCAAAAGATCCTTTCACTATTTCTTCAATCTGGTTGTGGCATTTGTGTCCTTCGTATTTTTCAATGCTGAGAGGTTGAGCCCCGACCATAGGCCGGGGTGATACCTAGTCTGTAAATAAAAATCAATTTGGGTCTAAACCATGTAAGAAAAGCATGAGTGTAAACCATTGGAATTGCAGTGTCCTTCGGTGGGTTTTTCAAGGTTTCAAATTTGTGTAGTCTCTATACATTTTGAAGTTTTCAGTGAAGAGAAGTGTTTTTTTTCAGCTAAGAGAGTGAGTGAGAAAGAAGAAGAAAAACAAAATCACAGAGTGGGGTTTCAATGGAAGAAGATCCATTTGCGGCTTAATACAGTGTGGTGATCAATCTAGACTTGGTTTCGGGGTTTTTCTGCATTTGTGGTTTCCTCATTAACAAAATTTTTGGTGTCTGTGTTATTTCTATTCCGCATTATATTTTGTTATATAATTGAAATATCACAGGCTGTGCGTTGTATCGATCAATTGTGAATTCCAACCTTTGGTTGTTGATTGGAAATTGATTGATCCTTGGATATTGGTGTTTGGTACCACCCAAGTTTATATCTCTTATATTTAATCAAGACTCGCAGATCTGCTTGAGTAAGAATTAAATCGGGAGATAGAGATATTAACTCCGTGATATACTTTTTATTAAGATTAAGTCTGACTGTCTAGTTGATTCTCTTAAAAGTATATTAGAGTTTTTCCATACAGATTGCTAATCAAAATATTGGGTGAGGTTGTTAGACGCCCGCATTTTCAGTTTGAATATTCATTTCGCTTCATCTGGTTGTTTTATACAGGATCCCAAGACAGAGAAACTTGTTGGGATAAACCGTAGATTTGGTCGACTGTATATACCTGAGTCTCTTGTCATTCCTCATCAACTCAAGAATCCAATGGTTGCTGCTACATCCACCTTATCATCTATCACTTCTCTATTTATTTCTTGGCACTCTTAGTTAGGTCATGTTTCCTTATCTCGTCTTACTTACATGATTAATAAAGGTATGTTAGGAAATGCTCCTCTAGACAAAGAACCATATTGAATTGCTTGTAAGCTTCATAAACAACCTGCTCTTTCCTTTAATAAAAGTACTACATGTTCAATTGCACCCTTTGATCTCATTCACTCTGATGTTTGGGGAAAAGGTCCCATTGCTACTAAGAGAGGGTCATTATATTATATTATATTCATTGATGATTATACTCGGTACACATGGATCTATCTATTCAGTTCAAGAGAAGATTTTCTTAGAATATATACTGAATTCACTAAGATGGTCAAAACTCAGTTTGGAAAAGTCATTAGAGTCTTTAGAGATGATCAAGGAGGTGATTATATCTCTAATCCTTTCAAAGAATTTCTCAAATCAGAAGGTACTTTTCTTCAGCTATCATGCACAAAAACACCATAGCAAAATGGTGTTGCTGAAAATACAGTCATATCATTGAGACTACTAGAAATCAACTTCTCTTTTATTGCGTTCCCTCTAACTTCTGGGGTGAATCGGTTCTCACTGCCATTTACACTATCAATAAAGTTTCAACCGTTGTCATATTAGGTATACCACCATATGAAAAATTGTATCATAAGAAACCATATTACTCTGAATGGTATGTTCTCGGGTCAACATGTTATTTTCTTCTATCAGAAAGAGAACGTAGTAAACTCAGTAAAAAGAATCCATGTATGTGTTTTTAGGGTATGGTATAGAACGGAAAGGGTGTACATTTTACGATCCTGGGAGTCGTAGATTACGCATATCTCGTCACGTTGCTTTTTGGGATAAAATACCTTTATGGTATCTCCCTAGTGCTAAGCCATCTGTTCTAGAGAGTTTCACATATATTGATCCATTTGATAATAATTCTACGTCAAATTCTCCTTCCTCAGTTGATCCTACCACCATTACTCCTCTCATACCTTATGTTGAAGATGTTGAAAATGATACATACCACTCTATGGACCATTCCGACAATGCAACTCCAAGTGGGAATCGTGAGACAGAAGTTAGAACATTGCATGTTCGTAATCGAAGACCACCATCTAAGTTTGTCTAATTATCATTGTTCTTTAATTAACAACTATTTTTTCTATTCATGAACCAAATAGTTACATGGAAGATTCAATAAGTCCATAATAGTAAGACTCAATGAAGGATGATTTAACTGCACACAAGGAAGCTGGTACATGGGATATGGTAGATTTACCTCCGGGAAAACCTGTGGTGGGAAGAAAATGGTTTACAAGGGTAAAACAAAGTCAAAAGTAAATTTGATCGACGTAAATATTGTCTTTTTTCTCACGGATACACTCAATAGTATGGAATAGATTACGAAGAAACCTTCGCTCCTGTTGCTCGTATGACTAGTGTACATACTCTTTTTGATGTTGCTTTAGCACATAAGTGGGATCTTCACCAAATGGATGTTAAGAATGCATTTATCCGTGGATAACTTCAGGAAGAAGTCTATATGCGACCACCTCCAGGTTTAGCTCACTTACCTAATCAAGTTTGTAAACTTCGTAAAGCTCCGTATGGTCTTAAACAAGCACCTCATGCTTGGTATGAAAATTTCTCCATAACTATTCTTCAGAATGGTTTCACTCAAAGTCCATATTACTCAGTAATATTTTTCAGAAAAATGAAGAACGGAATGGTACTTCTTCTCTTATACGTTGATGACATGGTAATAATCGGTAGTGACACAGAAGGTATTATTGCTCTAAAATCTCACTTATATTCATGCTTTGGAATGAAAGATCTTGGTTCTTTCAAATAATTTGTTGGTGTAAAACTTGATAGATCACCTTATAGGTATTTCATATCTCAAGTTCAGTATGCATCTGAAATTATTCTATATGCTGGTTTAACTGATAGAAAATGTGTAGAAACACCTTTTGAACTGAATGTCAAACTCAATCCCACTAACGGAAAAGTTCTTTCCAATTCAACTTTGTATCATCATCTTGTTGGTAGTCTTAATTATCTAACTATTACAAGACCATATATTAGCTATGCAGTTCATATTGTTAGTCAATTCATGTCTTCTCCTCGTGTTTCACATTTTGCTTCATTTCTTTGAATCATACGATATATCAAGGGCACTTTATATCATGGTTTACATTTTTCTTCTACTTCAGACTTTTATCTTCGTGCATACACCGACTCAAATTTGGAAGGGGATGTTACAGATAGACGTTCTACCACCAGATATTGTATGTTTCTAGGAAAATTTTTAATCTCATGGCGTTGTAAGAAACAATCAGTGGTTTATCGGTCTAGTGCTGAGGATGAGTATAGAGCTATGGCACATACTACTTCTGAAATAGTTTGGTTAAGATGGCTACTTGGTGACATGTGAATTCACTTAACATAGTCGACTCCTCTATATTGTGATAACAAAGATGCTATCCACATCGCTCATAATGATGTCTTTCATCAACATACAAAGCATATAAAAATAGACCGTCACTGTGTACGTCATCACTTCAGGCAAAAGACCATCACACTGCCTTATTTTTGATAAGAATTTCAACTTGCGTATTTTTTCACTAAGTCCCTACCTTCTCCTCAAATACAATTTCTGATAAGCAATCTCAAGATCCGTTCTGCACCATATTGAAGTTTATGGAGAGGGTGTTGAATGATATGGAGTATCTTTTCCAATATTTGATATTATTCTTATTCTGTTAGCATGTATATTCTGGTTTAATTAGTGTGTATTTTCCTTTATCTTGTTTCCTTTTATTATGTTATCTACACTATATAAGAACCTGTTGTAAACTTTTTTCGATATACATTGAATACTCTATTCTATTCTATCTCCTATTGAGAAAAAGTTGTATAACTATATAAACTTTCTATTATACACATTTGATATTTCGAGTTGAGTTTAGCTCGCTTATCTATTTCTCTAAATATGTGTTGGAAACTTTTATCTTTAGCTACGTTCATCATTATTCTTGAAATGTTTAGTTGGGAATTTTTTATTTGTTGGAAACTACATTATAAGTCAAAACATGATAATGCGGAAATTTCCTTGAAACATCTTACATGATTTGTGTGAGACAAGCATTTGATGTTGACTCAGAAATTTTTGCATTGATTATTCGATCACTTGAATATTTCTTATAAGCTAATGGGTTTTGTGAGACAACCATTATCATCTCAAGAGGTGACCCTTTTTACAGTTGGATTAACACAGTACTGGAATTATCTGTCCACTGTAAAAATATCAGTATTCTCCTAGGTAGAATGTCAGAAACCCTTATGAGAATGATTCTTTTGTGAGTTGGGTTAAACCACTATGATCAAACTGACACAATTTTGAAGTTTATATACTACACCATTTTAAGGGATTAACAACCTAACATAGTTGTTGCTAAACGGGGTCGCAACAGGCTTTTGTTGTTGCTAAACACGGTGTCGCAATTTTTAGCAACGACATAAGCTATGTTTCTAATCTCGTTCCGTAATGGAAATTCGCAACGAAGCATGCCGTTGCTAAATTTTTATTAGCAACAGCAAAACGTTGTTGCTAATCTGTTACTAATTATAGGAATACCCTTACCCGGAACTAGATATTGTTGGTTTTGGTTCTAATTTATTGGTTCTAGTTCCAATTTAGCAACAGAGCACCGATGTTGCTATTATTTTGCAATCGCAAAAAAAAGGGGTCAAGTCTATGTTTATTGACCTAGTCAAAATTCATTTCCCCCCACATTCCCCCCTGCAACTACCCAATTCCCCATATTCAACACCCATACACATGCAAACTAGAATGGCCATACAAAACTGTATTGTTGAGAATCAAAACTAGATAATACTATAAAAGAAAGGATTCTTCAATTGATACAAATGTACAGAAGTAAACTTAGTGAACCTAAAATTTTGCGACTGACATACATAATTCGATTTATGTATATGTTCATAAATGGATGGGTAACCTAGTTTGTGTCAACTGACAGATGAAAAACATGGAAATAAAGACTAAAATATCACCAGAAGTATCACGAGACTCCGCTTTCTTAACCAATTTTCTCGGAAATTTATACGTAGATTTAGCTGCTGCTAAAATATCACTAGAGTACTGCTTTTTAACTTAAGCCCAAATACCTGCATAATAACCAATTTGATGTTTCAGTACTGAGGTCACAAACAAAAGACTAAACCCTATATTTTGTATTATCTGCAGAGATAATTCAAAACCATGTAAATCAAATATCAACAAACTCTGTTATAAGTGAACTAAATGGAGAGATGTATATAGAAGCAAATCCAAACAAAATATTTTAAAGAACATCATGTGAGAGGGCAATGAGAACTCTTTCTTCCACTACTCTACTATAAGTGGACTGAAATTGAGATGTATGCACGTAGGAGGCTTAGAAAAACTTTAAAGTTCCATTTCAGTTCACTTATCAAAATGTAGTAATACTTAGAAAAAAGACAAGTTGAGAATGAAAACAACAATACACTTCCATACAATTGCACAAGAAAATAGTATCATGTTCGAATTATTTACCTAATCCGAAGGAATATCAAAAGGGTTTGTGTGAATTTTTAAGACGCATTTAGTAAAAGACCATATTGTATGATAGTTTCTTAGAATAAGATAATGAACACCATGGATATAGTAAATGAAATTATTGTTCAATCATCAAAATTCTAGTCTGCAAGGTCTGGATTTATAACAACTTATAGTGTGAGAATTCATTTCGAGATCATGAACAACAATACACTATGTTGAAGGATGGTTTAGAGAATCTAAAATCCAACCTCAATACCATACAATTGCACAAGAAAATAGTATCATGTTCAGAATTATTTACCTAATCCGAAGGAATAGCTACAATCGAAGGGTTTGGTGTGAATTTTTAAGACGCATTTAGTAAAAGACCATATTGTATGATAGTTTCTTAGAATAAGATAATGAACACCATGGATATAGTAAATGAAATTATTGTTCAATCATCAAAATTCTAGTCTGCAAGGTCTGGATTTATAAGCTTATGACTTATAGACGAAAGTTTTCAAAAAAGGTTTGTTTACCTTCATTTCTGAGTAGTTGTTGATCATGAACATTCAGAAACTACTGCTACTGTGAGTGTATCTGCATTATGTTGAAGGATAACAAAGGGAATTGGAAATTCACAGGTCGGTGCAGAATGAGGACCCAAACAGCACATGACATAAGCTTTTGTTGATTCCTGCGAAACTTTAAGAGTGTTAAAATAATTCATACATCACATATAATTATGACCAGATATTGATACGAAAAATATAAGAGTA
Source organism: Papaver bracteatum (assembly GCA_023529315.1). NCBI lineage: Eukaryota > Viridiplantae > Streptophyta > Magnoliopsida > Ranunculales > Papaveraceae > Papaver > Papaver bracteatum. The sequence goes on along the minus strand of JAJJWX010004893.1, from coordinate 121,141 downwards.
AGTAATAACATTACCTTAATCTATCGTCATCTTTTGTTGTTAATAGAAGTAATGAAACTGCCAATTACACAAATATGAAAGAATTAGGAACTTGTTGAATTATGAAGACCCACCAGACCCAATGACTTCATGGGAATAATGAAGATCACAACAGAGACTTACCAAAGAAAGGTCAGCAACAACATAATCTCATAGCAATGAATTTTTCCATCGGCTTCCTTCCAAACTCATACTTCGTATCAATTAATAACATACCATTCTTGAAAGCTATATACTATAATTCCAAAGAGCGAGGAAAGCTTTCAAATATCAAGCCAGAAGGGAAAAATTCTTGATGGGAAGCATTGATTCTGTTAATAGATGCACATCTCCATCTACCAAGGAAGAGAGTATTCTTGCACCCTACAACATCTACAGACACATATATTTCCACTAATGCATAAAATAAAGTACCACAAAGAAGTTTCCCAACAAAGGGAGCTCAAACTAACATAGCAGAATATAATCATAAATTACCAATAGTATATTGAGTTCTTATTAATATTTTCTAAACTCCTGGTAACACATTGAAGGCACAACCCTCTGAAAATTCACGAGAAGTTTTACAGCAAGTGCATAACCAACCAAAAATTCATAAAATAAAGACCCATTCCTACAAAGATAAAGGAAAATAAAACACCTCCCCGGGATGAAACAACATGAGCTAATTATTGCAGAAGAAAACCAAAGGTGCAAACAACGCGAAATAGAAAGTACTTCAGGTGCACTTCACTGAAATTACCTGGCCTTGAAAGGCTGATAAACGACTAATTGCATCAACTAAAACTACAGCTTCTAGGAGTTTAAGTCTCTCACTCTAAACATTAAAATTGGTACACATCAGTAGCCTTGCTGCACAATGAATACGGAAATAGAATGACCGAATCAGAATGAAAATTGATGATCAAGGAAAGAACATCATACTAGTTAATCTAAACCAAGTGCAGAAGTAATTGAATAACTAAAGTATCAAAATTTTGGAATAGTTACTGAAATGTGAACCGCCCTTAACAACAATGTCTGTCAGGTTCAACATTGACAATAACAGGTAAAGGATTAACCAAATTCTCCAAACAATCCTAATGGAATCTACTAAGGTATGTTATTTCACAGGATAGCTACTCTGTCACCATTTTTTTTTTTAATATCTTCTTTATAGCCCAAGTTATGCCAAGTCAGATAATTGCATCGGTCTACAAAAAATCAATTTAAGGTAACACTGTATACCTTGAGACATGGTATTTAAGACCATTAGTCAATGCGGATGTGATGAAGCCCTTGGAGTGCTCAACTTTAACCACGATTCCATGAAATATAATGAAAAGGAAACAAAATGAGAAGCACATTAAATAGGGATGCCATTTTTATCCAACAAACTTCATATAAGAAATATACGTTAGAAGATATTTGTTGGACTTACCTGAGTCTGGCCTGGTCCAACACCGCTTAAGCTCGTTTCCACCTTCCTGCCAAGGTCATTTATGGAAACAATAACAAGACTTTGCTTTGTAACTTCAACTTTGTCAAATTCGACTGCTTTTAATTCAATAATTCTTCCCTAATGAAAAATAATGAAACTTAAGGAGGTAAGAACACAAATGAGGACTCATTCATTCTCAAGCAGTGGAGACTAGCATATATGCAACCAAAACACCATGATAAATACATCACTCGAAGTCAAAATACTTTATCTCTATAATTTATAGAATTTGCAGTAAACAACTACATATTGAAACGAGGAGATATCAACTCCTTTGACCAAAAGACAGATGGTGGAAAACACCACTTTCGCTGACTACATATGATAAAAATTAGCTCAATAGATAAAAATCAGAAACTAAAACACTTATTCCTGAATAAATATTGGCAAACAGTAAGAATAAACCATAGACACCACATCTACATATGATACCTCACGATGTTGTACTTGTTGGAACAAGCCATCACCGTTCTCCGATAGCTACCTAAAACAAACACAAGTAGGTAGTGAGAAACCAAAAAATGACACCTTGGACTTGTTGGAAGGAGAAGGAAACCCATGAATTCCTTCACAGGAAGGATGTTTTCTCACCATACTTACACTAACGCGATTATCCTCTGTAATGATTTTATTTAAATCTATTATGCAATCCTTGGAAAGAGGGGAAAAATCTCGAGGGGTAAGTTTATAAGGAGCAGGAAAAGGAGAAGCATATTCATTCTTCAAAGTGTCAGATAATGAAATTTAAAGTTATTAAAGAAAAAGTGTAAATGACCAACCATCTCTAAGATTGTTAACTACAGCGGCAGTAGTGTTCTACATTCCCAACACATAAGATGTGATTACTCAAAAGGAAAGGCGCGCATACTAAGCAGGTACTTTCTTGCTATCCATGATACAACCAACACACATCAAAGATAGCATATTAGTTAGTGATATTACCTGCAGTTCTTCCAAATCAAACTTGGTGAAAGGATTTTGAAACCCAAGCTTTCCATCTTCACTTACAACCTGCAGATTTTAGCACCAAAAAAACATGACAATGGACCCATAGATATGATTTTAATGTGCAAGACATGATCATAGAAAGCAGTTAATGAATCTAACCACTTATAATCTTCAAAGACTTCGCCAAATTTTCATTACTGAAATAATACTCATCCTACAAAACTTACAAAATCAAACAAGTAAGAACATATCACTCAATCATTTTTTCACCCATAGTCCCAACCCACTATTAATTTCAACAATTCAAACAAAATGCGCATGGTAATCGAGGGGTATTGAAGGATGATACTAACTAAGAACATGAACCAAAAGACATGTCGTCCTTCAATAATATCACTAACAAAAGACCCAAAACTGCAGATCAATGCTTCCAATTGCAGTATTATTCAAACCGAAATCCGTTAGAACAAAAGTTTTTCAGAGTACATAAACCCAAAATTTATTAACCGATAAATTTCATGTTTAAAACAAAACCCCTAATTCTCAAAAACAAAATAAAGTTTACACAAACCCTAATTGAAACTCATAATTCTCAAAACCTAAAATAAAGTTTACACAAACCCTAATTGAAGACAATTTGAGATCGGGTATAAGTTTATTTAAAATAAAATAAAAAAACAGAGGTGAAGAGAAGTGAAGCTTATCATGATTTCTTAGTTCCATACAAAATCAAAATCGAAAAAAATAAAAAATAAAAACTAAATCTCATAGAGGGCCAAGATTGAACCCAAAACATAAAACTAGAGCTTAAAGATGACCGTACCCGCTTTACTACGATTATCAGTAGAAACTGAAGAATTATCACAGATAGATGACCTAATATCCCCCTTCTCTACTTCCAACTGCATTGTTATTCAAAATAAAATCCATTAGAACATGAACTTTGTTCTTTAGAAAAAAAAATACACAAAGAACAAAGAACAAAGAGGATTAAATGATCTTTACCTCTTTGTTGATACAGGAAAACAAGATTTCTTCAGAGCATATCTGAATTGAAAGAGAGAAGGTAAATAAGATAAACTCGATCATATCACGCGCATACATCATATTACTGAGAAATAGAAAAGTGTGAAATATAATTTAGACCAATTGACCTGCTGTTGAATTGGGCATAAAAATAAAGTAAGTGTCACCGACAACACGCATAAACACTCAGCAGTTGCTATTCGCAACCGAAATTTCGCGGTTGAGAAATTAGCAACAGCAATATGCGGTGGCGAAATATTAGTAACGTAAATTTAGCAACAGCGCTAGTGCTGTTGCTACTCTAGGTTGCTATATCCTTAAAATGGTGTAGATATATATACTGACCCAATTCCAGTCAAATAAAATTTCTTTGCATAAAACAACTAGTGATGGTGAAAATAGTAAACATACATCGAATAACAAAACAAAAAAATAAAAAAATAAAAAAATAATAATTGAATAATCGATAAAACTTTCAAAACTTAAATATTGAAGGAAGGAGTAAAAAGTATACACTAGCGTTACTAGTTTAATTAATTTTCCTTCCGATTCTCTATCACTATAAAACATTACTGATAAGTTTGTTATAAATATGTTTTGGATTCAACTATTCAACATGGTTAGATACTTGATCATCAAACTCTTCTATCCAATATTATTCACCGTTTAAGAATCATTCGAAAGAAAAAATCATTAGCATATGCAATGTAATATTTTCTCGGGATGTAACTTAATTTATCTATTTAATTTGATCAATAATCTAGTTTGCATTCATAAGATTTACATGTACTTATATTAAATTGGTTAAGCCTATAATTAAATATAACTGCTGATAGACACATTTTTGTGTCTGAATTGTCCTCAATGTCTCTATTGTTGGTACTCGATTTTTGTACTTATTATGGTGTTTTGTGTGTTTGTAGGTGTTATTGGAGAATTACACTTGTGTGGAAAAAATTTGCTCGAAAAGTGCAATTTGGACATCCAGAGAAAAGTACTAAAGGCACCCTCATTTTGGATATGTGCACCACCTTCTTCTTCATTTTCAAAAAGAATTCTGGCGAGAAATTTGAGTTTCAACAAGAACATCTTCTTGCCTTATAAACAATAAATATATGAGTATTAAGTACAAGAGTTTTGAAAAAAAAAGGAAGTTATCTTGTAATAAACAAGAAAGATATTCTTATAGGATTTTCTCCTGGATTTGATTCTGCGAATTAAAGAAGATTTGGGTTTAATAAAGAAATATAGAGAAGGAAAAGAAGGAACAAAATTCCGGAAAATATTTTTAATTAAAAAGAAGAAGATTTTGGAGTTATGGAAGAATATATTTGAGTAATGGGTTGGTGTGTATAAATAGAGAGCTAGAGAGCACATTTTGGGTGGGAGGAGAGTTGAAAAAAAAGGTTGTGGTTTTGTTGTTTCGTTATTTATTTATTTTTTATCATTTGTAAACACTTTGAGCCATGAATAAATATTTAAAGTGTGTTTTCGACGTGATGAGCTAAATCCCAACACTGGGACGACGGAGGAAGACGAATTTCATACATGGGTAAATTTATTTAATTCTTTTTAAGAATTTTGCATTAATTTTGATTGAAATATGATTTTAATTAATTGGTTATCATTTAATTTGATGAGGTATGCTTAGCTTAAATGTTTTGATACATCATGCTTAGGATTTACAACCAATCTTTTGAGAATCTACCTTGGAAAAATCAGAGTCCATGTTAATTTTATTTATTGAGCTTTAATAAAGAGAATTTATTCCATTTCTCAAATTATTTTTCTAAACAATACATAAGTTAATTTACAAAAAAGCTTTAATTGTTGAGAATAAATAAATTGAACCATATTTTATGAATTCGACGAAATCCTAGTCCCAGTAACTCTCTTCATCCTGTGACAATATTTTGTACATATCTTTCTTTTATTTTAGTTTATTAAGTCCTAAAATCAATCTTTACAAGTCTTTGAACGAAATTTTACTACCACTTTCTACAACAACATAAAAATCACATCAATTTTTGGCGCCGTCGACGCGGACTTGTATTTAGATTTGTTTTGGGTTTATTTTTATTATTTTTGTTCTCTTTTATGCCCTTGGTAGTTTTTGATTCTTTTCAGATTTGGAGCGCAGCTACAAGGAAATAAAAAGTGTTATAAAAGGAAAGCATCGCCAAAGAAGGAAAGAAAAGAGGAGTCCGAGGAGTGAAGAAGATTTTGTACATATTTATTTTATTTTTAGAAATTGTAAATAGGGTTGTATTTTTTTTTGTAATATTATTTTTTTGGACTTTTTGAACTTTATTTTTGTGAAGTTTGGACATTATTTTTAAAACCCTAAGGAAGGGTTAAAAATTAAATATAAATTGTTTGCAGGGAAGGACGACAGTTACGATAATGTCTCGGCCCCTCGGGTTCTTACACTGACATAGGAGTAGGTGGCCTGGGTCGACTTCAACGGTTCGTCGCCCGTCTGGTACGGGAGGTAAGACTCTATCCACCCACGAATCCCCTATTAGTGGGTTTTATTTTGTGTGACAACTCACACCCCTGCAATAGAATGTCGATCTGGTATTACAATATCCAATACAACGAATATCCGACTGAATTTCAAAATGGACATTACTACTTTGACCATAGTGTGAATAGTGGTTGGGAACATCAACCTTTTCAAGGTTATGAATCATACCATGATGAGCCCAATTACTATACACACACGCACGGGTCATACGAGCAAAATTCTTTTATTTCTCCTTTAGAAGAGTCTCTCAGGAAATTAGAAGAGTCGACACGTAAGTTAGATAAGATGAATAACTTAGTTTATGACGAAAAAGAACTTTCTATAGAGGAATCCCTCAAGATGATAGCTGACACGAACGAAAGAATTGCTCGAAATAATCTTAATTTCCAATACAGTGTTTCCAATAATACCCTTAAAAATGAGGATAGTTATTTGCATAATCAAGATGACGAGGATAAAATTGGTAACACTACTTGTTTAGATGAGGTTCAACCATTTTCATGTTATTATAATGATGATTATGATGAGGATAGTGTTGATGAAGAATTTGAAATAAGTGATCAGGAATTTGTTACTTCAATTGAGCTTAATAATGATAATATTTCTAGTTCAAATCCAAATAATTTTAATAATTATTCACCTATTCAAAAGGACGAGGATTTGACTAGAGATACCCCTGTTTTAGACGGTGTAGTATTTTCTTTTGATTACGAAGTTAATAATGGTTTAGAGGAACGAGTTTTTTATGAGAATATTGTTTTAGAGTCTAGCGATTTAGAAACATTAGTCTTAGACAAAGAAAATGAACTCGTAGAGATGAGTGATGATGAACCCGACTTAGAAGAATCAATTGACCATTTTCAGGAATCAGATGACCTTGAAATTAGGGAAGTTGTGACTAGTATTTTTAGAGACATTGAAAACTCTAAGTTTGGGAGTGATTATCATTCTCCATGTGCTTTAATTCTTAGAAAAGTCCCTCACCTGGGACTTGACATATGTGTCATACACGTTTTCCTGAACCTAGTGATGATGTCCATAAGGGAGTTCAGTTGTTAGAAACCCATCCTCTGGTTGATGTGGTTAGCCCGGGCTATGATACCCAGATTGATTTTGTTTTCTCACCAAATATTTTTCAACCAATTGTGGGAATGTATGAATTTCAGATGTGTCAATTATTAAGTTTTGAGACTAAACCTAATTACTTTAGAAGATTAGGGTCGACATATTTGCTTAAGAATGACCACTACTGTGGTCAACTGTGTAAGTCAAGTCTGATTGACTTAGAGGATCCCCAATTACTTAGGTTATTGTTATGTGCTACTAAGTTCTTAGATGAGTATTTCCAGACTCTAGAACCTGATCTTTAGAATACTTCCTTTAAGGAAATCCAGCCGATGAAAACTTTTTATCTAGACCCTTATATAGAGCCTGAACCCGAACAACAACTAGATGTATCTGTCTTAAACAAAAAAATAGATAAGGGTGTGTTGGATATCTTCCTGGTCTATTGCGGTCTCCTCTTCTTGTGGTTGTCACTTTTTTCTCCAGATGACCCGCAGTTATTCCGGCTGATGTTATATGATTCTTCGAGGTGACTAATCTTTTCCATTTTCTGGCTGAAGACTTTAAACTTAGCACTTCTTAGGAGGTAACCCGATATTCATGTGACACGGTAATATCTTTCCTTATCTCTTTTGCTTCAAATGGTAACAATTTATCATTGTTCATGCTTTTAATTTTACCTTTAGAACATTGAGGACAATGTTAGATTTAAGTTTGGGGGTATGGGAGAAGCTTTTTAGTTGCAATAATTAAACTTCAGAGTCTAGAAATTTATGCTTATTAGGGTCGGCACTAACCAATCTAAGTGGATGGAAACATTTTGGTTGTAGGAGTTGAGGAACCAATCTGATTAGATGGAAACATCTAGAAGAGTCTATTCATAAAAGCACAGAGCTCAGGTGTTAGAAGAAAAAAAACATGGTAGTTTCGCCATATCCTCGTGATGGAAACATCGAAAGAATCCTTATCACTTCTTTTTTTTCTTTTTACCATTACTAGGGTGAAATAGAGTGACTGAGATACCAAAAAAAAAAAGAAAAAAAAAAGATCAGACCACTAGACCAATCAGAATAAATACAATAAAGTCGACCACTGGTTCCATTGTATATGCCAGTGTGTTGATATTATTCCTGACCAGTATCTCAGTCCATTAGGATAGGTTCACCTTAGTCAAAATCATCCACATTTTTCTCTACATCCATCTTCTTAATCTATCCATGTGATTGGTTGACTCCAGTTTATGATGTCCAGAAACTATCTGAGTAGAGCTCTGTCACTTTATATGAATTTTAGTATGCTTGAGTGCAAACTCGTGTACATCAATTGGAATTTCGCATCAGGGTACTTCCTCATGTAGTCAATAAGTATGCCAACCAAGGAGATTCTTTAGTGCATTCCAAGGTTCTGCGTAAATAGATACGGTCTGGAGTAAAGGTTTTGTGGGTACACCTCTGGTAAACCCTCCGGAGACAACACTCCGCCACTAGGGCCAACTAGCGGTTTAACGACTTGATGCATGTGCTAAGTGTAGTAATTTTATTTTCTATATTAGTTTTTCTCAAGGACTAGCAAATAATAAGTTCGGGGGTATTTGATAGACACATTTTTGTGTCTGAATTGTCCTCGGTGTCTCTATTGTTGGTACTCGATTTTTGTACTTATTATGGTGTTTTGTGTGTTTGTAGGTGTTATTAGAGAATTACACTTGTGTGGAAAAAAATTGCTCGAAAAGTGCTATTTGGACATCCGGAGAAAAGTACTAAAGGCACCCTCATTTTGGATATGGGCACCACCTTCTTCTTTATTTTCAAAAAGAAATCTGGCGAGAAATTTGAGTTTCAACAAGAATATCTTCTTGCCTTATAAACAAGAAATCTATGAGTATTAAGTACAAGAGTTTTGAAAAAAAAGGAAGTTATCTTGTAATAAACAAGAAAGATATTCTTATAGGATTTTCTCCTGGATTTGATTCTGCGAATTAAAGAAGATTTGGGTTTAATAGAGAAATATACAGAAGGAAAAGAAGGAAAAAAAATTCCGGAAAATATTTTTAATTAAAAAGAAGAAGATTTTGGAGTTATGGAAGAATATATTTGAGTAATGGGTTGGTGTGTATAAATAGAGAGCTAGAGAGCACATTTTTGGGGGAGGAGAGTTGAAAAAAAAGGTTGTGGTTTTGTTGTTTGGTTATTTATTTCTTTTTTATCATTTGTAAACACTTTGGGCCATGAATAAATATTTAAAGTGTGTTTTCGACGTGATGAACTAAATCCCAACACTGGGACGACGGAGGAAGACGAATTTCATACATGGGTAAAGTTATTTAATTATTTTTAAGACTTTTGCATTAATTTTGATTGAAATATGATTTGAATTAATTGGTTATCATTTAATTTGATGAGGTATGCTTAGCTTAAATGTTTTGATACATCATGCTAAGGATGTACAACCAATCTTTTGAGAATCTACCTTGGCAAAATCAGAGTCCATGTTAATTTTATTTATTGAGATTTAATTGTTGAGAATAAATAAATTGAACCCTATGTTATGAATTCGACGAAATCCTAGTCCTAGTAACTCTCTTCATCCTATGACAATATTTTGTACATATCTTTCTTTTATTTTAGTTTATTAAGTCCTAAAATCAATCTTTACAAGTCTTTGAACGAACTTTTACTACCACTTTCTACAACAACATAAAAATCACATCAACTGCTAAGTGGTTAGATGTATGAGATAAACATTTAGATAATCAATATGTTAAAAGTATTTCAATCATTATATTTAATGATCACTATTGTGATCCTTAAGAATGTGTTAAAATATATTTTGAAAAGTTTTATGAATAAATTTTGATTATGAATGTGTAAACGCTAGTTTCATATTTATTTAAATAAAAAATTACCTTGGCTTGTGACTTCAAAAGATAATTGAGTTTACTATTGTGAATCTTTCTCAAAGGTTTTTCATTATTCAGAAAGGGATATATCTTTTCGCCCGTCATATTAAGTAATTTATTTATACCAATCAAAGGATACGAGGGTTTGATGTAAGGGAAAGCATAATCCATGTAGTGCTTCACATATTAAGTACAATAGGTTGATATGTTTTTTTATAGAAGGGTTCAAAGGAGAATTTTGTTTTCTATAATATGGTTTAGTTCAAACGGTTCTAGATCTAAAAAAACGTGTATTGCTTAGTTCGGAGCCCCATGTGAGCTTAGCGATCAGCGCCCCAATTATGCTCACGATAGATTTGCCGGAAGATCAACTGCCTATGATTGTTTGTCTTGTCCAGGAAACCTCTCCTAGGAGCTAGTGTTATGACTTCCTTGGATGTTTATCTTAAGAATGGTTTCCCCCTGATCTCTTGGTTCAGGATTCCTATGGTGGTCAGGTTATCACAACTTACAATCAGTTTGGGTGTATCCGCAGTAGTATTTCGTTTCCTAAACAACTCCATCATCCCTGGCATCTCACAATACTCGGAAGAATCAATATAAATGGATGAATCCCATCTAGTTGCAGTTCGTACAGTTTCATAATCTTTGTTCCTTATACAAATGCCCATCCCATAATCTTGAGCAAGATTATTTGCAGCCGGATCTGGAGGAGGGAAGGCTGCATCAATGTTCGATTTGGCTAATTTATTATTCATTTACAAATTTTTTTTTTAAAAAAAAGGCTGAATCACGTATATATAATCTATTTTTAATTTCAATTCTGAAATCAAAATGATTTTTTTTTCTTTTGCTAAACTGCACAAAAACAAATGGCTAGCCTAACACTCTAACAACTCTGGACTCGGATCGCGCAATACTATCTTCGTAAAGCAATCCTCGAACTTCATATGGAGGTTTAGAAACCAAAATTCCTTCAAGAGATTTTGCCGCAACCGCTTTAGCTAAATGATCAGCTACATTATTTCCTTCTCTATATCGTTGTTGAAATTTGACATCTTCAAGCCATCAACCAGCCTCTGAATAACATCTACCAAACCTTGCAAGTACCATGGTGTTCTTCCTTCCTTATTGCACAGCTTAACTGCAGAAGTTGAGTCACTTTCGACGACCAACTTTTGAATTCCAACTTCCTTCGCCACTTTGATTCTATCTCTCATAGCCCACAATTCAGCAACATTGTTGTCATTCCTAAATATATGTTTTTTATAGCAAGCATGAAAAGCACCATCATCACCTCGAATTACTCCCCCAATTCCTGCAAACTTCAACACATTAGAGGCACCATCACAATTTAACTTGAAATACCCGTTTTCGGGATTGTCCCATTGAATGTGCAATTCTTTATTTCTGTAACTCCACATAGTTATTGTATTAACCACACTCTGATACTCTTTAGCAATTCGAATAGCCATTTCCAAGATCCGTGTTGGTTGGAACACAATATTTTTATAAACCATGTCATTTCTTCCTTTCTAAATGAACCAAAGGATATAGGGGAGAAAATCCTGCCAATCCAGACCACCTATGCTGCCTTTGTACCTGCATAAGTTTCTTAAAAAATTGGAGAGCTAAATTCCAAATCCGGAACAAAACCAATCCAGCCTTTTATTTTCCTCCAAAGCGGGTAAACTGCAGAGCAATTAAAAAATACATGATGCAATGTTTCCAAGTCTCTATTACACATCATACACCCAAGATGACTAATAATTCCTGTTCAATACAAAGATTCATTGAGGTTAAGCTTGTTATGGCAGAAAAGCCAAAGAAAAAACTTTATTTTTTGTGGAAAACTCAGTCTCCACATGAATCTCCAATGCAAGTTAGGAACATGGTTTCCGTACTCGTTGGAAATTAAATAGTTATAATCATCCTTAACTGTTATCTCTGTGCTTTTACTGGCAGACCAAATAAGTTGATCACCCATGTTACTATCATAGCATATCAGAATTGACTTAATCTTTTCTGCAATATCTTCATTAATGAACTTTTCAATAGTGCTCAAGTCCCATTCCTTAGTTTGTTCATTAATAATATCACTAACCAACAGGTTTGGAACAAAGTCACTTTGAATATTATCAATGACAGTAATAGGAATATTATAAATGCAGGGATGATTCCATAATCTTACCCTACAACCATCACTTATATTCCACCTCAGACAACTCTTTATGGAATCTCTCCCTTCAATAATACTCTTCCAACTGACAGAGCTCCTGTTCTTAAGAGTACAAGACCAAAAATCACTAGTGCGGAAGTACTTAGATTTAAGTAATCTAACCATATCTGAATTTGGTTTATCAAAAACTCTCCAAGCCATCTTAGAGAGTAGGGCAAAGTTATTCAGTTCTAAATCCCTAACCCCAAGACCACCAAGATCAATGTGACTACAGACCTTAGACCACTTAATGTTATGCATACTTCTCCTATGTTTGTCCCCTCCCCATATAAAATTCCTTTTATATCTATTAAGTTTGTCAATAAGGCCCTTGGGAAGTTTTATCATGGACATAACATGATTTGACACGGGGTCTAACACAGACTTAAGATGGGTCGATCTACCCGCAAGATTCAAGGTTTTAGATTTCCACTCTTGAATTCTGTTGGAAAGCTTATCATATAAGTCCTGAAAAGTCTTTATACCAATTCTACCCCATTGAAGTGGAATTCCCAAATACTTACTTGGGTCCTTAGCTACCTGAACTCGCAAAGCATTTGCCATTACTTTAGTAAAGCTTCTACCCAGGTTAACAGAAGTAAGCAAAGTAGATGATGCTGCAAAACTTATCAAGGATGTTTCACAAATTACAAGCATTCTTATAGCTAGCTTTAAGAAAGATGATGCTGTCATCAGCATATAAGAAGTGAGAGATAATAGGAGATCCTCTTGCAATCTGGAACCTAGCAATATCCTTCTTTTCAAGACATTTATTAAGAAGTCTTGACAACGCTTCAAGATATATTATGAACAAAAAAGGGGACAAAGGGTCCCATTGTCTTATACCATTAGTAGGAGTAAAACCAGTACCTGGAGAGCTATTGCTGAGTACTTGGAAAGACACAGAGCTGATACAAGCCATGATCCAATGAGCAAACTTATTATCAAACCCCAGGCTCAACAAAATATCAGAAATGAAGGACCAACTGACCCTGTCATATGCTTTATCAAAGTCTAACTTCAGGGCCATCCATCCTTTAGCTCCTTTCTTGTGTTTGAAAGAATGTATAATTTCATTACATATAACAGTGGAATCAAATATAGACCTTCCCGAAACAAACACATGTTGATTAGGAGAAATAAATTTATCTAATAAAGGTCTAAGCCTAGTAGAAATGATTTTAGTGATAATTTTCATTGTAAAATTACAAACACTAATTGGCCGATACTCCTTAATAAAGACAGGACAACTTTTCTTTGGAATAAGAAAAATGAAAGTCTTGTTTAATCGAGGATCAATACTACCAGACTAGAAAAATTCCAACACAAGCTGACATACATATGGACCAACTTGATCCCAATACTTGGTGAAGAAATAACCATGCAGACCATCTGGTCCGAGCGCCTAATGAGACCCAAATTGTCTCATAGCTAGTTTAATCTCCTTAGCGGAAACAGGCCGAGTGAGCTTCATATTAACATTAATATCAATAACAACAGAAAACAAATTTTGAAATCTCATTAAGATCCGAACACGCATTAGTAGAATTAAAGAGCTCTGAAAAGTGCATAATATATGATTTGCAATATCCTGATCGTTCTCTAACCACTTTCCATTAGCATCTTTAAATCTAACAATTAAATTTCTTTTCCTTCTAAGTTCTAACCACAGCGGAAGAATGAAAGAATTTGGTGTTAAGATCACCTTGCTTAAGCCAGCTAATTCGAGACTTCTGTTTCCAGAAAATTTCTTCCATTCTTAAATACTTCAAGTACTCATAGAGGCAAACAGTCGTAATACCCCTATTACTATCGGTAGGTTCAATTTCAAATGCATTTTGAGCTTCATTTAACTTTATCATGGCATTTTCAATATTTGCAGACAAATTATCAAAAATGTTTTTGTTCCATTTCTTAGACTCCTTTTGAAATTTGTCAACACAGCTAAAGTAGTTAGTACTACTAACAGTATTGTCATAATTCCATGAATTTTGAAGGGCGATTTTTTGGGGACTATTGTTTTTTGGGGACCATTGTTTTATAATAATACCTAATCTACCCTTTTAATTAATTTTAGGTTATGATTAGTGAAATCATTACTTAAATGATTAAGTTTAAAAAATTTAGTGAGATTAAATTAAAAGATGGGTTTTTTATTAGATGAGTAGAATTATTGAGAGAGTAAAGTTAGAGAAGATGAAGGAGAAAAACATGGAAAATAAATTTTTTTTCCAATTCACTAAGTTTGAGTATTCAAGTGATGAAAACTCATCTGATTCTTCTTCTCCATCATCTCCTAGAATATTTGTTAATCTTCAAAATGAACCGGATTTGAGTTATTTCTTAGATGTGATTGTATTCTTTCCCAAACTCAAACTCAAACTCAAACTCAAGATGAAAATGATGGATTTTATCAACCACAACCGGAGGAAGAGTATTTGGGTTTCCAGGTATGCTCCAAACTTAGATAATGTGTGTTGAATTGGTAAAAATGTAATTTTTGAACTGGATTTTGAACAATTTGGTTACTTTATATGAAGAACATGTAACCGAACTCATCTGAAGGTGTAGTTCGGTTTACTTGTGAGATAAACAAGTAACCGAACTCATTTGAAGGTGTAATTCGGTTGCTTGATCCAAACACGCAGGTTACTGAACTCCATATTAATGGAAGTTTAGGACTTGCGGCGTTATGTTCGTTTGGTTCGCAACTAACCGAACTTTACGTACATATAAAGTTTAACTAAGTGTATAAAGTTCGGTTGGTTCGCAAACTGCATGTACTATCTAACCGAACTTGGTTTATTAAGTTCGGTTATTTCGCAAACTTGAATCTAACAACATAACCAACTTAACTTAACAAAAAAAAAAATCTGAAGTTCCAGTGTCTAGTTCGATTGCCTAGATAAAATACAAAGTAACCGAACTATGATTTCGGTTGTTGCAATAAATTTTACAAGTTATCGAACTTTGTTGTATTTCCAATTATTGTTGTTATATTTCTTGTAGATTGAATGCCAACCTATACCAATGGATGATCAAACTTCTCCGGTTGATATGTTATTCGAAGATACATCCCATAATTATGCTAATGAGTTGGCATTTGACTTACCAATTGATGCGAAGAATTGGGCTAGAGATCATGCCAAGAGAGTCAATTGCGTCTTGGTTTTGAATGGAAAAGAAAGCAAAACTCGTTTTGAAATGGTTTGTGAGAGAAGTGGAGATCCCGATGTTAGTCACAAGAGGAAGGGTTATGAGTATAAAGGAAAGACGACGAGGAAGAACACAACATGCTCAAAGAAAATTAAATATCCGTTCAAGCTAGTATTTAAGAAGTGCAAACAAAAGAAGGTATGAGTTCTAGCTATGAATAAGGTGGTAGGTTGTTATAAACACCCTCGTCCAGAATATCTTGAAGGACATGCAATGTCCGCAAGGCTCGCTCCTCAAGAAATGAAAAAAGTTGCTAAGTATAGGAAAATGAGTATTGCACCTTCCGTTATGCTTCGCTTATTAAAGGATGATAACCCGGATAGCGTATCATCTTTGTACACCATTTACAATGCAATTGAGACAATTAAAAAGAATGAATGGAAGGATAGACAAGTCATGCAACAATTGTTTCTTTTAGCTCAAGAGAAAGGCTATGCGTTTCAAAAGAAAGTTGGTCCGGAAGAAGAAATAACTCATATCTTCATAGCTCATCCGAAGAGTGTTCAATTGGCTCAAAGCTTCCATGAAGTTCATATAATGGATTGCACTTACAGGAAAAAATAAATACGAGATGCCAGTGTTGAATATTGTTGGTCGTGCGTCGATGAAGTCACCGTTTATCGTTTCTTTTTATTTTCTAAAGGACAAGCAAGAACCAAGTTACACTTTGGGCGCTACAACAAGTGAAGGTGATCTACCGAGATGATGATATCCCCGGGGTTATAGTGACGGATAATGAAGTTGCTTTGATGAACGCAATAGAGAAAGTCTTCCCATTGACACATAATATGCTTTGTACATTTCATATATGGTGCAATGTGATGAATAGGTGCAAGCCTCAACTTTGTCCACCTAAAAGGAAAGCATTAGAAGAGATTAGTAAGCTACCAAAAGATGAACAAGAGGATGCAAAAGAGGCATTCGATGAAAAATACACCATAAATTATGCTAAATATGTTCCTTTCTCCGGGGAATGGGAGGCATTGACTTGGTCTCTTACTGAAGAAGAGTATTATCAAAATCTTGCCGAATTTAGAGAACATTAGTCTAGCCCCGAATATCCCGAGGATATTGTAACTTATGTGGTGGAACAATGGTTGGAACCTCACAAATAGTGCTTCGTTTATGCTTTTACCAACCACTATAAAACTTTGGGAATCAAGCGACAAGTTTGGTAGAATCAGCTCACCACCCATTGAAGAAAAATCTCTTTGGGTGTGTCGATAATTTTGTGGTTGTGTTTAACGCAATGGAGAGTTACTTCAACCGCGAGATTGAGAGAATTTAAGAGAAGTTTCAAAAAAGCCGCATCATGAAGTACAAAAAGATTGTAGATAAATGTGGAAACATCAAGAAAATGGAGGACCTTACGTTGTTCAAGGAACTCCACTATAATGTTTCACATGCTTGCATTACGAGGTTAATGGTTAAGGTGAATTTGGTCGACATATGGGGAACCAAGCCGGATGAGGTGTGTGTTTGCAACATGATGAAGTCAATGGGACACCCTTGTCGCCACATGATAGCTAAGTATAAACATGGCATAATCCCTTTAAGCGATATGGATCCATATTAGCAACAATTAAGTTTTGTCCCTCCTCCAAAGGGAGATGTCAGAAAAGAGTTTGGGGATATTGAAATGGGAAGAGTTGTTATCGAGATGTACCATAACATGAACAAACTTGAAAGTCAAATCTTTTGGGATGACATGCAGCCAATCGTTTATCCACACACTTCGGAGAATGTCCAAGAATCGAAAAAAGGCAAGGGTAAAGGTAGGCCAAAAACCAAAGAAACAAGTAAGAGAATATGCAAAGGTGTTGGCTAAGAGGAAAAGTGAAATGACCGCTTTTACTAGAGATCCTTCGGGGCATGAGTATACTTCGGATAAGTACCAAGAAGATTCTAAGAAAAGGGGAAGAAAAATTATTGAAAAGGGCCAGTCAACTGAACGGGATATAAAGAAAAAAGGACCGATGTTACACTCTCAACCTACTCCATTGGAACCGATGCTAAAGGCTCCTATTGATACACCACCTCTTGATGATAAAAGGTACTTGGGAGAGCTACCTCATTATATTAGAGATTACGTTATATCCACCCATGACGTCCCTCTGGATAGTAATTGCGGTTTCCATGTAGTCGTACAACAACTAGGGACTATCACTCAAGGTGCCAAGCTATATCATGATAATCAACTCACTTATGCCCGTCAAAGGATGTTGATGAAGCTAAAGGATAAACAGGAATTTTACAAGACAATGTTGTCCGATGGTGATGCTAGTCTCAATATTCAATTTCTTAGGTATCAAATGCGTCTCCACGGGGCCAATCCAATCACAAGGGATCATTGGATGGCGATGCCGATATGCGGGAACTTAATCGCCGACACATTCAATTGCGTGGTTCACTATTTCTCAAAAGGTTCTAGTTTAACATACACTCCCAAAACAACCATATATGTCGAGAAACTTAAACGTAGGAGGGTAGTGATTGTGCTTTTTAAACACAACCATTTTATAGGTCTTCGGTTAGAAGATAATTGTCCATTGCCTCCGATATGCGAATGCTCTTATTGGAATGGATTTAATCCCGACACAATGTTGGGCTGGTGCATTATGTATGAACATAACATGGAAATGTGGAAATATTTGAAGGAATCGAACAAAATTATACACGAAGGTTCAATTTCCCTTGAGGATGATTAAATGTAACCTTAGCTAGAATATGTATGCTTTGAACATCATCATAAAAATTAAAGATTGTGTTTTTTTGTATTTGGTCCTATGTATGCTTTGAACATCAACATAAGAATGAAAGATTGTGTTGTTTGGTATTTGGTCTTATTTTTGTATTATTTGCTCATATTTTGTTGTTTTTCGTAATGCATTTTATAGAAATTCGGTTAAGAAATGAAATTGCAGTACAATAGTGAAATATTACATGATAGAAGTTCGGTTAGGAAATGAAAATTACAAGGCAATTCCGAAATAACAACATAACACTTAATATCCAAAACGCGCTATGAAAAAGGTTTTAAGGATGCAGGAGTGATCTTCATATTTGAAATCCTTTCATTTCCATCGTTGCCATTCATTTTTAGATGTTAAAACGATTTCCTCGTATGTTTCACCTCTAAGTCGATACCTCCTTACAATACGAAATAAAGCCATAAATTCCACAACTCTATCTTTAATCTCTCCAAATCGAATGAACAATATCTATGATCACGGTTATTATGGTTGTTGTGTCGGAGCAGAATTTCTCATGAATTTTCCCCCAATAACTTTGACTCATAATACCATTCATTCTTCGTTCTTCACACCTCACTACACCATATCCTAGTTTTTGCAACGCCAAAATTTTAGGATTTGCAACGCATATTAACGTTGCATCCTAAGCAACGAGAACATACGTTGCAAAATAAAATATCCGTTGCATCATTTATAAATTAACTCATAATAATTTTGAGTAATTTTTGCACCATTGATATATGATGCGATCCTATGGCTATTCTAAATTGTATTATTTTCAAGAGTTTCTAATACTTCTATTTACCTTTTTTTTTCCTCTCTTATCTAGATCGAACTCTCTCTCTTCTTCAGACTCTATTCTTCCTCTCAGTTTTTTCTCTCTCTCAACTCTCTCACTCGGACAAATTCCATTCTCTTATTAACTCTCTCAAAAATATTTTAGATTGAGATTTCAGATGAACAACAATATCAAGTTCAATTGAAGATTCGAATTAGCTGAATGCTTGAAACCTTATTTTCAACTAGAGAAGAAACCCTAGAATTCGGATTTAAAACCTCAAATCAAAACCAATTTATTTTCAAGATATGTATCCTAATCAAAACCCCTAAATCAGAAAGTTCGATATATCAACTTCAAACCCTAATTTTCAGAAGAAGGTATAAACCCTAATTTTTGTTTAGTTTTTTTGGTTGACTGAAAAGTTGTTTGGTGATTTATGGATGTTATTCATCTGTTTATTCTCTTGTTTTCTCATTATTTAAATTTGGTTATCTTCTTCATCAGGATTTAATGAAAGATTGGTGTTCAAAAATCATATGGTTTCACTTGAAATTTGCTCGTTACAGGATTATTGATGTTGTTTTGCTTTGATTTATTCAGTTTCAGTATGTTTTGTTTAAGGACATGGTTCACTATAAGTATAAGATTGGAAGATGTGTCTAATTTTATGTAATGGGTTTGTTTTTTACAAGATTCTATCAATTAGTCATTGATTTTATTTTTTAGGTGGTTTGTGATGAAATTTGAGGAAAATCCATAAAGTTAGGGTTTGTTGATATAACCAAACTTGTTTGTATAATCCTTTTTTTTTTTTACTTAAGCGAATACTGGATTTAAGGTTTTTAGGCATGATGAATAATTTATAGAGTTGTTATGTGATTATAGAATGATGGATGTTTTGTTGTTAATGATATAGTGTACGCTCAAGGTAGTAAAAGATTCAAGGATTACTTTTATTGGAGTCCGAGGAAAGGATTCGGTATGTGTAGTCACACAAAAGAAGGTTCCGGTAAGTGATTTGTTTAGGACGATTTTGCATGAACTTACTTTGATCTTTAAGTTTGGGTTATTAGGAACTAAGTTGGTTTGCTGATTTTGTTTTTGTAGATACAGGAAAACCTATTCCGTTTGTCATGCTATGCAGCAATTATTGAAAATTTCATATCCAACTGTTAGCAAACCTCAACCAAAAGAAGACCCATCAACTGGTGGAATTGGTTGATGGATAATGGGAAATGTACAGTTTGGAGAATTGGTACTACAAAATATTGGTTTTGATGACTGGGAACTTTGACAACGCTAAGGTTGCAGTCTCAGCTCTTACTGTCTGGTGTGTATTCTTCTTATGCTTGGCTTCTAATTAGGACCTGGAAAATGATATTAATGACAGCTGCATATAAATGTAAAATCTTAAGAGTGCTCGAGCTTCAACTTGAAGTCGATTTACCCACCGATGTGTACTCTTCTTATGCTTGGCTTCTAAATAGGAACTAGAAAATGATATTAATGTCAGTTTGCATATAAATTTAAAATCTTAAGAGTGCTCGAGCTTCAACTTGAAGTTGATTTACCCACTGGTATTAGAGTTTGATTTTTATATTAATATGATATTTGATGATATGCAGTATGAGCATAAAGGGATGGGAGATGATGATTCCACTTGCTTTCTTCACTACAACTGGGTAATTGACCATTTTGATTCAAATGAATTAGCTACATGGTACCAAAAGATCATTTCTAATGCCTTAAATGGTTCTAATTTTGTGTCTTAAGTTTTTTATCCATCAGAGTAAGGGTTGCAAATGAGCTTGGAGTAGGGAATGGCAAAGCTGCCAAATTTTCTTCTAAAGTTTAAGCAATAACATCTTTGATAATAGAGATTTTTTTTGTTCATTCATAATGATTTTTCATGAGAAGTTGGCAACCATTTTCACCATGAGAAATGACGTCCTCAAAGCAATTGATGACCTTGTAGTCTTCCTGGCCTTCACCATTCTCCTTAACAACATTCAACCTTTTCTCTCGGGTACACATAACTGTAGTTATACATCTTCTCTACGAAAGAATTAACTACACCATTTTTGGGGATTAGCAACGGCTTGTTACAGTTGCAAAAGGGACTTGCAATAGCAGCCAACCATTGCGAATTAATTCTGTTGCTATATTTTTTTTCGCAACAGCTACATAGCAGTTGCGAAATTTGTAACCAAAAAAACTTAGAACGGCTATTCTTAGCCGAACCCGGTTTTATTATTCTGGTTCTAAATTTTGCAACAGATAATGGCCGTTGCTAAAATTTTGCAACATAAAAAAAAGTCAAGTCAATTTGTTGTTGACCTAGGCAAGAGTCCCCTGCAACATTTACTGGCCAAATACCACTGATGGATCCACTTTTCCACCAACATCAAAGAGTCTATAAACTTCACTGTTTTTGTTATTTTCTCCAACAAGGCTGCACAAAATCTACCACAATTCAGTAGTTGTTGAGACACGCTTGGTTTAAACTCACATTGATCATGTTTTTTTTTTTATATAAGACTAGTTTAGCAATTGAACAGCTCATGTTGGAACTAAAGAAGTTATTTCACACATACTAACATTATAGGCTGTAGCACTAAAGTTCATAACCTAGAGCAGCAATTTTCAGTCTCTTTAACACATTTTCTTTTGACTATATGTATTGCACACTGTAACCTCGTTGAACTAACAATCCATAGATAATAATATGGATAAGTAGATAAGATGTACTGCAAGTTGTTGGCACTTTACAGGAGCATCATCATTTACACACCCTTGTAAGAATCAGATCTCACATTTCATATTTACATGGTCAGGTGGCATCGGTCTTTGCGCTTTGGGAGGGTGAGATGAAATGAAAAATACAAGTGCAGTAGATGATAGACAGAGTAGTTTACCTTGACAAAATAGGTCTAAATGACATCGCCAACCACTCAATAAAATGGTGTTTTGGTTCAGGCACATTGAGAAATCTTATGCATTCCAGATTACCTGATAGACTCTCAGTGTGCGTGTTTTGACCCCAGCAGCATAATATATAAAGTAATATTCCCATGTTCTGATGAACTTTTCATCGAATCCAAGTGCAATATTTCCACTGATAATCCATAAATATGAACTCAATAAGACCACTATGAGCAACTGGAAGGTAGATAGTGTGGCTTTAGTGAAAATATGAGTCAGAACATCACGGACGCTCATACCTCTGTCTTGCCATGAAATTATTCCTCCAATGAATTAGTGTTCCGCAATAATGAATTCCTATATTTTCAATGTGCTCCATACTGCATTTGAAAGATTTTTAGCACATAGAATCTGCAAGGAAATAAGAAATAAAAAAGGGGTACAATTACAATTCAGATCACAAGCCTTAGGACTTCTCACTGACACCTGTGCTAAGTATATGGAATTCCTTGCACACATCTCAAAACGATTAGGTGGCTCAAAACACTAAACTGTAACCACCTGGTAAGGCTTGGATTGTCTTGAACCTCAGAGTCATTCTCAACTATGGAGGTGTAAAAGCCAATTTAGCCTGCTCAGCACCACTCTTCCACGGAATTACTAACCTCACTCCCAGCAGAATTCTTACACATTCACCTAACATTTAGCATTCATTCATTTTACTGCTTCTATCAGTCATTTTAGTCCCTTACTCTCTTATTCTGTGATTCACTAATGGCAGCAACAAAGCAACAAATAACAGAAAATGCAATCAACTGCAGCTTGTTGTCTTCTTTCGTGACTTCTCAACTGACTTTCTCGGTGGTGTTTCCATCCACAATTGGCTCAAAACTTGACCTCATAACACCATAAATTCTTCAGCTTATTCCTCACCTCAATCGGCTTCATGGTTGCTCATTAGTCATTACCATTGCAAATTGCACCCATAATTGATTCCATCTCTTCTCATTACCAGCAGACTCCTCCCTCACTCCAACCACACACCATAAACCCTATCTAACTCGATTTCTAACCCAACAACGAGTCAGGACTGTCTTTCTACTCATACTCGACAACAATCTTCAACATAACTCTAAAAATTCATGGCAGCATCCTGTTCTTCTTCACTGATTTCTTGTCGAAAGACTTAATCCCCTATCACAAACACAAATTCAAAGAAACTCATTGATCTTATCAACACCATAACAAACACCATCTTTATACCCTGATTTCAAATTAGATCCAATTTAAGTTCTCATTCAGGAATTTTTTAACTCGTGACCCATTTCTTCACCATACTCACAGTACTTATATGTATGCTGAGATAAGTATACAATCGGAATTAATAGCTGCAAACAACAATCATTTGAATCATGTAAAAACCAATCAATTTAACCATCAATCTTACAACCAGATTCAATCAAAACTATAACCGCATCAATATTACCTGAATTTACAGCTGCTAACAATAAATATTCCCAATTGATAAATCCCTAAAATTCACATCACTACCATCAGCAATCAAAGCAAAAAAAAAAATCAAGGGTTTCCCTTACCCAACAACATACCAAAGATAAGACGTAATATGAGTTTCAGTAAAATTACCAATTGCTTTAGAAAATATAAAATTACTCCCGATTATTATTGATGATCCTCATCGACTATTCTTTATCGATTCATAGGAAATCTTCAAGAACCGATGTTGTTGATGGATTTTGCTGGTGAATCTTTGTTTTCAGTTGGTGTTGATGAAAAGAACAGAGAAAAGCTGATGTTATTCATGAATATTGTTGACGGGTCTTCATTTTCAGTTGGTGTTAATGAAGAGAATAGAGATGGAGATGCAGTTAAAATAAGAGGGAGGCGCTGCTCCTGGTCGAAGAAGAAGAACATAAAGTGAGAGAGTTAGGGATGGATATATGACGATAAGGAAAAAACGGTGGAATAATCTTTCCCATGTAAAATAATTTTATATATATGGGTTTAAAAATAAAACTAGTGTGACCACCCACTCAGCCTGATCGCACACGTGAAACTCTGGTGTTACCTTGCACACAAGCCGGAAACACATGTGATAAGGTCAGCCGTTGCGAATTGCAACTTGGCTAAACAATTCGCAACTGCTGTAACCTGTTGCGAAATTTGCAACAGCATCCAGCAGTTGCTAAATTTTGAGTTGTTGCGAATTCACAACTGCTTAAGAGCCGTTTCTAAATTTAGTTGCCAATATGGAAAAATGGTGTAGTGAATTCCACATATAGTTTCTAATACTATTTAATGTTGTGTGTCAATTTATCAGGGGTAGTTGTTGGCTCAGGATGGAAATCCTCGGTAGCTTACATTAACATTAGCTGTTATTATATCATCGGAGTTCTAGTTGGAGCTGCCCTCCATTTGGTTTTCCATCTGGGTGGTCGAGTATGGCATTCAAAAATTTAGTTACTTGCTTCTTCTTTTTCTCCCAACGAACGTTGAAGTATCGATCAAACTAAATTCAAATATTACTTGATGCTGATCATAATCACCATTAGATGTGATTGGGATATGCAGGTGATTCCTCATTTGAAACTCTACTATATGTTATTCCATATCACTCTCTTATTTTAATTTTTTTTTTTTGTTAAATTTTATAGGCTGAAAAAGGCAAGCTTGCGAATGAAGATGTTTGGGGTGCCTCCATCTTCTAAAGCATAGACATCATCACCAGTTGAGCCAACTAGTGAAATGATTCACCTTGGATTAATAGCATCGCAACCAAAGCGGGAGATTAAATATTTTGAAAATAGTCAATTTCTTTTTGCACAAATTTGCTCGATGCACACTAAGGTGAGAGGTTTTTAATATTCTGTTTCTTTTTACCCTTGCTTAAGGAAGGACAACAAAAAGGTAGAAAATAATTACCACGTCTATTGGTTACCTTCATCTATGTTGATAGAAGGGAAGGACAATGAACCTGTTGATTTTGTAAGAGTATTTTGTTGGTTGAAATTTCTATATTTGACGAGTAAATTATGAAAAAGAAACCAACGCCTCGCTGATTTAAAGTAAATATATTCACATGTTTATCCTTTAATGTACATGTACAAATTTTTTATGTTCGAAACTAACGCTTAGGTATTTCAGTATTTCAATGCATGCTTATTATCAAACTGCAATATCTTTGTAGCTCCTTTTAAATCTTTGAAGGCACCTAAAAATCATCTTTAATTTAGATTGTGCTTGATGTCAGGTGATACTACCTCGCTGCATTCATAATGCAGGAGTGGGATTCTAATATAACGTGAATTGAGTACTTGGTGTATCTATCATGTAGTGTATATAATGTGAATTGACATGGTGATGTATATATCTATTTACACATGCATCTTATGACATAACACATCATTATATGTAATTTCTTGTCAATACATATCAATCATTGGATCCTCGAGTTTATACTGGGAATTCTGATCTTCCCATTTCTCATACATGTAACCTCCTCAGTTTCCTAGTGTTTTTGTAACAAAATTTTATACATAAACATGTGTCTCTCCAGTTTAAGGAACCATGTGAAGGAACTAGTGCAACAATGTCTGATGATCATGACGACCAGGCTGACAAGGATACCAATTTATTTGATGGAAGTCTTGATGGAGCAGACAATGATACCAATTTATTTGATGGAAGTCTTGACGAAGCAAACATCATGGGCTTCGGTCCCCTCATCTCCACAGAGAGTGATAGATTCTTGATGGAATGTGTAAGGCAAGAGCAAAAACATGAGATAAAACATGTAATATGATGTATACATTTATGTCATACAGGGGTTCACTACACCATAAGATTGTGAAATCTCTTGACTGCAATGCTGACGTGGCCAACTGCGCGCGATACATCAGCGAAGACCGTATTCTCGCTTGTTCTACTTCTCTTATGAAAAAACTTAAAATTTATTTGCATAATTTCTTCTCATTCTATTTTCCTACATTAATTTCAGCACATGTTTAAGATGGAGCAGGAAGAGTACAACGAGGAAAAAATTAAATGGAGCAACATTGAGTTTATTGACAAACAAAATGGCCTGGATTTGATTGAAAAGTTACTTCTCCTTTATATTAACAATTCCTAGGTGGTTGTCTCAGAACTGAAAAATCCATCTAAACTTTTATGACCGTGCTTCTTTTTTCCTGATGTTATGTGAGAATTCTCCTTGTGGTGAATTGGCGTGTTCACCTAATACCCACATGTACCAGTTGCTTTAATATTTCTTGTAATGGTCTTCTATTAATTTGATGGATCAATGATTATATGCTAGTTATCCTCTTACCTTATACTAGTGTACTTATTTTGCTGAAACTAAAGAATTTTTTTTGTTGAGAAGGCTTCAAAGATGTAGTTTACGAATCTAGTAATGTTAAGGATAAATCGGTTCATTACATCTTCCCTTTTCATTATGCCAAGTGCAGAAAAAGAATGAGGTTTACGAATGAAATTTCATTGTGTAATTTCAAACTAAGTTCATAACTTTGTAAAATATTGCAAGGATGAATAATGTTGTAAGGATGAGTGATTTTCTTATCAGGTCAGGGTTTAAGATTATTTGTAATACTGGAATTTCGTAATATGTAATTTCATTTTTTTTTAATTCTGGTAATATATTTTGCAACATATATAAATGTTGTTTAAATTATTTTATACGTTGCATTAAGTCTAATTAAAGCAAAGGATGAACCAACGATTCAAACGTTGCTTTAATTAAATTTAAGCAACGTTTGTATACATTGCGTATAATTTTTCACGCGTGTAAGCAACATACATAAGTGTTGCTTAAATTCATAGCAACGAAAATAAACGTGTTAAATTGGGCATTTTGGTGTAGTGCCTATTTGGATAGTATAGTTTCTAGTTTCTGCAAAGAGAAATATCTTCATCTAGAGTAAATTTAGAATTAGGAGCTGCCATTTATAGAATATTTTGAGACAAAATGTTGAATATGAGACACATATTTATACCACTGAGGTGTATAACGGCTATAAAAATAGTCGTTATTTTGAAATTTATGTCATTCGAATTTCAAAATCAACAGTTCGGTTACATAATAATGCGTCGACAAAACCGAACTCCAAAGTTCGGTTACCAATGAATTTATACATATAACCGAACACATCCAAAAAAATTTCTAAAGTTATAGTGTATTATTCAGTTTCCTAGTATAACATGGCAGGTAACAGAACTTAGGAAAATTTTGGCTGATTTTTGAGCTCTACGGTTCGGTTACCTGGTATTATTCTGCAGGTTACCGATCTCTAGAATTCGACTACCTGGTATTATTTTGCAGGTAACCGAAGTAAGAACATCTTAGTTCGGTTAGATGCGAAAAAAATGCAAGTAACCGAATAATACACCGTAACTTCAGAAATATTTTTGTAGCTGAGTTCGGTTGGTTTAAAAAATTTGCGAATAAACCGAACTTATGGACCATCAAGTTCGGTTGTATACGTAATTTAGTCTACTAAACGAACTACCTAATTGTTTCTTAAAAATTTGAATTTAATGAAACTCATATGATTCAAATAGTCGAACTAATCCCTAAACACAAATCAAAAACCAAATAATGAAAATTCATTTACTAATCCACATAACTAAATGTTGGAAACAAAGATAATAAAATAAACTACCAATTCCGCAATAAAAAAGTCTTCCAAACATAACGAAACAGACTACCAAATCCGCAATAAAAAATTCTTCCAAACATAAGCAAACAAACTACCAAATCCACAATAAAAAATGTCTTCCAAACATAAGAAGCCAAAGTACTAATTGTTGCAATCACTCATTTACCACGACCACTATGAGAAACTTTTCTACTCTTGCATTTAGGAGATTGAGGTCGTTCATCGTCACTAGGAGTGTCATATCCACTATTTATTTTTTAAACCATCCGACTTGAACCTTCCCCTTGTCGGAGACTCCTCTTCCCTGGCATGGTCTGGATTTGATCAACTTGGATTGTATCGACAAGGCTGGGATTAAAAACATTAGTCAATTGGTTGTAGAGTTCTGTTTGTTGTCGAGTTTCCATCGGCTCTCCACTCAGGATTTTTGCCATCATTTTCTTCAACAATTTAGCACTTGCCTTCACCTTTTCTCAATCAAAAACATAATTAACTATTATTTTTCAATACTTTATAACATTTTCAAAAACAAAAATAAGCTTACCGCCGAATTCCACAAGCTCAAGGCCTCATCACCAAACATAGGGGTATGCTTCATAAGTTTTTGAGCCTATTTCTCCATTGACTTCTCTTTTCCTTTATCAACACGGGCTTGTTGGACATTGTTTATTACACGAGGATGAGAAAAATGTTCATACCATTCCATATATCCATCATCATCGGCATTTGGCTCATCAAACGAATCTTGTAACTCTTCGAATGGAACAAGATAATCCCTAAAGTTCTTTTAGTGGTCCGACCTTCTTCCCTAGAGCAGGATTGTATTTGGCGGAGAAATTCTTCTCGATGTTCTTAGTTCCGACCTTCTTCACCTTGAAGTTGAAGTTTTCCACTTGTGGGATAGTTTGGACACAAGAAAGTTGTCTATGTACTCTTCGAGGATTATACATTGTATAATCCACAGGATGAAACAATGGTCCATTATAACCGACAACAGGTGAGAAATCAATAACATCAACATCCTCCAGGTCTTCATCTGATGCAAGGATGTATGGATGGATAACCACATCTTTCACTGTTAACTTATCCAATTCCTCCTTCAACTCCAACACCTTTTTTTTCTTCTTATTCTTTTCATGTGAGTTCAAAAATTCATATTTACCAGCTGTAGGCTTCCCATAAAGCCAAGGAGTGTGAGCATGAGACAATTTCAGTTTAGGGAAGTGGTCGTAAACCCAAACCTCTGAGAAAAGGCAACAAATAATACATTCACAATATGATTAGTAACAATACACATTAATTCACTTATATATTTAAACACACAAACGACATTTAACGGGGTACCTAAACAAGGGTGTATAAGCCTCCAAAATATAGACTCCTAAGCCTCGAAGCTTTTTTGAGTTCCGCTTGAATGAATGAAATAACCGAAATGCCCTAAGAGTAGTTGTTCACCTCATCCAAGGGGTCCAATATCTAGAGGTAATGAGAATTTACCACGTGGCCTGAAGTTTCAAGGAAAAAGATGGTTCCTGGATGATATAACAAATAAGCAGTCACATGGTGCTTAATCTTGTCCTCTGTCATCACCAACTTTCCTTGAGCAGCCAAATCTTTCGTCTCTGAAAACCCATCAAACAAGGTTTTGAGCTTGATATTTTTCAACTTCTTCTTGTACGTGCGGTCTTCCTCAAACTCATTATACTCATCACCTTCCTTAGGCTCTTTGTTAGCTTTCCTAAACTCACATTGTGCATTTTTATCGCTCCATCCTAGATACATTTTGACTAGTTTTTCAAGAACTTCATAACTCATCGAGGGATTGTAGCCATCTCGAACACTTTTTCCCGTAATTAGTAGGGATGTGATTCTAAAACAATCATCCAGAGTTATTGCCATCTCGCCAAAAGGTAGATGAAAGGTATTAATCTCTGGATAAGCCCTCTCGGCAAATGCGGTAACAGTGACAGCATCAAATATTTGGTGCGCATGTTGTATCCCGTTCCATAGTACATAATCAAATACCGCCCAGCGGACCTCATCACACTCATTTTTTATATTCCATACCTTGTTATTTTGACGTTTCAAAACACGAACAACATTTTTATGATCCTAAAAAAACGACATCATATATTATATACTAATATATATAAAAAAGAATAATATATGTCAAAATATAATAAAATGACTGAGAAATCTAAATCTTGATGGTTAAGATTGAACCATACCTTTGTCGCAAAGATCTTGGCAGCCCATGAATTTTTGTATCCCATCAATACCTCCACGCCATCTCTTGGAGTACCATATGTTGGATTCTTTGGTGGCAAACAGAAATCCTTATCAGGAATGTATGAATATCTAGCACAGGGCTTTTTAGGCGTCTTTATATGTCTCTTTACCACTATGTCTGCTTGTTCCTATTATTCTTCCTCTTCATCTGAGTCCTCCTCTGATTCATCATCATCCTTATCTCCATCCTTGTCTCTATCTTCCTCATCATTTTCACCCTCATCATCGGCACCCTCATTTCCTCCTCCTTCAACTCATTCACCTTCTCCACCTTGATGATGTTCTTGACTGC
The DNA here is from genome assembly GCA_023529315.1 of Papaver bracteatum. NCBI lineage: Eukaryota > Viridiplantae > Streptophyta > Magnoliopsida > Ranunculales > Papaveraceae > Papaver > Papaver bracteatum. Next base: position 90,993 of record JAJJWX010004893.1, on the reverse strand, counting down.
CCATCTCCTCCACAATCTCTTCATTAACTTGTTGGATTACCTTGTCAATATTATCTCTATTAACACCATATTTGATGACAACACCCGGTAATGACTCACCTCCATACTTAGCATTTTTGGTTCCACGCTTACCGGCACCACAATGTACTTTGCCTCGAGGCGTGGGAGTTCTCATCTTTTCCGGTAAAGGTTGGTTTGGTTTTTTTACCTCTACCATTAATCAAGAAAACAAAAGATATTAGCTTATGGAAGTAAGGTTTCACTAAATTAGATGAAATAAAGGGTTCTCAGCGTAAGGTTTGGTTAGTAGCAAAAGTTTACGAAAAATAGGCCAACTCAAAAAAAAAATTGTGAGCAAGGGAAGAGTTCGGTTAGCCCAGCTTTTTTATGGACCAACCGAACTCCACATATATATGTAATTATGGAAGAGTTAGGTTACTTTCCCTTATTTAATTTTTTTTGCGAACCAACCGAACTGTGTTGGCTAAGTTCGGTTATTTAGGAACTCAACATAGTGGCCAAAACAACACAGTTCGGTTAGACTGGATTTGTTTTTTTTTTTCGGAATAAAGGTACTAGTTCGGTTAATTTGTTGTTTTTAAAACTTTTACGAAACAACCGAACTGTGTTGGATAAGTTCGGCTATATGAGAACTCAACATAGCGGGAAAAACAACACAGTTCGGTTAGACTGGATTTGTTTTCTTATTTTTGGAATAAGGGTAGAGTTCGGTTACTTTGTAGTTTTAAGAATTTTTTCAAAACAATCGAACATAGAGTTCGGTGACTTAGTTTTAAATCCTATAGAACCGAACTGTTCTTCGTGTTCTTTATTTTCAGGAAGTTCGGTTAGTAAACTAGGGTTATTTGGAAAATCATCCTAACTAAACATGGCTCTATAACTCATATTAGAACCCTATTTTCATGATTTTTATTCGATTGAAGCAATCAAAATCAAATTAAAGTGAAGGGTTTGTTGGAAAATACCTCCGGAGTGGTCCCATGGCAGAATCAAGTTGCGGCTGGCGTCTTTTATACTCGATGATGCCTTTAACTTGCGGTTCCACTTCTTCAACAATTTCACCCAGGAGATTTGCTAGATTCCCTAATGGGGGACCTGTTCCTGGGAGTCGATTGGTTTTCTTACGAAGAACCATTCTTATACTTGATTGATTAATCGACGATGAAAATTTTGTGAATCGACGATTAATTGATGAAAACGATGTTGAAATGGGGAAGAAGAAGAGGAGAACAGTTTTGAGAAAACTGTTTTTTGTTTTATGCGGCTAGGTTTAGAGATGATTTTGTTTTAGTTTTAGATAAAGTTAGAGACGGTTATTAGGTTAGGGTTAATTTTAATTAGGGTAAGGGACAAATTAGTAATCCCATATGATTTTAGGACATCCCTTAAAATTATTGGGTAGGTGGCCTAATAGGACCGTGGTCCCCCCCAAAAACCCATGGTCCCCAAAAAAATCATTCATTTTGAACCACCTCTAAGAACCTGTCATCCTTAGTCCACGTAGCCTCAAGTCGATAAGGTCTGGGCCTAAAGGAACTCTTAGTGATGTAGGACATCCTTTGCTTCAAGACAACATCAACTATGACAAGTTGATCCCTTTTCGACTAAAGCAACTATGACTAGTTGCCTCCATACTTCTGAAGCAACTCTGACAAGTTGTTCTCATTCCTTTATTAAGTTTACTTGATTTACAAGTCTTTTAGCTTTCCTAGTTTAGTTAGCTTTCCTGTTTTACGGTTCTTATAGAACCTATATAAAGGCTATGCCTTGATTGTTTAGACAACACCTTATTATTGAATTATCATAATTATTAATCATTAAACTCAAGTCTTGATTTCTCAATCAGATCTTGTTAAGTTTTTGACGAAACTTAAAGTCTCTTCTCATCTCCAGCAACTAGTTTGCTTTCACCCTTACCATTCTACATTAGTTGGTACCACAGCCACCGTTTCTAGATTCTTATCTAGAAACCGATCCATAATCGCTTCCGCAAACCCGCAAACTCAAAACCCTATCCTATAAAAAAAGAAAAAAAAACTATTCTTCAACGTTTTTTATCATGGGGGTAACATCTCTAAAAGAGCTTTTGCAGCTTAAACAAGAATTGTCTGCAAGTATTCAAGTATACACCAAAGAAATAATGAGACTTCATTATGAGCTTTATGCTGGCGTAGAAGAAGAAAGAAGAAAACAAAAACTTCCTATTGCCAGAGAAGATAAAAGACAAGTTTTAAAGAAGCTTGAAGATTATCTGATTACTATCACTAAACGTGAAAAGAATGAAGCTGAACGTAAAAAGAGTGAAAGGTTTGCTTTGGCTGAAGCTGAACGCAAAAAGCTTGCTTTAGCTAAATGTGAATATGATCTTGCTATGGCCAAACTTTCGGGTAAAGCAGCTCCAAACATATCATCGTATTCTAATACTTCTATAGCTGTTTCAACAACATCAGCTAACAAAGAAGAGATTCGGTTTCAAAAAAAAAAAAAAAACAAAGAAGAGATGGAAGTTGTTGTTCCCGTGGAAGAGAAAGATGAAATTTAGGATAAACAAGTTTCGTTATTTACTCAAGAGGAATAATTGTTTTCTAATGATACTGTAACTGTTTCGGCAACATCAGTTAGTGAAGAAGAGGGGGATTTTACAGTTGTTTCTCAAGAGAGTAATGATAAACCAATTATAAAAGCACAGTTTGAAGATTTTATGGAATGTTTTAGACAGTTCAATGAGGTCCCGTTTGAACCAGTTCTTATAGTTTCTTCTCAAACAGATAATCATGTTACTATGCAAGAAGAAAAACTGGTCGATGAAGAGGAGGAATCACATAACGATGAAGTTGTATCGTTTTCAACTCAAGATGATTCGTTGTCGTCTAAAAGTGTTGGCGCTATTTCAGTTACATCAATTGATGAGGAAGAGATGAAAAATACTTCTCAAGCAGACAAAGTAAATCATGCTCATAAAGAAGAAACTCACATCAGCATAGTCTTACATGAATCACCTAATTTTTTTGAGCTTAATGGTAAGTCATCGAATCTTAATCCAATAGCTTCTGATGTTGATATACCTGTTTTATCTAGGGTTGAAAATAATCAAGTTATTATTCATGAGGAAACATGTATGGTGTCTTACATAAACCCTAGTAAGACTGTCGAGTTAACTCATGGAAATTCTGTTGAGTTCTACCTGTCGACAAGAATAATAAATTATCTACCGTTGTTTTATTCGATCGTCTATGGATGTGGTTTTCAATCTCTTGAAGATATAAGTGTAGAGAATTACACTGGAAAATTTCGTGTTCGTATATTTTCAAGAGAGTATCATTGGAAAAAGATTTAGAAGTGAAGTTTAGAAATAAGAATCCTTTCAATAGGTTTGTTTTAGAACCTGATGAGGTGGTTGTTTCTGTCTGTCGGTGTGAAACTGAACCTATTAAAATATTTTCGATAGATATACCAAAGTTAAAAACTTTCATAACAGCATGTCCGGAGATTGATAATTATAAGAAGAATGTTACTGTGCTATTCCCGACAGAAAGATGTACTAGAAGCACAGCTACACATCTAGTACTTTCGGTTTCATACAACATTAGTTCATCTCTGTACGGTCCTAGAATTTTAACACCAAGTGATAAATTCGGTTCTGAAACCAAGTTTTGTTTGTTTCGCTGTCGCTGCGAGAACGATGGTCTTTTTGGTGATAAGAAGATTATACATATTTCTGGAGTACTTATAGACTTACCAAGCTTGGCAGATAAAGTCAATGAAGACATATTACTGTGGAATGTCTCCCGTTTGGTTGGATTGATTACCATTTCGTTTTTTCATATGGCATCAGGCTTGGTCGAGGTCTACAAGCTATTAAGGATGCAAGCAAAGTTGACGAATCGAATATGGAACAAGGGTACATCGACTGGATTCATATTTGGGATTATTACTCGAGTAGTTATTGTTGCGAAGACGATCCCAGTCATGAACTTGTTAGAAAAAAAAACAATGTTTTGTTTTAATCAAAAAATGCATGGACCATGTTTTGATCCCAAGACCTATTACTCCCTAGATGTTTTTTCATGTGAATGAATTAAACATTAGTCCCATATAGACTAAAACACTTAGAGCTTTAGACTTAAATAGCATTGGTTTAGCCTTAAGGGTATGGCCCTTTGGGTCTTTAGACCTTTGTGTATGGGGAAAGCCCTAGACTATGGCAAGGTTGCCTAAACCTTATTGCATTTCTTATTGCCTTTCCTGTTCGCGCGGTGCTTCGCATGACAGCACGCACGCTCGCCGGCTCGGCTCGGCTCGGCTCGGCTGGGCGTGGGCGTGGGCGGGGCGTGAGGGCGAGGGCGAGGGAGAGGGAGAGGGTGAGGGTGTGGGGTGTGGGTGTGGGTTTACCCGACCCTATCTTTTACTGAAATTTTCCACACGCTTTCTTCCCACACATGCAAAGAATTTTAATTCTTTGCCTTCTCGCTTTTGGATATCCGATGCCTCTAGAAGCATCTTCCTTCACGCGTGTCACACGATGCATTTGACACTGTGCCTCGAGAAGAATCTCGAGAATTTTAAATGTCCGACAAAAAAGAATTTCACTGTATTTTTAGCGGATGCTTTTACTCGTCCGACAAAAGCAAACGCGTGAATCACTGGATCTGTCGCACATTGGATTCTAAGTCGAACGTTCAAATAATTTTTGCTATAAATACCAGATGAATTCTTCATTTGAAACCATACCTTTCTAACTCTTCTCCGAAATTCTTCTTCTTCTTTTATTCTTTCGTAAATTTTATTTAAGTTTACGTAAACATTAAATAGAGTTCTTAGTTTACTTAAACATAAAAAACGAGTTGTAGTTTACGTAAAACATAATTTTGTAATACTACTTCTCCATTTACAAAAACATAGTTAGTTTACGTAAACATAAATTATTTTTTACATTTCTCTCAAACTCGGTTGTAGTTTCGATTTATGTTTTTGTTTTCATTATTTGTCTGCTAAGTTCTAAGGGTTCTCTCCGTGTATGCTACACATAGAGGAGAACTAATGTAGTTGTATCCTGGAGGTAATTTGTTAATTGTTATAGCATCTCGTAGGAGTAGCAAAAATATTACCTTTAGCTCAAATAGTATCTCATACGTGCCTCTACTAAGTTTTTGATACTATCATCGTGCATCTCCTGTATAACAAGAACACATCATGAGTGTTAAGTATTTTTCTCATGTTTCTTGAGTTGTTTGTTACTATTATCGCTGTAATCAAAGTATTGTTTCTCGCTTGCATACGAAATTGTAACTTATTTCCAACAATCTAAAGGTAATATCTTGCCTTATTGTAATATTGTAATATTGTAATTGTAATTGCCGTAAGAACATGGGAAAAATACCGTAGAAAAACCACCAAAGTTCAAAGTGGTAAGGACTTTAAGAGATGGCAGTCTAAAATGCTATTCTTCCTAAATGACCAAAGGTTAGATGGATATGCTTTAGAAAAACCTCGAGAAAACTTCATCGCCGTGGTAATGAAGATCAATTGGACAGTGGAATAGGAAGAATTATTTGTGCAAGAATCATATTCTTAATTGTCTTGATGATTCCTTGTATGACTTCTATAATGCAAAAGAAGATTTTAATGCTTTTGATTTATGGGAAGCTCTAGAAGAAAAATATCATGTCAAGCCGCTTGGAAGTAAGAAATTCTTGATGGCTAAGTTCTTAGAATACAAGATGACTCGATTTAAAAGCTCTGTGGTAGAAACAGTTCGTTGAACTTCAACTCCTCATCAGCGAGATTCTTGCCAAGGCATGACTTTTGATGAAGCTCTACAAGTATCGGCTGTGATTGAAAAGCTTCCACCCTCATGGAGCGAATACAAGAGGAGGTCATACATAAGACTCGTGAAATCACCATGGTGGAGCTTGGCAAAAAGATCCAGGTTGAGGAGCTTATGTTCAGCAAGGACAAGAGCATGTTGCTTTAGCAAAAACATGACCTACAAAGCTCATGTTTTGGATGATAAAGTCTTCAAAGAAAACTCCTGGAGAATCCAAAGAAATTGGTAATAGACGTAACGTACGTCGAAAACCCGAGGTAACAATTTTAAGCCTAAGGGTGGTGTCACTAAGCACACCATCAAAGGCGACTGTTTTAATTGTGGAAAACCGGACATATGGCTAAAGACCGTAAGGCCCCTAAAAGGATCAAATATGATCCAAAACAGAAAAATAAGGCAAACCTAGTAGATGATCCTGGATACTTTACCGGCATGGTGTCCTAAGTCGACCTTGTCTCTAGTGTGACTAATGTGAGAGACTGGTGGCTTGATTCTGAGCCACCAAGCATGTCTCAGAATTCGTAAATGCTTTCTCCTCTTATGCCATAGTAGGAGATGATGAGAAATTGTTCATGGGAAACTCTACCACCGCGAAAGTGGAGGGGAAAGGCAAGGTCGAATCGGTTAACTTCAGAAAACTCTCGCATTGAATGACGTATTTTACGTCCTGACATATGCAAAAACCTTATCTCGTAAACCATCTTACTAGGAAAAGGATTTAAGATTGTTGCTGAATCTAATACCGTTGTCCTTTCTAAGCATGGTGAATTCGTAGAAAAGGTTATGTTACCGATAACATGATTAAGCTTAGTGTATCTCGATTTGAAATTGAATGTTAATGCATCTTCTTCTGCTTATGTTTGTGACTCTTCACATATTTGGCATGATAGACTTGGGCATGTTAATCTCAAATCTCTAGAAAGACTTGCTAATTTAGGTTGCATACCAAAAATAAACTTTGATAAAAATCAAAGATGTGAAATCAGTGTTGAATCTAAATATACAAGAAAACCGTTTAATAAAAGGATTGAACGTAAAACAGCCTTTGGAACTAATACACTCAGATTTAGGAGATTTGAAATCAACACCAACAAGAAGTGGTAAAAAATGGTACATCACTTTTATAGATGATTACTCACGCTATTGTCGTGTTCATCTTCTTAGAAGTAAAGATGAAGCCTTAGAGGCCTTCAAATTTTATAAAATTGAAGTAGAAACCCAAAAAGGAGTTAAAATTAAAACTCTTAGGTCGATCGTGGCGGTGAGTATGTGATACCCATAGGTGAGTTTTGTAAACATAATGGAATCATTCATGAAACAACCGCACCATATTCACCTTAATCGAATGGTGTAGCCGAAAGAAAAATAGAACACTCATAGATATGGTAAATGCTATGTTGACAAGTTCGTGGTTATCTTCGAACTTGTGGGGGAAGCTATCCTTTCGCTTTGCTATATTTTGAACCGAGTTCCATTTAAAAAATCTCGATAAAACTCCTTATGAATTGTGGAATGGTAAACAACCTTCCTATGCATACTTTAAAGTGTGGGGGTGTTTGGCCAAGGTGGCCATTCCTCATCCCAAGAAAACTAAATTAGGTCCCAAAACAATTGACCGTGTTTTCTTAGGTATCCCGAGCATACAATTGCATACAAACAGTTGGTCACCGCCCGACCATAATAACATTGGTCGAACACCATATTGGAATCTAGAGATGTCGTGTTTTATGAACACATTTTTCCTTTAAGGTCCGGACCTCGAAAAGGGTCCATGATGACCTCTCTGATGTTCCATCGACTAGTCAAACTCCAACTTTGGAGTATGAGACTGAACCGAGAAGAAGTAAAAGGGTAAGAACTCAAACAAGTTTTGGCCTGCATTTTTTGACTCTAACGGTGAGAGTCCGAACCCCAAACCTACAAAGAAGCTATGACTTCTCCGTAAGCTCCTTTCGGGAAGAAGCTTCATTAAATGAATGGGAGTCCATTCAAAGAAAATGAAACTTGGGAGCTTGTAGATTTACCTCCGGTAGTAAATCCATAGGTTGTAAATGGGTGTTCAAAAGGAAACTTAGAACGATGGAACTATAGATAAATATAAAGCTAGGTTGGTAGCTAAAGGCTATAAACAACAGAAGGATTAGATTTCTTCGATACTTATTCACCAGCTTCTCTAGAATCACCTCGATTAGGATGTTGATTGCTATAGCTTCAATTTATGATTTGCATATACATCAGATGGATGTTAAAACCGCATTTTTATATGGTGAATTGAATGAAGAAATTTATATGGATCAACCTCAAGGCTTTATTGTAAAAGGTTGTGAAAACAAAGTATGCAAGTTGAACAAATCTCTTTACGGTTTAAAACAAGCACCTAAACAATGGCATGAAAAATTTGATCATGTTATGATAACTAATGGTTTCAAGGTTAATGAATCTCGATAAATGTGTTTACATTAAATCAGGATGATTCTCATGTTATTGTGTGCCTATATGTTGATGATATGCTCATATTAGGCAAGAACCTTGATATTATTAATAACATTAAAAGCATGCTTAGAGATAATTTTGACATGAAAGACTTAGGCCCTACCGATGTAATCTTAGGGATGAAAATCGAAAGACGTCTCGATGGATATAGTCTTAGTCAATCTCATTATGTCAAACCGTATTAAAGAGATTTAATTATGAAAATGCTAAACCCGATCTACTCCTTTTGATCCCACTTGTAAACCGAAAAAGAACAAGGGTAAGGGTATTGATCAACTTGAGTATTCTCGCATTATTGGTAGTCTTATGTATTTGATGAACTGTATAAGACCTCGATATTGCTTACTCAGAGTAGATTAAGCGGTATACTTGCAACCCAGGCAAGGTGATCACTGGTATGCTCTCTTCAGAGTTTTACGTTACCCGAGAGGGACCTCAAACTATTGCTTAAGTTTTGGGAAGTATCCATTGATCGAAGGGTATTGTGATGCCAACTGGATATCGACTCAAGAGTGCAAGTCTACTAGTGGGTACATCTTCTTACTTGGAGGTGCGTCTGCTTCATGGAAGTCTACCAAACAGACATGTATAGCTAAATCCACTATGGAGTCTGAATTTATAGCCTTGGAAAAAGTCGGAGAGGAAGCCGAATGGATACGATGTTTCCCGGGAGGAATTCCACTCTGCCCAAGCTCAGTGTCTTCAATCGCAATCCACCGTGACAAGAAAGTCGCTCTTGGTTGCGCAAAAGAACAATGTATACAACGGAAGTCTATACATATACGAAGAAGACACAAGACGGTGAAACAACTACTCTCTACTGGTATTATCTCGATAGACTTTGTAAAATCCAAAGATAATCTTGCGATCCTTTGACGAAAGGCTTAACCAGAGAGGAAGTTAAATTTACATCGAGGGGGATGGGACTTAAGCTCATTGAATAAATCACCATGAAGGATACTCAACCTTGTGATTGGATTTCCAAAATCAAGGTTCAATGAGACAACTAATTTATGGTGATATTGGGTAAAGCACTATCTTTGTCCCTCCCTATGGTGTAATCGTGCGATAGTGCTACCCGCAGAATTAAAGATGATCTTTTGCGATCTTAATGGGTACCATGGCTTTGATTAAAGCGGGTGTGGCAGACACTCTTTATGGACTCACCTTTGTGGATGTTGGAAGTGGGGCCGCTTCCTATGAGAATTTGAGCTAATTCTCTAGAGACATTCATTAAGTCCGGATTTTAGCCCACGGCCAAAATGGGCACAACCGCAAGAGCTTGGCAAAATGTTTTCTTCGGTTGAGGCATCAAGTGTGGTCGTTATTTCGAATTGCATTCATTGTTGGCGGTTCAAGACATTGCGTTCACCGTATCAACAAGCAGCTCAGTAACCTCTCACTAAGTTAAGGTTCAATCTTTGGGACACCTTAGCCTATATTGTTGCCTTATGTTTTCTCGTGTTTTATCGAAATGTTTTATTATTCATGTGGGGATTGTTAGAAAAACAATGTTTTGTTTTAATCAAAAAATGCATGGACCATGTTTTGATCCCAAGACCTATTACTCCCTAGATGTTTTTTCATGTGAATGAATTAAACATTAGTCCCATATAGACTAAAACACTTAGAGTTTTAGACTTAAATAGCATTGGTTTAGCCTTAAGGGTATGGCCCTTTGGGTCTTTAGACCTTTGTGTATGGGGAAAGCCCTAGACTATGGCAAGGTTGCCTAAACCTTATTGCATTTCTTATTGCCTTTCCCGTTCGCGCGTGCTTCGCACAAGCACGCACGCTCGCTCGGCTCGGCTCGGCTCGGCGTGGGCGTGGGCGTGGGCGTGGGCGAGGGCGAGGGCGAGGGAGAGGGAGAGGGAGAGGGAGAGGGTGAGGGTGTGGGTGTGGGTGTGGGTGTGGGTTTACCCGACCCTATCTTTTTACTGAAATTTTCCACACGCTTCTCCCACACATGCAAAGAATTTTAATTCTTTGCCTTCTCGGTTTTGGATATCCGATGCCTCGAGAAGCATCTTCCTTCACGCGTGTCACACGGTGCATTTGACACCTGTTCCTCGAGAAGAATCTCGAGAATTTTAAATGTCCGACAAAAAAAGAATTTCACTGTATTTTTAGCGGATGCTTTTACTCGTCCGACAAAAGCAAACGCGTGAATCACTTGACAAATCTGTCGCACATTGGATTCTAAGTCGAACGTTCAAATAATTTTTGCTATAAATACCAGATGAATTCTTCATTTGAAACCATACCTTTCTAACTCTTCTCTCCAAATTCTTCTTCTTCTTTTATTCTTTCGTAAATTTTATTTAAGTTTATGAAACATTAAATAGAGTTCTTAGTTTACGTAAACATAAAAAACGAGTTGTAGTTTACGTAAACATAATTTTGTAATACTACTTCTCTCCGTTTACAAAAACATAGTTAGTTTACGTAAACATAAATTATTTTTTACATTTCTCCTCAAACTGGTTGTAGTTTCGATTTATGTTTTTGTTTTCATTATTTGTCGCTAAGTTCTAAGGGTTCTCTCTGTGTATGCTACACATAGAGGAGAACTAACAAAGAGTTGTATCCTGGAGGTAATTTGTTAATTGTTATAGCATCTCGTAGAGAGTAGCAGTGCAATATTACCTTTAGCTCAAAGTATCTCATACGTGCCTCCTCTACTAAGTTTTTGATACTATCATCAGTGCATCTCCTAGATAACAATAACACATCAAAAGTGTTAAGTATTTTTCTCATGTTTCTTGAGTTGTTTGTTACTATTATCAGTGTAATCAAAGTATTGTTTCTCAGTTGCATACGAAATTTGTAACTTATTTCCAATGAACTTTCCGAACAATAGTGAATATATTGTTTTCCCTGATTACATTTCTCATGAGGAGATGAGATTAATAGTTCCACAATCCAAGGATGGAAATGTTGTATTCGTGTTTGCTTGGATGGGGAGGACCATTGAATCTTACGCAGATGGATTGCAATACATACTGAACACCATCGACGATTATTTTCATGTTAAGGTAAGGTGTGAAGATGTTTTTCCTTCCGGGAGAGAGATATTGGTCCACTGGTCACCATAGACCCGAGAGCAAAGAATAGTGAGAGTATTTTTAGAGACCATCTTTTCTACAAAGATTACTTTTGGTTGGTCCCAACCACCGATGGAGAATGGACTATTTACTTGCGCATTTCCGTAGATGCAGTGGACGCGGGAATTAAGTCTGGAAAGTTCACACCAACCAATGGTGCTGCAAGTGCTCTTAGAACTGTTAGTAAAGAATGTGGAATAAATTACATTATTGAACCATTCCACGTCTTTTCGCTCCAAGACAGAAATGTGGATATTGAAGTCAATGAGCTATTTAAACGCGTTTTCAGAAGTTACAAAATTTTGGTGATTTCTGATGACAACAAGCTGGTTTTGGATAATCATTGTGTTGATCAAGGGAGTTTGCATATTCGAACTGATGGGAGCATCAAGGAATACTTTCCAATATTTTTCAAGTTCTTCGAGCTCTCTTCGTCAATCTTAGTACACGCTGTGAAAATTCTACTCTTCTTCGTGATTGGAATATGGTACAACTTATTAGAGTTGTTGAGTACATACCAACCTTGGAAGACTTCTTACTTTGTCACGATGGAAGTACACAAATTGCAACGGAGGCATGCAAAGATTTTTAAGTCAGCTATATGTGGTGCCCAGGATCAAAAGTTTTCAAACGTTAATAATGGGACTAATGGAGTTGAAGTACTTTTTGGTGAAATATCTGATGCTCAATTCAAAATGGTGAGAAATATTAATTTCCTACCTGACTTTACTTTAAGTTACGTTCCTCCAGATGGACGAATTATGTTCGATTGCGCATTCTTCGTTAACTTTGGTAATTACTATGAGAGAGGTAAATCTATCTCAAAGACTTTGGAGATCAGCCAGCAGTGCAATGAAATAATTCTACCGTTCACATACCATTTATACATTAAACGGTGGTTTAGATTTTTATTATCTCATCTCTTGGAAATTATGGTTAATCTTTGGCTAAAAGTTGTGACTGCAACAGTACGGAATTTTCCATTGGTTGTTATTGTCCTAAAGGTGGTTTATGGGAAAGAATTGTCAATGACTGCCGCACCTCGCAGGCTAAGTCAGTCATGTATTTTTAAGGGAAACATCTACAAGAGGGATGAAAAGTGCATCGATGCAAGCATAGATTGGCAAAGTTTACCAAGTTCTGTGAATTACAATATTACAATCTCTTTTACTGGTAGGGAGTCAATCATGGTGAAGGTACAAAATAACTTAGGTAACCACACAAGGATTAATAATCTAAGTGTGTTTGGTGTTTTTGATCTCTTGGGCTCCTTTGACCAGTCCATTAGTGGAGTCAGTTCACTGAATACCCAAGGAATTAAGGTTGGTACTTTAAGAACGTTAGTACTTTTTCAAGAAAATGTTACTCAAAACACGCGGATGCAAGCATTAAGGTCAGTTTTGAGTTATTGTTGTGAGGACGCAGGTTCAACAATATTTTTTGGTGGATATTTTACAAGTGAACTTGCACACGTTAACCCGAGTTTAAAAGTACTACTGGGAGCTCATATTATGGTTTTTGATCGTGGAAAATAAACACGAACTGATGATAAACTGAATAGTTTTCTGGACAAAGAGATGGTTGGGGTAAACCAAGTAGGAGGAGAAAGGAAATTAGTAGCCATTACTAACATGGTAAACATGAATATCACATTATTTTCGCCGCTTGCTACTGCATCGTCAGTTGCGACTTTACTAGATCACAAGTTGATGATAGGCGTTATGTTGAGAACAGAAGACTTGGTTGGTGGATATTACTTCAAACCAAAAATGTTGTTACTAAAGCCAAGGAAGAATTTTTGGACCAGTGGTGGAACGAGTTGGTTAAATGCGTTTTCGAAGGCATACCTCAGAAACTGGGAGATACACGTGATGTAGTACTTGTGGAGGTCATTACTAGAATGGGTTTCATTACCAACACTAGTGACGTGACTTTTGTCTTTGATCGTGGAATATTTACGCACAACTCTTGTGATGCTTTGGACAACATTTCTTGGCTACTTTGTTTTATGATATCTAGAGCTACGAGATTCGTGTTTGATTGTGGTAAGGCGGTAAACGTGACATCTACAAATTTTCATGGAGGAAAAGAATTCATTTTCTGTGATGACACCTCGAAGTGTAGAGCAATATATGGAGAGAATGAAGTTTTTCTTATTAGCTAACTCGATGACGAGTTTCTTTCAAGAAGAGGGGACTGATGTAGGACATCCTTTGCTTCAAGACAACATCAACTATGACAAGTTGATCCCTTTTCGACTAAAGCAACTATGACTAGTTGCCTCCATACTTCTGAAGCAACTCTGACAAGTTATTCTCATTCCTTTATTAAGTTTACTTGCTTTACAAGTCTTTTAGCTTCCCTAGTTTAGTTAGCTTTCCTGTTTTACGGTTCTTATAGAACCTATATAAAGGCTATGCCTTGATTTTTTAGACAACACCTTATTATTGAATTATCATAATTATTAATCATTTAACTCAAGTCTTGATTTCTCAATCAGATCTTGTTAAGTTTCTGACGAAACTTAAAGTCTCTTCTCATCTCCAGCAACTAGTTTGCTTTCACCCTTACCATTCTACATTACTTCGGGTCCAAATCAACCAAAATGACTCTATGGTCTGAATCAAAATAGGGTAAAAGTAATACCTGGACTTTGGAGAATCTATTACACCATTGTGGGTTAGCAAGCACCCTATCCAGTCGCTCATTAATCTCATACTTTGGAGATTTTCAAGGATTATTCTCTTAACCAAGTTTTGCTTCAATGGGAGACTATTTTAAATCTGTAACTGTGTTTTTATCTTTGTTGGGTTACTAGGTTTCTGACTTGGTTGTACATTATGTAAATATCCTTTTTTCTTCAATATATCCTTTTCATTAAAATAAAATAAAATTAGCCAAACCCACCCTCTTATTGTTCCAGGTCCATCTCGGTCCACTAGCTCCCAAATCCACCAAACCACATTGATTCATAACCATCTTTAGTTCCTCCATCTGACTTAAAGTTGGAATTCTCCCTCCCACTTTATCATGAGCACCAGCTATTGTGTTGAAATCCCCCATCCAACCAATATTATTTAGTTCCGAAACTGAATTCATCTCCTCCCAAACCCTCTTCCTGCAAATTTTATTTGTACTCTCATACACTGAAGATAAGATCCATGGTTCACTAGTGGATATTGGGTTTTAAACAACTTCTCGGGCTTTAATAAAACGACTTCCTTTGGCTGGTGGTAACTATAGCTGCTGTGAGAAATAGTTGTTTTCATGCTAAAAATTGAACCATTTGCATTCACAGTTGTTTTATAAAGGTGTATTTTTTTATAATAAACTATAGCTAAAAGAATGACTGTGGGAGAAACTAGTTTCTATAGAAACCCAAAACCCAAAATTCCTCGATTAATACCCACACGCCATCTTCTTCTTCTTCTTCTTCTTATCCATTCACTCATCTCTCTCTCAAGTCACGATACAGCTCTTTCTTCTTCTCTCTCTAAAAACTAAACAGACGAAGAAGAAATTTTCATGGCGATGATCCTTTTCTTCGAGTAATCCTAAGGACCTCCTGGGGGAAAAGTTAGATCATGAGTATGGGGGTGTAACCGTGGAATCTATTAAGGTACAAGTGACTGATTAAGGGGCCGAGGTTTTTTTTTTTTTTTTCTTTTCAACTCTCTATTCAGTTTGTTCAAATCTTTGTCATAATAGCGTTTTTTCGTTTCTGATTATTTTCTGCATAAGGTTTGATTTTTTTCTGATTTCGATTCTAAAATGTTTGATAAGATTTCCAATTTATTTTCTTTAGAAATTTTAATTGGAGTTAAGATCTAGGGTTAGCAATTTTGGGTCCTGATTGGGGCGGTATTTATTTTAAATCAAGAGATCTAAATCGATTTTCTTTGTTAATTGGTTTGATTTTTTTCTGGGTTTACGGTACGTTGTGATATTTCCACATATATTCGAAGAAAGGTGATGTTGCCTGTATTGGAGCTCTCGAGATAAAGAGACGAAGTAGTGCTGTGGGTGTTGGCCGAGATGTTGATTGTTTGAATGGTGATGGACTTCATCTGGCTTTAGAACAAATTTGGGGTTCGAATACTGATTGAGAAGTTCAGGGAGTTGACGGTACTGGGGTCTTTGATTTAATGGTCATCAACATCGAACACAGATCGATTATGGGTTTTGTGTGGTGATTGATTTGATGTCTGCAGGTACGGATGAGCTATAGACAGGAGCCTGCGTAGTAGACGGGTACCTGTATAGTCAGAAAACATCGCATGTCATGTGTTTGAAAAATCTCCTGAAAGAGAAATGGCAGCAGGTCTCTGTGGTGAATTCATATTAAGAGCTTTTGATCTCGATTGAGATTGAACTGGCAGCAGCTCTCTGCAAGTGGTGACGGGGAAGTAGAGATGGGTATTGACTGGAGCTGAGGTTAATGTGAAGATCGTGGACCTGGATTTTGGAAAGTTATATTTTGCAAGTGAAATTGATACTTTAAATTGATTCTAGTATGTATGAAACTTTAAACTTTAAAGTGTAAAGTTTGAGTCTGATTTGAATGTATTGATGATTGTTCGAATACTTGTTAGGATTGGATTTCAAAGAAATTAATTTTGTTATGTTTTTAGGAAGGATGTTGTAGTATGAACCTGGTGTGGATGAGAATAGGGGAAGTTTGTGTTGGTGATGGTTTTGATGGTGGTTGAAGAATGTGTGCATGAACCTGGTGTGGATGAGAATAGGGGAAGTTTGTGTTGGTGATGGTTTTGATGGTGGTTGATTCCCTGATTGGAGTAATAGGGAGGTATTTGTTCTCTCTTTTCTTATTCTCTCCTACTAATTTGTACTTCTCTATCAACTCTAGCAATTAGTGACAGGGATAAAATGATGTTAGAGCTAGAGAATCATGGAGTTGCTATTGTTATTGAATTCTTTTGGGTGGAGGTGTGATTGAGGTAGCTAGGGATTTATAATAAATCTAGTGTTTTGCAAGACAATGAAGATTTCACTATAAATCTTTTAGTATGTCTAATTTGAAGAAATGGGTAGTTGTAATTAATCTTGAAGTATTGATGTATGGGCATGAATTGTGTAAACCTTCAGATTTTTGTTTCATGCAACATGGGTTCATATGTGAAATTTGGGAGGTTTTAATATTAAGAAAATGGGTGTGTTTTATTGTTGCCTAATTTATGTTTGATTTGAGAATTGATAAGAACTAGGGGTTAGTAATCTCTTCCTCACTAATCCATAAAATCTATGTCTTATGATGTAAATGGTTAAGAATGTTATAAATTCTATATCAAAGTTTCTGATTTTTTCCTGGAGGTAACATGTTTGATAAAATGCCTTAAAGAACTTATATAATGACTGCTGTAGCAACCTTTTTGTAGGCCTGTTTCGGTGCATGTTTATGGGGATTTAGCTAATGGTTTCTTAACGAGAAATATTCGTGTTGGTGTCTTCTGTAACCCATTAAAATTTCATGATATTTGGACTTGTATTTTGTGAGTTATAGCCTAGAGAAAACAGCATGTCGGAACTGATTTTCTGAAGGCAGCACATGATAGGGTTTTTCCTGGTGATTTTTAAATATTTAGACTTTGAATTAGGTCTGGGTTTCTTCTAGGAAGTTGTAGAGTATGGCAAGAGGCTTCGGAAATGGTAAAGCATGGCTGAGTTAGTTTACTACTTTAGAAGCTAACACATTCCAAAGACAGCATGTTAGTGCTGAATTTCTGGAAGGGAATACAGTTGGGGTTTCTCTAGGGATATGTTGTTATTTGATTATTTATAATATGATTCCACATAAGACCAAGTGAGGCTGCTGCAGGTTTTCGATTTCAGGCTTATGAGGGTATCCCACCACCATATTACAAGATTAAGAGCGATGGTATCCCTGATTAAAAGTATGAGAGACTTGTCCTGATTCAAGTCATCAATTGAATTGCTTAGTTCCTGCTCCTGCTGATTATAAAACTCCAATTCCTTAGCCTAAATCTAAAGATGAGGTAATAAATATTTTATATTTTCCTTGCAGGTCTGGTTTGTAAATGTACGAGGTCAAAATTGGATCACAAGAGTGAAGGACAAATTTGTGTTTCCTGGGGGTGGAAGGCGGGGATGAATACTTGAATCAGATTTCATAGGTTTGTAATGAGCTCTCAGTATCATTTAGCTGAATTTTTGAAGTGGATAGGTATTGTGTTGAGTTTGATTTGTGTTTGCAGATGGTTTCTAGAATACAATTTTAAAGATGTTCATAAAAATCAAATTCAATTTACTCTTGAGTATGGTGTCCCAGCTCACTGCCTATCTGAGTGGTGAGCAATTTGCTATCCTAGATCTTGTTAATTAAGTTAATTGCAAATTCTTACTCTACATCTGTGGGATTTGCTTGCTTAACAATAACATGGTATATGTTGATTGTTGCTCTATAGACCTACCATAGTGGTATCCCAGCAAAAGATAGGAGTCGAACTCAAGAGTTATTTTGTTCGAATAAGATAAGTGGTAAGATGTACTTTATAAATAACTCATCCAAACTGTTTATGTGCTGTTCAGTTGGTATCATAGATTAAGTATACTTTTGCGTTAGTTGGGTCCTTGTGCAACTTTGCAGGATGCAATCATGGCCTTTCAGAAATACTGAATGTTGTTTCACAGAGAACCCATACCATATGTTCTCTGCAGGATGCATATCGTCAAGAACCCATACCATATGTTCACAGTTTGTTTCACACAGAAATGTTTTACACTGGTAGCTTTGACTGTTTTGCGCATTTGGAAGGTAGAAATTTCACATAAGTCATCTGATTCTTGTTGCATCCCTGTATCAGGCTTTGGATACCTTCAACAAAATAATAGTTTATCCAGTTTATTATGTATCATTTACCACATTGACAATCATTGCAAGTGCAATTATGTTTAAGGTATTCCAAGATTATTTGTTCTCCCGTGTACATCTTCTTAATTACTTCTACATATCAGTGGCTTAAAATTTGTTGGTTACCATTTATGTCATGTGCAGGATTGGTCTGGTCAGGATGCAAGCAGCATAGCCTCTGAGATATGTGGATTTGTTACCATCCTTTGTGGGACTATGATACTGCATTCCACCAGAGAGCAAGAACCAACTCCAACTGGTATGTATAACCATGATGCTGCTCTTTCTATATTTACTTGAGTCACTTAATAGTTAGGAATATGAGAAACAAGAATGATTACAACTCAAAACACTCCAGCCTTTGAGACTCTCTTTCCATGGATTCCGCCTGAGATAAGAGTGTCGTATGTTAGTTGGTCCATTTTCTGATATAGGTAAGTACTGGGAGTTAGGAATTTATTTCCATGGGTTCCACCTGAGATATGGGTTCCTCGTCTCTTTTCCCCTTTTTTTGTTGTTAATTGTTGTAGACTTGGTTTTTTTTTTTGCAGCTTAGGGCCGGATTAATGGACTTGGTTTGAGTTAGTTTATCAGAAGATGAAGCCATGAAAGCGTAGATGTTGACGTCTTACTTTCATGTGTTGGAATTGTATGGTTGTAAATCTTGTAATAATATAGGTTAAGGTCTTCCAACTTAGTGTTGGAGTTTTTCACACTTGGGACTTGCAATATTTTAGATAGTTAAAATTGTAAACTGAATTCACATTCCAATACAATCTGAGTTTTAAAGTTGCTATCAATTTAATTTTGTTAAATTTTAGTTTTGAAGTCATTGTCAACTTAATTGTGATTCACTTTTAGTTTCAAAGTTCAAAATTAATCAAATTTTCAGATTCACTTTTTAGTTTTTGATTCAAATTAATCGCAGATTCGATATTAGTTTTTGATTCAAATTTGCCAATATCATTTTTTTTATTAAATATAATCAATAAAAACTATTGTCTCTATCATTACTTAAATATGTACTGCTAGAGAAAGTCGTTTTTTTAATGATATCAACTTCAGCGAGAAACAGTCGTTTTGCAAAAAACTACTTCTAAAATCCAACTGATGAAAACGGTCGTTTTTAGAGATATTACCTCTTGTCTTGGCAGTTGTTTAACTTCCATTTTCCACTAGTGGTTGTTGAAACTTGGATGTAACAACATCATGAACGGACCATCTTGATTGAGAAGTTTCCTGAATATCTATCTCATCACTGTTCCATAAGAGGCACAGACCCCCCGATAAGCCTTGAGGGTGTATAATTATAGAATTTGTGAAACCTAGTCTTTGAACCAAATCTGAAACATGTTCAGCAACAGTCCTAGTCTCTAATAAAGCAACAATACTAGGAGTATGTCTCTTGAGCAACTTTTTCATGATTCTAGTAAATGAGGGTCTTGCTAACCCCTTACAATTCCACATTAGTATCTTCATATCGAATTCAGATATAGTAGAAGACAAGCACTCACCAAGATGAGGATCATTCACATGTTCATATCAGATTCAGTCTCTTACAGCTCTTCCATTGGATCCGGATGATGTACTTCCATCAGGGGAAGGAATGTATCCTTGAATACCCTCCTCTGAGATACGACCAAATCCTCCCAAGTACTCGAATCCATCTCGAGTCTCTAGATTCCGTTTAGGTTTTTTAGAAGGGCTAGAGTCTCCACCATTATTGGGAATATTACGTCCAGAAACGTTTGTTCTTGCCAATTGTTTTTGACGCATGCCTGATTTAGTAATTCTCCTTGAAACAGACTTCCGGGAGCTAGAAAACTCCATTGCCTTGAAAGAAATCTGGTGATTTTCAGTACTCTTGTTGCCGTTGTCAACAATTATAGGTGAACTTTCGTCCACCAAATCAGATGATATGGGTTGCTTTCCATGTTTAGTAACTCTCTTTGAGCATTTCTTCAACTAAGATCTGAGGATAGGTTCAAGAACACAGTTTTGGGAATGATGGTAGAATCTTCTTGTTGGTTTATTTCTTCAGCGTTAGAAGACTCGGGCTTTACAGACTGAGTATGCTTCGATAATTGCTTATCCATGCTAAATACTTGCTTATTGATACTCTTCATTGCTCCTTCTTGCACTGGACGAGATCCATATGCGAAAGTACCAATCTTTTTTGGGGTCGTTACGCCATTCGATACAGAATCTACAGTCTTGGCAACACTAAAGGTACCTTCACCAGCCTTACGTGTGCGTATAGGATTGAATTGTACATAACCAAAAGGGTGGCCTATGTCCTTACCGTTAAGTGACATTGTGAATTTCTTATTCAACTGAGAAGTATTACCAACCCCATGCTTTTGATCCCCTACTCGGCTGACTGTTGTGAATTTTCAGTAGACATATTTGGGTTCATATTATTCTCTGGACAATTCTCTTGTCGATGTGCAATCCGTCTACACTTAAAACATATTTGATTTAAGCCTTGATATTCAATCTTTTGAACAACTTTACCTATTTGACCAGCTGGAATCAAAGGATTTTTGGTATTAATCTCAACGCAAACTCGAGCATACCTACCACGAGATATGTGTTCAGTATTGTGGCCTTACCATGTAATTTCTTAATGGATGAAGTAGGTAATTTCATAATGTGGTCTGGGGCCGAAGGATCCATTTTTCTCTCAAATTCAGATTACTTTGAATGCATCAGCGAGATTTCGCAATGTTGATGTCTTTAGGGTCTCAGTTGCTTCCTATCTAGATACAATACCTCGTACAAGTGTTGGAGAAAACCATTAATTATTCGGATAAGAACAAGAAAACTGAGTTGGTGATCCTCAGCTAAGTTATTTTATTTTGGTGGGTTGTTTACCAATTAAATCCTTGATCGCATTTCTGTCATCTTTGTATGTCACATTGAAATGATTAAGTACCATACAATTTTCTCTAATTCTTTCGTAATCAAATTGGTTTTCAATGTAGGGGAAATGGGTGTCAAATCTTTCTATGTCAAGACCAGTTACATTTCTCAAGACCAACTCTATTTGATGTGTTTCTAAATTAGTAACCTCAAAAATCACTCTTTTTTTCTTCTTCTTGATCTTCGATTACATCAATTCTATTTCAAATCTCATTATGGTATGTGAATTAGGTTAATCAATATTAAAGTACTACGAGTGATCTATTTTCTACAAGTCAAGATTCTACAAACGATTACTTCGGGTAATTGTTCCTTGGTAAGAGTCTAAGCATGTATATATATTAATCAAAAGTACTTATCTTTCGAATTACATATTCGATAAACCTAAGTGTTGGGATCCCTCAACAAAAAAAATTGACGAAAACTTTCAGCAAAATTTATTAATTGTGAGTTCTCATATATATAACGATTTTCCATTTGGATGACGTGTTTGCGCATAGTTCATGTATTTGTCTTATTCGTTCAAATAAGTTGGACCAAACGGAAATATAGGACAAAGTTTCTAAAAACATTTAATAGTATCTCAATCATATTTGTAAGGTTGAATATTCATCCACCTCTTATACTATCACCAAAGTGAACATTGATAATTTTAGCATTTCCGTGATTTATCTTTTAACTTATGAAAGATTGAAATTGATTTTTTATATTTGAATGTTTTGATTAAGTTTTCTAAGTTGTTAAGATCATGAAAACAGTAAACATATACATCGAATAACAAAAAAAAAAAAAAAAAAAAAACATTGAATAATCGATAAAACTTTCAGAACTTGAATATTGGAGGAATGAGTAAAAAGTATACGATAGCGTTACTAGTTTAATTAATTTTCCTTTCAATTATCTATCAGTATTAAAAATTATTGATAAGTTTGTTATAAATATATTTCAAACTCAACGATTCAACATGGTTACATACTTGATCATCAAACTTCTATCCAGTATTATTCACCCTTTAAGAATCATTAGAAAGAATAAAAATCATTAGCATATGCAATGTAAAATTATCATGACACGTAGGTTAATTTATCTATTTAATTCGACCAATAAATTTGTTTGCATTCATAAGATTTTCATGTATGACGTTAATATTTTCACTTATATTAAATTGGTTAAACATATAATTAGATATAACTGCATTCATAAGATAAGTGGTTAGATGTATATGAGATCCCACGTTTAGATAATTTGTTAAAAGGAAATCAATAGTTATATTTGATGATAACCATTGTGATACTTAAGAATGTGCTAAACATATATTTTGAAAAGTTTTATGAATAAACTCTAGTTATCAATGTATAAATGCTAGTTTCATATTTATTTAAATATAAAATGACCTAGATTTCAAAAGAGAATTGAGTTTACTATTATGAATCTTTCTCAAAGGTTTTTCATTAGTCAGAATGGGATATCTTATCGCCCGTCATATTAACTAATTTATTTATACCAATCAAAATTACATCATCATATATATATATATATGCTTATCTTTCGATATCTACCACTATAGGGCCTTCTAAGTTGATAAACATATAATTCCATGACTAATTAAAATTAAGAGGATAAAAAACATGTAATCATTCTTCTATATTAGATTTTGTCCCCCATCTTTTATGCTTTAAAGATTGTAATTGGGTTCTAACTACATGTCCTTCAATAACTTTAAGAAGGTGTTACCAAAAAACTTTATGCCACAAATATGCATATTTCATAATTTTGACTCACAAAATTGTTTGAAGGACCGCTATCGAACCATGCTAAGGACATAGAAGTTAGCACCTGCAAATCCAAAACTGTATGTTCCCCCTGCTGTTCTTCCTCTACACGTTATTCAAGATGATATCGAAGCCCTGCAATAACAACATCATGAACAGGTGGAGCAAGATCTCTAACTACAAGAAGCAAATCAAATGATCATTCAGCTACAATATCTTGTTGCACAGTATGAAGCCAATCAAGTTATCCTTCAGCAACAACAGATTTCTGCACAACTTGAAGCCGAGAAATCCGCATAACAAGGGTCTAAGGATGAACTTGCTTCTCAGCAACTGGCTTCACAACAGGACGAGGAGAAGGCTTCCCTAAATGTCACAAACTTGACTAGGTAATCTCACTTCTTGTTTTTGGTTTGGTATGTTCTGCACAAGAATGGAATTCTAACTTCTCATGATGTTGAGATTGATTATTCTAATCTTTTATATTCTTATTTGGTGTTTATTTCAGAAGTGGTCCTTTCTAATCTTGCATCTCATAATTGCTCAAGCAGCAGGATGTAGCTGCTGGTATGATTGAAACTTTTTTCGGAACTCAAAATGTGATGATATCCGACATTGCATCTGATGGTTCTGGTCCTGACATTACCATGATCACCTATGGCCGTGTGGGGATGCATGTTGTTTTTAAGCGGTTTTTTGCTGACCAAAGGGTTGCTGAAAAACTTCTCTTGCCTGCAAGGTATCTGTTTTTCAAGATTTTTGCTCATACTTTCAGTTTAAGTTCTCGTTTTGTTTTATATTTATTTTCTTACTACTTTTAAGTTATAATTTTTTTTTCATGGTTAGTAACCATCAAGTGGAAGTTATCATTGAAAAGCTTCGGCATGAACATGATACAGTAATTGACATGGTGGGCGATGTTTTCAAGACACAAGAGCAAATGCTCTCTTATATTAAATGTGGTGCATCTGATGGATTGGGTCGAGACATATCTGCAGTTAAGTATGGTCTTACACGCAAAGAGGCTATTTTTAAGAAATTCTTCAGTAACCAGAGGGGTTTTCTTGATAAATGGTTGTTTAAGTTGCTGGGCTTTTATCTCTGTGAACATTTTGTCTGATGTTGTTTCGTTAAATACTTAGTATAATATCAATAGTTTCCTTATAAACGAATAGGATAGGTTTTTAATGTTGTATCACACTTGTGTCTCTTGTTGTTAGAAAACTTGGGAGGATTAAATGTTGCTTAATAATTTTGTTTGTTAATTACTTCCTCTTTTGTTGAATAGATTGATGGTGGTTCAATCTATAATTTGATTCGTTAGTTCCTCTTTGTTTTTCCTCTTTGTTGTAATTACTTACTCTTTGTTTTTCCTTAGTTCATTTTTAAAATGATTATAATTTGATTTATTAGCAAAAAAGAGGGTTAGAAGGTATGTTTTTATTAGTATAGACAGACAAACATAGAAACCTACTTAGTTTCGGTAAACAAAAGTAAGAAACTTAATGTAGCTTCATAACACAGACCTCGGGGATTTAATGGAATAATTACGTTGAATCAAATGCCAATACGATTAACCAAATTAAGTTTGCAGCAAAACAACCAGAAGAAAAAAACCCGACCTACTGAGGCAAGGCAAGGCAACTCAACAAAAACTAATCTTAACAATTCCTGTAATAAACTTTCTTGCAACATCTTCCACCACAATCTTCTTCTTTAGATCCTCAGCAAAAGAACTAGGAGTGTACTCCACAAACTGGCCAGATATTCCAACATGTACGCATCTTTATTAGATTCTCTATAAGTGTGCATTGCTGAGAAGGACTGTAACTGGCAGCGCAATCTTCTAATGGACTCCCATACATGATGGCACCTCCATGAATGATTTTACTCGCTATACTTATGTAATTCAATGGATACGCAATTTCCACATTTAGGGTCTTGATTATTGTTGAACAATCACATATAACTGTTAAATCAAATAGCTCTGAAGACTTAACCCTTTTCATTGATCTCCGCTATGTCTTTGGTTTTCACTTCAAATAAGTTACTGAAACCCATCAAATTCTCAGGTGATGCGGATCAATTGAATGAATTTTAAATCCATCTTTGATTTTCCATCTCATATCTACTAAATTATTTTGAAAGGGAGATTTAGTGATTTCATATATCATATTTGTGGTGTGCACGTGGTCGAGAAGAAAACATGTAAAACTTGTTATGTAACTATGATTATTTTTACATGTTTATTAAGAACGCGCGATTGGGGGATACTATTTATAATTGGGGGATGTAGCTAGAGGACAAAATCGGTGTCCCAATAGCAATTTGTGGTTACCCCCTATCCAAATATTTTTTTAATTTCTAATCTTCCCCTCACTAATCCTAATTAGTGTTTAATTATAATTAGTAAAATGTTAAGATTTTTTTATAAGATTAAGTTAGTGTTTTTAAAAAAAAATTGGGTGAGTGAGGTTAGAGTTAAGGAGGGAAAAAATTTGGGAGGGAAAATGGAGGATGATTGTGAAGAGAGATTTGCTGCTAAATCTTTAGCTCGACTACATCAAGTATCATATCCTCAATCTTCTTCTAATGACAACAACTCATAATTGCAACTTTTTGTGGAAGCAACACAATTGAATGATGATTTTTACGACCAAGGAGACTTTTTTTAAGAACCTACACAAGAAAGTAAACTTGCACAGCATACAAGCATCCCCAACACACAGGTAAAGATTCTTAGAGGTCCAAAATTTCATTTTTTGCTTTGAACCCGCCATTTTTTCATCTGTAAATCCTTTTTACCGGCATAGACGAAGTATGAATACAATGACGACACACCTTAAACCGTCATAGTATTCATAGAACGATAATTCCGGTAGTAAAATATCCCCCATTTTGAGGCCAAAACCGGCATAAAATTCAAACAAATAACTATGCCGGCACAAAAGTTACTTTTTACCTACCAAGGAATATTCTGGGAATATGATACCAGCATTGTTTAATTCAAAGTTGACTATGCCGGTACTGCATCCAAAACATACAGGAACCAGTGGCTGCTGAAGCTATAAACCGGCATAGAAAACTAAATTTAACACCACGCCAGAATCATGTACCGGCGTACAACCCTATATAACGATAATGCCGGTACCTAGGTTAAAAATTTGGTCTTCGTTTTTTTTTTAGTTCGACTATGCCGGGACATATGTCGATAGTGCCGGAATCCCGTTCCGGCATGGTTTTCCATTTCTATTGAACGTATATTCATTCGATTCTTAGGTGGTGGCATATATTGATCGAACAAATGCAAAGCCTCTTGGTCGGGATACGTCAGAATGCTATAAAATTCCCCTGGTATGATACCAAAGAATACTTTTCACCTAGTACTAATGGATTTCTTGTAAGGAACCTTCTAATATCCCATTGTTATCCTTGTATAGGGAATAAAATATCCAAAAAAAGAAATCCCTTGGGCTAAAGAGACATCTCTTAAGAACATGTGTGTGTTGGTGAGGAATACCCAAGGAAAACAAACTCGTTTTGAGATGGTTTGCGAGAGAAGTGGGCAATACAAGGAGAAGAATAGCCACAAGAAAAAGGGTTATATATATCCAAAGAATACTAATAAGGTGTACAAGACTCGTACGAGGAAGGATAACTTCCCCTTTAAGCTTGTATTCCGTCTAAATGACTTGAACAAGGAATGGGATTGTGCGGTTTAGTTCGACTGTCATAACCACCGGGATCCGGAAGATTATGTTGGACACTCCCTAGTTGCGAAGATAAAACCTCATGAATTGGAGGATGTAAAGAGAATGACCAAAGCACTTATCAAACCGAGACAAAAGGATCAGAGCAACGTGTCTTCCCTAAAATACTAAACCACCGTGCGCATGATTATGTCGTGTTGTTGCTCGATTTGTTGAGTAGTTCTTTTTTTCAGATTCCCATAATCGTGAGTAAAGTTGTTAAAAATATTCAACCACATTGAATCCCTGGTACTTATATCTATAGTTGAAGGATGAGTTTCGGCGTACCATGCTTGGGTGATTTCTAAATCTTCCTCGGAGTCATACGATGCCATTTGGTGTATGTGGGAGTAGGTTCTATACTAAGCTATGTATAAATAAGACTTCTGGGGTTTAGGGTTTTGTAAGTTTAGAGTCTCAGAGATATAATAAATAACACACGAGTTTTGGGCTATTGGGTCCAAGTATTAGCTCTCTATATATAGAGCAAAATCTCAACGGATGCTTATTTTGAAATCACCAGTGCCGGATTTGAAATAATAAAGTCAATGAACGCCGGTACGTGCTTCCGGTATGGATAAAAAATTAACTACTATTCCGGAAACCTATTTTCATACGTTCAGATTTTGTGGACTATGTATATGGTACCGGCGTAGTTTTAACGAGCCCGTACTACACCGGAAGTCAATACCAACGGATCGTTGTTTGTGCGACAATGCCGGTTGGTGTAAATTTCAAAATAAAACGGCTAGTTTTTTTTTTAAATAAGAACGTTGGTGCTTCAATCAATATAAACCTCCGAATTTCCTTGGCAAAAATCTACACAAAGAACCCACCAAATACCCTTCTATGAAGAAACCATGCCTAAAAAAATAGATCAAGCTAGCACGGTTCAAGGTTCAAAATCAATGGGAGATTCATCAACAACCTCTACCTACAAAGTAAGTAGATTAAACATTACTAAGGATGAATTGGATAATTATAATATTCTCTGCTAGGACGAATCGCTAAAATAATCTTCTCTTACAGAGTCATCATTGCAGCTGTCAAATTTGCAAGTCACCTTCACATCTAGCCTTGGATTGTCCTTTTATTTATTCTAAGTGTAGAAACTGTGATGGGACACGCCGGTTTTGGGTTGCAAAAATTGATGATGCTGAAAATGGAAGAATGTTTCTTAGGTGTTTGAATCACCCAAAGTGCGAAGAGTTTCAATGGTTTGACAAAGCGGTTGCACTAGCCGAAGCAAGAGAAAACTACAAGGGTCATTGGGAGCCTATTGATGGGTGTGATGAGTGTTATATAAAGGTAAAAGAATATGTTGAATGTCAAGATGAACCAATGAAGTTGGTCCTTGATACCGAGCTTCCATACGATGTCTTCGA
Source organism: Papaver bracteatum (assembly GCA_023529315.1). Lineage (NCBI taxonomy): Eukaryota > Viridiplantae > Streptophyta > Magnoliopsida > Ranunculales > Papaveraceae > Papaver > Papaver bracteatum. The sequence continues at coordinate 62,831 of JAJJWX010004893.1, read as the reverse complement.
AGATATTTGTGAAAGGCTCAAAGGTTCTGTAATTGTTGAAAAGGGATGGAAATATATTATGAGATCATATTTAACCAAAATTAATCCATTACATGTTTTTTAGTATGTTTAAATTTAAAGTTGCAAATATAATGTAATAGATTACGGAACCGGAGGGTTTTTCTGTAGTAGTTGGAACCGGAGGGTTTTTTTGTGGTGGAACGCCGCCGTCTTCCAGGCGCACGACAAAAGGATGTGACCATTCCAGGTAATCATTAATGTAGGAGGGATCGGCTTCAACACCCTTGTTCACAACCTCCCAATTACTGATATCTACCAAACGACTTGGTACCATATCCCTCCAATGTGTTGGTTCTGGAACTGGATCATACACATCCCTCAACTTTGAGGGACTTGTAATGGACTCACCCAAGTCAAGAATGTACCTTGAAGTAGAGGTTGTCATGAAGACAAGTAATTACTTAAATCCAAGTTGGCGCATCACACACCGAGGATCGGCCATAAAGTATCCCTTTGGGTGGAATTATGGTCCATTATAGAATGCAACGTTCGGAAACCTCAAAATTTGGCGGTTTGCTCTATCCTCCTTGTAAGGGTCGAACACAACGTCTTTGGCAGGCATCGTGTCAGAAGCCAATCTCATATCTATTAGTCGACCATTTTTACCGGGCTTCGGAGTATTGTTGAACTGGTATCTCTTAGCTCTAGGCGCATAAGTTTCAGGAAGGTCTTTCATCTTCAAGTAGGGGTAGTCCTTGAACAATGTTGGGAAGTGTTCATAAGCCCACACCTATTCCAATATGGAATAATACATATAAGAAGTAGTAAATTTTGATATTAAGTTAATGATAAAGATACATGTGAATAATATACATAAGAGCATAAGTTAAAAAATAAAATTACATGCGGTAGAGTGAAGTTCACGACAAATTGGTTTGTTTTAGCCTTAGAGGCCCTTCTAGTCTCCTTCATCAAATGTGACATCACCACGGTTCCCCAAGAATAGGTAAAGACCTCATCCAAAGGATCCAAGTATCGAAGGAGGCTTGCGCTAACCCTGTTTCCATTAGTGTTGGGGAATACCTTAGTGCCCAAGATGACTAAAAGCTATGCAGCGGTTGTATAAAGAATTTGTACAGGGTCCCATCCATCCTCCAAACTTCTTTCCTGCGTTTTTTCAAACTTCTCCTTAAGTAGCATCAGCTCGATTGTTTTTGTCCTACTAGACTTAGATACATATAAGCTTTCCATTGAAGTTTTGTAGTCCCAACCCAACATCTTTTTATTCAAAGCGTGCAACTTTGACCATTCTAGGTCCGAACAATGATCTCCTTCTACTATTGATTTGTAGATAACATTCAAGCCTAAAATTTTCGGAAAATCATCCCGGATCAAGGTCATCTCCCCAAACGGGAAGTGCATGGTATGAGTTTCTCCATGATACCTTTCGACGAAGCAATTGACTGTCACAACATCTCACTTCACATAATTTTCAACCAAAGCATATAGAGTAGAATATCTTACTATTGTTTGGACCTCTTCACATTCCAAAGACAAATCCCAATCGGACGCATCTTGGTTTCGGCAAACACACACAGCCTTCTTGTGATCGTACAATTAGGAGATAGTAAGGTTAAAAGATTTTACATAAATACACAAGAATACTTATGGACAAGATTAAAAAATTCTTACATAAGTTTGATATATAGTACGAGCCCACGAGTGCTTGTAGCCAAACATAATTTTTGAATCTTGAGCCTCACCCCAAATTCTACCACCATCAAGGTCAGGAATCATGTCATCAACATGAGGAAGGTGGGAAAATTAACTTTTACTTTTCCCTTGACTTTGGATTTTCCTTGTGTCAGTTGTTCACTTGGCCCACCAACTTCGCTTTGGCGTGTTAATTGACTTGGATGAACCTCATTATCTTCCTCCTCACTTTCCTCTTCATCTTGCTTATCGTGCTCAACTGGTGTAGTAGGTTCATTGATTACAACTCGACTACGGTCACCACCACTCTCCCAAGTTATACCTCTTGAACCAGCCCCCAAACGCTTTTTGCGACCTTAATCTTTCTCTCGGGGAGGCAGAGCCTGAGGAGTATCAAGACCGTCCTTCCTCATTATCTTAGTAACATCATCTTTACCTTTTCTTTTCTTAGCTTCCTTGGCTTTTGGCCTATATCATAAGCCGATGAAATGAATATAAGACATCTCATTTTTAGAACCAGTACCGGTATAGTCACACTTAAACAAAACAACGGCGGTACTCATCTCCCGGCATAGACACTTAGTTAACATTTCCTGCCAGTACACTATTCCAACGGCAACCATTAAATATCGATAATGCCGGTAGTCATAGGTAACTCTCCTAGATACCAAAACAACACTAACGACACTATAAAAATAAAGCAATTCCATGCCGTAACATGGTACCGGCATACAGTTCAACCAAGCAGGAATGCCGATAGTGGGGAAAAATTCTATAATGTTCCTGTAAGTTTTAGTTTACTACCGGCATACTCGAACTATCAAAAGGGAATGCCGTAATACAAAGATGAAATAGTCTTCAACACAATTTATATGCCGGTACATAACATTGAGTTTCAGGGTTTGAAACCGTCATTGCATTCATCATAACATCTAACCCGTAACTAAATACCGACACTGAATTCAACCTAAATGGAATGCCGTAACTAAAAACCGGCATAATATTCATACACAATTCAATGCCGGAATCTACTGAAACTCAACTGTTTGTTTTGGGTTTCGGTATTCTAACCTAAACCCATTGCTACAAATCGATTCAAAAACTCATAACAGAGTTTAAAATCACTAACCTTCTCACATAAGCCATCTTTGCGAGGGGTTGATTGTCTGAGAGCGTTGCTTCTTCTTCTTGAGCAATCTTAGCAAGTCTTTATTTTAATCTCTCTTCACTAATCGATTTTGAGTTCGATGGGGCTTTTGGTTTCTTTCGTGGAGGCATAGTTATGATTCGGGTGGGTTAATCGACGATTTTTTTTTGAATCGACGAAAAACGATGAAGAAAATGATGGAAGAAAAAAAAATTCGAAATAAGTGGTACACAATTTCTATGCCGGTACAATACTCTGATGTATCAAAATAAGTGGTACATACCAGAGATTTTATCAAAAAAGAAGCTTGGATTACTGCAGTTCTAAGGGAGCTTTGGTTCCTGAGGAATAAGATTATATTTGAGGGTCTGAAATTAAATGTGAATAAGATTGAGGAATACAAGTACACGAAACGTATTCTGGTGCTGAGATAGTGAAGAGATACACAAGAATGAGCATCCAATCTCTCTCTGTCTCTCACTCTTGGATGCTTTCCCTCTGGTAGTTTGATTTGTTCGGTGGAAAGGAAAAAATATCATAGCCAGGTTTCAATCCTGGGACTTGTGGGTTATGGGCCCACCATGCTTCCGCTGCGCCGCTCTAATTTGTTGTTTGATTTTGAAGGATGTTTTTAGGCATACGGAAATATTTTAGGGCATACCAAGTAAAGACAAAAAAGGAGTGTAAATAGCAAAATCAGAAGCCCCTTAACCAAATATTTTTGATAATAGCAAATCTTCCCTTTTAGGATTATTTTTAATACTAATGATTAGTTAAAATAATTCTGATTAGTGATTAGTTTTAAGATTATGTAGTTATAAAATTGTATAGATAAAAAAAATTGAGTAAGAAAAAAAAAACCTTGAATTATAGGCATTTAGGAAGCTTCCGGGGCCCCTGCAGAGTGCGAGACAACGTTTCGTTGGAAATTTTCCAACATATCTTATGTTTAATCTCACTTTTGTAGGTTAAAATCATCAAAACTTTGTGTTTTTTCACTAAGGTTCGTCGAGTCTGGATGAACAATTCGGCTAGCTGTAAGTGTTGATTAAGATCCGAACCTACCTTGTAGACCATAGTTCGGCTTGGTTCGAATTTTACTAACAAGACGAACCCTACACTAAACTTTCTAGAAGAAAAAATGTTTAGGGTTCGGCTTGTATTCAGAAATTCGTAAGCGTCGAACCTGTTGGAAGCACATTGTTCAAATATTTGAATAAGTAGAATATAAGCCGAACCTGATCATGTACATTCCTAGGTTAATAATTTTGTATTGGTTCGGCACAAATTGTGAATATCGTAATAGCCGAACCTCATAAATGTGCTAGGTTCGGCGCATATTATGATTATCGAATACTCCGAACCCCTATGCATCTCTATCTGTGACTAGGTTCGGCTTAAAATTTCATGAAATTTCAATCCGAACTGTTCATATACACTAACAATAAGCTTTTGTGAAGAACAGTTCGGCTAAAAACACAACTCAATTTTGAGACGAACCCAACACTATAACTGTCATTTAATCGATGAAAAACTGTAACTAGGAGATTGGGTTTGTAAAACTTACTTTCTTATCCTCATTTCCGTAGTTGGAGATGTAGTTGGTTCAATTTCTGGTTCAATTGGTGGAATTTCAGTTTCTACACCTTCATCTTCAATTGGTTCTTCTTCTTCAATTGATGGATTAGAAGACGATTTGGTTTGCCTAGTCCCTGCTGTTCTTTGTACGAGTCATTATGTAGTTCAGTTTAATCGACAATCAAATTTTTACAAATCGACAATTAATCACAATGATGAATTTTTTTTTCGCGGGAGGGGACGAGTTCGGCTAGAGGAGGAAGAAGAAGAGATGTTAAGGGAAGCTGATTTTGATTTTTTTAAAAACTGATTTTATATTTTTGTATTAAGGGTATATAGGTAATTGAACTACCCATAGGTTACCCCTTATAAAGTCACCCAAGATGGGACTATCATTTTGTATGCCCCGAAATTTTTATGTATGCCTAAAAACAGCTTTCTTGATTTTGGCCAAATAACCAAAGTAGACTCACTGGTCCACAAACTCTTCCTCTTTTACTCACTGTCCAAATAACCTAGTCAGGATTGAAGTTATAGAACTATTCATCTTGTTAGGCCGGCCGGCCGACCGACCGGAGGGCCCGAAGGGAGGGAGTCCCTTTCATGGACACTTTTTTGTAAATTGAAACCTCACATAAATTTGCAATTTCATAAAAAAAATTTGGTAGTGTGCACTTGATAATACCAAAATATCCCTCTCTTTTAGTCCAATTACTCTTATGTATCTTATTATTTAGGGGTACAATTGGCAACCAAACTTTAATATAACATATTAAATTTTATCTCGTTGGAAAGGTTATAAAAAATCTACGCAATGAGTACAAATTAAGAACATGCAATTGGGGGATACTTTTATAAATTGGGAGATATAAATAGTATTGTTACTGTTCATGCCGGCATAGTATTTTTTTTTTTGTAGAAAAACCATGTCGGTATGAACAGTAACATTACTATTTCAAATCCCCCAATTAATCCTTCAATAATAAATTTATAGTTTTTACGAAAAATTTGGACGTATTTATCATTTTAGGCACAATTTTAGAAAATTATATGTATATCCATTATGCAAACCATCCAAAGGATACATAATATTTTTGGTTTTTGCATCTAATTTATTTTCCGTTGCAATTAATAAAACGATGTACTCCCTCCGTTTTAGCAAAATAGATACTTTCACCTTTTTAATTTCCCGGTTTTTTAAAGAAAATTGATCACTTTATCACTTTGGCATATTATTAGGAAAAATGAAACTATAAAATATGGTGTTGGAGTGTGAGAAATAGACCCCGCATCTTTAAAAATGCACATTGAAAAGTATTTCCCGAAAACCCGTGACTTGTTTTTTTCTTCGTATTTGATTGATGGAATGAAATGTATTTGATAAATCCTCGCATTTTTGGTAATTACATAGTAGTGTTCGGATGAAAATTATCAGTCGGGAAAATTATCCGGGAAAATTCAAAGAGAAGCTTAAAAGGAGAACAATGGAAGTAACTCATTCGAAGTCTAAACTCCCATACCCTAAGTGGTGGCACCAAGAACTTGGATGCAGGGAAAAAGGAAACCGCCACGAGTGGCTGTTTTCTTGTAGAAGAAGATGATGATAGTATTCAACAAATGGAAGTAACTCTTTCGAATTCTAAAACGCCCGAACCCGAGGTGGTGGCACCAAATATAACTAGGTTCTTACTCTGTCACTTATAAAAATACAAAACGCCATGATAAACGGTGACTTCATCGAAGTACGTCCAACAATATTCAACAATGACATCTTGTACTAATTAGTCTTCTAAGTGCAATCCATTATTATAACTTCATGAAAGCATTATCCCCCCCAAAAAAAAAAATCAAAAAAATCATTGACAGAACCCTTACATTTATTTTCTAATTTGTATTTAGTTCTCCTAATATTTTAGCATTAGTCCACCAAAGTTCCTTTCTTTATATGATTTTTTTAGCCCCCCTCTACACTATTATCTGGCTCCACCACTGCATTCATCGGATGCGCAATGAAGAGTTGTGTTATCTCAACGTCCGGACCAACATCATTTTGAACCGCGTAGTCTTTCTCTTTGGCAAAAAAAAAAAAAAACAATTGTTGCATCACTTATCTATCTCTCCATTCTAATTGTCTCAATTGCATTATAAATGGTGGACAAAGATAATAAGTAGTTATCCTCGTTTTTCATCCATTAGTATGAGAAGCATTGAAACGGTGCAATAACCATTTTCCAATTTTGCTATCTTGTCCATTTTTTGAGGAGTTAGCTTTGCGGCCATTAAATGTCCTTCAAGATGCTCCGGACGAGGTTGTCTATTACGACCTTCCATAACCTTGTATAGAACCCATCCTTTCAATTTTTTGTTTTTGTAAATACTAGCTTGAACGGGAAAATAGTTTTCTTTGAGAAACTTTTGTTCTTCCTCCCGGTCTTTCCTTTATAAACATAACCCTTCCTCTTATGACTTTTGTCGGGATCACCGCTTCTCTCACAAACCATTTCAAAGCGAGTTTAACCTCCTCACCCATTCAAAACTGATGCACACATTTATTTTGGTGCATGTTCTCTAGCCCAACTCTTAGCCTCTTTCGGATATTTGAATACCATGGCATTTGCGTAATGATGAGATGTATCTTCGTACAAAATATCAACATGGGAAGGTTGATCAACCATTGGTATTTGATCACATTGGACCTAAGAGAAATAACACAACGTCAATAGAAACCACAAACAAGTAACACATAAAAGTTCGGCTTTGTCGTACGTCTATGTCAACAATTTTGTCGACAAAGCCGAAAAGAGAGTTCAACGATCTCTAGACTTTTTTTTCCTCCGAACATGCCGAACTTTTTATTTTGAAAATTCGGCAATAAAAAGGTACCCGAATTTTGGACTTCCTAACGATTTTCCTATTAAAAGTTCGACAACCAAAGTGGTACACTTGATTAATACGAACTTTATCTGGATATATACTCTACCAAAATAGTTCGGCCACTTCTTTTAGAAAAAGATAACCGAACTCTCAAAAATCTTAAGTAAAAGGGAGTTTGGTTACCTGCGTCTGCTGAAACAAGAAAACGAATTGCACTTACAAAAGAGTTGGGCTATTTGTTCTTCAGTTCGGGCAACCGAATTACTTTGGCCTAGAAGAATTTTTCTTTTAAAAAAAAAAAATCATTTTAGATTATTTTTTGGCCAATTCAAATTACATTAACTAAATTTGAGCCATACTTGAGTATCCATAACTTCATCCTCTGGTTGTGGCTAGTAAAATCCATCATTTGGATCTTGAGGTTGCATTTGGGGAAGAATGGTGTAACGTCACTAAAATTTTGTGTGGGCTTTAAGCCTTAGCCCAACCCATTATGTGGTCATTTTATAACATGGTTATCCCTTAGTGGAATAAGTGAGCATAGATAGTAGATTGTAGGGGAAACATTAGATATTTTGAGCATGAAAACCACGTGTAAGGCATGAGCAGCCGGGAGGCGTTTTCGCCCTTTGCTGCCTTCTTTAAGAATTTCAACAGAACTTCGTTTCTATTTTCAAAAAAATAAAAATAAAATAAAAAATAATGCATCTGTTTTCCACTCAACTATCTCAAACGAAAGAAGAAATTGTGGCTTTGAAAATTGAAATTCGAGTTCAACCCCATCAACGGTTTGCGGCTGAATTTGTACTCTGCAAAAGGTAGGGAGTTTTCTCTATTGTTACAAATGGTATTTTCAATTGTACTTTTAATTTTCTGCCATTAAATCCTAAATGTTTTCTGTGTTCAATCTTTGCATTTGTACAGTGATTAATTTTCAAATGTTAGGTATGGTCTTAAGAAAGTTTAGACTAAAAATGTCATGCAGCTATTAAGTTTGATTCTCAAGTTTCACCCAAAATTCTTAAACTAAGCTTTCAACTGTTTGAGAAAATGACCCAACGAAATACTTGCTTGCAAACTCTACAAGTAGCTGGCATTTTCTTGCATATTTGGAAAACGTTGCCAAAGTGGTGTGTTGATGCTTTCCCTAAGTCATGCTTCTTGAGCTTTAATCCCATCAATATTGGAAATTGAGAATTTTACCGAGAGGGAATTTTAGCTAAATTTTTTGGAACTTCTTTAGTTACTAAATTGTTTATCGCTGATGGAATGATCTTAATTAACCATTTGTTTTGGAAAGGATCCACTCCACATATTTTGTTTTGATCCGCACTTTGGTTTAACGGTATAATTACTTGCAACCCAGTTCTCATTGTAATGTCTTTGTGTTTTATAAAGGAATTTTTAAACTTGGTCACACAGGAAGCTTTGGTTGACAAATAGCCCTGTATTTTAATCAATATCAAAAGGTGTTTGGGTAACATGAGATTGGATCCCTTTCATTTATACTGTCTTCTTATAGCTTTTTATTTACACTGTGTTCTTTTAACTTGACACCTCTCGGCATTATATATTGATTTTATGAATGGAAGTCTTTTCCTGTCCGTGAAATTTAGCTGGTTACTTTGAGTTCTTGTCATTTTTATGAGATGGGATCTTTGCCATTGTATTCACTTCATTGCCAGCAGCATCGCCTTCTACTTTGGCTAGTGAATTAACTCATTTTCTTTTAAATAAAAATGAATGCCTTTACTTTTGGTATGTAGACTGTACTTCAAGTTGGTACTTTGATTTTAGAGCAGTCTTTTTGTAAGCTGCAGCATCGCTGCCCATGACTTTGTGAATTTGTTGTGGTTTAGAAGTGTTTCTTTAACTGAGAATTCACTTGAGATTACTGCCAGTAAGAAATAATGACTCTACTATAGGATCGTCAGGCCTTAATTGGCACCCCATCTACGGATGGCAACCTGGAAGACCGTTTGTGTGATAACGGTGGCTGGTATCAGACTACCCTGACAACGGCGTTCTCCAAAGAAATAGTAGAGTAACTTATCTTTGATTTACAACACTAATTCTTGGTTTTTTTCTTAGGCTCTATATTTTTTCAAATGATTATTGTTGCTGCGCATGTCTATGTTTTCACGCTTTACGCTGACATTAAACACTAAACTGTTGTATCCCCTACTGAGTTGTGGCTCACTCTTTTTAGTTTTGTTTTCCACAGAGTACGAGCGGAGCTTGCAGAAGTAAGCCGGACAGAGCTTACGGCAGGCTTTTAACGCGTCAAAAGTTAGTATTTTGCTAGTATAATATGTATATCACGGGGCTGCTGGTGTGGTTTGCTTTACAAATATCCATGTCAATTTTCTTGTCGTTCTTTTGTGGATATTGCCATGTCTTTGAATTGTATAGTGGCTGTTTATTTTGCAACAAAATGATATATTTGGATTAAGTTGTGAAGTTTTAAGGTCTGTTTAGATTCGGTGTCTATAGAACCTCTTTTGGAACTTACATTTCTTGGAACGATAATGTATTAGCATGTTTCAGTATATGTAAATTAATTTCCTTTTATTTTTGTTGGACTTATTTTTTTCTCACGTGTACTTGGCCTGTTTCACTACCGTTAAAAAAAAAAAGGCGTACATGTGTCCATTAACTTTACCTAAATCTATGCACACACTGCTTAATATGTTTTATCTTTGCATATTTTCCCTCCAATTTTTGATTTGAAATAAAGTAACACTAATGGTGGGGTTCTTGTTAGGATTTCATTTTTCATCAGTTTGAATACACATTGCAGGTCATCTTATATGTACTACTGAAATCTGTTTGAACTTCCAGTCATGCATTTTCATATTTTTCGCTATATTAAGTAATGCCATAAGTGCCTGTTAAACGTTTAAATTAGATGGACCCATTTGGTCCTGTTTTGAGTTTTATGAACTAAATCTCTGTATGTATGCTCATTTCCACATTTGATTTGCTAGAAATGCCAACGGTATTTTGAAGTTTCTAACCTCTGGTAGGCTAGTCCAGAAAGGTTATCTTTCTTAAGATTTAAAAACTTGACAAGTCTTCTTTATGCCTTATTTTTTTTATTGTTTCATTTTTACTTTTGAGTGACGTTCCTGAAGTTTGGCCCTGCTAGTCGAGTTGAAATCCAACCCGTTAGGGGAAATTTTCTTGTCCGTTACAAATGCATTCATCATCTTACGAATAACTCATATCCAAATCATTGTGAAGATTAACAAATACTCCACTAGATGAAGTTGGTTTTGATTCAGATGAGGAGATATCATCACTAAAATCACTCATTTCATATGAACCCATCTCAAAATTTTTTTTTTGGGTTCGAACATCTTTTTGTTCTTCATCATTTCTTCTTCTTCATCTCTCTTAATAGTTTTTTTTCTAACAAAACTCTCTTATTAATAAATCATTAATCTCTATTGATCACTAACTAATCACTAATTAATCATTACACTAACTAATTTAATTAAAAAAGGTAAGTTTGGTATTATAACATATACATATATATATATATATAAGCACGCAAATTGAAATCATGGTACTATGAAAGATGGGTCGTGCCAAAAAAAAAAAAAGGTTCTTTTGATGTGTGTACTTAGTAGTGTATCATTTAATGGGCTTTTGGACTTACTCCACAGTAACTTGGACTTCCTTTTTGGATTTGCTGTGATGAGTGATGACTATGGGAGAATCTTATGCCAAAGTGCAGAAGGACTAAAAAGAGACGAATTTTTCTTTTCCGTGGAAATTTCATGGAAGTTGCATGTATGGCAGATGAACCATTGATTGATGCATTAGATTGTTGTCAGCTGAAAGAAGTAATATCAACTTACGAAGGTTTTGATGAAGTTCTGGTAGAAAAAGCTCTGCTTGTGCCACTGTTCAGGCTAAACAAATGTTACTACCCCATCCAAGAATCACTTGCTCATGCAACTTGACCACTTATGATCTAAGCTCCAACTATGATTTAAGTCGTTATTACTTCATCTGAAATTCATTGCTGTCAGTCAGCACCTACTGATGTAGCAACCGGCGCCACCTTCGCCCGTCAAAGTTTCAGTCCCATAATGATTAAGAAGCCAATGAACATCTATTTGAGTGTTAGGCATGTAGCATTTGGTCTCGGAACCAATCGAACCAAGTTTCACAAATTTTCTGGAAGTTGAATTACAAAAATTTTGGTGAATCAAACGGAATACCAGTGAATTTTTTTTTTTTTTGCATGCGAATGATTTCATTCGCGAGTCTACTAGCTGGTAATCCATTTCAAAGTCGATCTTAATTAATTTCCTTGCATTTTTACAAGGGAATTTCGAAATGCACATTGTGTTGCCAATCTAAGTAAGAATTAGAGCTTGCCGAAATTCGGTCTTTGCAAAAATCAAACAAAAGAATACAAGGAAAGGTGTAAACGCATAGTCAGTGCAGCTGTAAGGCCTATGGTTTACTATGAGAAGTCATAAACTCATCACAACAAATACAAAAAAGGAGTCCAAAGTTATTGTGGAGTAGGTCCATAATCCCCATCAAATGATATAAATACTACCAATCAAAAGTCAGAAAAGTAAATTAGTTTCAACCACCAGACAAACATAGTACTAACAAATGAAATGACACAACCTAAAAGCTGCCTGCAACTAGCCCACTTTACTTCATCTGAAATTCATTGTTGTCAGCGTCTATGACGGATGCAGCAGTTAGTGCCACCTGGCCCATCAACACTTGCATTTCATACAAAGTACTATCTTAGGAATGCAAAACTGCAGAGCCTCTAAACACAAACATTTTAGGCATGTTGGTCATTAAAGGGGGAAAAGAAAAAGGGTCTCGGGGTCTGCCAAAATTCAAGTACTTTAGAACATTTTAGGCATAAAGAAACCATCAATCAATAACTAAGATAGAATGATATAAAAATCAATCAACATCCGACTGGAAAATTACAAGGTATTGGATGTTAGAACTGTGTCAAACGGCAGTCTAGTCAAGTTCAGAGGATGATAGAAATTATTCAAAATCCTTTGAACATCCAAGTAACTCAAATACACTGTCTCAATTTGCTAAGTAAAATGACTCTAATCAAGCTGAGTATGTATGATACTGGATGTGTGATGCAGCATTTGAGGCACTTTACAGTTGACACTTGCATTTCTTACACATGTCGCACAAAGAAATCCATCAAAGCAAATAAACAAGCATGAAAAATCTAGACTACTTATGATCTAAGCCTTCATCTGAAATTCATTGCTGTCAGCATCATCTATGGTAGAGTTAAGGCCAAAATATGATACTGGCTTTATAATGCACCATTAAAACACTTCACAGTTGCATTTCTTACACATTTTACACAATACCATCCGAGGCTTGCAAAATACCAACACGGGGAAAGACTCGAAAGAAAATAAACAAGCGACTGTACATGAAAAAGAAATTGAACTTATAAACCTCGGAATAATAGCATAAAATGTTTGTGACCAAGTCGTTAAGCCATTCAGTCCCGAAAGATTGTGTGTTCTAATACTGAAAGGGTTTTCAAAATCTCATGACCTATATCCTAGTTTCCGCGGAATAAGTTAAGAATTAGCACCGGCCACTATCCATAAAGTCATCAAATGGGAAAAGTGAAAAAATGTTATGCTCTTTGTGTTGCCAATCTAAGGAAGAATTGGAACTTAGCGAGATTTGGTCTTTGCAAAATTCAAACACATGAATGAAAGGAAGGTGCAATTTGTAGGCATAAGTCAGTGCAGCTGTCAGGCACATTACATAGTTTACAAAAATAAAAATGAAAATTCGAAAACATATCCCAATGCTGACTGCAAGCCTGTATTCCAAACATATCGTAGTTTGTTGCTTTCGCTTTTTTACCATCATCAAATTACAAAGGACAAATAACAACATTATATGAATATCCAAATTTACCATCAAACTCGTCCACACAGTTGTAGCAAGTAAAGAACAGAAAATTAAATAGATTTGTAATGCTGCATATAAGGGCACTTCAAAGTTTATAGTTGCATTTCTTAAACATGTTGCACAGTGCAATAATCATGAAAGCAAATTAACAAGCACGAACTAAAAACATGGACAATAAAATTTAAGTTATAATAATCCTCAGACTTGCAGAATATGTCACCATTCAGTCCCGAAGGATGGTGTTGTTGTTTACAATTCCATATTATCATAGGCTTGTTGTATATATCAAAACATGCATCTAAACTTAATAGAATATGAAAAAATGTATATCTCATGGCCAGTCCCAATGGAATATGATACCACCTGAGATATAGAGATCTAGCGATCATCAAAACGTAAAGTTTTTTCTACGACGTTTACAAAAGGCTACAAACATTAACTGGTTTGCCCCGATCTGTGAAAGTCAGTTTTTGTGCCAAAATCTCTCCCGCCGAGAACAACATTTAAGTAACTAAGCTGATGACTACACCATCAGATAATCTAGAAACATAACCAGTAAGATGAGGGGACAATGATTATGCACGGTGAATACAAACATGAAATCACCATAACCTCAATCCTGATCTATGCTGCTGTTGAGTTTGTTCACACTCACAAAGCACAATCATATCTCCTCTCATCTAGTTTGGTACTCATTTCCAAAGATATCATCATATCATATACAACACTTAAAACCATAGAGATGAGAGGAAAATCATTATGCACAGTGAATACAGAACATCAAATTAACCTAACTTCACTAATCTTGAACAAAACCAAGCCGCACCATTTGTTAGTATTCACAACACACAATGATTTTTACTCTCATCTAAGTTGGTACTCTATTTTTTTCCAGTCATACCATCTTCTTCAGTAATACTATCAAAGAGATTGAACTGAAAATGATAAAGAAAATATAAATCAAAACTGAAAGACAAAAACAGATGAAAACACATAAACAGGAGTAGGAAAACTGAATAAGAGATACATGAAATGAAACTCTAACTAAAAGTACGGAGATAGAATGAAGAAGAGATTTGATATGACTCCGAAGATGGGAGGAAAAGAGAGGCTGGATTAGAGGGTTTATATAATAAAGTTAGCCGAGTTGGCTGAGCAGAAGAAGACAAACCCAAAGTTATTGGAATTTAATGGTGGCCACTTATGATCTGAGATGCGAATATAAATTCATTAGGTGCACCTATAAAATTCATTTCAGTTCAGACTGGTTAACAAACCAACCAAGCAACATCTATTTTGGAATGGAAGGCTGGGAAAGAAAAAAAAACGTGAAAAGGATTATGCATGTAGCGTTTTATCTCGAAACCACTATGTCCAAAAAATTTATTCCAAGTTTGAATTACTATATGGAGAATGAGAATCACACAAAAGACTAGTTAAGTTTCAATGCAATACATGTGCCATTATATTAAGGTTTGAAAACTGAGTTTTGCATTTTAAAGCTGTATGAAATATGGACCACAGGGTAGCAACATTTGTCTAGCCTAAAAGCTGGTCCAATTAACCAGAACTTCATCAAAACCTTAGTTGATACTACTTCCGATCACAATTTAATGCGTCAACCAAATGGTCCATGTTCCATACAACCTCCAGGTGCAGTGCTACTTTGTTTTCGTCCTTGTGCACTTTGGTATAAGATAGTCACATCACACAGATACAAATAAAATTCCAGGTTATTACAGAAAATCCTAGTTTTGGTCCTTTTGGCACCCTACAACACAAAAATATAGGACTTCTTAACTATATGGACACCATAAAACATAGTAGGACATTTTCTAGCAGTAATAATGATTCATATGAGTTAGATTAAAAAATGTAAAGAAATTCACTCACAAAACTCAGCGATTATAGAAGAATCGCCAAGCTAACTACAGTTGACATGTCGGGGCTAGAAAGATTCAGCTCGAGAGCGATCGGCCAACTATAAGCTAAGTGGGTATCCATATTTGTTTTTCTCTTTAATACGAAAATAAATTCATTGATAGAAGGATATATATGGGTATCCATATCAAAATGTTCTTTCCTTGCCTTTGTTTTACAAAAATATAAATGAATTTTAAAACACATGATTTACACTCTAATCAAAACATATGTTCATAGTTTCTTAAATTCTCTTTAACACAGTTGAGCCAAACATATGTCCATATTTATGGTGGCCACTTATGATCTGAGATGCAACTATAAATTCATCTGAAATTTATTAGTTGGTGCAACCATAAAATTCATTACCACCAGGCACTATCCATACAGTCATCAAAATGGGAAGAATGTAAAAGTGTTGTGCACATTGTTTTGCCAGTCTTAGTAAGTTTTGGAACTTATCGGGATCCGGTTTGCAAAAATCAAATGCTACCATAAGAATTCAAGGAAAGGTGTAAGAATAGTCAGTGCAGCATCTGTAAGGCACATGGTTTACAAACAAAAAGCAATATGATAGTAATGGCCTACAAAGACTAAAAGCAACTGATTCAGAACTACAGACATTAATACTTGAAGGACAAGTTCAAAGATTTGTTACCTGCAGCTAGAAAACTGGTAGTGGATCAATTTATGTTTTTTTATTAATGCAATATAAATTAAGCAAAATAAATATTTTGTTATTTCTTATCAGGCAAGTGACTTTTATTAAATTTCAATTCGTCCCCAGGAGATCAAATGGAATAATAAACTAGTCAAGCTTTTGTAGCATATCATTTGGAACAACTTAATGGGATTCAAAGAGTAAGAGCTTCATAGGAAAGGGTGTTAGTATGCAAAGTCATTGGACAGTGGGATTCAAAGACTAAGACTTCAAGGAAGCATACATAGTTTCTTATTCAAGCTTTCACTGCCCTAAAAAAGCATGTAAAGGTGTGTCCTTCCCAGCTAGGTATCCATATCAGACATATTATAGTTTCTGGCCTTCATTTTTCTCAAATTAAAAATTACAGTTACATTAAGCTATGAGAATACAAAATAAACCCTTAGTCATCGCAGAGAAACACCACGTAGAAGAGACTTGAGGGATTTGATGTATAAGGCAGCATTACTGGCACTGCACTCTAAAATCAATACATGCAAGCCTTCAGCATAAATACAGTTTATATGGATTTGATAACTTTCATGGAATTGAGAAGTCCCTTTGTAACAAAACAAGAAAGAACATGAACATGAACAGTGAAATTTAATTTTAAGCTAAAAGCCTCAGAATTACAGAATATGTCACCTTTCAGTCCCGAAAGATTGTGTTTTTTATATTCGATATCCTCATAGGCTACATCGAAACTACAATCAGTTAAAAAGAAGATGCTAAAATGCATGTGTCATGGCCAGCCGAAGAGGTAATGGCCGCAAATCAGCTCCCCAAGGCAATGGAATATGAGACCATCTGAGATGGAGATCATCTAAAGTCCAGATAAAAATCACATAAACTAGAAACATACTCAGTAAAATGAGAGAAAAAGCATTATGATCGGTAAATACAAACATCATATTAC
Organism: Papaver bracteatum; assembly: GCA_023529315.1. Lineage (NCBI taxonomy): Eukaryota > Viridiplantae > Streptophyta > Magnoliopsida > Ranunculales > Papaveraceae > Papaver > Papaver bracteatum. The sequence continues at coordinate 46,040 of JAJJWX010004893.1, read as the reverse complement.
CATATGTGTTGTTGCTGCTTCTGCTGCTGCTGAGTTTGTTCATACTCACAAATCACAATGATTTCTACTCTCATCTAGTTCGGTACTATTTTACAGATATATCATCATATTTTACCTATAAGACTTAAACAATCATCAACAGATCCCTAATCTAAATGAAGTGACCTAAACATATGACTAATCTAAATGTCCAGATAAAAATCAGATAAACTAGAAACATACTCAGTAAGATGAGAGGAAAATCATTATGAACCGTGAATACAAACATCATATATATTACAAGTCATAATGAATTATCCGCTCATCTAGTTTGGTACTCATTTCTAGATATATCATCATATTTCACATACAAGACTTATAAACAATCATCAACAGTGAAAAACTCCTAAATGACAAAAATAAGATTACTGAAAAAAATTAAGAAACAAAAAAAAAAAACCCAAAAAGATGGGAGGAAAATCATAATGCATTGTGAGTGCAGACATCAAATCTTCACTAATCCTTGACCAAACTAAGCCCCAATTGTTTGGTACTCACAATACATTATGATTTTTCCTCTCACTTAATTCTGGTGCTTCCTTTTTCTCCAGTAATACCTTCTTTGCCTGTAAAATGCAAAATACAGAGCCTCAGACAATCAGCCAAAGTTTAAAAACATATTATTTAAATTACGCACACAGCTGTGTAGAAAAGAAACTAAATAAAAAATAGAACCGGATTGAAAGATAAAATAAGATTAAAACACATAAAATAAACATGAGTATGAACTGAACTCTGAACTACTGAAACACTAACTCAAATATGGAGATGAAATGACCCAAAAAGAGATTTGATATGACATCTAGGGTTTCTGGAGATGGGTGGAAAAGGAAGGTTGGGTAGGGGTTTATATTGAAAAAAGAAAATGAAGACCAAGCCATAACTATTAGGACTTTAATTATGGTGGCCACTTATGATTTGAGCTGCCAACAATAAATTCATCTGAAATTCATTAGGTGTCGGTATCTATGGATGTAGCAACCGGTGCAACGACAAAATTCATTTCAGTGACTCCAGATTATTTTGGAAGAGGAATGCTGGAAAAAATGAAAACGATTTGGGTATTTCAGGCATATAGCAGCATTTCATCTTGGAACAACTTGGTGCTATGTCCAACCAATTTGTTGAAGTTGAATTACAAAATTAATGGAGAATTACACAAAAGACAAGTTAATTTTCAAATCTTGAATTGTGTAAATGGCATAAAAAGATAATGTAATGTGCCACTGGATATACTTCAAGCCACACTAGGAAAAGGCATGAAATAGTGAGATGAAGTTGATGCAGCCCCCTTAGTCGTTGGGTGATTTTTTAGACTCTGATAAGCATCCTAGTTTCCACTGAATCAGTTGAGAATTGCACCACTGACCATCATAGTGTTGTGCTCATTGTTTTGCCAATCTAAGTAACATTTGAAACTTAGCAAGTTTCGGTCTTAGCATATAAGGCACATGGTTTACAAAAGGCAAAAATGACCACATTTGTAATGCAATTCTAGGCCTACTAAGATAGTAACAAAATTATGAGTTTTGGGGTTTTAACGCTGTATGAAAGATGGACCATGGGTAGCAACATTTTAGCCTGAAAGGTGGTCCAAGCAACCAGAAGCCTTGGTTGATAATACTTCCGCTCACAATTCAATGCATCAACCCATGGTCCATGTTCCATACAACCACCAGAAGAAGTTCTACTTTGTTTTCGTCCTTTTGCATTTGGCATAAGGTAGTAGTCACATCACAGCTAGCAGATACAAATAAAAGTCCAAGTTATTACAAAAAAATCGTGGTTTGGGACACCATAAAACATAGCAGGACATCTTTTAACTGGTAAATGATTCGGGTCAATGCCCAGAAATGTTCTTTTTTGAATTCTAATTACCAAAAGTGTCTAGTTTTTTCAAAATTCCCAAAAATGTTTTTTAAATTTTTTTTCGGTCTATTTTACCCTTGAATCATTATTTTATGACATCTAAGTCCTACACATTATGATTTTTTATTATTTTTTGAATAACTTTTTGAAAAAAGAATATTTTTTATTAATATTTTAATCTATCGAATGTGTACCCATTGTTTCACATTGTGTGTGCAATGTCATTATCCTCTTCACATTATGTATCCATTGTTTTACATTGTGTACACAAACAATAATAATCATTTTTTATTGGATGAATAATAATAATGTGTTGCCGTTGTTTCACATTGTGTGTGCAATATATACAAAAATAATTACCCTCTTCGCATTGTGTAGCCATTGTTATATATTGTGTACACAAAAAATAATAACCATTTTTTATTGGATGAATAATAATAATGTGTTGCCATTGTTTCACATTGTGTGTGCAATATATACAAAAATAATTACCCTCTTCGCATTGTGTAGACATTGTTATACATTGTGTACACAAAACATAATAACCAGTTTTTATTGGATGAATAATAATAATGTGTTTCCATTGTTTCACATTGTGTGTACAATATATACGAAAATAATTACCCTCTTCGGATTGTGTATCCATTGTTATACATTGTGTACACAAAAACTAATAACCATTTTTTATTGGATGAATAATAATAATGTGTTGCCATTGTTTCACATTGTGTGTGCAATATATACAAAAATAATTACCCTCTTCGCATTGTGTAGCCATTGTTATACATTGTGTACACAAAAAATAATAACCATTTTTTATTGGATGAATAATACTAATGTGTTGTCATTGTTTCACATTCAAGGTTCTACGATGACTGTGTTAAGCACACTTTTGGCAGCATTAGCTTGTCCAAATACATTACTTACCACTACTGATCTTATATACAACAAGTGGTTGATTGCAGTGGACAGGTTTATTTCTCACCTGTGTTTTTGGCATCTACTTTGTGTACAAGCCCAGCCAGGATATATCATATTTAAGTGATCCCGCTCACTTCAAGATTGTCCTTCAGTTTTTTAACATTTCTTGTAGTACTAGTGCAAACAATTTTGACCTTGAATTGTAAAAAAAAATAGTTTAAGTTAACAACTGAACCGAACCACTGTATGTTCCCTAATCCTTGCAGCTTTGCACTTAACGAAGTATTACATCCAAGTTCTAAAGTTTCTATCTCTGTATGGATTTGGTATTTACTCATACCCTCACTCATTGGTAGCAAGAGTAAAAGAACCATATAAGTAGTGATAGGGATGTTTGTGGTTAGTATATTTTATATCACAGTTGTTCTTCTCATGATTAATGGAATAAAGATGGTTCGATTTGTGCACTGCAAAACACAACTTTCACCTTGTATGTCTTGCATCCTAGGTTGTTATAAGAATTGTGATTTGTTGCATTAACTTTTATGAAACTGAATAATTTAATCTTTGATTAGTTCTACCATAGAAAGGAAACTAATTCTAGGGATTAATACCTTAGTTGTGTAATTGTTTCTTTGGCCACATCTTACTGATTTCAGCTTAAGTATTGTATATATGCGTTTAGTCTTCTATTTTCTTGTTGTTGCTATAACTTAGTTGTTTATCTCCATCTCATGCTTTAGCTTAGTAGCATATTAAGTTTGTAGTTCACTTGCATCTGTAACTTTGTTGTTGTATTGTAGTTAATCCATTTTTTTATATATCCTGCATCCTTGTATTAGCTTCTGATTAGAAGAATTTGTGATGCTTTGTTCGTAGGTTAATTGAATGATACTCATGAGATAAAAAAGGTTGGAGAACAAGGCAGCAAAGAAGCATCCATTAGGTCCCTTAACAACTGCAAGATTTGTAAGTTATAATGTAGTATCTCCTTATACAAATTCAAGTTAGAAGAACTAAGGATTTTCAGAACTTAGGAATTTCAGAACTTTCTACAAACTGAACTTAGGAATTAAGTATGTTTCTGTGTATTATGTCCATTAAATGAATGATATAGTTTATATCAAATACTCATACTTGTTGTTAACTTCAATTGAAGAATTCTTTTTTCATGGTTTTTATATATGTGGAATGCTGAATATGGGGAAATGGGTAACTGCAGAGGGGAATGGATTTTGACCAGGTCAATGAAGACTTGACCTTTTATTTTGTTGTTGCAAAAAATTAGGAATGTCTGGATTCTGTTGCTAAGTTAGAACTAGAACCAGTAAATTAAAACTAGAATAAATAATATTTTAGTTCCGAGTAGGGGTATTCCTGTAGCCATTGTTATACATTGTGTACACAAAAAATAATAACCATTTTTTATTGGATGAATAATAATAATGTGTTGCCATTGTTTCACATTGTGTGTGCAATATATACAAAAATAATTACCCTCTTCGCATTGTGTAGACATTGTTATACATTGTGTACACAAAAAATAATAACCATTTTTTATTGGATGAATAATAATAATGTGTTGCCATTGTTTCACATTGTGTGTGCAATATATACAAAAATAATTACCCTCTTCGGATTGTGTAGTCATTGTTATACATTGTGTACACAAAAAATAATAACCATTTTTTATTGGATGAATAATAATAATGTGTTGCCATTGTTTCACATTGTGTGTGCAATATATACAAAAATCATTAACCTCTTCGCATTGTGTACCCATTGTTGTACATAGTGTACACAAAATATAATAATCATTTTTAATTTGATGAATAATAATGTGTAGCCATTGTTTCACATTGTATGTGCAATATATATGAAAATCATTACCATCTTCGCATTGTGTATCCATTGTTATACATTGTGTACACAATAAATAATAATCATTTTTTATTTGATGAATAATTTTCAAAGAAGCCATCTGCTGTGTATTTTTCAGCAGATGGCTTTGCATGAGCACCACGGTGGGAGAATTCAAGAATTAAGCGAATACAGTCACCGCTTAATTGATAGATGGCTCGCGAAAAGTTCACATGAGCAAGAATTTCATAAAATAAGGGACTATTGGGATCATATAGTGGTCTCTTCGTAGGAATCAACAATCTGCAGAATCAGTGCAAGTCAAACCAAAGAAAAAAGCACCATCAGAAGAAAATATTTCATTCACAAATGAAGGATTTAAAATATCTTCATCAATAATCATTAAATGGCATGAACACTTACTCATCTGAAGGATACATGATCATATCGAAGAAAAAAAAAACAAACAACAACAACAAGAAACAAAAATGATCTGACGATAATCCGAAATGAAATCCATGACCCGTCGGGTTTGTCTAACCAATTAGGGTCATTCATCCGATCCGCTAGCTCCTTTTCCCTATATCAAAAAAATCAACAAAAATCAACAACAAAAAAAATCAAAAGAGGAAAAAAGAAAAGAAAAGAAAATACAGTCTACATAGTAAAGAAGTCGAAGCGTGGACAATTCTTCAGAAAGAGTATCAATACGTTCCTTCCTCCCCAGGGATTCTCTATTGATTTCATCAAGTCTCAACATGATCTCGTACATCTCATTCACCACCGACTTCAATTGGCGCTCACGGTTATCCACCAAACGGAGCAAGTATTCTTGAAGAGGTCTGGAAGCCTAAAAAGGGAAATGAGTTAATAAAAGTATTAAGTCATTAAGGCAAAAGGGCAGAGTAGCAGTGTTACCTCGGGAATATCATCCGGGAGAGGTAACCCAATAATGTTTTCACGATCAAAAGTACCACCTTCAATTGCAACCATATTTGAAGTTCCCAAGATAGGTATTTGGAAGTCCCATGTTGGAAAAAGATGGCCGGGACTCATTAATGGAACTTGTGGAGAAGAAGCATTGCTTGAAGATCCCATCAATAATGGACGAGGGGAAAAACCTGGATCACCCACTACAAGATTCTCTCGGAAAACTTGGATAGAAATAGGTGGCCCTAAATAAACCGATCTCCAATATGAATCGAAATTTATTCCACGATCAACTGAATCTTCATAAGAAATTTGCGATTGGCGTGAAATCTCATCCATATCTCTAAAGGATGCATAAGAAAAACATGTAATGCCAGGAGGAGGAAAACGAGGTGTAGCATCTGGTTGACTAATTTGCCGCCCAAATCTGTCACCAAGATACCAAGCACAGTAATCTGGGCCTCGTAATAAGTACCGAAGCATGCTAGACGACATGGCATGAATGGCTCTTTGATCACGCCCAATCAAATGATTCTTCCAAGGGTCCCAGAAAATCTGCGATCGAAATGGAGGTATACATATGTAATAATATATATATATATATAAGGTATTTCTTACAGATTCAACCGTTGCTTCCTCCAAACAAAGGCGTGTATATGCAGTCGAGTAAATTCGAAGTGCACCTTTCCATCTAGCCATTCGAGGAAATGTCTGACTATTGGAGAAGCTTGTATCAAAAGGAGGGCGACTGATGGGAATATACTCATAACACCAATACTGTTACAAAAAAAAAAGTATAGGTGTTAAAAAAAGGTCTAACATCGGTCAACCCGAAGCAAGGAGAAATGCACTCACGCTCAAGAGGGGCCAGAATCCACATAAGGCTTTTGTTTGAAGTCGTGTTGCTCGGGTTAGATAGGTGTAAAGTCGCGCCATCGCACAACTTCCCCAATCATAAAAACTTACCAAATCGAAGTTTTTTGACCTGCAACAGAAATCAGGAAAGCTCTGGTAACCTCAATAACTTTAACATCATCTTTTGAAGCGTCAGTAGCGAGATCCAGCTCAGGGACCGAGAAATTCATCTTCAAGCCAGATAAGCTGACGTACCACTTCTTAGGGAAGATATCACCACAGTGTGGCCCCTACATATTTCGGACATTCTCCTCTGTCATGTTTACACCCAACGGGACAGGAGCTCCTACCCCTACACGGATGCAAGTAATCATGTAGAAATCCAGAGGAGTGATGGTTAACTCACAGTGTGGCAGGTGAAATGAATTAATATCACCCCACCATCGCTCTGCCACGACTAAACAATTCTCTCCATCATGTAACGGTTCCAAATCTTCAATAAATTCATACCAACCGATCCGTTGTACAAGCTCACGTACACCTTTGCATTGTCTCAACACCAGCCACCATTCTGTTATGCCAGTGGTCCCTCCACGAAAACGCGCCCAAGCGTAATTCTGTGAAAGAAAGCAATGGTTGAGAAATAATAAAAGAAAACATGGAAAGCGAAGAAGAAAATTTTAATCAACAAGGAAACTTACAGGGTCTTCCTGGATTTTTGCAGAAACGTGATCATCCACGTCATATGAAACCCCAACTTTGTGTCTTTTACGTACCGGCGGCAAAGGAGGACGAGCAGAGAAAATGTCTGAAGGCTTCCCAGATATCATCTTGAAAGAGAAAACAATAAACACATATGGAAGAAGAACCCCCTGGATAAAGAACAATCTTCTCCCCTAATCTTATAAAGAACGAAAGTGGCAGATTTTGTTTTTCTCAAAGAAAAATGACAATTCAAATTCCAACTTCACGTGTGCACAAAGAACAGTGGAAAGACATGAATTGAAATGGCGTGCAAAGGATAATAAAAAGTCATTGGTAGGAGCATCTTTTGAAGAAACATGGCGAACAAAAGAGAAAAAAATGGCGGCTAGGATTATCAAGGAGTGAGGAGGAAAAGTTACTGTATGAAGGTAGACAAATCACTGTTGAAAGTCAAATGTACTGTAGAAAAGTTGGGTCACTGATGAATTCATGCCACTTATCTTTTTCTCTTTAGTTTACATTATTTTGGACTCATCAAATTGGTACGCCTCAACTTCAGTAGTAGATATAGGAGCTAGGATATCAAGGAGTGAGGAGATGATTTTTTTTTTCACGGTAAAGCAACAAGGTGGCCGGTCAATGATGTGAGTATATTCCATTGATATTTTTTTTTACCATAACAGATAATAAATCTTAGTCATTTTTTTTAATGAAACCCGCCAGAAACTTTCAAAAGAACTTGTGAAGTTTTTGGGGATGAGATTGACGAAACATATACAAAAATGTGTGTTTGAGAATACCTGTTTTTCTTTATTATTGTGACTTTTGAGTTTGGAGTCTCATGTATAAGTAAACTAGTTTAGGCAAATAAGCCAGCAAATGGCATGTGTGACATCGCCTTCGAGGCTTACACTTGAGATAAAAGGGAAAATGGCATGCATTTACAAGAATCATAACAGTTGTTTCGTTCCAGGGTTTGTTGCAACCATTCTCACCGATTTTTGTTCATCACATCGTTTCATCCATTCTCAGAACCTATGTCTATTTATAAATTTTGCATATTCTCTTTTTTTTTTTCATTTTCTTTGTGGATGGTAAAACTGGAAACCAGCAGCACCAGATTCTAGATATGTTCTTCCAAAACTGCCTCCGGTGATCGGCAACTTTGTTTTCCTTTCAAATCGCAATCGGTACGTTAAAAGAAAATCCATCTCTATAATCAATCTACCGCACAAGGCTCGAGGTATAGCTGACTGAATCTTTTCATATTTCTTCTTTTGTTTGCAAGTGAGAAAGACGTCTATGATTGATTGGACTTGTCAAATTCCATATTTCATATTTCTTCTTTTGATTGGCCTTGTCATATATGATTGATTGTATTCCATACCATCTGCTCCTGCCTTTTCATAGTGATCGATACTCCCTCCGTCCCACTATTAGATGACCTACTTAGTTTAAAATTTTGTCCCACTATTAGTTGACCTATTTCATTAAACAAGGGATATTTCTAAAATTACCCTTTTGATTGATTATCGGTAGTATAAGAAATATGTATAATTTGATATTCATGTTTATATTATTTACGTAGGTGTTTTAAAATGCTTTTCAATGATACGAAGTTTAGAAATATCCCTCCACTTTTTACTCGTCGATTGTGGGCGCTCTAAGTGACCATTTGCTTTAGTATTTGTCTATTTCATCTTATGATTTGATTGAATGGCAAGATATTTATTTATTTTATTGTTAAGTATTGCTTGATGTTCATGTACTGTCTAATATCCAAGAAAATTTTGCCGCTTGAGATTCATTTCTTCCTTTCCCATATGCTTTACGTTTCGGTAAATTCAATGTTGTCTGACTGTGTTCTATGCATTTCAATTCAATCTGTGTTGTTTTATTTTTGGTCTCCATGTTGTATTATTATTGTATTAATTAATGATGTAATTAATTTTGTCTTTAATGCTTTGGGTAACGCATGTTTGACTCGTTGTGTAACTGTGGGGTCTTCCGAGCTATCTTGTTCCGTTCCGGACCCGGCTGCTGTCCTCTTCTGTTCCGGGTCCCAAGCCAGGCCTGTTCTGTTCCATCTTGTTTTCTAGACGTACGCGATGAAAGTTGTTTCGGTTCTGTATATGTTCCATCATTACCCTCTTCGCATTGTATACCCATTGTTTCACATTGTGTGTGCAATATATACAATCATTCCCCTCTTCGCATTATGTACCCATTGTTTCACATTGTGTATCCAATGTATTGAATGTGTACCTATTGTTTCACATTGTGTGTGCAATGCATACAAAAATCATTACCCTCTTTGCATTGTTTACCTATTGTTATACATTGTGTTGACAATAAATAATAATCATTTTTTATTTGATGAATAATAATAATGTGTATCCATTGTTTCACATTGTGTGTGAAATATATACAAAAATCATTTCCCTCTTCGTATTGTGTACCCATTGTTTCACATTGTGTTGAGAATATCTAATAATAATTTTTTATTTCATGAATAATAATGTGTACCTATTGTTTCACATTGTGTGTGCAATATATACAAAAAAACATTACCCTCTTCGCATTGTGTACCCATTGTTTCACATTGTGTATCCAATGTATTGAATGTGTACCTATTGTTTCACATTGTGTGTGCAATGTGTTGAATGTGTACCTATTATTTCACATTGTGTGTGCAATATATATACAAAAATCATTACCCTCTTTGCATTGTGTACGCGGTTCGGAAAGGAAATCATGTCCGGAATAGACCGGGACAGGTACCGGTTCTGGGGTGTTTCTCAATCTGTCTCGGACCATATGTCCCGGTTAATTATAGCCGTAGATATTTTTCGTAAATATACATCCCGACCGTCCCTCCTAGTTATAGGAATTCCTATCTATCTATCGAGAACTTTTTTCATGTCATTTCATTTTTTTTCTTCTTCTTTTTCTCTGAGTCTGAAGAGCTCAAGCTCTATCACCAGATTCACTTCTTCTTCTTCACCATCTCTGAATATGATTGAGTCAGGTATTTCTATTTCATTTTTATCTTCTCTTCCATTCTCTTCTCTCACTCTTCTTCTGTTCTTCGCCTACGACGATTCTCTGAGATTTCCGAGGCCGTGAGATCATGGGAGTTGGATAAGTTATCCGAGATGGTGGCTAGTGGTGGTGATTGATGTTAATTGAATCGGGAGAAGAATGAGTGGTTGCTGCTGTAAATCGAAGATATGATTTCCTTAAGTTGGGGTTTGTGGATTTGTATGTTGATATGAAGATTTAGAGGATGATATATAACTGCTGTTAGAATATGATTCATGGGAAAATTTTCAATCGAAGTTATGAAGCTGTTTTTGGAAGAATCAGAGAAAGGTAATTTTGTGTTCTTGTAGTTTTAATTTATTTTGAGTAAAACTGAATGAGAACCAACGAATCTTAAATGGGTTTGTTGTATTGATGTCGAATCGGTTATATGGATATTTAATTTGTGTTTAATTTGTTTTCTCAATCAAATTGAATCAAGATAAATCAGTAAATCACTCATCTGATTTTTGGTAATTTGTTTGATGATCTATGGATTTTTCGTAATTAATTAAATGTTTAGTTTTTTTTTTAATTCCATGATTGAATCTGATCTCTGAGCTAGATTGAAATTTCGTAACATGGGTTCTGATATTTTTTAATCTCGTGATTCCTTCGATTTTTGTTTTTCGGTCTGTGTGAACATCTACAGTTGAGGATTCAATCCCTTTAACTAGTATAGTGACTTATAAACATGTATAAACTGAAAACAAGAAAAAGGGTTCTGATAGTCTTAATTTTCCCCAACACCTAATGCTGCACTGTAGGTTATGGCAAGCTCCAACTCCATCAACTCACTGGTGTTGGAGTTTCCCATATTCTATCTTACTGTTAGCCTCATGTTTGACTGCTAGGGGGGTCTGTCCTTATCTCCGTCTATTATTTGTTGGCGCTATATGGATATAGCGCAACCGTAGAGCATTCACATACAAATCTAAGCTAATACATATCACTATCTTAAGATATGAAAGCTCTTATTCATTATTGAATAGTTACTGCATTGAAAGATTAAAGATTAGTAGAAAGAAGAAGTGTGGTCAGCGTAAATGTGTCATAATTTGGCTACTATCTGATGGTTATCTAACCTAACTGTACTGCCTGTAGATGCTATGTTCGCCTTCATCCAAGATCTGTTAATTATAGAAAGAAGAAGTGTGGTCAAAACAGGGAGCGATTTACCTATATAGGTAATCTTTTTATTTGTTTTTTATCGTTGCGTAAATATTTTTCGAAATGTTATTGTTCCGCCACTGTCCTATATATTGGTAAAAGAAGCTGAAACAATAATGGAAATGAAGTAGGCAAAACATAAACTTAGAGCTAATAGTAACGTTGATCTGTTCTCGATCTATTCTTTGACACATATGTAGTAAGGATATGTTTGGATGGAACAAAGTAGAGTTGATTAAAACCGTTGAACGTATCTGCTATTTTTTTACTTGACCAGTAGCATTGAGAAAGGTGTTTGAACAACCTGATTCTCTTTTCTTTAATTTTGTATGGTGTTTGAACAACCTGATACGTTGGTTTAACTTTCGCTAATCCTATGGGCCCACCATGCTTCCGCTGCGCCGCTCTAATTTGTTGTTTGATTTTGAATGATGTTTTTAGGCATACGGAAATCTTTTAGGGCATACCAAGTAAAGACCAAAAAGGAGTGTAAATAGCAAAATCAGAAGCCCCTTAACCAAATATTTTTGATAATAGCAAATCTGCCCTTTTAGGATTAGTGTTAATTCTAATGATTAGTTAAAATCATTCTGATTAGTGATTAGTTTTAAGATTATGTAAATAAAAAAAATTGAGTAAGAAAAAAAAAACCCTTGAATTATAGGCATTTAAGAAGCTTCCGGGGCCCCTGCAGAGTGCGAGACAGCGTTTCGTTGGAAATTTTCCAACATATCTTATGTTTAATCTCACTTTTGTAGGTTAAAATCATCAAAACTTTGTGTTTTTTCACTAAGGTTCGTCGAGTCTGGATGAACAATTCGGCTAGCTGTAAGTGTTGATTAAGAGCCGAACCTACCTTGTAGACCATAGTTCGGCTTGGTTCGAATTTTACTAACAAGACGAACCCTACACTAAACTGTCTAGAAGAAAAAATGTTTAGGGTTCGGCTTGTATTTAGAAATTCGTAAGCGTCGAACCTGTTGGAAGCACATTGTTCAACTATTTGAATAAGTAGAATATAAGCCGAACCTGATCATGTACATTCCTAGGTTAATAATTTTGTATTGGTTCGGCACAAATTGTGAATATCGTAATAGCCGAACCTCATAAATGTGCTAGGTTCGGCGCATATTATGATTATCGAATACTCCGAACCCCTATGCATCTCTATCTGTGACTAGGTTCGGCTTAAAATTTCATGAAATTTCAATCCGAACTGTTCATATACACTAACAATAATCTTTTGTGAAGAACAGTTCGGCTAAAAACACAACTCAATTTTGAGCCGAACCCAACACTATAACTGTCATTTAATCGATGAAAAACTGTAACTAGGAGATTGGGTTTGTAAAACTTACTTTCTTATCCTCATTTCCGGAGTTGGAGATGTAGTTGGTTCAATTGGTGGAATTTCAGTTTCTACACCTTCATCTTCAATTGGTTCTTCTTCTTCAATTGATGGATTAGAAGACGATTTGGTTTGCCTAGTCCCTGATGTTCTTAGTACGAGTCATTATGTAGTTCAGTTTAATCGACAATCAAATTTTTACGAATCGACAATTAATCACAATGATGAATTTTTTTTTCCGCGGGAGGGGACGATTTCGGCTAGAGGAGGAAGAAGAAGAGATGTTAAGGGAAGCTGATTTTGATTTTTTTAAAAACTGATTTTATATTTTTGTATTAAGGGTATATAGGTAATTGAACTACCCATAGGTTACCCCTTATAAAGTCACCCAAGATGGGACTATCATTTTGTATTCCCCGAAAGTTTTATGTATTCCTAAAAACAGCTTTCTTGATTTTGGCCAAATAACCAAAGTAGACTCACTGGTCCACAAACTCTTCCTCTTTTACTCACTGTCCAAATAACCTAGTCAGGCTTGAAGTTATAGAACTATTCATCTTGTTAGGCCGGCCGACCGACCGGAGGGCCTGAAGGGAGGGAGTCCCTTTCATGGACACTTTTTTGTAAATTGAAACCTCACATAAATTTGCAATTTCATAAAAAAAAATTGGTAGTGTGCACTTGATAATACCAAAATATCCCTCTCTTTTAGTCCAATTACTCTTATGTATCTTAATATTTAGGGGTACAATTGGCAACCAAACTTTAATATAACATATTAAATTTTATCTCGTTGGAAAGGTTATAAAAAAATCTACGCAATGAGTACAAATTAAGAACATGCAATTGGGGGATATAAATAGTATTGGTACTGTTCATGCCGGCATAGTATATTTTTTTTTTGTAGAAAAACCATGTCGGTATGAACAGTAACATTACTATTTCATATCCCCCAATTAATCCTTCAATATTAAATTTATAGTTTTTACGAAAAATTTGGACGTATTTATCATTTTAGGCACAATTTTAAAAAATTATATGTATATCCATTATGCAAACCATCCAAAGGATACATAATATTTTTGGTTTTTGCATCTAATTTATTTTCCGTTGCAATTAATAAAACGATGTACTCCCTCCGTTTTAGCAAAATAGATACTTTCACCTTTTTAATTTCCCGGTTTTTTAAAGAAAATTGATCACTTTATCACTTTGCCATATTATTAGGCAAAATGAAACTATAAAATATGGTGTTGGAGTGTGAGAAATAGACCCCGCATCTTTAAAAATGCACATTGAAAAGTATTTCCCGAAAACCCGTGACTTGTTTTTTTCTTCGTATTTGATTGATGGAATGAAATGTATTTGATAAATCCTCGCATTTTTGGTAATTACATAGTAGTGTTCGGATGAAAATTATCAGTCGGGAAAATTATCCGGGAAAATTCAAAGAGAAGCTTAAAAGGAGAACAATGGAAGTAACTCATTCGAAGTCTAAACTCCCATACCCTAAGTGGTGGCACCAAGAACTTGGATGCAGGGAAAAAGGAAACCGCCACGAGTGGCTGTTTTCTTGTAGAAGAAGATGATGATAGTATTCAACAAATGGAAGTAACTCTTTCGAATTCTAAAACGCCCGAACCCGAGGTGGTGGCACCAAATATAACTAGGTTCTTACTCTGTCACTTATAAAAATACAAAACGCCATGATAAACGGTGACTTCATCGAAGTACGTCCAACAATATTCAACAATGACATCTTGTACTAATTAGTCTTCTAAGTGCAATCCATTATTATAACTTCATGAAAGAATTATCCCCCCCCCTAAAATCAAAATAATCATTGACAGAACCCTTACATTTATTTTCTAATTTGTATTTAGTTCTCCTAATATTTTAGCATTAGTCCACCAAAGTTCCTTTCTTTATATGATTTTTTTAGCCCCCCTCTACACTATTATCTGGCTCCACCACTGCATTCATCGGATGCGCAATGAAGAGTTGTGTTATCTCAACGTCCGGACCAACATCATTTTGAACCGCGTAGTCTTTCTCTTTGGCAAAAAAAAAAAAAAACAATTGTTGCATCACTTATCTATCTCTCCATTCTAATTGTCTCAATTGCATTATAAATGGTGGACAAAGATAATAAGTAGTTATCCTCGTTTTTCATCCATTAGTATGAGAAGCATTGAAACGGTGCAATAACCATTTTCCAATTTTGCTATCTTGTCCATTTTTTGAGGAGTTAGCTTTGCGGCCATTAAATGTCCTTCAAGATGCTCCGGACGAGGTTGTCTATTACGACCTTCCATAACCTTGTATAGAACCCATCCTTTCAATTTTTTGTTTTTGTAAATACTAGCTTGAACGGGAAAATAGTTTTCTTTGAGAAACTTTTGTTCTTCCTCCCGGTCTTTCCTTTATAAACATAACCCTTCCTCTTATGACTTTTGTCGGGATCACCGCTTCTCTCACAAACCATTTCAAAGCGAGTTTAACCTCCTCACCCATTCAAAACTGATGCACACATTTATTTTGGTGCATGTTCTCTAGCCCAACTCTTAGCCTCTTTCGGATATTTGAATACCATGGCATTTGCGTAATGATGAGATGTATCTTCGTACAAAATATCAACATGGGAAGGTTGATCAACCATTGGTATTTGATCACATTGGACCTAAGAGAAATAACACAACGTCAATAGAAACCACAAACAAGTAACACATAAAAGTTCGGCTTTGTCGTACGTCTATGTCAACAATTTTGTCGACAAAGCCGAAAAGAGAGTTCAACGATCTCTAGACTTTTTTTTCCTCCGAACATGCCGAACTTTTTATTTCGAAAATTCGGCAATAAAAAGGTATCCGAATTTTGGACTTCCTAACGATTTTCCTATTAAAAGTTCGACAACCAAAGTGGTACACTTGATTAATACGAACTTTATCTGGATATATACTCTACCAAAATAGTTCGGCCACTTCTTTTAGAAAAAGATAACCGAACTCTCAAAAATCTTAAGTAAAAGGGAGTTTGGTTACCTGCGTCTGCTGAAACAAGAAAACGAATTGCACTTACAAAAGAGTTGGGCTATTTGTTCTTCAGTTCGGGCAACCGAATTACTTTGGCCTAGAAGAATTTTTCTTTTAAAAAAAAAAAATCATTTTAGATTATTTTTTGGCCAATTCAAATTACATTAACTAAATTTGAGCCATACTTGAGTATCCATAACTTCATCCTCTCTGGTTGTGGCTAGTAAAATCCATCATTTGGATCTTGAGGTTGCATTTGGGGAAGAATGGTGTAACGTCACTAAAATTTTGTGTGGGCTTTAAGCCTTAGCCCAACCCATTATGTGGTCATTTTATAACATGGTTATCCCTTAGTGGAATAAGTGAGCATAGATAGTAGATTGTAGGGGAAACATTAGATATTTTGAGCATGAAAACCACGTGTAAGGCATGAGCAGCCGGGAGGCGTTTTCGCCCTTTGCTGCCTTCTTTAAGAATTTCAACAGAACTTCGTTTCTATTTTCAAAAAAATAAAAATAAAATAAAAAAATAATGCATCTGTTTTCCACTCAACTATCTCAAACGAAAGAAGAAATTGTGGCTTTGAAAATTGAAATTCGAGTTCAACCCCATCAACGGTTTGCGGCTGAATTTGTACTCTGCAAAAGGTAGGGGAGTTTTCTCTATTGTTACAAATGGTATTTTCAATTGTACTTTTAATTTTCTGCCATTAAATCCTAAATGTTTTCTGTGTTCAATCTTTGCATTTGTACAGTGATTAATTTTCAAATGTTAGGTATGGTCTTAAGAAAGTTTAGACTAAAAATGTCATGCAGCTATTAAGTTTGATTCTCAAGTTTCACCCAAAATTCTTAAACTAAGCTTTCAACTGTTTGAGAAAATGACCCAACGAAATACTTGCTTGCAAACTCTACAAGTAGCTGGCATTTTCTTGCATATTTGGAAAACGTTGCCAAAGTGGTGTGTTGATGCTTTCCCTAAGTCATGCTTCTTGAGCTTTAATCCCATCAATATTGGAAATTGAGAATTTTACCGAGAGGAATTTTAGCTAAATTTTTTGGAACTTCTTTAGTTACTAAATTGTTTATCGCTGATGGAATGATCTTAATTAACCATTTGTTTTGGAAAGGATCCACTCCACATATTTTGTTTTGATCCGCACTTTGGTTTAACGGTATAATTACTTGCAACCCAGTTCTCATTGTAATGTCTTTGTGTTTTATAAAGGAATTTTAAACTTGGTCACACAGGAAGCTTTGGTTGACAAATAGCCCTGTATTTTAATCAATATCAAAAGGTGTTTGGGTAACATGAGATTGGATCCCTTTCATTTATACTGTCTTCTTATAGCTTTTTATTTACACTGTGTTCTTTTAACTTGACACCTCTCGGCATTATATATTGATTTTATGAATGGAAGTCTTTTCCTGTCCGTGAAATTTAGCTGGTTACTTTGAGTTCTTGTCATTTTTATGAGATGGGATCTTTGCCATTGTATTCACTTCATTGCCAGCAGCATCGCCTTCTACTTTGGCTAGTGAATTAACTCATTTTCTTTTAAATAAAAATGAATGCCTTTACTTTTGGTATGTAGACTGTACTTCAAGTTGGTACTTTGATTTTAGAGCAGTCTTTTTGTAAGCTGCAGCATCGCTGCCCATGACTTTGTGAATTTGTTGTGGTTTAGAAGTGTTTCTTTAACTGAGAATTCACTTGAGATTACTGCCAGTAAGAAATAATGACTCTACTATAGGATCGTCAGGCCTTAATTGGCACCCCATCTACGGATGGCAACCTGGAAGACCGTTTGTGTGATAACGGTGGCTGGTATCAGACTACCCTGACAACGGCGTTCTCCAAAGAAATAGTAGAGTAACTTATCTTTGATTTACAACACTAATTCTTGGTTTTTTTCTTAGGCTCTATATTTTTTCAAATGATTATTGTTGCTGCGCATGTCTATGTTTTCACGCTTTACGCTGACATTAAACACTAAACTGTTGTATCCCCTACTGAGTTGTGGCTCACTCTTTTTAGTTTTGTTTTCCACAGAGTACGAACGGAGCTTGCAGAAGTAAGCCGGACAGAGCTTACGGCAGGCTTTTAACGCGTCAAAAGTTAGTATTTTGCTAGTATAATATGTATATCACGGGGCTGCTGGTGTGGTTTGCTTTACAAATATCCATGTCAATTTTCTTGTTGTTCTTTTGTGGATATTGCCATGTCTTTGAATTGTATAGTGGCTGTTTATTTTGCAACAAAATGATATATTTGGATTAAGTTGTGAAGTTTTAAGGTCTGTTTAGATTCGGTGTCTATAGAACCTCTTTTGGAACTTACATTTCTTGGAACGATAATGTATTAGCATGTTTCAGTATATGTAAATTAATTTCCTTTTATTTTTGTTGGACTTATTTTTTTCTCACGTGTACTTGGCCTGTTTCACTACCCTTAAAAAAAAAGGCGTACATGTGTCCATTAACTTTACCTAAATCTATGCACACACTGCTTAATATGTTTTATCTTTGCATATTTTCCCTCCAATTTTTGATTTGAAATAAAATAACACTAATGGTGGGGTTCTTGTTAGGATTTCATTTTTCATCAGTTTGAATACACATTGCAGGTCATCTTATATGTACTACTGAAATCTGTTTGAACTTCCAGTCATGCATTTTCATATTTTTCGCTATATTGAGTAATGCCATAAGTGCCTGTTAAACGTTTAAATTAGATGGACCCATTAGGTCCTGTTTTGAGTTTTATGAACTAAATCTCTGTATGTATGCTCATTTCCACATTTGATTTGCTAGAAATGCCAACGGTATTTTGAAGTTTCTAACCTCTGGACCTAACTAGGCTAGTCCAGAAAGGTTATCTTTCTTAAGATTTAAAAACTTGACAAGTCTTCTTTATGCCTTATTTTTTTTATTGTTTCATTTTTACTTTTGAGTGACGTTCCTGAAGTTTGGCCCTGCTAGTCGAGTTGAAATCCAACCCGTTAGGGGAAATTTTCTTGTCCGTTACAAATGCATTCATCATCTTACGAATAACTCATATCCAAATCATTGTGAAGATTAACAAAAACTCCACTAGATGAAGTTGGTTTTGATTCAGATGAGGAGATATCATCACTAAAATCACTCATTTCATATGAACCCATCTCAAAATTTTTTTTTTGGGTTCGAACATCTTTTTGTTCTTCATCATTTCTTCTTCTTCATCTCTCTTAATAGTTTTTTTCTAACAAAACTCTCTTATTAATAAATCATTAATCTCTATTGATCACTAACTAATCACTAATTAATCATTATACTAACTAATTTAATTAAAAAAGGTAAGTTTGGTATTATAACATATACATATATATATATATATATATATAAGGGGTGATTTAGTATTACTTCTTCATAACCACGCAAATTGAAATCATGGTCCTATGAAAGATGGGTCGTGCCAAAAAAAAAAAAAAAGGTTCTTTTGATGTGTGTACTTAGTAGTGTATCATTTAATGGGCTTTTGGACTTACTCCACAGTAACTTGGACTTCCTTTTTGGATTCGCTGTGATGAGTGATGACTATGGGAGAATCTTATGCCAAAGTGCAGAAGGACTAAAAAGAGACGAATTTTTCTTTTCCGTGGAAATTTCATGGAAGTTGCATGTATGGCAGATGGACCATTGATTGATGCATTAGATTGTTGTCAGCTGAAAGAAGTAATATCAACTTACGAAGGTTTTGATGAAGTTCTGGTAGAAAAAGCTCTGCTTGTGCCACTGTTCAGGCTAAACAAATGTTACTACCCCATCCAAGAATCACTTGCTCATGCAACTTGACCACTTATGATCTAAGCTCCAACTATGATTTAAGTCGTTATTACTTCATCTGAAATTCATTGCTGTCAGTCAGCACCTACTGATGTAGCAACCGGCGCCACCTTCGCCCGTCAAAGTTTCAGTCCCATAATGATTAAGAAGCCAATGAACATCTATTTGAGTGTTAGGCATGTAGCATTTGGTCTCGGAACCAATCGAACCAAGTTTCACAAATTTTCTGGAAGTTGAATTACAAAAATTTTGGTGAATCAAACGGAATACCAGTGAATTTTTTTTTTTTTTTTGCATGCGAATGATTTCATTCGCGAGTCTACTAGCTGGTAATCCATTTCAAAGTCGATCTTAATTAATTTCCTTGCATTTTTACAAGGGAATTTCGAAATGCACATTGTGTTGCCAATCTAAGTAAGAATTAGAGCTTGCCGAAATTCGGTCTTTGCAAAAATCAAACAAAAGAATACAAGGAAAGGTGTAAACGCATAGTCAGTGCAGCTGTAAGGCCTATGGTTTACTATGAGAAGTCATAAACTCATCACAACAAATACAAAAAAAGGAGTCCAAAGTTATTGTGGAGTAGGTCCATAATCCCCATCAAATGATATAAATACTACCAATCAAAAGTCAGAAAAGTAAATTAGTTTCAACCACCAGACAAACATAGTACTAACAAATGAAATGACACAACCTAAAAGCTGCCTGCAACTAGCCCACTTTACTTCATCTGAAATTCATTGTTGTCAGCGTCTATGACGGATTCAGCAGTTAGTGCCATCTGGCCCATCAACACTTGCATTTCATACAAAGTACTATCTTAGGAATGCAAAACTGCAGAGCCTCTAAACACAAACATTTTAGGCATGTTGGTCATTAAAGTGGGAAAAGAAAAAGGGTCTCGGGATCTGCCAAAATTCAAGTACTTTAGAACATTTTAGGCATAAAGAAACCATCAATCAATAACTAAGATAGAATGATATAAAAATCAATCAACATCCGACTGGAAAATTACAAGGTATTGGATGTTAGAACTGTGTCAAACGGCAGTCTAGTCAAGTTCAGAGGATGATAGAAATTATTCAAAATCCTTTGAACATCCAAGTAACTCAAATACACTGTCTCAATTTGCTAAGTAAAATGACTCTAATCAAGCTGAGTATGTATGATACTGGATGTGTGATGCAGCATTTGAGGCACTTTACAGTTGACACTTGCATTTCTTACACATGTCGCACAGAGAAATCCATCAAAGCAAATAAACAAGCATGAAAAATCTAGACTACTTATGATCTAAGCCTTCATCTGAAATTCATTGCTGTCAGCATCATCTATGGTAGAGTTAAGGCCAAATTATGATACTGGCTTTATAATGCACCATTAAAACACTTCACAGTTGCATTTCTTACACATTTTACACAATACCATCCGAGGCTTGCAAAATACCAACACGGGGAAAGACTCGAAAGAAAATAAACAAGCGACTGTACATGAAAAAGAAATTGAACTTATAAACCTCGGAATAATAGCATAAAATGTTTGTGACCAAGTCGTTAAGCCATTCAGTCCCGAAAGATTGTGTGTTCTAATACTGAAAGGGTTTTCAAAATCTCATGACCTATATCCTAGTTTCCGCGGAATAACGAACTTAATTGACTTATTGACTTTATTTTTTGAGTTCTACCAGCAATAGATTCGAAAACTCAGACTTTTGAATTCGTGAACTCAAGTGAGTTAACATTATTAATAGTAAACTACCAAAAATAAAACTTTACAAAATCAAGAATGAATTTGGAAGTCTTGAGATTTACATTAAAACACTTGTTCTTTCTCTCAAGATTAGTTTCGAGTTCTCGTAAAAAAAGAGCTTGGGAAGTTGAAACATCACTAGATCTAGACTTAACAAAGGATAATTCGTGATATAATATTCTTTGAATATGATCATTTTATAAAGTCCTCAACTTTTCTTACGGTATATATATACATATTGTAGAAAAGAGTCAGAAAAGAAAGACCAGTTTTCGTTTCTTACCTCGACGAAGTTTCTTCAAATTGATGTCTTCATATGATCATCAATTTTTCATTCTTCTCGAGTAATTTAGAAAATTCTAAGACTCTATTACTTATTCTATTCAAAATTGAAGCTTACTTTAGTAGGCTAAATCAAAAAAATAGTTTGGCATCCAAACTTGGCAACATACTACTACTACTAAGATTATTTACTCTAATGTACTTCTTGAACTAGATTGTAAATATATGTTAATATTTACGCTTGAGTAGATGGTTTCGGATATTGTTCTATTAACTATTATCAGGCATATTTTTTTATTCGTATAAAAACATAATTCGAGGTAATAGGTGTGTACCCATATTACAAACTGTAAATTCTTCTTTACACAATAAAATTCTTTTATTTAACATTTTCATAAAATCTAAAGCGAGTTTCAATATAGGATCTCAAAACCCCAAATTAATTTATATATATACGAATTTCTCCACTTTTAAATTGTTGAAGAAAAATGTTATATTTAAAAAAAAAAAAGTTTAGACATGCGAAATTTATAGCATGATTTACTCTCTTCCATTTGATTATTAGCATATGAATAGTTTTTTTTGCAGCGCTTGCACATGCCAACCCCAAAATCAGTAGGTCCTACAAGTTTTACATCTTCAACATCATCGGTTTCTTTATTATTTATTTTTTGACGCGAAAAGGGCAAATCAAATAAAAAACAAAGATGTCACCAAGAGTGACACCAAAGTTACAAAAAAGAGAAAAAAGAAAAAGAAAAAGAAAACAAGCTCACTGAGGAGTAACAAACAACCTCCAAACAAGAAGGTCAAAACACAAGCTCAAGCAAGAACTGCCAAAAAATCAGCAACAAGAAACACAATTAGTTTCTTTATTATTTTCGTCAGTGGGTTCTCCAGGTTTTAGATTTTAAGCATCATTGTTTTTTTTATTTTTAGTATTTTTATCCCCGAGCATCAGTGTTAGGAAGGGTAGCATCTATTGTAATCAATTTGTATCCAAAATGGGGTTTGGAGTAATATATATCTATAGCTTTTTCTTTTTCTTCTGGTTTAAGCAGACCAAGCTCTATTATCATACCAAGATCTTCAAACTCCCGAAGAATGTATTTGTGGTACCTCTTACGAGGATCACGGTAAGCTGGAAACATATCCATATTTTTTCTTCCATACGACCTATTTCATCATCAACAAATCATCCTCTCAAAGAAGTTCATCCCTAAGCTTTGAACTACCGATTTCATCTTCTTCAAGATCAATTTAACCTTGTGCAATTAATTATTCCTTAGGGTTTGTATTAGTGATTTGTTCTTCAACATCATCCTTTGCAACCCCTTTCTTCGACGATTTTTTATTATTAGCCGAAGATTGGGTTCCATCGTCACCACTATGTTTCCTCTTAGCCTTAGCTTTACCACGCTTATTACGCCTAGGTGGCATGGCATGAGCTAGGGATTCGGCCGTGTATCTTGACTGAGAAAAGATAGGAAATGGCTGAGACACAGATGGAGCGTGAGTGACTGGAGTTGGGCCTGAAATTCAAGTATTAAAGTCTTTTTTTTTTATTAAGGCACCCAAAATGTTGGATGCATACATAACAAATGAAATGGTCGGACAAAATAGCTAAAAAAAGATTCAATTAAAGTAATTCACTTGGTTTCTGCTCCTGATTCACTAGCTCATTTACCCTAATTGTTATTGATTCACTAACTTCATGTTTACTCTCTTTCAATCCATTGTCATCGAGCAGCTTCGCTTCCCTGCTCGCTAGAGCTTTTATTAGAGAAGTTTTGCTTCCATCTCCTCACTCATAACTTGGAGAATACTTATACCATGAGTCTATCCTTGTCGCACATTCCTTGATTCAGAGCCGATCCGAGGGAAGGTCAAAGAATGTTGACTTTGGGGAAATACATATCGGGGGCAGCAAAGTTATTATTTTGTTTAGGGGTGGTTTTGTGTTGAAAGAAAATATGAAGGGTTAAATCGTGATTACAAAAAATAAAATGACACATTCCTAATAGATTTTGGGGCATATTCTGAATATAAATTTACCTTGATGGTCTATTTCTAATTATATAACAAGTCTCCTATATTTTAGAAAATCAGGGACCAAGTTTCTTTCAATCGAACTCGTTAGAAAACTTCGTGTCCTTCCTTCCTTCTGGTTCCTAGTTCCTTCCCTACACCACTTGGCTTGAGCTACAATCTCCATCGCAAGCAAAATTAAACCCCTAATAATAGATTATCGCTTATATGGTAACTAGAAATAACGCGTGCCGTAACAGCACGCGTTGTAACATTTATCTTCTATCCTGATAAACGCCGAACCTAACTAAATTACCTAAAATATGGTGTTAATGTTCCATAAAAATATTTAAAAAAAGGTTTATAATTGGCCTCTAATATATCCTCAAAATATGGTTAGGTTGAATCTCACACATTTCGTATTAATATTTTATGATATATATTTTTGGGATTAATTAGGATGGTCTGTACATGTATATACAATTACATATCCTTCAGTTTTCCATATCGTTCCAAAATAAAAATGTGAAAAAAATCGAAGAAAAAAAAAGGTCTGCATAGAAGGAATTAATATAAATACGATATTTAAGCCAAAAATATATGCGAGTATATATTTTCCGTCTCCTAAAAATACTTACTTTCTCAAAACTAATAACTTCCCTCAAATATTCATCGATCTCCGCTACGTCTTTGGTTCACTTTAGATAAGTTAGTGAAACCCTTGAAATTCTCGGGTGATGCAGATCAACAAAACGAATTTTAAATCCATTCTTTGGTTTTCCAACTCATATCTGCTAAATTATTTGAAAAGAGCGATTTAGTGATTTCATATATTAAATTTGTGGTGTGTACGTGGTCGAGCAGAAAACATGTAAAACTCGTTATGTAACTATGATTCTTTGTACATGTTTATTAATTGAAAGGTTTGATTCATAGGAATGTAAAACATCTCCATATCCCCAAGGTCATTTACAAACAATTTTGTGCTTTGATTTGTTGTTTCTAGGTGTGCTATAATATTTTGTTATTTATAAATGATTTGTAATTTATTTTTCTTTTTGATGGATGATTTAACAAAAAAAAAAACTCTCTCGTTAGCATGGATTTTCTCTATAATTGTTTTTTTATGAACAATCCTTCAGTTGTCGGAGAATAACTTAGTTTTCATTTAATTTTGAGGATTTAATGGAAATTTTCTATTATTAATTTTGAGAAATTATTTGGTTATTCATCTATTTATTTATTTGTAGATGGAGAATATAATGAAAAATATAATAATGACATAACTAAAGCCAAAAGTCTTAAGCATCTTTGTTTAATTGAATTTAATTTTTGTTTATAATCCTAATTATGACATAACCCAATTAATGTATATTTATAATGATTATAGGTTACAACTCTAGCATCTGTTAGATATATTTCGCTAAGATGAGACTGGGATGGTAGGATGCAATGTTTGTTTCTCAAAATGTTATCTGACCGTCCAAAGCTCAAAAACCCCTTCTATTTTGTATTATAGATGCAAGTTGATTATAAAATTATACTTAACGATTTTGCATCTAGAATGTAAGATAAAGTCAACTTTCAACGGATGGTATTTGTATGATTATCTGAATTAAAATGAACCTTTACTTTTACTGTAAGTACAGAAATATCCGAATTGTAAGTTGATGTTTGGAGGTCATTCGCTAGGGGCCGGTGTGGAAACATTATTAAGCATACCTTTAGGATTAGGGCTGCACAACAGTAGGTCGGTCCGGTTTTCAGCCAAAACCGCCAACCGAACTGTAAGTTCATCGATTTTTATTTCTGAAACTGTCACCGAGCCGTTCAGTATCCGGTTCGGTTTTTAACCGATCCGAATCGGCTCAGTTATAGCCGTTGTTTACGGTTTTTAACCGATCCAGAAATCTGTAATCTTATCAACAAGGAAATGATGGTAATCCTTCATCACTATCATATGAACTATCTTCATCATTATCATTATGAATGGTCACCTCCAATTGAAACAAACCAATGACAGTAAATCATCAAGAACACATATAATCATACAGTAGATCCTCGTATAATCATTTAGGTACTAATTCAAGCACACAACATTACATAGAACACATCCAGCAATATTTTCAATTCAACCACCACTTGCACAACTTTGCTCGTGTATCTTACATCAAATGAAAACTCAAATTCATATAACATAATTAAATTACTTCAAAATCAAATATCAACCCATTGGAGATATAAAATAGTATAACCAAAAAAGCATAAATTTTATGATTAATAGAACAATTACAAGAAATCAACATAATAAAAACCCATTTAAATTTTTTTCCGGGTTTCAATTCTGCAATTTTATATGAACAAACTCAAAATAGTAGAAGAAGAAGAAGGAGAAAAACAAGGTGTTGGTGATTGATGGGGGATGTTGTTCTTCGTGAATCGATGATGGAGGTGGTGAATGGTTTTTGCGGCGCAACTGGAAAAGAAAAAGAACTGAAGAAGAAAAGAGGAGAAGAATGATTCTAAATTATGGTTGGTGTGTATAGGTTATATGGACGGTCATTATTTAACTAATCAACGGTTGTGATTAGTTTTCTATGTCTCGGTCCGGTCTGTTCTGAGGGCTAAATTGTTGACCGAACCGAGGATCCAACGGTTCTGAAAATTCAAATTGTGACTTACCGTTGGATGAACGGTTCGGCTCGGATTCGGTCCGGTTTGTTCGGTTTAACGATTCGGCTCGGTTTCTTTGCATCCATCATCTGCTGTCTATCCAGATGAGCATACCTCGTGTAAGTGAGTTGGAGATCCTCAGCTAAGTTGTTTATCCCGGTGGGTTGTTTTCCAATGAAGTCCTTGATTGTATTTTTGATTTCACATTGAAATGCGACATAGTATTATTAAGCACCATACAATTTTCTCTAGTTCTTTTGTAACAAATTGGTTTCCAATGTGTTAGAGATTATTAGTCCCACATTGTTTGGGCATTTAAGATCATGCGGTTTATAATCTCTTAGGACATCTTCACACATTGCTATTGGTTTTGAGTTGGATGTCCGTATTCTAACATGATATCAGAGCAGGCTATTTAGGATGATTCATTTGACCACCTCTTTATTCCGTGAGGGGGCGATTTAGTCTTTATTACGTGAGGGGGCGATTTAGCATGGTAGGTGATATTCACGGCGAGGGGGCGATTTAGCATGGTAGGTGATATTCACGGCCAGTACGTATTCGGATCTTCTCCATTTTTTCGTATGTGCTGGATCACCTTATGAGACAAGACTACTTCTACTTTTTCCTGGTTGACTATGTGAACGCATAGAGACAAGCCGTATATACGGATTCTATGATGAGTGTAAGAGGAGATTTAATGTTCGCCCTTGGAAGAATATTTCTGACTGCTCTAACTGAATCCTTTAGTTTTGATTTGAAAAGCTTCAACATCAAAGAAAATTAGTGTATTTGTTAAACTCATCATTATATAATAATATATCTTTTTGTTGAATACTTGTTCCTTGAATGCATGAAAATCCTTTGGCCGATATCTTCAGTAGTTCGAGTCTTTATTTTACTTAAGGTCGAATCAACGTTGTCTCCTGTATCACGTCAAATAAGAAACCAGTTGCAGTTGTGCGAGAAAGTAAAACTCATGCCAGAGGATTGCCATCACTGTGAACATAGGTCACGACATAGATCACTGTGTATGTGACCGCAAAGAAAAAGATGATACTGAAAACTTCACATTTAATTAAACAGAAATAATTAAGACGTGTTCTCTATATGAGCTCAACCATAACGAAAAGATATATAGTTGATAAAGTCAAGCCGCAGCAGGCATATATAGTTCCTTAATTTCTCTGTTAACATTTTAGCCACACAATAAATTGACATTCGAGCATGAAAACAACTATCAAATTGCATGGATTTACAGACTCCACGAGCCTACCCCTTGCATCCAAGTTGTAGTAAATTGAATCATGCGCATCATTCAACAGAAAGGATACTAGTTTTTCTGGAAACTCATTTGGTTGCATATCAGCCTCGTAATCCACCAGTTTTCCATTTTCGTAATCCACCAGAAGTTCTTTCTTATTCGACAGTGCATCCTTTTTTGCTTCTTTTGCCAGATAATGAGCAACTTCGTTCATCTTCCTTGACACGCATGTAAATTTAGAGGATCCTAAGTATTTGTATTTGTCTCGGAGTTGTTCAATGAGAGGCACCAAAGTTTCAAAGCAATCATCACTCATGTAAGGGACAATGGAGCTTGCACATCTGTGACAGATCTTACCTATTTTGCTTCCTTCGCATATGCAACTACGAGAGGCGATTTGGCAGAGAAGCGTAACAACTATTCTGGAATTGCACCGAACATAAGGGGTATAACAGCCATGGTTTGAAGCAAGATGGAGACCAACCAGTAATCCACTCAACACTTGGAAAAGATAAGATTTTCCATCCAGTGAGAAGTTGACTCTAGCAGCTATTGGCTGTGCAGAATTATTGCGTAAAATAACTGCATATCCTCCGCAATCTGTTTGCTTCTTGTAATAACTATACACATTGACTGATGTAGTACATCTTTTCTTTCTTAGTTTCCTAATTCTTATCAGACTCTTAATTGGGTATTTCTTGGTTGTCAAGGCTTTTACTTTCCTAGACTAGCTAGTATTCCTTTTATTTGTCGTTCTTTGCTAGCATATATATACAGGCCGTGTTTTTTGTTTTAAGAACACAATTGAGATTATCATTAAATATAACTATCTTATTTATCAACTCTTTTATTCTTATTCTTAATCTTATTTTCATCCAATTCGTATCTCTTTCATCTCTTCGTATCTCCAGCAATCTATGAATTGCTTTCTTGCTATCAGTTCTACATTAGTTGGTACCACAGCCAACGTTTTTAGATTCTTATCTAGAAACCGATCCATAATCGCTTCCGCAAAACCACAAAACCCTATCTTTCGTCCCAATGGCCACCTTAGCAGAAATTGCTGAACTATTGAAACCTCTTAAAACTTCCTTTACGAACAATGAAACTAAGCTTGAAACCAATGAAACAAGCTACAAAGTTTTCACAGAAAAGTTAGAATTTTTTTTTGATGTTTTGGAGAAGAAGTTAAAATCGCATGAAGGATACATGGTTATGATAGACAAATTTGTAGGTATGGATGAAGGCATGCCAGGTTTAACTGATGACACAGAAGGAGAATAAAAGAAGACAGGAGAAAAGGAAGATGATGAAACAAAGAAAGTTAAAAATTCTTTTGTTACAAATACTTCTATTCCTGAGGAAATTTCACAACTTCTTACGTTCAAAAAACAATTTGAGAGTTATCTACAAAATCATCATATGAAGCCTGTCAGTGTGAATATCAAAAGTGATGAAGAAGAGGACAAGATTGAAGAAGATCAAAGACAAAGGTGGGAACATGAGAAGAGACTCAAATATAATATGAATCATTATGGATCTTTACCTGAATATAAATTGAAAGCTGATATTCCCAACTTTCATGGTGGTTTACAAATAGAAGAATTGTTAGATTGGTTTTATGAAGTAGAATCATTCTTCAACTTCATGGAAGTGCCTGATTCTACGAAGGTGTAACTGGTGGCATATAAATTAAAAGGTGGAGCTACAGCTTGGTGGGACAAACTCTGTGATGATCGAAGTAAGTATCATAAGCCTCCTATACGTACTTGGAAAAGAATGAAAGACTTATTAAGAGATAAGTTTTTACCAAAAGATTTTATGCAACAACTGTTTATCAAACTACAAAACTGCAGACAAGGTGCTAGACTTGTTGAAGAATATGTGGCTGAATTTTATAGTTTGGTGGCACGTAACCAATTGAATGAATCTGAAGAACAATTGGTAGCACGTTTTATTGAGGGTTTGAATAGGCTTATACAACAGAGAATGACTCAATCCGTATATACTATGGTGGAATCTATTCAACAAGCTATTAAGATTGAAAGGCGAGTACTTAGTAATTCTAACCCAGCATATCAACGACAAAACCATGTTCAAGGCTATTACATAACTTCTAGACCATCTAATTCTCCTCCAAGTAACCAATATGGATATTAACATGTTTCCGAAAGAAGTTTTAGTCGGCCTATTCAACAAACACCATCACCAAACTTTTCATACAACTAAATACCTCTTCCTACTGAAAATTCACCCTTGCTTGATATTCCACCTGCTAAGTCACCTCAGATTTCAAACCAAAGAGATACTGCTCCAAAAACTAGAAGTAATACATATCAGCACCAATTTCCTCCTATATCAAAGCCTGTTAATCCTTATTCTAAGTTTAGAGGAGATAAGTGTAATAAATGTAATCAAACAGGTCATACTTCTAGTGACTGCCGAAAGTTTCATGCTTATATTAATGAAACTCAATAAGAAACACAAGAAGAAGAAGTCTTTGAAGATGAAGAGCAGACTTATTTAAATACACATGAATCTTATGACGCAGATTTTCTTGGAGTTATATGACCAATACTGATCACAGAACCATGTTTATCACAAAGACATAGTATTTTCAAATCTCAGTATCTTATAGAAGAAAAACTTTGTAGTATGATCATTGACAGTGGGGGTACTGAAAATTACGTAGCTGCAAAGTTGATTGAGAAGTTAGGATTACCAGTAACTCCTCATCCAAATCCATACTCTGTTGGATGGATAAACAGTTCTTCTACACAAAAGATAACTCATCAGTGTTTGGTTAAGTTTTCGTTCCCTGGATATGAAGATTATGCTCTTTGTGATGTGATTAATATGAATGCTACAAGTCTACTTTTGGGAAGTCCATGGCAGTATGATATTTGTGCAATTCACAACTTCTATGAGAATACGTACACATTCATTCATGATGGATTTACTAAAGTATTATGGCCTTTACAGTCTTCTACTTCAACAAGAGAACAGTCTGAACCGGAGACAACTTCTCTAGTTGCTTCCATTACTCGTTCTTTACAATCGACTCATACTTTGAGTTTTCATGAGTCTACTAAGCCGATGGTGGAGATTCCTTCTAAGGTACAAAATTTATTATCTTCTTTTAGTGAATTATTTCCTGATGAATTACCTAATACCTTACCTCCATTAAGGGATTTGCAAAATCAAATAGATTTTATCCCAGGAACTTCTCTTCCTAATCAACCTCACTATAGGTTGAGTCCTAAAGAGCATGAGATTTTACAAGGACAAGTTGATGATCTATTACAAAAAGGATTGATTAGGTTAAGCAAAAGTCCTTGTGCTAGTCCAGCATTATTAGTATACAAGAAAGATGGTGGTCATCGTATGTGTATAGATTGCAGAGCATTAAACAAGATAACTATACCATATAGATTTCCGATACCTAGACTAGATGATATGATTGATATGCTTTCTGGTGCTAAGGTATTTACAAAACTTGATCTACGAAGTGGTTATCATCAAATATGAATTCGTATAGGAGATGAATGTAAGACTGTATTTAAAACACGTGAAGGATTATATGAATGACTTGTGATTCCATTTGGTTTGTCAAACGCTCCTAGCATGTTTATGCGTCTTATGAATCAAGTATTGCCACCTTTTCTGGGAAAATTTGTCATAGTATACTTCGATGATATTTTGATCTACAGCCGTAATGAAGAAGAACATCTTGAACACTTATCTCAGGTATTTTCTGCACTACAAGAGAATGTGTTGTATGTGAATTTAAAGAAGTGCACTTTCCTTACAAATAAAGTGAAATTCTTGGGCTATATAGTTTCAAGTACTGGTATTTCTGTTGATGATTCAAAAGTTAAAGCCATTTTTGATTGGCCTACTCCTACTTCTATTCGTGAAGTGCGAAGCTTTCATGGGTTAGCTTATTTTTATAGGAGATTTGTCAAGAATTTCAGCACTATTGCAGCTAGTCTTACGGATTGTTTGAAGCGTGACACCTTTGTATGGACGGAAGAATCAGATAAGAGCTTCAATTTACTCAAAGAAAAATTATGTAGTGCTCATGTCCTTGCTATTCCAAACTTTGACAAGCCTTTTGAAATACATTAATTGTGATGCTTCCATTGTTGGTATAGGAGTTATACTGTCTCAAGAAGATCATCCAGTTGCTTATTACAGTGAGAAGAATTCTCATACTAGGAAGAAATGGTCTACTTATGAACTGGAATTGATAGCACTTATTCAGGCATTAAAACAATGGCATCCTTATCTTATTCATAGTGAGTTAATCATAAATACTGATAATCAAGCCCTTAAATTTTTGAAGACTTCAGTAAAGGTTAATAGGATGCATGATAGATGGTTATCAACTATCAATCAGTATACATTCTCTATAAGACATAAAAGTGGAAAACTAAATCAGGTAGCTGATGCTTTGAGTAGGAGAGCTCATCTTCTTATCACTCTCAAACATGAGAGTTTAGCTTTTGATTTTCTAAAAGATCTTTATAGCGAAGACAAAGATTTTCAGAGTCTTTGGGAAAAGTGTGGTTCTTCAACAACAAGTGTTGATGATTTTCTTATTCAAGATGGTTTTCTTTTTAAGGGAAATCATTTATGTATTCCACAATGCTCTTTGCGTCTTCATCTAATCCTAGAATTGCATGGCAGTGGTCTTGGTGGACATTTTGGACGTGATAAAATCATTTCTTTGGTTGAAAAACGTTATTATTGGCCTTCACTTAAACGAGATGTTCAGAAATATGTGCAAAAATGCATGGTTTGTCAGCAATGTAAGGGAACTATTCAAAACACGGGTTTGTATACTCCTCTTCCTGTTCCATATGCCCCATGGGTGGATATTAGCATGGATTTTGTCCTTGGATTACCATGTACTTCTAAAGGGAATGATTCTATTATGGTGGTGGTGGGTCGCTATTCAAAAATGGCTCATTTCATAGCTTGCAAGAAGACTACAGATGCTTCACATATTGCTTATCTTTTCTTCAAAGAAGTGGTACGTTTACATGGAATTCCTAAGACAATCACTTCTGATCGAGATACTAAATTTCTGACTTACTTTTGGAAATCACTATGGATGAGTTTGGGAACTAAATTGCAATACAGCACAACTGATCATCCCCAAACTGACGGCCAAACTGAAGTTGTAAATCGTTCTTTAGGGAATTTGATTAGAGCCAAGATTATTGAAGGCAAAAATAAACAATGGGACACTCTACTTCCACATATGGAGTTTTCCTTTAAAACTTCAATTAATCAGTCTACATGTAAGACACCTTTTGAGATTGTTTATTCTAAATTTCCTAACCATATTCTGGATTTAGTAGTACTTCCAAAGTTGCGTCAATCAAATGCTAAAGCAGATAATTTACTTGAGAAAGCTTCACTAATTAATCAAGAAGTGAAAGCAAAACTTACAGAATCCAACAACAAGTACAAGGAAGATGCAAATCAACATAAGAGATTTAAGAATTTTAGTGAAGGAGAATTAGTTATGATTCATCTAAGGAAATAGCGTTTTCCTGCTGGAATTTACAATAAAACAAAAATGAAAAAGTATGGTCCATTCAAAGTACTGAAGAAAATCAGTGATAATGCTTATGTCATTGATCTTCCATCAGATTGGAGTATTTCTAATATCTTCAACGTACAAGAAATCTTTACGTTTCATGGAGACAATGAAGTTCTTCTTACTGCTTAACTCGAGGACGAGTTTCTTTCAAGAAGGGGGAACTGATGTAGTACATCTTTTCTTTCTTAGTTTCCTAATTCTTATCAGACTCTTAATTGGGTATTTCTTGGTTGTCAAGGGTTTTACTTTCCTAGACTAGCTAGTATTCCTTTTATTTGTCGTTCTTTGCTAGCCTATATATACAGGCTGTGTCTTTTGTTTTAAGAACACAATTGAGATTATCATTAAATATAACTATCTTATTTATCAACTCTTTTATGCTTATTCTTAATCTTATTTTCATCCAATTCGTATCTCTTTCGTCTCTTCGTATCTCCAGAAATCTCTGAATTGCTTTCTTTCTATCAGTTCTACATTATTGACACAACCAAATTCTGTTGTCTCGCCTTCCTCTGGACAAGATTGCTTCCAGATATCCCCAGTGGGCTTGCTTGAGAGGAAACTGTTCAGCGTCGTCTTTCCACCCTGCAAAACATATCCTTGTTGTATAAGACATCATCCAAATATATACTGTAAGGTATTTATAATTATAAGTAAAACTGTAAAATGCTGAGAACGGACATTTAAAACTCACACTTTCTGTTGACTCTTGTGTTTTATCTTCTGTATCATCATCAGTTTCATCTTCTGATTCTTTGGAATTAGTTATGGCTTTAAAGAACAACTTTCTATGTTCAATTTCAGGGGTGAAGTTATTTAAACATGCAAACGGACCAACATATACGCCATCAATTTTTCCGTCCCATCCCAATCCCTCGTCAAATTCGGCATCACTTTCGGAATAATCACTTTCGGAGTAACCACTTTCGGAGTAATCACTTTCAGATGAGGCTTCCTCTGAGTAATCAGTACTAATGGAGGAGGCATATCCTTCATCAGTTTGATTTTGCTGAGAAGAACTCTCAGGGGTCGTATTGGTAGGAATGTTTCCTCCTCCCTCTTCACTGTAAATCATGAGGAAAGATGAAACCATCATCATGAAGACATAGCATCTTAACATAATATATGTGTAGTAAGTATTAGATTATTTATAAAACATACGAGTGTAAATTAGATAATTAAAAACAACTAATGAATGGATGGAATTGACTCAGATGAGTCAGACCCAGCTTCAGTTATACATAGGGATTATTGGGGATATGCCCCAAAATCAACTGTCATCTTGGAGATATGTCCCAGGATTTTAATTTTCGGGAATAGGTACGAGTGTAAATTAAAAGACAAATATACGATATATTAATTAACACCTTTACAAGATTTAGGAACATATTCAAACGAAAAAATCTCGAAAAAATTAGAGAGAAAGTTAAGACACATTTACGATAAATTGTCTATTTAACGGTTCCTTGACGGAAACCGTTACTTTGGGGCATATTAACAAAAAATGGAATCCTGTGGCATATCCCCAAGATGACAGTCGATTTTGGGGCATATTCCCCATTTCCCCTTATACGTACGAGTGTAAATTACATGATTAAAACCAACTTAGGGTTTTCATTAGAAACACAGATAAGAATATCAATATATCATGAAGAACATAGCATCAAAGAACAATAAGAATCAATGATACCTTTTGTTCATTGTTACGCAAAGTTGGATTAATGCGATCTAAACCAGAGCTGCTGCAGCAGCGAGATGGACTTGATCTCCGGTACATAATTAAGTGCAAAGAATGCAGAAGCCCTGTAAAATAGAGGCTTTGAGTGAGATATTCGTTTAAAATATTAAGTGACCCGCAGTGGGTTCGGAATGGGTTTTTGGACCCGATTCCGACACTTTTCACCGTTTCCGTTTAGGACATATATTGAGGTTTAGCGATTCACTGTATGTCTCGGTTAGTTCAGTGTTCTGACGTTTTTATCTCATTTATGGTTGTCAATATATGTAATAATAATATGCATGAAAATCTTTTTGTTGAAATTGTTTTTCCTTGATATGTATGAAAATCCTCTGGTTGATATGCAAAAATGTAAAATTCATGCCAGTGGATTGCCATCACTGTGAGCATAGGTCCCAACATAGATCACACCGCAAAGAAAAAGATGATGCTAAAAACTTCACAGTTAATTAAATAGAAATAATTAAGATGACTTCACGTCAAGCCACAGAAGGCCTCCTTGTTGTCTGTTAACATTTAAATATTTAGCCACACAATAAATAGACATTCGAGCATATAAAACAACTATGAATTGCATGAACTGAAAGACTGCGCTATCCTAGACATTGCATCCGAGTTGTAATAAAGCGTATCAAAGGCATCATCAAATAGAATGGATACTAGATCATCTGAAAACTCCTTTGGTTCCCAATTTTCCATGTAATCCACCAGCGTTTTCCTTTTCTTATCCACCAGAAGTTTCTTATTCAACAGTGCTTTCTTTTTTGTCTCTTTTGCCAGATAGTGAGCGGCTTCATTCATCTTCCTTGTCACGGAGGCAAAGTTTGTGCAATCTAGCTTTTTGACTTGGAGTTTTTGAATGAGAGGCACCAAATTTTCAAAGGACTGCTCGCTCGTAAAAGGGAGAATGGCACATGTGCATTTCTTACAGATCTTACCTATCTTGCTGCCTTCGCAATTGCAACTACGAGAAGCAACTTGGGTGAGAAGCGTAACAACCAGGGCGTACCAAACTATTTAGGGGCCCTAGGCAGAAACCAAAAATGGGGGCCTAAAAAAAAATTTGTCGATCTTTTAAAACAAAATTATAATACCATAAAATTTGCAAAAGAAAACAACTATATAAAAATAGCTAATCTACTAAGAATTGACCCTCCTCGCCTCCTCGATGCAAATTCATCAATTATGGCATCGTAATCAATATTGTTCAACATATCGACCTCGATAAATAACATTGCTAAGTCATTTAATCTTTCTTCTTGTGATATTGTCGAGCGAAGATAAGTTTTGATCAGATTCAACTTTGAAAAACTCTTTCTGTAGAGACAACTGTAACCGGAATTGTCAATAAAGTCCTATATGTGATTTCTGCATTTGAGTAGCAACCTTCCATATCTTTCAAGAAAATCAATAATTCAATATCCCTTTCAGTTTCTTGCAACAAATAATTTTTTAGAACTTATACAAATCATGCCAATCAATATCATAACTCATGACATGTTTTAGATAATTTTGAATTTTGATACAA
The DNA here is from genome assembly GCA_023529315.1 of Papaver bracteatum. NCBI lineage: Eukaryota > Viridiplantae > Streptophyta > Magnoliopsida > Ranunculales > Papaveraceae > Papaver > Papaver bracteatum. The sequence goes on along the minus strand of JAJJWX010004893.1, from coordinate 9,530 downwards.
TATGCCTTTAAAGTAATGGCCTAATTGGGATTTGGTCGAAAATGGCTTTTCTTTGTTGGGCTCTATAAAAAACTGTAATGTGTCCATCATATTTTTTTTTCCTTATTTTTTTTTACTCAACCGGCGGTACACAGTAGCTTATATATATACCGGAAGAAGAAAAAATTGGGGCCCCTTTAATTCGGGGGCCCTAGGCGGCTGAAGCAGCAATTGGCTCCACAGACATATTGTGGAGAATAACTGCATATCCTCCACAATCTGTTTGTTTCTTATAATAACCGTACGCATTGACCCAAGCAGATTCTCCTAGCTTGCGTTCCTTCGGCCAAGACATCTTTCAGATGCTCTTATTAGTGGGATTATTGCTTGAGTAGAAATGCTCCATCGCTTTATCAAAAGCATCCTGCAAAACATCCTTGTTGTTATGACATAATCGAATATATACTGTAGAACATATGTGAGCAGTAGCTCTCTTTGTAATATCCATATCAGTAATTAACCGTGGTATTGCTTCTTCTTCTGATGAGCTTTCAGTGGGGCCTGAACGATCAGAGGAATCATCAGAGTTATCTTTATTTAAACATGCATAAATACCTACATATCTGCCATCAATTTTGCCGGGATATGCCTCGACATCAACATCACTTGAAATATCACACGCAACGTCACTTGAAGAGGCAGCTGACACTTCTTCTGAGTAATCAGTGCTGATAGAAGAGGCATATCCTTCTTCAGTTGGTTTTTGCTGATCGTTGTGAACAGCATCACCCGGAGCACAATCAAGAACAGGAGGCTGAAAAGAATCCTCCATAGTAGTATCCGTAGGGATGTGTCCTCCTCCAAACTTAACTTCCTCATGACAGTCCTGACTATAAATTAAGAGGAAAGATGATATCATCAAGAAGACGGAGACTCTTAATATGACTACTCAGTGAGAGGTGCATGCGTGTAAATTACATAATTAAAAACAACTTAGGGTTTGCATTATCAACCACGCAGTTATATCACGAAGATATATAGCAGCAATAAACAAAGTAACAACAAGCAAAAATAACTAATTAATTATACCTTGTGTTCATTGTTTCGCAATACTGGATTAGTGATCTAAACCGCACAGCAGCAGCAGCAAAATATGATTTGATCTCGTTCGGTACAATATGGGCTTTGGGACCCAATTCTGACACTTTTCACCTTTTAGGACATAGGTTGAGTTCTAGACTTCAGGTTTTGGCGATTCAAAACCCTAATTTGCTAAGGAATCCCTAATATGATATCATGACCTAATTTGTCCCCGTGATCCAAAAATTACCTCGTGACCAAAAATTTGTACCATGGCCGAATATCTGTCTCGTGGCTCAAAGTTATATCTTAACCTATAAACTTATTGTTAGTTCGAGTCACTATATGGTCGTGCTTTTGTTGGATCTATATCTATAGCTTAATCCCCCTCTGTTCTGTTGGAGATACTCTAATGGGAAAATTACGTTCTTAATTTAGCTTTTCTAAATAATCTTCCTGAGAATCAACTACAGCAACAACAAGAGACCAATTCTGCTAAAATTATATAATGCGTGCCATCACTGTGAACACAGTTAATTACGCAAGATAGAAGATGACACTAAAAACCTCATATATTTAATTAAAGAAACCCAAAAGAAAACAGTTGATAAAGTCAAGTGGTCCTTGTTTGTTCTCTTATAGAACGAGATTATCCCATGCATCCAAGTTGTAGCAAATCGAATCATACGCATCATCCAACAGATAGGACAGTAGTTCATCCGGGAACTCATTTGGTTTCATATTAGCAATGTGATCCACCAGTTTATGATTTTCATGATCCAACAGATCCTCATATTCATCAGTGCTTTCTTTTTTACATCTTTTGCCAGCCAATGAGCGGGTTCATTCATCTTCCTTGACGCGTACGCAAAACTGAAGTAATACAGCTTTTGGCCTTGGTGCTCTTTAAGGAGAGGCACGCCAAAGTATCAAAGCAATCACCCCTCAATGGAGAATGGAGCTTGCACATTTGTGACAGATGTTACTTATCTTGCTTCCTTGGCAACTACGAGAGCCAATTTATCCGACAAGGGTAACAACTATATGGGAATTGCAGCGCACGAAAGGGCTAGAATAGCCATGTTTCGCAGCAAGACGTATACCAGCCAATGATCCATCCAACGCTTGGAAGGGATAAGATTTCCCATTCAGTGAGAACTTGGCCATAGCAGCTATTGGCTGTCCGTAAAATTACTGCATATCGCTTGGTGATGGTGTTATAGGCCCAAACGTACTTGTCGTAACCGAGAATAACCACATTTTTGTCAACTGGATTGAAACCCGAAATCCTCAATTGTGTAATCAAATCAATCTAACCTGTTCCACCAATCAGCAAAGTTTCTTCCACTTCTGCTAACATGCCATTAAATTTATCATCCTTGTACAACAAACAACAGTCTTCCTCGAGCACCCAAACACTCAAACTCCTCTCCCTTTCGGACTATAGCATAAAAAATCAATCCTTCTGACTCCCCGAGACGATGACGTAATTTGAGATCACCATGTGTTCCTCCGTCAGGCAAATTGATCAGCCTACCCTCATAATGGCAGGTTCCATGGTTGCTGTTTCCATTCATATTAACAACTAGAACATTGCTCTTTTCCCTTTGAAGCCAGTACAAAACACCATTTTATTTTATTTTTGATCTTCAAAGAAGAATTTATTAAGAAAACCAACCAAAGAATACAAGAAGAAGGTGCAAACTACTGCACCCAAAACCCCAAAAAAAGCAGAAACCAGCCAAGAAGTGCTCCCATACCGCAATGACAAGAGAAGTGTTAATACCAGCGAAGCACGCGTCACCTTTAGCCCAATTAAAAGCTTGAATTTTGATATCCCTGATGATATCTGGAACCTTGATCTCTTTGAATTAAAGATTTTTGCATTTCTGGCAAGCCATACGACCCACATAACTTGCTGCCGGGAGTCTCCTCCAAAGTTGCTCGCCTTGCTCCATTAAGTTGAAACCTTTCCAACTGACCACCACTATCTCAACAGACTGCGGCATAGCACTCAACCTACCAGCAAACCGCAAGAAGAAAAACCAAATATCATACACAACTGGGCAATGAATAAGGAGATGGTCAACGGACTCAACATTGCTAGAGCACAGCTGCCAAACACTAGAAGAGTCAAGAGCCATATTACGCCGATGCAAATTATCCAAAGTTGGAAGCTTCCCCAAACAAGCTTGCCAAAGAAAAAATCCCACCTTCTGTGGCCAAGCTCTAGACCAAATTTTAGTCTTTGGAAAGTAATTGGCAGGAGTAACAGAAACCATCGTAGCATCATAAGCTTTCTTAAGAGAAAAGACTCCTTTTTCAAGAAACTAATACTTGAAAAATATTGGTATGTACTACGTACACCCATGGCCATGAAGTTTGTAATGTACGAATAGTTATTGTTGCTATTCATGATCTTCATAATGTTGGTGGCTTGGTGCTCCAATCCAATATATACTGCCTCACGGGTCCAGAGAGTATATGCACTGAGATCGAGTGTTATCATCACGACACCTCTATTTGCGATCGACTTTGTCGAACAGATTGTCAAACTCATTGTTCCTTAGGTGGTGGTTCGGTGGCAAAGCATCAGTACACAACTGGATCTTCTAAGTACTTGCAGGTGTGCGTATGCTAGCTGTTGTAGAAATAATACACCATTATCCTCAACTTTGGCGACTTTATTAGATGAGTAATTAAGGTGGGAAATTAGTCGGCTGCAGCTCACTTAAAGAATGTAGATATGGCGAGAGCTGTAGTCAAGTTAGCAAATATAAAGTTTGTTAAATGAATGTGGATTTTCATGGCTTATTATGTCGCATCATTATTGTTAACTCAGGATTCCAATTCATGCCGCGATCATCTATCTTGTTTTAGATGTCATTTGGTTGGCTCATACATGGGAAATAACAAACTACAAAGTGCAAACATAACCGCAACAAATATGGAACACTAAATGGTTTCTCTAAGGGAAAAGGTTAATTTTTTATTCATAAAGATAAGAAAGCATCGCTTACAGAGCACAGAAATAACGAAGTATGAAAATAGTACTAATTTGCTTGTGAGTGAAATTTCAAGATACCTTGCTCCTACAACTGAGTTATTGCAACCCACGGACATCGCTGAGGCGTATAGCTCCATGCACCTACATCAACCTGATGATGCCTTCTACGTGGACACCGGTGCCACTTAGCATCTTACTGCTGATTCAGATACTTTACATAACGTTTTCAATTGTAGCAATGTACGATCCATCTTAGTTGGCAATGGCAATAGCATTCCAGTTACGTCTAGTGGTACCAAGCTTATAACCCTTCCTTCTCGCACTCTTCAACTCAAAAATACTCTTGTTGTTCCCGATATCATTAAAAACTTATTCGTAAGTTCACCACTGATAATCGTGTATCTGTTGAGTTTGATACTTCTGGTTTTTCTGTGAAGGATCTGAGTTCGAGGAAGATTATCCTTCGATGTGATATTTATAGGGAGCTCTACCCTATCACTAACTCTGGCGTGCCACCTACAAAATCACCCCAATCTTCCCCCATTTCTCTTACTGTCTGTTTGGCAGATATTTGGCATAGCCGCCTCGGCCACCCTGGCAAGGTCATTTTAGATGTCTTACACAAATAAATCTGTTCATTGTAATAAGAATAATTCTTCTAAACTTTGTCATTCATGTCAAGTTAGTAAACATGTTCGATTGCCATTTTATGAATCTAATTCTATTACTTTTGCACCTTTTGATATCATTCATAGCGATTTATGTACCTCTCCATTACATATCGATACAGGTTTTCGCAATTATATTATATTGCTTGATGATTTCACCAACTATCTATGGGTATACCCTTTAAAATTCAAGTCCCAAGTTTATAGAAAATTTTTGGAATTTCGTTCTTTCGTTCAAACTCAATTTGAACTTAAAATGCTTTCAATGTGACATGGGCCGTGAATTTGACAACTCTTCCTTTTATACCTTTGCTCGTGACAATGGTCTTGTTTATCGTTTCTCTTGCCCCCAAATTTTCTCCCAAAATGGTAAGGCCGAACGCATGATACGCCGTGCCAATGATATCACCCGTACCCTTATGTCTCACGCTTCCGTTCCCCCAAAATATTGGGTCTACTCTCTTCATATGGCAGTCTATAAAAATAATCTTCTACCCACCATAAAGGAAAATCGTGAACGCATGAGAAAACCATATAAAATATTTTTCCCTTGGAGATCCCTCTGAATACAGAGCAACCCCTTTCCCATAAGTCTTACAAAAGTACTGAATTTGTATATATAATTGACAAATACACTTAAGAAGAAAAACTCCCCGATGTGGGATTAAAATGCTTATATAGTCTCTTAAAACAACTAAAATGTGGAAACTCCACAATGTGGGACTAATAAGTTTTTCATTCACAAAATAAAATAATAAATTATAATTTTATTAAAACCTTAAAAATCATTTTTTAGTAATCGCTTTCCAACACATAATATATATGATTCTTTAGCAATTGTAACCTTTTAACCCGGTTTTTGAATTCCTGTAATATTTTTCTTCTCACAAAAAAAAGAACGCGCAATTGGGGGATATCCAAACTAATTGGGGGATATGAATTACTTCCCCCAACTAGGGGTGGCGGATAAGGGGTAACTTTTGAATATGAAAATACCAAAATACCCTTTCCTAATTAAAACCCTTTATGAAAAGACTTTTATGCCCTTTCCCCTAAAACAATTAAATCTAAAAACCAAATAAGTTTATCCCCCAATTTCATTTGATTACTAAGACTGATTAGGGTTTTGATATTTTTTTTCTTCATCTTCTTCATTGTTCTTTGAGAAGGTTAGTGATTGTTGTAGAAGATGAAGAAGAAGAAGAAGAAGAAGAAGAAGAAGAAGAAGAAGAAGAAGAAGAAGAGGACGACGCGGCGAACTCGGACGATCAACCACTCGCAGTCATGGCTTCTTTGAGAAGGTTAGTGATTTTGAACTCATTTATGATTGTTTTAATCAATTTATAGCAATGGGTTTAGGTTAGAATCGCCAAACATAGATTAAACAGTCGAGTTACACAAAGTACCGGCATTCGATCTGGGATGAACACCACGCCGGTTTTAAGTACCGGCATTCGATCTGGGATGAATACCACTCCGGTTTTAAGTACTGGCATTCGATCTGGGATGAATACCACGCTTTAAATAAAGCATGTTCGATATAAATATATCCATGCGGTAGTCAAGTGAAAAAAAAAATCAAGTTTCGGATACTTTTCATCATGTGCCGTCCGAATTATAGGATGAATACCACGCCGAAGTGAGTTCCGCATGGTTATTTAGGATGAAGACCACGCGGAAGTGATGAAGAACATGTCGGAAATGATGAAGACCACGCGGAAGTGATGAAGAACATGTCGGAGATGATGAAGACCATGCGAAGTGATGAAATTCAATGCGTCTTGAGTTCCGGCATGCTCGATATAAATCTTTCCATGCTTGGTAGTCAAGTGAAAAAAAAAATCAAGTTTCTGGATACTTTTCATCATGTTCCGGCATAGAAATTTAAGAAAAAACCATGACGGGAGTAGTTCCGGCATGCTCGAAAACTATATTACCATGCCGGTACCTGTTCAAAACCAGGAAAAAAATCAACATTCTTAAGATCAAAACTAGAAAAAAATCGTAACGATGCCGGAACCCCCCCGGATAGTCGCAATAATTTATGCACATTTCCAACAATGCCGGCATGGGTTTTTTGTTGAATACCATGCCGGCACCGAGCTTTTTCAGCTACAACAATGGTGGATTCAAAGACAAAAATTCAAATTTTCAACCTCTTAGTTGCAATTCTCTCATCACAATCATCTTCCATTTTCAAAAAAAAAAAATTTCACTCAATTTTTTTTCCCCTACTTCAACTCCTCACTCACACAAATTAAAATAAAAAATCAAACTAATATATCCCCCAAATACTTAACATTTTTACTAATTATAATTATTCACTAATTAGGATTAGTCAGGGCTAAATTAGGAATTAAAAAAATAATTACATAGGGGGTCACCCAGAATTGCTATTGGGACACCAATTTTGTCCTCTAGCTATATCCCCCAATTAGTTTGGATATCCCCAATTGCGCGTTCAAAAAAAACTCAACCAACCGAATTTTTCTCTTGAAAAAACATTACTTATTATATGTAACACGGAGGAGACATAATAACACAAAACCGGAAATGCTACTAATGGGGGTGCCGGATTACACCCATGGCCATGAAGTTAGTAATGTACGAATAGTTATTGTTTCTATTCATGATCTTCATAATGTTGGTGGCTTAGTGCTCCAATCCAATATATCCTGCCTGACGGGTCCAGAGAGTATATGCACTGAGATCGAGTGTTATCATCACGACACCTCTATTTGCGATCGACTTTGTCGAACAGATTGTCAAAGTCATTGTTCCTTAGGTGGTGGTTCGGTGGCAAAGCATCAGTACACAACTGGATCTTCTAAGTACTTGCAGGTGTGCGTATGCTAGCTGTTGTAGAAATAATACACCATTATCCTCAACTTTGGCTACTTTATTAGATGAGTAATTAAGGTGGGAAATTAGTCGGCTGCAGCTCACTTAAAGAATGTAGATATGGCGAGAGCTGTAGTCAAGTTAGCAAATAGAAAGTTTGTTAAATGAATGTGGATTTTCATGGCTTATTATGTCGCATCATTATTGTTAACTCAGGATTTCAATTCATGCCGCGATCATCTATCTTGTTTTAGATGTCATTTGGTTGGCTCATACATGGGAAATAACAAACTACAAAGTGCAAACATAACCGCAAGAAATATGGAACACTAACTGGTTTCTCTAAGGGAAAAAGTTAATTTTTTATTCATAAAGATAAGAAAGCATCGCTTACAGAGCACAGAAATAACGAAGTATGAAAATAGTACTAATTTGCTTGTGAGTGAAATTTCAAGATATCTTGAACGGAACACCAAAAAAAATTAGATAAGCTTTCACAGGGAGTAAGAGATCAGAAGCATCCTTACACTGCGCTATGAACAAAAGCTTCGTTTACTTCTCTCTTCATATGGCCCATGAAATTGCATATGCAGAAGTAGATGCCAAATGTTTACTTAATGTTTTCTTCACGAGAAAAAAAAGAGGCTCAACACTCGTTTTCTCTATTTTATTGCATTAAATTATGAAACCTTGGTTCTAATTAGCAGAACCGGAGAGTGATATATACTTGATTAAATTTTTGAGTTATTTTGTAAAAGGGTCGTATATTTAATTAGTAATTAGGGTCTGGGTCGTGAAAGATGCACTTGATGCATTTGGAGTACCACAGGAGGGGGAGTCCATCTTAGTTTGTTTTTGTTTTCTTTCAAAATCAGCCAGTCTGCCTGCATTAAGACCACCTGTCCGCACAGCATGTCAAATCAATACCCACCCAGATGGGAATCTCAAATCTACCATTTTCAAGATATATCTCGTATATCTTTAAAATCTTAAGAATGCCAAGCACTCTATTTTGGAGAATAAAAAATAAAAGAAAATATACAACATGTATAATTTAGTTACCTAATAAGGAAATAATGCTCTTCATCGCCAGCTGGCTATACTTGTTCATTACACTGAGAAATTGTGATGATATCTTATGCAAAAATTATTGTATGCGAGGAAATAATCTTCACATTCCTTTTAAGGCATCTAGGGTGAACCTAAGAAGCCACTATAAATATTGGTTGCCCGAAAAATCCAATTTAGACTATCAATGAAATCTGACGCCAGAATCTCAAAGAAGATGTCCAGTTCAACTACTCAGCTGGTTGTAGCCCTAAGCTTATTATGCTTGATTCTTCTGGGCTTTTCGTACTCTGCAGAGGCAGCTGCAAGGCCAATTACAAGTTAGTATATATACTTTTCGATTTAAATCTTATACGTAACCCTTTCTGAGTTAATAACGATCAACTAACTAATTTGCTTGCACGCAGATGATGCGGGTGCAGCAGAAAATCATCCACAATGTGTACACATAGGAGTTCCTTGTCAGACTGATTATGAATGTCATAAGGAATGCGACCCAAGACTTTATTATCCAGGCGTTTGTATTGGTGCTGGTGCTTCATCAAATCGCGAGGAGAAGACAGACGTTAACCGATTCAAAGTTATAAGTCTGTACGGTTGTTGTTGTTATTCAATCGGTATCTTTTGATTTCCAATGATTCCGTAGCTTAGGGTTAGGGTCACTCAAGTAAAATGATGGATCTCTACTATTCTTGTCTCTGCAATGTCATAAATAATAAATTATAGTGAAGGTATTTCTGTTTTTTTATTTTTTTTTTTATTTTTTCTGTTTAACAGAGGAGGGTTAAGGGGACCCTCTTTTTGCAGACGAACTAGACAAAGTTGTACGAGAACTATTTACAACTCCACTCCATTTGGGGGTAGAATTATCAGTTGAATCAAAATCT